>JAVUPR010000255.1:0-1200000 GCA_036785695.1 Gentiana straminea | reverse complement strand
TCTCCCCATTCGCTAATTACATGGAATCTGGAGACTCGAATCCGACAGCATTAGGACTCTACATGGTGGAAGCTTTAAATAAGCACGGAATTCTGTACTGTCATATGGTGGAGCCAAGGATGAAATCGATAGGGCAAAAATCCGATTGTGATGAGAGTCTTGTCCCTATGAGAAAGGCGTTCAACGGAACTTTTATTGTTGCTGGTGGTTACGAAAGAGAAGATGGAATCAAAGCGGTGGCTGAAGACCGTGCTGATCTTGTTGCATACGGTCGTTGGTTCTTGTCTAATCCGGATCTACCCAAGAGATTCGAGCTGAATGCTCCGCTTAACAAGTACATCCGAGAAACTTTCTACGGACATGATCCTGTTGTTGGGTATACCGACTACCCGTTTCTTGATGATTCTGCATAATGCTATGAAGAATACATGGAGATAAGACCTGATCAAATAAAAAATTTCTTTTCATATACCTGTGGACAAGAGTTGATTGTCTTCTTTTTAGAAAAAAACCATAATGCATTTTATAAGATTGATAGAAATAGAAAAATCATGATCCTCTGGGTATATAGCCCAGATAAAAAAACACTATACATCAATATATTGTATTGCACACCAAATTTCAACCACCATATTAGCAGTGGTGTGCTTTTTATATCTGAAGGATTTTATGTGGATCATTTATTTGATGTTCATAACTATACTAGTCGAATTGCTTTTTTATTTTCGTTTATCGGGACACAATTTCGGTGCTGTAGATTTTATAAGAACACATAATAAAACGCATGCTTTGAAAAGCTAGCAGAGCTACAGTACAACTATAAAAATCCATACTTTTGGGAATATGAACCGTAAAAGCCATGCTCGTAATGGTCAAACCCTCATTATAGGGTTCGAACCTCAACACTTCAGCTTAACATCCAGCTGGCATTCTAAAACACTCAAGTATTTTACCACTAGACCATATCCGGGGACTTAAAAGCCATGCTCTTGTATCTTCCTATGACGTTGAATGGACACCGAAATCTTCTAGTCATCCAACTCAAATGCTAGATGATATGGGTTCGTATTTATTGTCCTGGCACATGGATCTTATACCCGGAACAATAAGGAAAAGTATCAGTACATTGTGCACATAAATGATTCAGATAATTCAATGATTATAAAGAAAAAAGGAAAAGGAAAAGGAAAAGAAAAATAATGTCAACCCATTGATTTAGTTTATGTGAATTTTTATGTGGTTAAATTGTGTACCTAAATCACTTTCCGATCTACAAAGGCTCAACATTCGTATTTAGGCTCAACCTTAAAAAAAAACATTCGTATTTGATTATTAATATCCAATATTATTTATTCATAAAATAAATCGTAGAATATTAATTTTCACTATAATCCTTTATACTATAGGCACAAATTAACCCTTATTCGGTTATCACTATAACTACAATTTGATTCCGGCTAGTTATCCATACGTGTGTGACCTGATAGGTTTATGAATATGTTGACCGTTGATCGCGAAAGTACAACTACGCTAGAAAGTGGACTAGGTCTGCTCCAATATAACTCAATTAGTGAGCAAAGTCAATCCTACAGGGACTAGATATTGTCCTCTTATACCTCACAAATTCACACTGTTGGTCCCAGAGAAAGGCTGGAACAATGGTCACGGGGGGGGGGGTGGGGGGGGGGGGGGGAGGGGTAGGGGTTGGGTTGAATGACCTTGTTAACAAGTTTTCAAAACTATTTTGAAAACCGTTTGTGTAGCGGATGTAGTTTTAGTGCTTAAGTGTTTTTCAAAAAATTATATAGCGTGCACACACACACAAAATAATGATGCAAGAAATAAAGTGCAGAAAAGTAACTGTAAAATAAATGACACAAAGCTTATAGATGTTTAGGGTGACGTAATCCCATAATTCTCTCTTTTCATTTGATGATTGAAAGAATTCACCATTGTCTTCTGGTCAAATAATATGATTGAATAATAACAATTTTTAATATATTCATTATCAAATAAATTTTATTATAGTAAAAACCATTGAAAAACAAATAGTTATACGAACCGTATTATATTATTTTATATTATTATTGTCAAGTCAAAGTTAAAAAGAGGGATAATTCATAACTCTTACGTAAAAATTGGAGAGAATTTATCCTATTATCTTTATTGTTCAAATAAATTTTATTTGACAGAATTGTAAAATAAAAAAAATAAAAAAACTATTGTATCGCCCCCTCGTCCGAGTCTGCGTCCGCTCCTGACCGTAATGATAGAGGTACAATCATTTTGTCACAAATGAATGAACCACAACACCACCGCTCCTGACCGTAATGATAGAGGTACAATCATTTTGTCACAAATGAATGAACCACAACACCAAATAATAATTATAATCAAATGTAGGATATTCGGGCTTATAAAAGGTTCGCTCGAGGGCGAACTCCAAATATGATGCCGACCGGCGTCGGGCTTATAAATGTTCGCTCGAGGGCGAACTTATGATGCCGACCGGCGTCGGGCTTATAAGAAGGTTCGCTCGTGGGCGAACTCAAAATATGATGCCGACTCCGGCGTCGGGCTTTTAAATGTTCGCTCGAGGGCGAACTTATGATGCCGACCGCGTCGGGCTTATAAAGGGTTCGCTCGTGGGCGAACTGCAAATATGATGTCGACCGGCGTCGGGCTTGTAAAAGGTTCGCTTTATGATGCCGGCCTGGCGTCGGGCTCCTACATTATTCGTCGTCCTACATTATTCGCCTTAAAAATCGATATTTGCGTCCTACGAGCCGAGCTCGTATCGAACGGGTTCGGCTCGTTTAAAATATTAAATTATTATTATGTTATATTTATTAATTATTTTTATAATAATAAATTAATTAAATTTTTTTTGGTTTATACTTTATACTGAAAGGGAAAGGGAAAACCTAATTGAAAGGGAAAACCTAATTGAACTGTATCGAACCTGTTTTTTTTTTTTTTTTTAATTACGGAATTCGGATCGAACCTCGTTCGGACCGTTCGGCTCGTCGGACCGAACCGAGCCGAATATTTTTTTATTTTTTAAGCTTCGAACCCGAGCCGAACCCCGAAAAAAATCGAGATGGCCGAAGTTCGCCCCCTCAAAATGAGCCGAGCCGAGCCGAGCCTTGAGGTACAAAATTTTCGAGCCGAGCCGAACCCTGCCAGGGTTCGGTATTATTCGGCTCGTTTACAGCCCTACTCTTACGTAAAAATTGGAGACAATTTACCCTATTATCTTTATTGTTCAAATAAATTTTATTTGGCCGAATTTTAAAATTAAAAAAAAAAAAAAAAAAAATTGTATCACCCCCTCGTCTGGGTGTGTGTCCGCTCCTGAGTGTAATGATAGAGGTACAATCATTTTATCACAAATGAATGAACGACAACACCAAATAATAATTATAATAATCAAATGTAGGATATTTGGCACAATGGTAATTTTCCAAAATAAGAATAAAAAATAAAAAAATCTTAGGATAATTCGGAGAGGCATATATACTAGGAGGGAAGTTTTTTTTGTGGTATCTCCACTTACGCATCGAATCGACTGATAAACAAATCTGAATCAAACAGTTTGACTTTAATTTAAAAATAAAATATATACAGATTGTCACATGGGTGCACTCCGCATATGACAAGGATTCGAATTATAGAGGCATGCAGAAGGCCATGTTCAGTTCACGGGACATCACCTCTACAACTAGAGGCACCGCCGCCTCTCTTGTAAATGATTACACTCCACACACACACACACAGAGTTTGCTTCACGGATCGATATTAATTCATCAAAAATCACCGAACACAGCTAATGAATAGCCTTATCCATTTATTTCTCTTCACTGCATATATATTTGGTCTTCTTCAAGCATATTATTCACTAAATCAATTGCATTGCCCTCAGCAAATATATATTTAGTTTTCCTCTTTAATTATTGCTTCATATTAAATCCTATGGAGAAAAGAGTTGTGCATATATTGTTCTTTGTTTTTTATTTTACTTTCGTTTTAGCAACAAGGTCTTGCTCAAAATGCCAGCAGCAACAGCAACAGCCACAAGTGCCTTGCCTATTCATTTTTGGAGATTCATTGGTCGACAATGGCAACAACAATGATCTTCTCACATTGTCTAGGGCTAATTATTATCCTTACGGCATTGATTTTCCCGAGGGTGTTACCGGCCGCTTCACTAACGGGCTCACTTACGTTGATTATTTAGGTACATCGAATCATTTTCGATCTACGTTGATTATCTGTATGTATGTATGCACCAAGACTTTTTAGTTCATTAGTGAGTTTAATTTCCTCTTCATTTTTATACTACATTTTCCTATTGTTAGCTAGCTCGATCTCATTGATAACATATTGTGCTTATAACATCGATCTGCAGCTCAACTTCTCGGATTTTCAAGCTTTATACCGCCGTATACAACTGTAAGCGGCAAGGCATTGCTGCGAGGGGCTAACTTTGCTTCGGGGGCTGCTGGCATCCGAGACGAAACTGGAAACAACCTGGTATATATATATATATATCTTACAATATACATATTTTAGTCCAAATATACAACTTAAAAAATAATTGATATGTTAACAAATGTCTGAAATTAAATTCGACTACGTACAGGGTGATCACACTTCAATGTCACAGCAAGTAGCAAAGTTTGGTACAGCTGTTGATCAAATGAGGAAATATTTTAAAGGAGACAATAATGCCCTTGGAAACTATTTGAGCAAGTGTATCTTCTACTCCGGAATGGGAAGCAATGACTATCTCAACAATTATTTCATGCCCAATTTCTACACAACTGGTTCCCAATATACCCCACAAGCCTATGCCGATGCCCTCATCCAGGATTATTCCAAGCATTTAACGGTTCGTTCGCATGCAATCGTGTTTTCCTCGCACCCGATCTCTAATGATCTTATACTAGTATTGTTTTTTTGAGCATGTTACGTATCGTTTTGCAGGTGTTATATAATTTAGGAGCACGAAAGGTGGTCGTGACAGGGCTAGGACAGATTGGCTGCATCCCATATCAACTAGCTCGTTACGAAGGTAATAGTAGTAGCAAATGTAACGAAGAGATCAATAATGCCATTCTGCTCTTCAACTCGGGCCTTCGACGTTTGGTAAATCGTTTCAATAAGGGCCTTCCTGAAGCCAAGTTCACGTACTTGGATTCTTATGAAAGCAGCAAAGATCTTGTTCTTAATGCCAAAATATACGGTAATTATTCATCTTCTTCACATATATTTTGGAGTACTATATACCCTTTTAAAAGGCATCCAAGTAACTTAATTACTCAGATATTACATCAATTTGACACTATGCTACTAATCCATATTGATTTTCAGTGTATAAGCATGGAAAGTATGATGAGATCGAATTAGTCTTGGTGCATGCATTTAGACTCTGAATTTGGTGATACGATACGAGTCAGAAATTTGTCATATTTTATAACCATGCACCCTTGTGTATAGTAGCTCTAAAAATTTGGTGATACGGCTCGCAAATTCGTGATATTTTGCAACTTCCCCTATGTATATATGTATGGAAATTCGAATCATACCCCTATTTTGACTAAAATAAACTGAAAAATACTCCCCCAATTTAAAAAAAAACCCTCATCTCTCTTTCTCCCTCTATATATATCGCAAAAGATCTGAGTCTCTAGGTTACCTGATTAAATTTCCACTTATCTCGTGAGATTAGGAAATGAGAACCCTCATAGTTAGAGTTTAACCATTTATATATAGCAAAAGATATTGGGCCCTCTAAATTATTGAGATAGTAACACTTAGGCCATCTACATTTAATTTTTTAACAAATTGACCCTTAAACAATATTTTTAGTAACGAATCAACCCCTGACCAACACGTACTAGTCATTTCTGTATTAAAAAAATATTTTTCGATAAGTTTTAATCACACTATTGCATTCCTCTTATTAGAAGGAGTTCAATGTAACAAACTTTATTAAAACGGACTTCAAAATTCCACCATGTAATCAACTTTGACCCGTGAATTTGCCGTTGATTTTTTTAGTCCTGTTTTATGTCCATTAATTGTTGCATTAAGTCCTGTAAATGAGAGCTGTGCAGTAGTGAGTAGTGTGATTTGAAATTGTCTTTTGCTTACCGCAAGGGCCGAAACAGAATAATTCAATTGATTAGGGGCCAACATGTGGGGGAAAAAAACGATTTGATTAAGGGTCAGTTTGTTACAAAAACATTGATTAGGGGTTGGTTTGTAGGAAAAAATAGGAAGGGCCAAAATATTACGATTAAAATAGTTTTGGGACTTCCGGTGTCTTTTGGCAGGGCCGGCCAACTGAAAAGCGAAGGAGGCGTTGGCCTTCGGCCTAACGGTCCGAGGGGCCCAACAATACATATTTCGTTAAAAGAGAAAAAAAATTTGTGTATATCCAATCTAATATAACGTGTTTTTTTTTTATTTGAATTGATAAAGACCCAAATTTTTTTATTCGAATCGATAAATGCAAAAAAAAAATAAAAATAATTGCTTAAATTTATAAAGGCCCAAAAAAAATAGATGAATTGAATTTTACTACTTTGTAGGTATGTTTTGAGATTATCAATGAATTGAATTTTGCACTTACGGATATTAAAAGCACGATGTTGAAGTAATACCTCCGTTCCAAAGTATAAAGTCATCCTCCCTTTTGTTTTGTCCCACAATATAAGTAATTTTACATTACCAATGCAACATTTATTATTCTTTTCTTTATCTTACCCCTGATTTATTATCAATTCAACCACTTTTCATTACTTAACAACTATTACATTAATTATAGTCAATGGGCATTACAGACATTATCCATCAAATTTATGACAGTCAACCACTTTCTTAATCTGTGTTAAAACACCTAGGATGACTTATATTATGAAACGGATGTAGTGCTACCTCCGTCCAAAATGTAAGTCCGTTAAGTTTTTTGAATATGTTCCATAATATAAATCCATTTAGAATACCAATGAACATTTATTACATTTTTCTTCATTTTACCCCTAATTTATTATATATTCACATACTTTACAACTATTACATTAATAAGAGTCAAATGGTATCCTAGACTTTTATCACTATAATTAATGGCATTTAACCACTTTTTTAATCTGTGTGAAAAGTTCTAAATGGACTTACATTTTGGGACGGAGGTAGTAATATTTATAGGTATATCTTTTCGGGAAAAAAAACACACACCTACTTCGAACTAAAAGGCTCAATTCGCAACTTAGCCTTCGACTAAAAAATTGTCAGGGCCGGCCCTGTCTTTTGGGCATACAGATATATGTATATATATATATATACACACACTTGTTGGCTACTAATAATACATATCCTTGCGGCTGTGACATAGGCTTTGAAGTAATTGACAAAGGATGCTGTGGGGTTGGAAAGAACAATGGCCAAATAACGTGTCTACCTCTTCAACAACCTTGTGATGATAGAACAAAATACTTGTTTTGGGATGCCTTTCATCCCACAGATGTTGCAAATATGGTGCTTGCCAAGAAGTCTTTCACGTCTAAGTCGAAATTGCACTCTTACCCAATGAGTTTACAACAGTTGGCCGCGCTGTAGCACGTCGATTTCCCTTCCCTCATGTTGGTTTCTTACAATAATGGGCTGTTGTGATTGTTTTAAAATATGAAGAGTGTATGTTTTATGTTTCACTTTTACGTTTCTGCATGTGAGGAATCGATCAGTTCATGTACTACTATCATTTAGTCATTGTGTTAGTGTTCATTATATAATTAACTGAAGTTCAAATGAGATGAGTGACATAAATGAGCCAGCTATTAATTTAATGATCTTCTTGTGACGTCTCGTTCTGGAATATCAAGTCTTTATTTAGAATTGAACGTTCGGCATGAATATAATTTAAATTTAATTAACTTATATACATAAGTCTCTCTAAAAGTAACATTAGAGTTTAATTTGCGGAAGATAAAACGATTCGGGATTTACATATTTTTACTAAGAGTAGGATAAGGAATTCAAAGTTCATTCCATTACAATATTAAATAAAAAGAGTTCAACGACAATCCACCAAAAGATAAGGCCAAAAGAATAATAGTGTAAGCTTGCATTGTTCTCAAAACTCAAAAGTCTAATCTATTTCAATAGATAAAACATTAAAGCTCATCAAGATTCCACGAGGTGAATCGTCATAGCAGGATCGATCCCGGAAAGACAATGCAACTTCTATGGATAAAAGTAATGACTATAAATAAGAACACGCAAAGGCGGTCACTGACCAACATAAAGACAAAAGAAATAAAAACGGTATCACATTCCCTCCAAACCTCTCTCCTAACTTGGTGTAATTAATCTTCATGTTTACTTTCCCAGTAATTCCCTAGAATACCAGAACATATGTTTTATCTTCGTAATTAGCTACGGGTGCAATCTCCTAACCTTGTTTACTTTCATTTGCAAGCACAACAAACGTCCAAGTGCAGATAACCTACCTTAGGCTGTATTAACATCACATGCATTAAGTTTTCGACGATGACTAGCACGTTCCCAAAGATCGATCAAGACTACGTCCTAACTAACACTTCACTAATAGTTTTTCATGCTAGTTTACGAATATGAATACTAGATTGCGAGATCTATATAAATGTTAATTAATCTTGTCGATCAGACATAGCTGACTCCGAATCTCCAGAATTTGGGTGACCTAAAGTTGCCTCGATGCGTCGGTATATACAGCCGCCGCGTCGAGCGCGTGGTTCCTATTTTTGGGTTTACACATTATCATTTTGGTTAATCTTGATGAATTACTAGTTCGTTAAACATTCAGATTAATTAAAACACGCTAAAACAAACTAATCTACCATAATAGACATGAAAGAACGTTCAAGATTCCATACCTTCAACAATGGAGGACTAGCTTGATCAACTCAATCTAGTTGATGGCTCGGGAGAAGGGAAGCAACAAGAACTCACAAGAAAACAAAAGGAATCTCTTTATTTCATAAGAATTCTATTCAATACAATTATTATGAAAGGCATACATAATACAAAGCTACTACAGGCCTTATATAGGACCTATAGCCGACTTAAGCTATTTAAAACACTAGCCGACTTAGTTTATCTTCGTAAGGTCGGTTTTCTTATTGACCAAGGTCTCGACTCGTCAGGCTTGGACCTCGATGCATCGAGCCCGCGTTTTCTCGGTTTCTTCAGTAGATCTCTTCCTGGACTTCTTTTATTCGGCTCAATAATTTTTTCTAGCCCGAATCCACTTCATCGTTGCTCCTGGAAAATGGTATAACCTACAAATGGCACAAAACGAGACAAACAATACCGATTCCAAAGGATAAACTTATAGATGCAAAATTATGATCCGAGGAACATGCACTAGGGAATTGACATGCATTTCATACAATAATCAAACTATTTCTAGTCAATTGAGCATAATTCGGGGGCAAATAGGGTATAAAATATAGTATCAGATGTACTATCATCAACTACCCCCACTTAGCTTTTGATCATCTCGAGCAAAAAAGAAAGAAACCCTGGAACAATATACAAGATAATTAAGGACAACTTCGGGTCAAAAAGTCAAAACAAGAAACACATCAACCATTATCCATTAGTAACACATTAAACACTATTCCATTTATGAACCGGCGTGTGTGTATGAATTACTCTCAAATATCAGTGAAGTAAGCAGAATCACATTATATCAACCTTTAGTCTAGTTAGCCAATCACAAGCTTGTTCGCCCTTTTCGTCATTTTTGAGATTTATTATATATTTTTGGTAGTAGGTCAAGTCAACTGGGCAAAGAGGATCGAGAAACGAGTACTACTCAAGGCTTGCGTTTATTTATTATTTGTGCGAGGGCCGGGTAGATTGTCAATAAGAAACTTGCAATGGTAGGTGCCTAGCAAGAAACTCTGTCGAACCCATCACCGAACTTGCTACCCTCCTGCCAAATAATTTTTCTTTTTGAAGGCTGTCACTCATCATTTTTCTTAAGATCCTCATGTATTCGCTCATTTTTTATTAACTACCGAATCCGTGAATCCTAATCCGTTATAAGATCACAATTTGACCTAAATGAACAAAAGGAGAAGCAAACTGAGACAACTAAGGGCAACTCAAGTCAACATAATTCGTTATCTACACTACACACCGAAGATGTGAGTTATACATGCTTGAAAGGCCGATTCACAAAAAGAATATGGGGTTAATACGCTTCAAAAGTAAACACGACTCTTGTCTATTCATTTGTGAAACAAAGATGTGCTTAATTAACTTAAAAAAAGATTGTAAAGGGTGAATTTACGTGCTTTATAACGTTATATTTGATAAGGTTTTCCCCGACATTCGTATTAATCGCATGGAAATCACGTGTTTAAATGGAATATTGGGCAAATGACGTTGCTAAGGAGTTAATCGCAAAGTTGATGGATTTGTATGTTTTAATTATGATTTTTATGATTATTAGAATTGTGTTACGCTTTGTGGTGTTTTTGATGTGATGTAGATACATGTTGGAGGCTAAAAAAGATGATCAAAAGTTGATAGAGTTCAAGCTAATTGATGACGAAGAGATAAAGATGGAAAGATTGAAGATAAGGTTGGAGAAACCCAAATTCTATCACAGCTGAACTGGCGTCCAGTGGACGAGCGTTTAAAGCATTGAACGAGCGTCCGGGAGTAGATTTGACATTCGGCAAGTTTGGACGCGAGTTGGACGTTAGGGCGGACGAACGTTTGAGGAAAGCTCAGCCCGATTCGAGGTTCATTATAGAGCAGACGAGCGTTCAGAAGAATGGACGGGCGTCCGACCGCCGACTGAAGCACAACCGACTTAGTTTTGACCTAGCCGTCTTAGTTCATCTATATATAGCAGCTTGTATCAAACCCTAAAATCATCATCACACAACCTATAGTCGATTTTCATAAATAAACGAAGAAGACTTGTCTTTTCTTTTGGTTTTCGAATACAATCAAAACGATCTTTTGATTTCAAAGTTAATATGAGTAGCTAAACTCTTGGGTTGGACGAACGGGTGAAGCAATTCAAGAGGCGTTCTGGTTTTCTTATTTTTCTGCGGTTTATTTCGACAAAGGTTAGATTTATATTGCGTTTATTTCGTGCTTGACATCGATAGATAAAGCTTGTGATATTCGTTTAACGATAGTTGAATGATACCTAGATCACCGCAATAATAATCGATTAATTAATTTGTCGAGAAACGAAAGTTATCGAATTGTTAATCTAAATAATAGGTTCGAAAGAATTTATGCCTATCATGCTTGAAGAATCAATCTTTGATAAAAGTTGATAAACAAATTATCCGAGATATTAGTAATTTGCGTTTAGTATAGGTTAATTTTGACCTTGGTTGATTTGCATGCGTAGGAAATTAGGAGCCTGTGCGATTATCTTGAATTGTGGATCTTTGTTCGTCTGCCTTTTTCTCCCCATTATTTGATAAACTTGAAATCATTAGTTCTGTGATACTCTTAGCCTAAACTTAAAAACGCATTAAACCTCACGTTCCTCGTGGGATCGACCCGGCATAACCGCTTTACTACAAGCTTTGCACTTGGAGCGACTAACCGGATTTTTATTACTTGTCTTTTTGTTTCGTTTACAAAAATCCATAACAAGTTTTTGGCGCCGTTGCCGGGGAACTTGGCACGGTTTTATGTGTTTTTAGCATAAGATTTAGGTAGATCAGTCGCTGCTGTTTTAGTTAGGGTTTAAGGTTCTCCCTTAGTAGCCTTTTTGATTTCTGCAATTTCTGCGTCTGTTCTTGTTCTTCCGGTACCAGACGAGCGTCTGGATCTTGGCCGCCCGTCCACTGGAAATTTTCGATCCGATTTTATTTCTATTCACTCAAACGAGCGTCCGTAATATTTGGACGCCCGTTCAGGTATTCTGCTAGACGAACGAGCGTTTGTGTCACTAAACGCCCGTCCGGTCCTAATCCCACCAAGACGCTCGTCCATAATCTTGGACGCCCGTCCGTCTTCCTGATTCCTTTCTTTTATTTCTCTGTCTCTCCTTAGTTGACTCCGTTGTATGCAAACACGAAGTAAACAAGGGCAGTTATTTTTTGAGCCTGAGCTCGAACGAGACGTAGTTCGAGTGAACCGTAAACGAAAAGTCCCCGAACCCGTTCCAATTTCCGAAGAGGAAATCGAAGAGACTTCGAGTGAAAACTCTTCTGAAGAAAATTTCTTAGCTAACCTCTTCTTTGAGGAAGAATTTATTGCCTCAATGGCTCAGGCCAACCGTACCCTGGCAGACTATGCCACTCCTGGTGATGTTAATATTCGTTCGGTCCGTAGTTATCCCTACCGATACAACTCCGTTTGAGATAAGGCCAGCCCTTATCCGGATGGTGCAACATGCATCAACTTTCTATGGGTATCAATCGAGAACCCCTATACGCATCTTTATGTATTTCTGGGTATATGCGATACTACTCGCATTAAGGATGTCAGCCAAGACATCATTAAGCTAAAACTATTTCCATTCTCACTCCGTGGAGAAGCAATGGAATGGTTTAAATCTCTCCCTTCTGAATCTATCCAAACTTGGGCCCAGCTTGAAAGTCAATTTTTAGCCCAATATTTTCCCCCGTCTAAGACAGCTCAATGTCTTAACGAGATCTCAAATTTTCATCAACTGATTGATGAATCTTTCTTTGAAGCATGGAAGCGCTTCAAAATTTTGTTGAATAAGTGCCCCCATCATGGAATGGATTTGCGAGAGGAAGGTCCATACTTTCTTCGGTGGTCTAAATGAGTCCACTAAAGGGATGGTCAACTCCTCATCCGGAGGAGTCTTCTTGAAGAAAACCCCACGGCAAGGGTGGGAGTTATTTGAAGATATAGCTAGGTACAACTATGCACCTACGTATCAATCGCCAACACTCCCCGCTTTGCACCAAAAATTGAAGAAGTCAACAACCGAATCATGGTCAAATGATTGCGGCCCCGCAGTGCTCAACTTTCTCGCTTTGACCATGACTAAAAATCAAAATCGCCCTCGCTCCAAAGAATGCACAAGTATTCTCGTGTGATAATTGTTATCAGACCGGTCACATCAGTGACCATTGTCAATACACTCCTACCCCCGGCTTTCAAGCCAATGCTGCCCAACAAACGAGGCAGTATGATTCTGTGAACTGCTATACCTGTGGGCTTAGAGGTCACATTTCTGCAACATGCCCCTTGAATGGTGGACATGAGAGAAACAATTCTTCTGGCCAGCAACACCAGAGATTTTCGAACCAGAATAACTCTCAAGGTCAAAACTACAACCAGAATAGAAATTATGGTTATGACCAAAACCGCGCTCAAAACTCGGGACAGAATACCCCTCGCAATGCCTACTACCAGAACCCCAACTCGAGTCAAAGTTCAAATTCTCAACCAAAAGCTAATCAAAACTCGCAGCAAAACCGCCCTAATCAGGACTCCTCCACTTATGGTACGGCCCCTACGAGGGCAGAGTATGAAGAGCAGCAGAGGACGATGAAGAACTTAGAAAGATAGTTAGGGCAAATCGCTGAACAATTAGCCGCCAGACCCCAAGGTCAGCTACCGAGTTTTACCGAAAAGAATCCTAAAAGTGGGCATGCAGCCCAAGCTGAGGCAAGAACAAACCACTGTTCCGAGCTCGCGCCCATTACTTCCTATGGACAAGAGGAGTCCAATGCTATGAATTTGAGGTCCGGTACACAATTGCAACAACCTAGTTATAGACAGAACCAGGGAAACGAGTAAACCCTCCTACCCTTGATTCGGTAGGAGGGGAAGATTCGCAGTCCCCTGACTTGGATGAGCTGAAAGATGAAAATGAGACCGAGGCTGGAGAAGGATCTCGGGTGAGTGAGAACCGAATTAATGAACCTGAGAGAGTCACTCAGGCAGAGGATCCCCTGACGGGTAAAAAGACTGAAAAAGTGTTAAGGTGGAAGGATCTCGAAGACAAAGCTGTACGAGCTTCCTCCACCAAGAAAGTATTCTCCGAACACGAATCGAATAAGCTCCCGTTCCCACCAAGGAAGCACAACATCCCCTTATCGAAGACAAGAAGTATGACAAAGTACTCAACCTATTAAGAAACACCCAAGTAAATTTGCCTTTATCCGAGGTATTGGTTGAAATGCCTAAGTACACCAAGTTTGTGAAGGATGTTGTTTCTTCAAAGAAGAAGTTGGGCGAAATGGAGAAAAGATTGGGAGAGGAATGCTCCGTGTCATTGACGGAGAAATTCCTAAAAAGCGCGCGATCCCGGAAAATTTGTCTTAACTCGAAAATCAAGGAATTAAGCTTCCCAAATTCTCTCGTGTGATTTAGGAGCATCCATTAGTTTGATGTCTCTATCCGTCCGCAAGAGATCGCACCTTGACCATCTATTGGAACCTACATCCATAAGCATCCAACTTGCGGATAGATCTTTCAAGAGAGCCAACGGAGTGCTTCGAGACCTTCTGGTCCAAGTAGACAAATTCACATTTCCTGTTGATTGGTATGTCTTAGACACTAAAGAAGAAGATACCCCCCTCCTCCTAGGACGACCCTTCCTATCTACTGCTAGAGCCACTATAGATTGCGATGCAGGATTTGTCACCTTACGTGTTGGAGATGAGGAAGTACGCTACAGTGTAGTTAAAGCCCTTAGATCACCTTCTGAAAACCCCTCTGGCTTTGTGCTTGATACGTTAGATGATTTCACAGACTACACCCTAGACGAGCTAGAGGCCGCCTATGGAGAAGATCTTGCTGAAGAGGACTCAGTGCTCTCTGAAAGAACTCTTTCTCCCTCAGAAGAAGTCGACTTGCTTGAGGCAAGAGTTTTTGACCCTATCACCAAGGAGGATCTAAAACAGGGAGAATCCAAGACCAGCTTAGAGGAACCGCCTGAGGACCTTGTTCTCAAACCGCTACCTCAGCATTTGAAGTATATCTTCTTGAGAGAAGGTGAGCGCTTACCTCTAATTATCTCATCTAAACTATCAGCGGAAGAAGAAGCTGAATTAACCGAAGTTCTAAAGAAAAATGCGAGAGCTTTCGGTTGGCAGATAGGAGATATAAGAGGAATCTCACCTGACATATGTATGCATAAAATAAGAACTGAAGAAGGTGCGAAGCGTATAAGACAACCACAGAGACGTTTAAACCCACACATGCAGGAAGTGGTGAAGAAAGAGATCATTAAGCTATTAGATATGGGGATTATTTATGCGATAGGCGACGGCGATTGGGTCTCCCCACTCAAGTTGTACCAAAAAAAGGAGGCATTACAATCGAAAAGAATGACAAAGGTGAAGAGGTAGTCATTAGATTAGTCACGGGTACGTAGTCCGTATAGACTATAGGAAGCTAAACGAGGTAACTTTAAAAGACCATTTCCCACTCCCGTTTATAGACCAAATGTTGGAACGTTTGGCAGGGCATGAATTCTATTGTTTTCTAGACGGTTACTCAGGTTACTTCCAAATCCCTATTGACCCCGAAGATCAAGAGAAAACAACCTTCACCTGCCCCTATGGTACTTTCGCCTATAGGCGAATGCCCTTTGGACTTTGTAATGCACCGGACACATTTCAAAGATGTATGCTGGCTATCTTTGATGGGCTTGTAGAGAAGTGCATGGAGGTGTTCATGGACGACTTCTCGGTATTTGGCACATCATTTATGGACTTGTCTTAAAAATCTAGATGAAGTACTGCAGAGGTGTGTAGAGAAGAATTTGATTCTCAACTGGGAAAAGTGCCATCTGATGGTAACCGAAGGAATTGTTTTAGGTCACAAGATCTCCGCTAAAGGCATAGAGGTTGATAAAGCTAAGGTAGAGACTATTGAAAAGATGAATTACCCCAGGAACACGAAGGAAGTAAGAAGCTTCCTTGGTCATGTGGGTTTCTACAGGAGATTCATAAAAGATTTTTCAAAAATATCGAAACCTTTATCAACTTTACTGAAGGATGACGTCACCTTCAATTTCGATAATGACTGTCAAGTTGCCTTCAAAGAGCTTAAACAGCGTTTGACCTCTGCCCCTATCCTGATCTCTCCGGATTGGAACATACCATTCGAACTGATGTGTGATGCCTCCAATTACGCTGTGGGTGCTGTATTAGGACAGAGGGTTAATGGTAAATTCCAACCTATCTCGTACGCGAGTCACACCTTGAATCCAGCCCAAGCAAATTACACCACTACGGAAAAGGAACTGTTAGCGGTTGTGTTTTCCATGGATAAGTTCCGCAGCTATTTGCTTGGTGCCAAGGTAATTGTATGGACTGATCATGCAGCATTGCGTTACTTAATGAACAAGAAGGATGCTAAACCAAGACTGCTGAGGTGGATTCTTACACTACAAGAATTCGATGTTCACATCAAGGACATAAGGGGTAGTGAGAACACCGTAGCGGACCATATTTCGAGAGTACTACCAGTAGCTGAGGAAGATCCTTTGGACATTGATCTTTATTATCCCTTCGAGAGCGTCATGAATATGGATGTCCATAACCCCGACCCCCCTTGGTATGCTTCGATTATCAATTACCTTCATTCTAGCTATTTGAATCCCGAATTTTCCTATCAGGAGAGGAAGAAGTTCTTCTCTGATTTGAAGTACTACGTACGGGAAGAACCATATCTATTCAAGATCCGCAAGGATGGGTTACTCCGCCGGTGTGTACCTGAATGTGAGCAACGGGACATTATTGAGCAATGTCATAGTGGCCCCACTGGCGGTCATTTTAATGCATGGAAGACCGTTGCCAAAATTTTTCAATGCGGTTTCTACTGGCCCAGGATTTTTAAAGATACGGAAGCCTTCTGCAAAGGCTGTGATAGATGCCAGAGAACCAGTACTTTGACCAGGCGATATGATATGCCACTTCAACCCATATTGGAATGCGAAGTGTTTGACGTGTGGGGCATAGACTTTATGGGACCATTTCCATCTTCATGCGGAAATAAATACATTCGGTCCGTGTGTAGACTATGTCTCTAAATGGGTAGAGGCTGTCGCAACTCCACCGAATAATCACAAAACGAGTCATGAAATTTACGAAGAAAAACATTTTTACGAGGTTTGGGCGCCTAGAGCCCGATCGGCGATGAAGGTTCACACTTCATTAATAAACCCCTGGACGACTGCTAGCTAAGTATGGTGTTAAGCATAAAAGTGGCACACCATATCACCCTATGACCAGTGGGCAAGTTGAGCGTAGTAATCAGAGCATCAAGAAAATCCTCGAGAAAACGAGTCAACTCGCATCGTAAAGATTGGAGTCTGAAACTGGATGATGTACTGTGGGCTTATCGGACCGCTTACAAAAACCCCATGGGTACATCACCATACCAAATGGTTTATGGAAAGCCCTGTCATTTGCCAGTGGAGTTAGAGCATAGAGCCTATTGGGCAATTAAGTTCCTAAACTTCGACTCCCAAGCTTGCGGAGAACGTAGGCTCCAGCAGATACATGAATTAGACGAGTTCCGGCTCCAAGCTTATGAGAATTCACGGATCAGCAAGGAAAGGATGAAATTACTTCATGATAAAAAGATAAAGAAAAGGGAGTTTCATGCAGGCGAGCTGGTATTGTTATACAATTCCAGGCTGCATCTTTTCCCGGGAAAGCTCAGGACGCGTTGGTCTGGTCCATTTGAGGTCCTGTCTGTCTTTCCTAGCGGCGTTTTGGAACTTAAGGGGATTGGTGATCAGCCTTTCAAGGTCAATGGTCAACGATGCAAACACTACATTGGCCAACCGAAGGAATCACCCGAGGTAGTTAAATTCATTGATTTGTTAAGTTGTATCGCTTCAGGAGTCGATGACTGCGATGAGTTCTCCCCAGACCTATTCTCTGATGATAGTACTGAATCACCAGCTGAAGCTTTTGCCGGAAGCTGGGACATGGAACAATGCCGGAAGGAAATGGATTTGAAGAAGCATAAAGTACGGAAGAGATCTCCAGTCAGACAGAAGATCAGGCAGGCCTGGGAAAAATGGTTGGGACGAATCCCGAATCTGCACTGCTGTTTTTGTAGACCTAATTTTGTTAAGAATGCTGTTGCTGAGATGACCGGCAGGAAGCCAAAGTGGCCCGACCCGGGTTAGACCTGAATTGAATGTCGAGCTAACGACATAAACCAAAAGCGCCACTAGGAGGCATCCTAGATATCCAATCTCGTTTTAGTTTTTCTTAGTTCTTTTTGCTTTCGTATGTTATTTTAGTTAGTTTTACTAAGCTTTTATGTGTCTATCTCGTCGGTTTTTGCTTTCTAGTTATGGATCTTCACGGAGTTCGCCACGAGGAGTTTCCACTCATTAGTCGGATCCCGGCGATCACGATAGATGATGGACCGGGAGGCACTATAATTCTTCATGTAGATTTTGATATTAGTACTCGGGTTAAGACCATCACATACGTTATCATTGTTCCACCTTGTTCGGGAGGCGGCGATTTCACGGCGAGGAGTTGCGGGAGGCAATAAGACGTCCGTACAAGATACTTAATGATTCTATGCTTGACGGATTTGGCACTAGTGCTTCGCGGGCCGAGCATTTCGAGGTCTTTGAGGTAGGCGGTGAGGATTGGTGTTTGCAGGATGAGTTCGATTTTCCTCCGGCTATCGACATGCTTCGACGTCTCATTCGCGTAGTGGACTGGGACGAGATCTACGCAGACCAGTGACCTCTTAATTAGTTTTACCTCCGTCGAGCCCCGACGTAAAATGAAAGCGCTGGGTGGGAGGCAACCCACTGTTACTTATCTATTTTTGTTTTGATGGTACTTTGTTAATTTGCAGTTGTATTTTTAAAATCTTAATTAGGTTAATAAGAAGATGCACTTTTGAATTTAAATTGTATGGAATTGTATGATTTTCGCATTTAAGCCTCACTGGACGCCCGTCCATAAGTATGAACGCCCGTCCAGCATGACTAATTTTAAGACGAACGTTCACTGGGCCTGGACGTTCGTCCGATAATCTCCCTCCAATCCTGTATGTGATTCAAAATCTCAGACGAGCGTCTACTAAACTGGACGCCCGTCCAGTTCATCTAATTCCCCAGTGGACGCCCGTCCGCTGAGTTGGACGAGCGTCCATACTCTGTCTATATATACCCCTCCTTCGAATGAACTTTCACTTTTCAGAATTTTCAAAAGCAAAAACGGTTGCTCTCCCTCCTTTTGCCCTAAATTCAAGAATTCTTGACCAAATCGAGCGATTCAAAGTGCTACAGGCCGCTTTTCACCCCCTCTCTTTGATTCTCACCACCGAATCCACCAACGCACGATATTATTGGCGAATCAGACCCCATTGCAGTCCGACTCTTCAGAGGAAAATTTCGATTTTGGACGATATTTTTGCGTTGTTTGGACCGATTTTCACCTCAATCAACATCTACTCATCCTACTTGGTAAGTTCCTAACAACTTCTCTGGGTTTAATTCACGTTTTTGGCAAGTTCGATCTTTGGGTCGGCTCGCTCACTTGAATACCATCTTAACTCGTCTCTTTTTCTGTTTTTCTTGTTTCCTTTTGATCTGTTATGGTGGTATGGTGTGTGATGGATGATGAATGGGTTGTTGGGTGATGATTGTGGTTCGGTTGGTTTGAAATCCCGCTTTGGATGATAAACGGGTAACCCTTGTTGCTGTGAATCGGTTGGTTTAGCCATTTAGGTTGATATGGTGAAGAAAGCAGTCATTAAGCAGAGGCCTGGTAAAGAGAAGGTTGTCGAATCGGGCAAACGTAAACGTTTGGATGATGACCCTTCTAATTTAGACCCTAACCGAGGTGTGAGTATTCGGGAGCAACCCCTGAGCCACCCAAACTAGGACAACCTTAAGAGATGAATCCACCTCGGACTCTGAGACGGACGATGATACTCCTTTAGTACGGAGGCCTAGGGTCCATCGGGGGGAAGCATCTTCTAGAGCTGAGGCTACGGAGGAAACGCCCGTGCACGAAGAGACTGAACCTAGGGCAGACAATCCTAGAAAGAGAGTGAGGCCAGCAGTGCCTATACCCTTGCCTCGTAGATTTGTCAATCCAAAAGCACACGAGGTCTACACAAAACACTACTTTGCAAGAAATATGTTGATCGAAAGGGCGTGTTGGAGACAAATGTGGACCCCTCTTTTGTGCAACTCGTTGAAGGATAAGCAATGGGACGCTTTGATGAAAATCCCGACGACTCCGGTTAATGATTCTTTGGTTAGAGAATTTTATGCCAACTTTTCAGAAACCAACTTGGATACGGGTGTGGTGATGGTGAGGGGTGTCAAAGTTCCATTTACGCCCCAAGTCATTAATGCAAAATATGGTTTGGCGGCTTTCGAGGGATTGGATTATAAAGACGAGATTAAGCGAGAGGCGGGATGCGGGACAAGACCCGTTGGAGGAGTTGAGGTTGACGGTTTGCCCCGATGTTGCATGGACACTTAGGCCAGGCGGCGATCGCAAGGAGATTGTTACTACGGCGTGGTCTGAAGATTGGAGAGTTTACTGCCGTTTCATCCGAGTCGTTCTTGCCGAAGAATAATTTGACACACTTTCACATAGGCGATCTTGGGATGATGTATGCTTTGGTTTACAAGTTAAATGTCGATGTTGGACAAGCGATATATGATGAGTTGGTGTCTAGTCAGAAAAATTACAAGCGGAGCTTGATTGTCCCCCACTTGATTCATCAGATATGCATCGATGCCGAAGTGCCGGAGTATAGGCAGGATCACAAGCCTAAGAACCCGAGAGGTATTCAAAGAGAGAATGTTCCGCCTACGGGTGAGGCCGAGGCGGCCCGTGAGCCCGGTTCTTCTTCGGCACCACCTCTGGTTCCCTCCTTGTCTAGTTTATCTCCGCGGAGAAGGCTCGGTACGACGCATGGCCAACGATCTACGAGATTGGATGACCGATATCCGGAGACGCGAGAAGAACATGATGTACGTGCTTTGAAGTGCATTGTGGAGGGCAAGAAACCGAGGGATATGCGGATTTTCAAGGAGAGTGATACGGAGTTCGTCTTTTCCGATGCGATCGAGCGAGGTTATTGCCGATGTGCTTGAGGCGGAGAAAGAGCCGATGATGAGGAGGTTGCGGAGGAGAGACCTGCGGGACTGCTCGCCCCGGTTACACGGCCGCACCTTCATCGACGACGTCTACGGCCGCTGTACCCTCCACCGACCCTACTACTGCTGGCCGATTCTGTTCCCTCCTCCGGGCCGAGCCTACTCCGGGCCTTTCTTGAGCTTTATCTCTTATTTTTCTGATTTCATGTTGCACTTTCATGATACTGTACTTTTCATTTTCTACGTTTACGGATCATGTAAGCCATAAGGCATCCCGACATTCTGTTTTGATTTGTATCAACTTTATGATCAACGTTTTGTATGCTTACCGATGGTTCTTTTGTCTATTCGATTTCGATTTATTACCATTTTCATTGTTGCGATATTATACCCCATTGTTCCCCCGAGGTATTTCTGGTTTCTCGAGTAGTGCAGATCTAGTTTTTGTCGAGCTCTCGGTTGAGTTCAATTTGGACGTTGTTTCCGACGCTTTTGCGGGCGTTGTTTCTTTTCATGCTCCGGCCTGACCAACATCTCGATTTTCTACGCGCAAATAGCTAAGTTCCTTCTTTCTTTACTTTCTGCACAACATGAGGGCATGTTGAACTTTTAAGTGTGGGGGAGGGGCTTAGTCGGTATGTATCTATACATTTGCTTACATGATATTATTTCTATGCTAAAATGAGCTAAATTTTCAAAATTTTGTTTTGTCCCGAGTAGGCAATGCACGTTTTTGTTCGATTTGTTATAGTCATTGATGCTGTATACCATATTTTTAGTGAATTAGTTGTTTCACCAAAATTTATTTTTCACGAGCCATAGTGAATGATGAGCTACGTTATAAAGTTATACCCCGTTTTGGATTAGTAGTTTTTGATTTTCTTATAAGTCATGTGCTTAGTGCTACGTATATATCGTGCGAATTATGATAGTTTGTATTTAGTTCCGAAGTATGAGATACTGTGAATATCTAGACGTTTGAATGTGATAAGTAACACGTAGCTATTGTCAAAGTGAAAAAGTTGAATTAATAAGTTAAATGGGTGTGTCGGAAGCTAGTCGATGATTTGAGTGTGGTAGGGTTTACCACGTAAGTCCTATTCCACTATGATGACTAAAAGCTCACGACAATTAGGAAAAGCGGCCTTATGATTGGAGTAAGGTAGGGTATTATCTCGAAATGTCCTATTCTACTATGAGGGCAATAGCTTCTTCTAATGTGTGTTTAGAGTGAAATAGTTAAATCAACTAGAGAATTGGTATGGAATGGATATAAGGCTTAGTTATCGTCTATCTTATCCCCAGTAGAAACTGATAGATATGATGTAGGGATTATCCTCTGAGTATTTCAGAAAGGCCCTAGATTCATTCGATCATATTTTCCGGGATATGTCACGTTTGTAGGGTGCATCTTATGAGTGTCATTTATTGCTATTCTACGAGGGGGTATTAGCTGGTTTTGCTTTGAGTTCCTCAAGTTTGGATTTAGTGGAAGTTTGTTATGGCTATGCACACACTCACGTGGGTGAACATCTAATTTATTGACTATGTGGTATATGTGTTGAGATGTCTATATTCTTTCCGAGCCTTTATCTTGTTTTGTTTTGCTCGGGGCGAGCAAAAGCTAAGTGTGGGGGAGTTGTAAAGGGTGAATTTACGTGCTTTATAACGTTATATTTGATAAGGTTTTCCCCGACATTCGTATTAATCGCATGGAAATCACGTGTTTAAATGGAATATTGGGCAAATGACGTTGCTAAGGAGTTAATCGCAAAGTTGATGGATTTGTATGTTTTAATTATGATTTTTATGATTATTAGAATTGTGTTACGCTTTGCGGTGTTTTTGATGTGATGTAGATACATGTTGGAGGCTAAAAAAGATGATCAAAAGTTGATAGAGTTCAAGCTAATTGATGACGAAGAGATAAAGATGGAAAGATTGAAGATAAGGTTGGAGAAACCCAAATTCTATCACAGCTGAACTGGCGTCCAGTGGACGAGCGTTTAAAGCATTGAACGAGCGTCCAGGAGTAGATTTGACATTCAGCAAGTTTGGACGCAGTTTGGACGTTAGGGCGGACGAACGTTTGAGGAAAGCTCAGCCCGATTCGAGGTTCATTATAGAGCAGACGAGCGTTCAGAAGAATGGACGGGCGTCCGACCGCCGACTGAAGCACAACCGACTTAGTTTTGACCTAGCCGTCTTAGTTCATCTATATATAGCAGCTTGTATCAAACCCTAAAATCATCATCACACAACCTATAGTCGATTTTCATAAATAAACAAGCGTGACTTGTCTTTTCTTTTGGTTTTCGAATACAATCAAAACAGATCTTTTGATTTCAAAGTTAATATGAGTAGCTAAACTCTTGGGTTGGACGAACGGGTGAAGCAATTCAAGAGGCGTTCTGGTTTTCTTATTTTTCTGCGGTTTATTTCGACAAAGGTTAGATTTATATTGCGTTTATTTCGTGCTTGACATCGATAGATAAAGCTTGTGATATTCGTTTAACGATAGTTGAATGATACCTAGATCACCGCAATAATAATCAGATTAATTAATTTGTCGAGAAACGAAAGTTATCGAATTGTTAATCTAAATAATAGGTTCGAAAGAATTTATGCCTATCATGCTTGAAGAATCAATCTTTGATAAAAGTTGATAAACAAATTATCTGAGATATTAGTAATTTGCGTTTAGTATAGGTTAATTTTGACCTTGGTTGATTTGCATGCGTAGGAAATTAGGAGCCTGTGCGATTATCTTGAATTGTGGATCTTTGTTCGTCTGCCTTTTTCTCCCCATTATTTGATAAACTTGAAATCATTAGTTCTGTGATACTCTTAGCCTAAACTTAAAAACGCATTAAACCTCACGTTCCTCGTGGGATCGACCCGGCATAACCGCTTTACTACAAGCTTTGCACTTGGAGCGACTAACCGGATTTTTATTACTTGTCTTTTTGTTTCGTTTACAAAAATCCATAACAAAGATCAAAGACTTCAAGTCTTTACAATTATGCTCAAAGAGAAACAAAAGAAAGGTGGTGAAAGATTCGTCGAAAGAATCGACTAGTTTTATAAAAGCTTAATTTCGCATTTTAGCTGCATATATTACTGAAATCAGTTAATATGTTTTCAACTAAGTAAACAGTTTTTTAAAGTTAACAACAAGTCCATTCACAACCCCCCCCCCCCCCAAACACCCATATGAACTTGTTTTAAGCGTTTCCTTTGAACTTGTTGTTTTCAAAGAATATATTCCTATTTTCTGAGCAGCCATAGTTCTGATCAATATCACATAAATGACCGTTTCTGCACTTATTGAAATTGGCATGTCTCAAAAAATACAACAAATAAATTTTGAAAAACAAGTGCGATATTGGTTGCAGAATGGAAAACGTGAAAAATGTAATTATAAGTTCATTTGTAGAAACTAAAGTCCAAATCCTTCTTATAAATATATGGAAATGAATTTTTCCAATAACTTATCCACGATATTAAAACTTAAAAGCTTCAACAAAACCCCATATATACACGGATAGAAAAACGTTATGTGTTCTATGCTTTTAACAATTCAAGAAAAAAACATGAGGTCTTCCAAATCCCAAAAATCAGTTAGCAAAAAATTCTTCATCTTCATATGTTCATTTTTCCTTTTTCTTGCCCTTGTAAAATTTGGGTTGATCATTTCATCAAATGCTTTGCAAAATTTGCAATCAAATTACTCATGGCCGTCGGATCAATTATGCAAGAAAATGCCTCCATCTGTTGCAGAATCTCTTGTACACTATGCAACTTCGAGTTTCACACCCCAACAAACCTTGCAAGAATTGTCCATAACACTTAAAGTACTCGAGAAGAAAGCCCCTTGCAATTTCTTGGTCTTTGGCCTCGGCAATGACAGCCTTATGTGGTCTTCACTTAACTACGGCGGCCGAACGGTATTTTAGTGAAACTATTCTTTACTTTTATCAGACACATGATTCGTGTTTGGGTAATGATAATATTTTAACTTTTTTTTAGGTATTTTTGGAAGAAAATGAGGAGTGGATGGGAGAAATGAAGAAAGAGATGCCATCAATGGAGACGTACCATGTCGGCTACGACACGAAAGTCTCACAAGCAAGCCACCTTTTACAAATGGGGAAAGAGGTTGAAGAATGCAAATTGGTAGAGGATCCAAGAACATCAAATTGTAGACTTGCTATTAGAACATTCCCAAATGAAATTTACAATACAGAGTGGGATTTGATCATGGTGGATGCTCCCACGGGGTTCCGGGATGATTCGCCGGGAAGAATGGGTGCAATATATACTGCTGGATTGATGGCAAGAATTAGGAAACAAGGGGAAACAGATGTGTTTGTTCATGATGTGGATAGGTGGGTGGAAAACAAGTTTTCTATGACCTTTCTTTGTGAAGGGTATTGGAAGGAGGAGGTTGGAAAATTACGTCATTTTACCATTCCAAGCTATTATGGTCGACCTGATTTGCCTTTCTGTCCATAGGGCCTTCAACCTTATTTAATTTTCTCGTCATTTTTGTGATGAAATTTGGCTTTCCCACTTCAAGATCTACTAAGTTTTTGCATGAAACTTTTTCTTTTTTAATGTTTCAATAGTGGAGTTTCACACCCTTTGAAGTTACTTTTTCTTTATATTGGCTATGAATTGTGACGGAGGTTGGGGTAAGCCTCGCTACGTGTCCAGGGGCGGCGGCAGGAATTTTGATATGGAGGTCATAAATTTATCAAATTTTTTCCGTATCACACATATATTTGGATATTCAGTTCTATACATGTAATTATGAGGCAATAGATAAAAACAGAGGGTCAATACATAGAAATAATGGGGTCAATTCCACATATATGTGTGTTTATAAAAAAAATTCTCTACTATTTATACATAATATTTTTAGGGGGGTTCTATTTGGACCCCCCTATTTACTACTTGCACCCATTTACTACTTGTACCACAAAAAATTACTTCAGGCACCACATGATTTTTTATATAGGGAAGTCAGTCACACTGGTGTTCCTTGTGGAACACCAACGTCAGTGACGTTGGTGTTCAGTGTGGCTGACGTTCCCTATATAAAAAAGTGTTAAATCTTAGAACGTCAGTCCATGACTTTTCACTGGTGTTCCTAGTGGCATACCAACGTCATTCCTAGTGGCATACCAACGTCAGTGACACTGACGTTGGTATACCACTAGGAACACCAGTGTGAGTGACGTTTTTTTCACCCGAAAAAATATTCATTAATGTGGTGCAAGTAGTAAAAAGGGGGGTCCAAATAGAACCCACCTATTTTTATTTTAGGGGGTCGGGCGCACCCCGATTGATACATGTAGAGCCGCCCCTGCACGTGTCACATCCACATTGACCAAGCACTAAATGAAACCATATCATTAAGGGCCAGGAGCCCCACCTTTTAGCCTAAGGGCAAATCTAAACTCCAGGTGGGAGGTCAGCCTGGCTCGCTTCTCAGTCCACCGCAGGTCGGTCAGGACGCAACGGAGCTGAGTCAGTGCAGTTCGGCCAGAGCTATCCCCGGTATCCACGTGTGTAATATAGAAGATAACTATGGAAAGAATCCTCAGTCATAAAGGCTCTGATCCCGTTATTCAAATATCTATGATTGTCTCCTAAAATCAAGAGATTAATATCAATCCCCGAGGGATACGAAATAGAGTCCAAATGGACACGGAACATGCATGCCTAGGGCACAACGTCCTCTATATAAACGATCCCAAGAACTACGAAGAGACTTGATTCATGTACAATTACATGATACGTAGGCAATTTGGGATTCTTAATCTTTGGTTCAGTCTAAATCATCACAAAATCACCCCATGTTTCATATTTTTTTCTAGGGTTTTAGTCTTGTTCAATTGTCACTAGGGAAATTTGGGTCCGGATTTATCATTAGACGATTTCCAGTATCGTCAAATTGTGTCTTTCTCTAATGATTTTTGAAAAGACAATGATTTAGAAATAGTTCAACTTATCTGGCGTAGTTTTTCCAGTTTAACTATTATTTCATAGCATTATTTTTTATACTATCTAAAGCTAGTTGTCACCAAATGTTAGAAGAATATCTCTTTTTCCCTTTTTATGGAGTGTACGCGTTGTTGTTATGTGAGCGGGGAGGGAAGCGCTAAATGGATTTGTTAACTAGCTTTCTCTCATTTTTGATCTACTGTGCACCTTTTCAGACTTGGGATACAACGCACGGGGAAGAAATGTTGACTGGCTAGATAAATTCTAACTTTATACATGCCTTGGCCCGTTAAACCACACGCTCTTACCTGGCTTGTTATGAATAGATTGATTGGCTAGCTCGTTAACACGTTAAAAAGGGTCCTGAAGCCGTTGCGCGGTGGACGCCTTTTAAGAATATATGTATGTGTTGCTTCCGTGTGTGATTCATTACTTTATCTCTTCCACAAGTTGTCAAGGCATGTTTCCATGTTCTCGGGATCACGTGAAGAGTTATCAATCTTGGAAGGCTCATTACTATGGTCAGTGCAGTGAGATTTGTGGAATTAATCATGCATTTATGTCTATCGTCGTAGAACCAGTTTCTTGGAAAGATTATGGTTTTTGGGTATCCAATCAATTAATCCAAGAAATCACGCAAACTTAATTGGAAATTAAAGAGTAGGGAGAAGAAAATGGGGATGGATAAGCCTCTAAATAAAAGGCTTCCCTCGCCCCCAACCCCAATTATGGAAGTCGGGACAACGTGGAACCATATTCCATTTTTTTTTTTTGTTGAAACCGGATATTTTAATAAAACTGTACAAAATTGTACTAACTGTACAAATCAAAGTAATGGCATATTACAGGTTTTAAATGCATCCAAAAATAAATCAGGGCCAAGCTAATCTGAGTTCACGAGCATGGCGAACCGCTTCAAAGATGAAAATTGTCCTCGAGGGGCGTGAGAGGTCTGAATGGTGAAACTCCTTACTCCGCCAATGCCATAGGCTCATAACGATCTCGCGGAATAAGAATCTCCAGAATGCTATATTGTCGTGCTTGTACATGTTTGTCTTTAGACAATTCTCCAACCATGAGGGGGTGTCATGGGTGGAGGCAAAGAGGCTCCAATAGTGTCGATGGATGACCTGTTTCCACATATTGTAAGTCCATGGGCAATCTCTCAGAACATGTAGAGAAGTTTCAGGGTAGCTACCACAAACATTGCAGGCACCCTCGTCACTAATCGATCTCGCCTCAAGAAGGCTTGCAGTTGGTAGGGCGTCATAATGAATTTTCCATAGAAGGAGGTTACCTCTCAGTGGCCCCTTGATTGACAAAATGATATGCCAGATGTTCTCCCCGGAAGTGTCTTGAGTATGGTGGATTTCGTGGCAGGCCAAGCTAACAGAGAATTCACCTGAAGCAGTCAATTTCTAAGAGATATTACCTACCTCATCAAAAATGAAGGCATCGCGAATAGAGTTTGCTGCTGAACATATATGTCGCCAAATGAATGAGCAATTCGACTTAGGCATATCAAGAGGGGAGCCATATTTACGTTTTAGAAGTTGCACCCACAGTTTCTCAGGTTCTGTTAAAATCTGCCATGACAGTTTTGCTAAAAATGCTTTATTCATATCACGGGCACTCCGAATACCGAGGCCTCCCCTGATCTTGGGTTGGAAGATGTGCTTTCAAGCGATAAGGTGTAGTCCATGACCCACTGCATCATGCCCCCAAAAGAATGAGCGAATTATCTTTTTGATCTCGAGGGTTACGAAACAAGAAGCTTAACTGTTTGCATTTGATAAAAAGGAGTCGTAGATAGAACCGTTTGAGACAAGATGGTTCGGCCTGCTTTGGATAGAGTGTTTGCCTTCCAAGGTTGCAATTTCCCACGGACTTTATCAATAATGCCTTGGAAGTCCTCCTTTTTCACCCGGGTATGATGGAGAGGTACGCCAAGGTACTTTTCAAGATGAAAGGTGTGTGACATGCCTAAGGTCCCCTCAATGTCAGAAATGATGTTGGGATGAGTGTTCGGGGACATTGCAAATTTCGACTTGGTCACACTAATTTTCTGGCCCGAGATGCTACGGAATTGAGTGAGAACCTGATCGATAAAAATAGCCTGGTCCACCGATGCCTCCGCAAATAAAAGAAGGTCATCCGCGAAGGAAATATGGGATATTTTCGGTCCCCCTCGAGAAACAGATATCGGCTTCCAATTTCCATCTCTGATCGACTGGTTGATGAGGCAGCTCAACACCTGCATATTCCATTTTGTTAAAGCCTATTTCTCCTTTTCTTTTCCGTTCTTTTAGTATTTTCATTTCATATACGATTGCAAACTGCCCTAATCTTTTCCGAATTTGAAGTATGCTTACCTTAAATGAAGCACTTTTACTTTAATTATATGTACCGGGAATTTTCCTCTTTAATCTTTATTAGTAGAATTTAAATAAAATAAATGACTGTACCGGAATATCGTTGGGTTATTGGACTTTTTTCGGGGAGAAATCCAACTACAGAAACTAGAGATTTTGGTTTTGGATTATGGTTGTGTCGTTGAGACTGTCTACGTACCTAGTATTGTATGAGACCAAGCCAATATAACGTAGTTCTGAAAGAGAGGACAAGAGTCCTTTATACATAGATATCTCGGATGGGGGAGACGGGGAGTTAATGCACGAATCCTTTAATGGTAGGGTCTGTGATTGAGAACCAGTGTAATGCAAATCGTAGGGCAATCATGGCTCCAATAGTCTAAAATCATCGGATGTGATCTATCATTGATTTGGGACAGTTAACGGGGATCAATCTAGGTAATCTGCCATATATTTATTTCTTTTGGTTTCTCTGGTTAAAGCACTTTTGTATTTCATCATTCTAGACTCGGCCTGGCTATTGAACAGAGTCTCTAGAGTAAACCAAACTTCCCTAGCAGAGTTATATCCAACTACTTCTAACAGTGCATGCTCTGTCATGGAACTCAATAGCCATCCTATCAATAGTTGATCTGTCATATTCCATTCCTCAGCAGTCTGTGGTCTCTGATAAGGAGAAAATGACGCAAAGAAATGAGGGGAGCTCAGTCTCCCTTAAAGATATTCCTCAGTAATATGACTCTGAAGCGGATGACCATGGATGATAGGTAAAACAGTAGACTTCCAAAGAAGATAATTAGAACTATCAAGTTTGACTTTACAAGTCTGATTCAAATTACTAGTAAAGGGAAAATTAGACAGAGCATGGGAACTCAAAGATCCAATAGTCGGATCTGGCGGCAAATTAGGGTAGATCGAATTCAAGAGAGTACAAGTTGGATCGATTCTTCCAAAATTCATACATGTGGGTAAAGGGATGGTGTTGCACTGCATGTAGCTAAAGGGTGAGAAACCGGCTGCACCAAGCCCTAAAGTTGGTGGTAGAGTCTGATGTACTCCCATAGGGATTCCCAGTGGGAGAATGTGTGAGATTCCGGCTGAGACAATGGGTATTCCATCACCGGCAACCTCTTAGTTTGACCTGATAGTGGCATGAACGCTGACCACTCCAGCAGCTCAGCCTATAGCCGTAGTTGTGCTAATTGTAGAGGACGGAGCTTCGGTACTCATCTGTAATGGATAAGACTATGACGGCATAATCGTCGCTCTCATACCAAGAAAAAGAATTTACTAGTAAAGGCAAAGTACCGGAATTGCATTAGATAGATTCTTAGGTGTACATCATACAAATATGAAAAATGTAACAGAACCTATACATGTGGCATAGGACTAGAATGACCAAAATGCCCCTGCAGTACTTGTGTAAATAGCCATCAAATACCACCAAATCATGTATACTTCCTACCAACAATAATTAAATAAGTAGATTAGAAACTCAAGGAATTAAAAAAAAAACACAATTTACTCACGTTTTGTTAATCATTGTCTAATGACGGAGGTCGGACCACATCTCGCCACGTGTCATCCTCACAATGATCAAACAATGAATGAAGTCATAAGGGCCAGGAGCCCCACTTCAAGCCTAAGGGCAAATCAGCACCCAAGGTGAGAGATCGACCTGACCCACTGCTCGATCCACCGTAGGTCGGTCAGGGCGCAACGGAGATGGGCGAGCGCAGTTCGGTTATAAAGGCCTTGGGAGCTCGACGCAGGGGAGCCAGAGCTACCCCCGTTATTTAATGCACACATTATAAGATAATTATGGGAAGATCCTAAGGATCCCTCACCCACTAGGACTCTGATCCTATCATTTAAACCGTTATTCAAATCCCATGATTATCTCTTAAAACCAAGGAGATTAATCTGTAATTATCTAATCTTTGAGGGATACGAATTATGAGTCCAAAAGAGACACGACACATTCATACCTAGGGTATAAGGCCTCTATATAAATGATCCCAAAAACTACGAGAAAACTTGATTCCCGAACAATTACAGGATACGTAGGCAACTTGGGATAAACATTATCTCAGGCTAAGTCTAAAAATCACACAAACCACCATCGTTTGTACATCTTTTCCAAGCTTAAATCTTGCTCAAATTGTCACTAGGTTAAATAGGCCCCCGAATTTACTCAAACAGGATCCAGCAACGTCAATTGGTGCTTGTAGGAGGGCCTCCTATTGACAATTGTGTTCAAGGTTTATCATCATCAGTATGCCACCAAAAACCCGGAAGCAAACAACAACGAAAAATGCTCAGAACGGCCAGGACGCTGACGGTGGGGAAATAACCGCCACCAACACATCCAATCAAACCCAGCAATCTGAAGGGGTTGCTTTTGATCCAGCCCAACAAGCACTGGTGGATCAGCTGGTGGCCATGTATGCCAACACTAGGCATGCCATCTTAGAGGCAACTACCATAGATGAAGATACATAGGAAGAGGACCTGGAGGATGAAAACCTAGAAGAAAATGATACACAGGAAATGACACCCCCTCTTCCAAACCTTAAACGAGGCAATCATGATGACCAGCCATCCTCTTCAAACCGGCCTAAGAAACTACTTGATCCCCGAGCTTTGGAAGCTGCTAGAGCTGAGATCTAAGTCATATTGGGGAAGAGATCAGACGATTTCTCGTTGGTGTCTCTGTTCACTAAACATATTGAGGCTTACTCCCGACTTGCAGGATTTAAGGTTCGCAGGACGGACCCATACGACGGATCCAAGGATCCCTCAGATCATCTCTTCCAGTACAAAACCCACATGAACCTATACAACGCTCCGGATGATTTGAAGTGCAAGGCCTTCCCTGCACTACTCACGGGCAGGGCCCGTGAGTGGTTCAGGAAACTATCAACAAGGTCAATCTCCAACTTCCAGGCAACGGGCAAGGCGTTTGTCAATGCCTTCACCACTGCTAAGCCATTCTAGAGGAATGCAACTCACCTCCTCACTCTCAAGAAGAAAAAGGAGGAAACTGTGTTGCAGTACCAAAAAAGGTTCAACGAAAGTCTGCACAAGTTCGGGACGCAGACAAACACATCTTGATAACTTTCTTTATATCAGGACTACGAGAAGGAAGGCTATACGCTAAGCTAAACAACAAACTTCATTGATCTATGGACTAATGCATGGAGATGTCATACGAACATTGCCAAGGAGAAGAAGCTAACCGGCTGAAGAGGGAATCATACAAACGAGAGTCCAAGAAGGACAAGCCTGAGGACCAGTCTAACAGAAAAAGGAAGCTGGTTTGGGATCGGATGACTGCCCCAACACAGATCGGCTGGGGAAAAAGGAGGCTTTACAGGAGAGGGACTTCATCCTTCAGAACAGATCGCGCGAGCAGGTTCTCACAATTATGAAGAGGAAGGGATTGGCCCAAACCCCACCACCGTTGAGAGGACCTCCAGAAAGCAGGGATCAAATCAAGTTTTGTGCTTACCACAAAGATGTTGGGCACGATTTAGATAGCTACAGGGAACTAAAGAGAGACATCGACGCAGAAATCATTGAAGGAAAGTTGGATTAGGTCGTAGACCGATCTCAAAGTGCTGAGCCATGAGGTCGTCGAGACTTCAAACGTAGAAACTACAATCAAGATCGGGGCGGGCAAGATGAGCCCCAAAGAAGAAGGGACCAATATCCAGATGATGATTGCCAGTTGGACAAACGCCGTATTAACACCATTAACACTTTTGTGGGCGGCCCCAACAACGAATTTGGGGAGGTAATCAAATAGGATGGCCGATCTACAACCTCTTCAGCATCCTACAGAAATCGGAGGCCAGTTCGGGAGGTGACATACGGTCCTAGGGACCCACTCCCTCTGGTTACAAACAATGAAGGCCTAGTCATAGATGCCGTGGTGCACAAGAATTTGGTGAAGAGGATCTGCGTGGACACATGAAGTGTCGTCAATGTCCTCTACTACTCAGCCTTCCAGTCCATGAACTTGAAGGATAAATAGCTGATACATGTTTCAACACCAATGTTCAGTTTTGCGGGTCCTCCAGTTTACCCTATGGGATGATCAGACTTGCCATGACATTTGGATCAGAACCAAAAGGCAGGACCCTTATGGTCAATTATGTGGTGGCCAAAGCCTCTTCTGCGTACAACATTATCCTGGGAAGGCCTGCGCTGATCGACCTCCGAGCTGTGATCTCCCTAGCTCACATTAGCCTAAAGTTCCCCACCGTAGAAGGTTCGGTATAGATCAAAAGGGACATGGAGGTAGCCAGAAGTTGCTATGCTGCCACTATCACAAGCAAGAGTGTGGTTTTATCCTAAGAGGCTCGCAGTTTCCCAACGATTATGATTAGTTTTTATTCTTTCCATTTCGGTGTAGTGCTTTTGTTTGACAATTTTTTCAATAAGTTGTGCTCAGTGGGTACTTGAGCTCGACTTAATTCAATATTATTTTGATTTTATCTTCCCATTATGTATGGTTATAATTAAGTTTGCAGGACAAACATACACCGAAGGATTGCAAAAGCTAAAATCTTTAAGTCTGCAGGACTGACCACTGAGCTCCGTAGGCCGGACTCAACAAAATCTTTTCGCAGGGGACTGACAAGTGAGCTCCGCAGGTCGGACTCAGTCAATTTAATTATGTCAGTAGGATTGACCACAAAGCTCCGCAGGTCGGACTCAGCAATTATATGTCAGCAAGATTGACAACCGAGCTCCACAGGTCAGACTCAGTCAATTTAATTATCAGCAGGACTGACCTCTAAGCTCTCCAGGTCGGACTCAGTAAAAATATACAAGTCTACAGGACAGACAAGCCGAGCTCCGCAGGACGGACTCCGCTCAAATCATTAAAGTTAGCAGGACTGACAACTTAGCTTCATAGGTCGGACTCAGTAAAAACATACAAGTTTGCAGGACTGACAAGCCGAGCTCCGCAGGACGGACTCAGCAAACTCATTAAGTCAGCAGGACTGACAGTTGAGCTCCGCAGGTCGGACTCAGCAAACTCATTAAGTCAGCAGACCTGACAGTTGAGCTCTACAGGTCAGACTCATCAAAAACATGTCTGCATGATAGACCCGAGCTAATCTACACAGATCAGACTCAGCAAGTTGGCAACAACCAAACTCACTAAGTCTGCAGGATAGACCTGAACAATAACTTAACAATATGTAAGTATGCCACCAAAAAGTACAAGTTAATGCATGGCATATAGGGGGCAAGATACCCCACCATCGAAGAAGTAATCAAAGAAAGTACTCAAAGTAAAATGCTTAAAGAAAGTGCTTTTTAACAAAATATTTCTTCCATTAACTTGTGCAGGTTACACAAAAGTTTGAAATAAATAAAATTTCAAAAAAAAATACAAATCCCTAAGCCCACTAATCTAATATATGGGTCTGGATTCAGTTGTCACTCTGAGGAAGCAGGAGCCGAGGTAGGAGCAGACGCCAGTCGGCGAGAGTATTTGGACACAATGTCCACTCATTCCTTGAAATCCTTTAGGTGACTGTCATAGATCGCACTCATGCCAGACTTATAAAAAGCCTTACTGGGAAGAGTGTCCATGACAAAGTAAGCAGCTTGACCCTTTGCCTCATCCACGCATAAAGTATAGTTATGGTTCAGGATTGGAGTGAGCAGCAGCTTCAAAGCCTGGGTGAACTCTCCCAGAGCCTTATACTTCTGAATGGCTTGGCAATCTGAACTGGAACAGCAGCTTCCAGCTCGGCCTTTTCAGCTCGGAGCTTGGCCATGTCCTGCTCCATCCTGACCTTCTCCTCAGCAAACTTATCCTCCATGGACTTGAGCTCGGCCTCCCGAGCCTGGAGTTGTTTCTAGAGTGCTTTAATCTCATTATCCTTGGACTCAACAAAGCCCTTCAGCTTCTCTCGACCTTGCCTCAGATTGGCCACTTTCTTGTTCAGGTCGGCAACGGTGGCTGAAGACTTGTCCAGCCTCCGGAAAACTTCCTGGCCGACCAAGGTTCCCTATATGACCGAACAGAAAAAAATGAGGACACTATCAAAGTATGGTGTAAAACTCAAATATGAAAGGATAACTTACGAATTCCATGGCCTTAAATCCAGTTACAGCCAACTCCTCGTCGGTCATCCTAGAGATCCGCTCCTGCTCGGAAGCGGCGTCTTCTCTCTGACCAGATTGGTCCGGAGTTTCTTCAGGAAAAGCTCCAGATCTGGACCTCTTCCTAGGCCTACCCTCTTGGGGGTTTAAATCAGCATGTGTTCGGCCTTTCCTCTAAAGAAGCCGGCGGCCTTCTCGTTCTCCTGGATCATATTCCAGAGAAGTCATATCAACGTCCTCCGAACATCATGTGAGAACAGCAGTTCCGTCGGATGTGCCCATAGGTCGGGCCAAAGGAGGCTCCACACTTGCAGTCCTCTCAGAATTGAGGCTCTGATCAAGCTGACTCATCTTAGCCTCATCATCCACAGGCCCGCCAACAAATCTGCAAAATCTGCCATTATAAAAAAACAAAACAAGGCAACAGTTAGTCAAGAATAAAGGCAAAAATGAATGCAGAAAGAAAGCATGAAGCAAAACAAGAGAAGCCTTACGAGTGTCCCTCTCGAGCACTAAAGGCCACATAAGGACTGGGCCCAACATCAGCTAGCCGAGTAGTGTTGATCAACTCGGACGAGAACTCATTGACCTCTAGGAAAATTCCTGATACCCTGTATAAGCTTCTCGCTAATAGAAGTGAGGCAAATGTTTTTGGGAATCTCCTCAGAGTTCCATTGACTCAGCTCAGGTCATCTATCGTGATGAACAAAGAAAAACCTCTCCTCTCATCGCTTGTGAGAGGATACACCCTTAGATAGGATAAGAATGTTTTTCCGGGGGCCAGATCGGCGAGGGAAGTAGTACCATCCAGGAGATTCCTTCACCCCCTTGTGCTGGTAAAATGATCTGATCAAGTTCACAGAGAATTTTATTCCAAGCATCTGGCACCAGACGGCGAACCCTATACTGGCTCTCACTCCATTGGGGGTATGTGGGTGGTACCTAGCCCATAATAACGCAGCACGGCCAGGCAGGCCTAGCAGAGAGGAAACCTAAGTCCAGCTTCAAGCTATTCCTTATAAATGGAGCAATATCCTTCCGGTGGCTTATGTGCGAAGTTATGAGGAGCCGAAGGGAGTAGGGGGGCATATCTCGCCCTATCCACCCCGTTCTCATTATAAAAATCGGTGATTCCATCCTCGGAAAGGAGGAAATTCACACCGTCGCTACCTATGATTACCTTATTGACCATATGGATTTCTAGGGTTACGGTGAAGACGCTAATAAAATCAGGCACAAGCAGAATGAAGAATGCAATAAAAACGGAAAAAGGTGCTTACTTGTAAAAGAGTCGAGGATAAGATGGAAAAGAAGAGCAATCGGCATGAATGACCTTGATCTTCTAATTTAATAAGCGATGTAGTGTGAAACGATTGATATGACGGGGGTTATAAGCCCCAAACACGTCTTGAAAACCAGCCCAATTCAAACGAGTGGGTAACAACGCCTCAAAACCTGTGACAGTTATGACAGCGTCATGACGGAACTACGCCAGTTGACAAGGTAGGACGTCACAATCTACAAGTCTAGATGACAGAGACGAGCTACAGCCTTGGCAGATCTGAGCTGACCCCAAGAGCTCAGCAAGATCTGGGGGGGCTTATGACGGAGGTCGGACCACACCTCGCCACGTGTCATCCCCACAATGATCAAACAATGAATGAAGTAATTAGGGCCAGGAGCCCCACTTTAAGCCTAAGGGCAGATCGGCACCCTAAGTGGGAGATCGGCATGGGCCACTGCTCAGTCCACCGCAGGTCGGTCAGGGCGCAACGGAGATGGGTCAGCGCAGTTCGGCTATAAAGGCCTTGAGAGCTCGACGCAAGTTGGCCAGAGCTACCCCTATTATTTAATGCACATGCGTATATTATAAGATAATAATGGGAAGATCCTAAGGATCTCTCACCCACTAGGACTCTGGTCCTATCTTTTAAACCGTCATTCAAATCCCACGATTATCTCCTAAAATCAAGGAGATTAATCCGTAATTATCTAATCCTTGAGGGATACAAATTATGAGTCCAAAAGGGACACGGCACATTCATATCTAGGGCATAAGACCTCTATATAAACGATCTCAAGAACTACGAGTAGACTTGATTTTTGAACAATTACAAGATACGTAGGCAATTTGGGATAAACATTATCTTAGACTCAGTCTAAAAATCATACAAACCATCTTTGTTTTTTCCAAGCTTAAATCTTATTCAAATTGTCACTAGGTTAAACAGGCCTCCAAATTTACTCAGACGAACTCCAGTATCGAATGAAAACTTTACACCATGAACCTTTAATCATCATCAATTATTGTGCGAACAATTTGAAATTAATGTACCTATGATTGTATCATCTACTCCCATAACGAAAATAACTAAAATACAAGGTGTCCATGTGATGAAACTTAGATTTGGTGACAAAAACCTATCCTCACACGATCAGAGTAGGCATAACCACTTCCATGATAGCCATTGACTTTTCTGAATTAAAAGCTTAAAACTCAGTATCAAAAGAGTTTAATTTTTCTTTTAGAAAATAAAAAGAGATTAAAATTTAATAACGATAGTTTTTCTTTTGAGTTGGAGTAAGAGAATATGATACCTTGTATCGATTTCTCTAGATAAAAAGAATTATACAAACACCGTTTACAAACTCAACCAATGAGTTATAATTCTCGATTTATGTTGTGATATATTGCTACACTTTTAATGTATAAAAAATATAATAGCACATTTACTATCAGCAATTGGTTTTAGTATAACGGTAAGCGTTTGAATTTTTAACATGTTGAGACATATTGCCCACACTCTTAATGTATAAGAAATACAGTAGCACATTTACTACCACCAATTGGTTTTAGTACAACGGTAAGCGTTTGATTTTAAAATGGTATCGGAGCGAGAGGTCATGAGATCGAACCCTGGGTGTAACATTATTAAAATATAAAAAAATTGTGCAAGTGTTGAGACAGATTATCAGACTTGAGGGGGGGTGTTGAGACAGATTGCCCACACTCTTGAATGAAAATTGTGCAAATGTTGGACAGATTGCCAACACTTAAGGAGGTGTTGGGACAGATTGCCACACACTCTTAATGTATAAACCTTTACTACCACCAATTGATGGTTCTGTTGGAACAGATTGCCTACATTCTTGAATGAAAATTGTGCAAGTGTTGGACAAATTGCCAACACTTAAGGAGGTGTTGGGACAGATTGACACACACTTTTAATGTATAAGAAATATAGTAGTACATTTACTACCACCAATTGATTTTATTACAACGGTAAGTATTTGATCTTAACAATTTACATCACCTATCAAACTTTATGAATGGGGTAGGATGAGTATACCATCTCTCACCAAATGTCTCAACCACTTTTTATTTATCGGTGAAACAATTTGTCATCATGATTCAGTAGCTTCCAATCAAAGACATTCACCTAACGAAATAGTTATTTTACATACCCAGTCCTCAACAAACTCTACTTTTTCATGCTTCACTTTCTTTTCTTACATAATCTATACGTTATTAATTTCTACAGAAAGAAAATCATAGAAATTTCAGCAACTTTTCCTCATCCCTCCACATCTTCTTTTCTTAACACACTCAAAAAATATGAGATCCAAGTCTCAGTTCCCCTTCTTCAATCTAAAGCTCATACTCATTTCTTTATTCCTTATTTTCATTCTTTTTGTTGTACTAAGATCAAACTACTCATCTTCATCAAGAAAATCATCACTCATAGCAACAATCTCATCATCAGAAGAAAATGGCCCTGCAAATTGTGATTCTATTACCTTGATACCCACATGCACAAAGATAACCCCATCTTTAGCAGAAGCTTTAGTCCATTATGCAACATCCAACATCACCCCACAACAAACCTACAAGGAAATATCAGTTTCAATGAAATTGCTAGAAAAGAAATCCCCTTGCAATTTCTTGGTCTTTGGGTTAGGCCATGATAGCCTAATGTGGACAGCCCTCAACCATGGCGGCCGGACCGTGTTCCTTGAAGAAGACAAATCATGGATTGATCAAATCAAAGGGAAATTACCGAATTTGGAATCATACCATGTGGAGTATGATACTAAAGTGACACAAGCTGATGAGCTAATGGAAATCGGCATGAAAGACGATAAATGTAAAGTTGTGACTGATCCCAGAGACTCAAAATGTGGACTTGCATTAAAGGGTTTCCCAAAAGAGGTGTATGAAATGGAATGGGACTTAATAATGGTGGATGCCCCTACAGGGTGGAATGAAGAAGCTCCTGGGAGGATGAGTGCATATATACAGCTGGGCTCATTGCAAGAAACAGAGAAAGTGGTGAAACTGAGGTTTTTGTGCATGATGTTGATAGGGTTGTGGAGGATAAGTTCTCAAAGGCTTTCCTTTGTGAAGGGTACATTAGAGAACAAGAAGGGAGAATAAGGCACTTCACTATCCCTAGTCATAGGACTCGCTTAGGTAGACCTTTCTGCCCTTAATCATAACTTAACTTTTGATTCTTGGGTAGAAATTAAACTCGGTCGTGTACACATATCATTCATCCAACAACGTTATACGAAACAAATCATATGTACAATAATTTTCCATTCCAAACACCCCTTCTCACCCAATTATTTCTTATTTCTTTGTAGGGTCGATCATTATCTTCATATTATTGAGATTTCAGTCGCAATGTACCTTTTAATAAATAAATTAATATACATTTTTTTGTTAATAGCAAGAAGAACTTGTAGAAGAAAGAGAACGAGAAACAAAATCTGTATCGGTAAGTGAGTATGATGATCAGTGTAATCCTTTCTAACGTGTAGAATCTTCGATAATATTGAACTGAGAACTGAGAGATGTTAAAGCACTACACCTGATATGCTTGGCAAAATTAGGATTTTAGTCCTCTAACTTGGCCTGTTTTGGATTTTAGTCCTGCTCCTGCTCCGGTGAGGAAAATGGTTAAGTTGGTTTTTTTTTGGATTTTAGTCCTATCCGCCGGAAATAGCTGATTGGGCACCGGAATCTTTAAAAAACGCTTACGTGGCAGCCTAGTTAGAGGACTATTTTTAAAAATTCCGGTGTCCAATCAGCTATTTCCTGCGGATAGGACTAAAATCCAAAAAAAAAAGCAAACTTAGAGGACCATTTTTTTCACCGGAGCAGGAGCAGGACTAAAATCCAAAATAGGCCAAGTTAGAGCTCTAAAATCCTAATTTTGCCTGATATGCTTTGACACCCCAAATTATGTGGCACCGCAGTCGCACCCTTCCATTTGGGCCCTGTTTGGTTTCGGGTTGGATTGGGGTTGGATTGGGCCATGAGAGAGAAAATAAAATAAAATAATGTAAAATAATGATTATAAGGTTGAAATGTTGTATTAAAATTTGTGTTGATGAAGAAATGATTGTTGAGAGAAATTTTAATGAAAAAGGCATCGAGGATCGTGGATGATCAAGAAAAAGGCATCCTGGTAATCATATTCTGATGATTGTCCTCTTGAACACAGTCATCACTTAAGCTCCTTAATCGGACTTCAAATTTATCATCAAGAAGTACGCTGCTTGCATCAACATTTCATCAAGTATATATGAAATGAAAGGCGTCAGAAACCCACCCGGCATAGCTAGAGAAATCAGACCCTTTCGTGGAATATTTACAATTTTTTTTTCTTTTCTGCTGTGTAGAATGGGATGAGGTCGGTATGGATGGTGACGACAATGGTGGTGGTGGTGGTGAATCTGATATTGGTGACAGTTTTCAGCCCCTTTCTTTCTTTGCCTTTTTGTTTAGCTCATCCCCTGCCATTCTCCGTCCCTGTTTCAGTCCTCCTTTTTCCTTAGTACCGTGAAACGTCGCCCGAAACAGCTCATCATATAGGCTATGTACGTGGTCTGTTGTAAATCGGTATAGTAGGCTTCACACTTGCCCTCCCGGTCACGGTGCTAACCGAATGTGCGTGGAAAGCCGTACAAACCAAAAGGCGAGGTAGATTATTGAACACCCGTTTACTTGAATACTACATTCTTTGAATTAAATCACTATGAAATTGTGATAATAGTTCATGTTAATCGGTGATGTTCCGGTTTATCCGGTTTTGTTTTGAAGTAGAATGGACATATCTGTAAAAATGGTCTCCATTTTGAACTGTAATAGTGCGGTGAGAGATATAAATTCACTTTAAAAGTGATCTGACTATCTGTTGTTACTTTTGTTTCAACGGGTATCAACTTTCTTAGAAATTCATGACATTGCTAGGCTGGTTCGAGGTGCTCAACAGTTCCTCTCCAGGTATGCCTTTCTTAGCATGTTCACTAATTTTGTTTGTTTTTAATTTGTTTTTGCTCCTTTCCTATCAATGATATTGAAATATATGTTGTCATTCTAGGTCAATGATGTTGTTATTGTTGGTGGAAACACATTAGTGTCTTGCTCCTGAGATACAACCGTCCAGGTTTGCATTCGGTGGGCACATTTTGTGCTCGACATAGGTTTTTTACCTTCATTCATACAATCAAGACTTGTCTTACTTTTTATTTTTATTTTTAATTAGTGCTTATTTAAATTATAATTAAAAGGTCATGAATTTGAAATCCATACACGTTCGCATCCACTTGTTAGCATAAGGAAGGCCGCAATTTCACTCTTTTATGAGGTTAATAAGATTACATGTTTGTGTTATTTACTAATTTCCAAGCTCACTCGTGCTTATTTCATTATCTTTGTTGGTCATTCTAGGTTACAATAGGGTTTACCTTATTAGTTAAGATGACTTCTTGTGACAGAACTCTAGGTCACAACTGTCAGACGATTATGATTATGACATTTTGTTAGTTCCTTGGTGTATTGATTGACTCAATAAAAGTTCTGTAGTTTAAGTTTGTCATATTGTTCTGTTATGCTTGTGTTCCTCCATTGTTTGGAATATTCATGGAGTGCGTGTATATTTACATTTAAAGTCCTTGTTTTTGTTGTTCCATCATTTTAAATGGAAATCTACGAAATGCTAATAACGGTAAAGGCCGCTTTCATTGTACCTGTCAACATCTCATACATATTTTTAGTGTGTTTGCATTCTTGAATCTACAGGCTTTCCGAATCTCCTGTGACGTTAACGTGACTAAAGAGTGGTTACATTATGTTCCACATTTGATAACTGATAATGAGTCCAGCATCTAGGAAGAATATGAAAACTTGTTTCTGGAATTAGTTCTTCATAGAGTGACAGGGTGGATCAAATGCTTCATAACATGGTGATTTATGCATCACTGATTAGCAGGGAAAAGAAAGTTTCAGATAGAGAAGGGGTTATGTGCATAGTTAAAGAGATTTGCCATGAGGAGGTTACATAGGTTGAATGTTTTAAGCATATGTAATTCGTGGGTACAAAACAACCTTAGCAGGCTTGAAACAGACGTATGTAATGAACAACGAATCTACTTTTGGCATGTATATTAAGAACTACGCCTATATATTTAATCAGAACGGAGATCGCCATATATCATTAAAGCTTAAAACTCAATGTCACACCACTCACTTCTCATATATACTAGAATGACCACAAGCAAAACCACATGTACATAAATCTATTGTCTTGTACTATCTTAGATGACTCATAGAATGACAGACGCAGCTACTTTTACGATGATGGCACATATCGTTGTAGTGTTTTGTTTCTTTGTCTGGGTAATTAGCATCAGGGATTTAATTAGGCTGTGTATGCTTCAAAAATTGAAGAAATTTAACCAATAAATGGAGGAGTTGTGGTGAATCAAAGTTGTGTTGTGGGTTGTGAAGTTTTGCTATGATAATTGTGTATGATTTTTTTCTTATAAAGAGGCTGAAAAACTGGATAATTATTGAAGGTATGTGAGTTGTTTTGATTCTTGACAATTGACAAAGTCACATGTGTACTATTTCTTCTGCAAAGAAGTAAATAGTAAAGATTTTTTCTGCAACTATGCTTTTGGAGTGAAGTTTATTGTCAAGATTGGCTGAATATTATGTATGATTGCTTTTGCTTTTATCTTTTTTCATGTTTCCAATCGAATCACTAAAGTTCCCACTTAAATCGGATTGACTTGGCTGAGGTTGACCGAGTTTGGCCGAGTTTGGCCGAGTTTGGCCGATACGTACCCGATTCAAGTCTAAACCGAGATGAATCCGAACAATCTTATGATGCAAAAGAGAGGACGTTAAAGTGTATTAACTTATCAAAATACACAGAATTCGAAACATATATGCACAAATTAAAGATAAATGATCGTACGCAACGCATACTGAACATATTGAACCGTAAAATGAAACCAGAGTCCAACAATGTCGCTGATGCGGACCGTGGCCAGGCTGCACCATCGACGGTAGGGCCAAAATCCAAACATTCCTATTTCATGTTACATATATATCTACTACTCTAAAACAGCAAAATAGTAATCCTAAAATTTCCCTAAAATTTTCCAAAATGCCACATGCTTCAATTTCACTAAAACATTAGTAGTATTGTAGTACTCTGTATTTCTTCTTAAGGGAATTGACGTCAATTGAGATGCCTTCTAGTTATTGCTATTCTTTGTCATCTTTTATTTAAATGAAAAAAAATAAAAGAGATTAATAAATAAAGGATTAAGTATGATAATTATGGAAATTTTTCTTGATTACTTCCCAACCATTTCAGAGAAAACTCCACCCTTTAATTCGATCTTTGTCTTTTGAAAAACAAAAATAAAGAAGAAAGAGAAGAAGAATCTTCAACTTTCTGAACAATCCACAGTTGAAATTGCATATTTCTCCCACCAAGATGATCAGTGAGCCGAAGAGATTGTTTTGTTGTACTTTACTTGTTGACCCATAAGGTAAGAATATTTTCAATCTTTAGATTCTAGTTATGTTTTGGCATGTTTTAGTGTTGATGGTGTGTTCATCAATGATAATGGGTTTTACCTTATCTCATACACGTGGAACTCGTCATACTTAATCGGGCATTTCCCTCGATCAACTAAATATTAGGGTTTCATATATCGATGACATCGCAAATTTTTTCTTATTTATTTGTAGTGTCGATCATTATATATCTTCATATTATTGAGATTTGCAGTCGCAATGTACATGTTCTTTTTAATATATAATTATTACGATTAATGATCTATTTTTATGTAATTATTTTAGTAAAGGTAGATTCGTGATTATACGTAGGGTGAAGCCCTAGATTTAACTATATAATGTACCTTTGTGATTTATGAATGACAAGTGAAAAATATTTTCCCACGAAATATTACATGGTACCAAAGCCATCGTGAATCGCTCTCGAAAAATAAACACAACAGCAGGTTTCGGCTGCAGCCCTAATTCAAGAAGGCAACCATGGCAGTAGTTGAGGCCAAGAAGAAGCTCGATGCTTACTTCCTTAGTACCACAAACAACCCCAGTCAATTGATTACCACCGTTCAACTCAAAGGTGATAATTATGATGAGTGGGCTCGAGCTATTTGTACAGCTTTACGTGTGAAACAAAAATTTGGCTTTCTTGAGGGAACGATTTCCAAACCAAAGGATGAAGGAAAGCTTGAAGATTGGTATATTCATTCCATGTTGTTGTCATGGATCATGAACACCATTGAACCTTCAATTCGAACGATGCTTTCCGACTACGAAGAAGTTCACGAATTGTGGGTGGCATTGAAGGATCACTTTTCTGTGGTGAATGGAACACAAAATTTTCAATTGAAATCTTCCCTAGATGAATGTAAACAAGGACAAGGGAGAGGATTGTGTCCTATTTTGGACGTATGAGTCGGATTTGGGACGAATCGGCCGCCTTGGTGGTATACCCGACGTGTTCTTGCAATGGATGCAAATGTGACTTGGCCACCAAGTTTCAATAGGTTCTGCTCGACGATCCTCTTCATTTGTTTTTGGTCAGGTTTGATTCGGCCTATGCATCAGCACAGTCTCAGCTGTTGAGCCTTGATCCGTTGCCCACACTTGATCGTGCCTACAAGAAGTTGATCCAGGAGGAGCGGCTGCGGGTTGTACCGTCCGGTGGTGGTAATAATCCGGACTCCGAGACAATGATAGCATTCCGTCTTCAGGCAGATGGCAAGGCTGGACGGGGAAAACAGGGAGATGCCAGTGCGAAACTTTTCTCCCATTGTAACCGTGAATGCCATGAAGAGGATACGTGATTTCAACTTCACGGTTACCCTGATTGGTGAGGAGATCATCCAAGAGCAGCCTGTGGCACTGGCCGAGGGGAACCGTGGAGGGGACAAGATTGGTGGAGCTGTCCCGGAATGTGGAACATGATCCGGTGGCAATCAACCGAAGGTGAACAAAGGCAGCAGGTGGTTCAGTGGGCTCGGCTCAGCCCACCACTTTGGCTCACACAAATATTTTGGAGCAATCTAGGCTCGGAACATTACACCAGCCCAATGGCAAGGCATCTTGGATCTTTTGAGCCTTCCAAAACACAAGATCGCTTGACATGTAAGTCTGCGTGGATTATTGACACGGTGGTAACACACCTTGACAGGATTTTTTGAATCCATCATTGATCCTTGTCCAATTGTTCAATGTCCAATTGGGTTGCCGGATAGGGAGTTCATGGCCACTCATGAAGGAACTATTATTTTATCGGGAAATTCATACTTGAAACATGTGTTATATGTTCCAAATTTGAATTGCAACTTGCTCTCGGTTACCCAATTTTAGGATGATAATGATTGTATTCTGCAACTTACGGGAAAAGTATGTGTTATGAAGACCGAGTCAAAAAGGATGTTGATTGGACTGGTTGAGCGTGTGTGCATGGACTTTTTATGTTCTTGGGCGTTCCAGATGTTCGGGTTTTGGCCATTGATGGTGGGAAATCTATAGATTTGTGGCACCGGTGTTTGGGCCACCCATCGGAAAAGGTCCTTAGAAACATTAAAAATATTACTGTTTTTAAATATTGAATAAAGATGTCTATGACGTTTGTTTTCGAGCTAATCAGCCACGTGAACAATATCCTCTTAGTGAGAGTCGTGCTAGTCATATTTTTGAACTTATTCATCGTGATTTGTTGAGACCTTATAGTGTTCCTTCTCCGTGTGGAACCTCTTAATTTTTTGACACTTGGTGATGATTATTCGCGATCTGTTTGGGTTTACTTGATTTTGAATAACGTGGAGGTTGAAACGGTATTTTTGGACTTTGTGGCCATGATTTCACATCAATTTGATGTAACTATTAAAAGAGTTTATAGTGACAATGGAACCGAGTTTAGGTGTTTTCTTCCTTACTTCCACAAACACGGAATAATTTTTGAAACCTCGTGTGTAGCCACCCCTCAACAAAATGGACGAGTAGAACGTAAACATAAACACATTTTAAATGTTGCACGGGCACTTCCGTTTGAGGGACATTTGCCCCTCAAATTTTGGGGAGAGTGTCTTGGAAGCCTTTCATATTATTAATCAAACCCCATTGGGTTGTCTATGTTGTGAGCATGATCCTCTTCATTCAAAAAATTTGATAGCTATAGTCGCAAGTGTATTTTTTTCGGGATATCCATTCGGAAAAAGGGATGGACATTGTATGATCTTGAAATTGAGGAAATTTTTATGTCACGAGACGTGAAGTTTTATGAACATGCGTTCCTATTATCCCGTAGTCAGACGGGTCCACATCCTTTCTCCATCCTAATAGATATATGGATGATATTGTGGTGGAAGATGAGGGATTCGACTATCCTCTCTCTTCCCCCGAGGCTCCGATCTTTCCAGAGCCACCGGTTGAGGAGGGACGGCAATTGAGAAGTGGTCGATAATACACCTTCACCACCTTCTCAACGACTCGGTGAAGGTGTGGAAGAATTGGGCAGAGGTAAAAGACCAAAAATTCCGAATTTGCGGTTTCAGGATTTTGTGACTTATACTCTTGTTGAATAGAAAAGTCCCATTTCACGTTATTTAGATCCGGCAGCACCCTCAGGTACTCATTATCATTTTTTTCTTACAAGCATCGCAAGTACCTCGCAACTATTACTGTTGGGAATCTCCAAAATCTTTTAGGGAAGCAGTTAAACACGAGGGTTGATGCAAGTCCATGGCAGAAGAAGTTCAGCCCTCGAAGACCAGGGACATGGGAATTATAGCCACTGCCTCCTAGGAAAGAATGTGTTAGGCGAGTAAGTGGGTGTACACCAAAAATATGATGAACATGGGACATTGAAAAGATTGAAAGCTCGGCTAGTGGCTTTCGGACATCATCAGGTATAAGGTATAGACTACACGGAGACCTTTTCTCTGGTGGCGAAGATGATTACGGTCCGTACTTTCCTCAGTGTGGCTGCGGTGAAACGGTGGGATGTTCATCAAATGGATGTCCACAATGCATTTCTGTATGGTGACTTGGAAGAAGAGATTTACATGAAGATTCCTCCCGGGTTTGAAATGAGTGGATCGATCCTTGAATGCAGGATGCGGAAATCTATATATGTCCTGAAACAGATTCAAGGTGTTGGTTTTCAAAGCTCGCATCTGCATTGAAGGAGTGTGGTTTCCGTCAATCATATTCCGATTACTCTCTGTTTACTATGAATCGTGAGGGCATTCAATTAAATGTTCTCATTTATGTGGTTGAATGATCATTGCTGGTAACGATAAGGTGGCCATGACTATTTTTAAAGAATACTTGGGGAACTGTTTCAAGTTGAAAGATTTAGGGGTCGTAAAATACTTTCTTGGTTTCGTGGTGGTGCAAAAATAAAGAGGGGATTTTCTTGAACCAACGGAAATATGCACTTGACATAATTCATGAGGCTGGCTTACTTAGGAGCAAGCCGGCTGATTTTTCCATTCAGCAGAATCATAAGTTGGCACATGCCAATGGTCAGTTGTTGCGTGATCCGGAGAAATATCGTCGCTGATTGGTCGGCTTATCTATCTTAGGGTGACTCGTCCTGATTCGGCCTACTCACTTTATGTGTTGTCTCAGTATATGCACGCTCCTCGTGTTGTCCGTTATTTGAAGAAACATCCAGGTCATGGGATCCTGTTACTTCAGATAGCTCTTTCTTGAAGGGTGGTGTGATTCTGATTGGGCGGTTGCCCCCTCAACTTGCCGGTCATTAGTTGGTGGTTTGTCTTTCTTGGACTTTCCTCTATGTCTTGGAAACCCAAGAAGCAGACCACGGTTTCTCGTTCCTCTGCAGAAACAGAATATCGGTCAATGGCCTCCCGTACATATGAATTGAAGTGGTTGAAGAAGCTTCTCTCTGATCTTGGAGTGCGGCACCTTCCAAGTATACGACTCTTTTGTGATAGCCAATCGGCGTTATACATTGCACAAAATCCAGTCTTTCATGAACGCACGAATCACTTTGAGGCGGATTGCCATTTCGTGCGTGGTGCTATTACGGATGGGTTGATTATCCCTTCTTATGTTCCCACGAAGCATCAGTTGACGGACATTTTTACTAAGGCTTTTGGATGACAAATGTTCGAATTTCTATTTGGGAAGGTGGGCGTTCGGGACCTTCACGCTCCACCTTGAGGGGGGTATTACGATTATGATGTACTTTTTTTTGTAATTATATTAGTAAGGGTAGATTCGCTATTATACTATTATACGTAGAGGGTGAAGCCCTAGTTGTAACTATATAATGTACCTTTGTGATTTTCGAATGACAAGTGAAAAGTATTTTCCCACGAAGTTTTGCAATAATGATTTGTTTGAATAGGAAGAAGAATTTATTCATAAGTGAGAACTAATAATATCTGGAAGTATATTGTTGGCAAGTGAAGCAGCTCTTTGGCATTATAATGATCATTTATAGTATGTGAAGGTATAGTTTTGACATGGGAGCCTTGACACATCAGTAAAAGTTGTATTCGTGTAACCAGAGGTCCCCTCATGCCATGTAAACTGTGTTACATAGAAATATGGATTGCATAGTACGCATAAATAGCACAAAAAAGCTCCTGAAAACGGCTGTCTTCTTGTTGCTACAAAAAAGCTTCATGGTGTTGAACCATTTAGAAGAACTGTGATCCTTCTACTTAGAGCTGGAACTAGGCACCCACAAGAGGGTCCATCCTTCTCGGCGGTTTTTCTTAATTTTTTTTTAGCATCTGAGTTGTGAATGTATATCTGAATCCAATATCCAACTTTGAAATCTTTGTGAATTCATCCCTGATGTATAATCCTAGAAATACGGTTCATATCCATGGACAAGTATCGCATACAAAAATCTCTAGCGATCGGGAGTATCTGTGCATTGTAGTCCTTTAACATATAAAAAAAATCGCAAAATGAATGGTGCAATTAAATGAACACATTGATCTTGCAGCATTGATTTCAGAAGCTTCTTTGCAAATTAAAATTGGATCAAGAAAAGCACTTGCTCCTTCAAATAATTACTGTTTGTATTGGTTCACTGCTCTCTTTGTAATCCTAATTCAATCTGGATTGATTCTTGTGAAGGCGTGATTTACGTACCGCCTCTTGAATTTGTTTCTCGTGTTCTTTTAGCATGTCTTCCATGTTCCCTCCTGGTGGCATCAACGGACCAGAACAATGGATCCGGTTTTTCTTACCCGCAAAATTCTGAAATCATAGAAAAATCATTTTTTTCATTGTATACTTGTAGAAAATTAAAATCAATCGCACGACATACAATAGTAGAAGCCTACAATGTGGAAGAGGATGTACCGTAGTATTGATCCCGGATACTATGTCATTTCGTGATGTATGGATACTCATAGAGTTCATCTCTCCATGCGAACTCTGGGACGTCTGTCTATTTAGGTGTGCCCGTGATGTGTAGAGCTACTATATGTCCTCCCTAGCTTGGCATGATCCACGTTGATCTTCATTTTCTTGCTAACAACATTTGGATGAATCATTGAATTCGAATGAGAGAACCCGTTTTTATTTCCTCTTGGTGGTTCGATTGGAAATCCAGCTCCACTGTCTTCTAGTATGTTGACTTTCACACTGATGGATTTGTTTGATTGCCCCTGTTGTTTCCAATTACAAATGTGATTTCTTGGAGCACTTGCATTGACTCTTAACAGATTATCTATTTTACAAATTCATACACTAATTTTTTATTTTGACGATTTGAATGACCTTGTTTTTTAACGCGTTAATGCAAGTTCTCTTATTTCTCAAACTCACAAAGAAGAATGCAAACCTGTCCATGCCTATCGCGATCTGGCGAGTCAATTTCTCTCGAGTTTCTTGAATTCTTTTGTGTTGATTCAACTCTGCCTTTTACACTCTCAGTTTTTCTCCTGAAATCAAGAGAGAGAGAGAGTATTTGTCAAGCAAAACAGATGAGGCCATAATGTGCAACTAATAACCATTCATGTAATTCAAATAATTTATGAAATCGGCCCAAAAAAAAAAAAAAAAAAAAAAAAAAAAGCAAGAACACCATACCTTCTTTCTTCCTCTCGGCGCTTTGCATCTAACTCCTTGCTTGGAGGTAACTTTGGTAAACTAGATGGATCACAAGCAAGAGGCTTCGTGCTGAAGAACTGAAAAATAAAATATTGGAATTTGATATGATTTAGCCATGTTCGTAACAAGGTTTTGTTCTATCGTCCAGGCTTAAAGCAAAGTCATTATAATAATTAATTACCTGGCTTGTTAGTGCAGAAGCTGCTGTACCGCGTGCCTCTGGTTCGATCGAGAGAAGTTTGTCTACAAGGGCTAAAGCTGAGGGTGGAAAGTCCTTGAATACATTGTCCAATTTCCTTTTGTATGGCTGCTGGGGTTTAAAGCTAGTAGCATGGGGGAGTTTTGAATTACTCCAGAATTCTTCGGAAGGTGAACCGCATAACTTGAAAATCTTGTGTATTTGCTCCACCTGAAATTTGTATTCAACTCAATTCATGATGTTTGATCACACAGAGAGACAACATTTTAGTTTTAAAGATGTCGGGATTTTAGAACTATAATAAAATATTTTTTTGTCAAAAAAGACATTTCATCAGTGAAAGTGAAAATGCTGAAAACCAACGTAATTCAGTTTTAAATTCACTTTCACTTTCATTTTCCTTGATAAAATGTCCTTTTTGACAAAAATCTTTTCTAATAGTCCTTTTTTGACATCTTCCATATTGTGTGCTTTAGGATCCTTATCCCTAGAAAAAACACTACCTCAGTTCTTCCAGGAAGAATTGGTTTTCCGGCAAACAATTCCGCTAATATGCAGCCTGCACTCCACATATCTATTGCAGCTCCATACTCTGTTGCACCAAGTAACAGCTCCGGGGCTCTGTACCATAATGTGACAACTCGACTAGTCAATGGCTCCGTTTGGTTCGGCTTAAATGTTGTAGCCAAACCAAAATCCCCAATCCTTAGTATCCCATTGTCATCAACCAAAAGATTTGAACCCTTGATATCTCGGTGAAGAACTCCACGACTATGGCAGTGTTCTAATCCGCTAAGTAGTTGTTGCATGAAGCATTTGATCTGCATCCATAAGTCAAAAAAACCCCATCTTGATATGGGAAACCTGAAGACATATTTCTGAAAGACAACTTTTACACAACTATCTTTTCTGATCATATGAAAGATACCTGTGGTTCGGTGAAAGTGACATCAGCTGATGCTGCAAGTCCAGAAAGATCATGTTCCATGTAATCAAACACAAGATATAAACTTCCTGAGATTCTCGATATCACTAGACCTTGAAGCTTCATAACATTTGGATGGTCAAGTCTCCGTAATATACTTATCTCCCTAGCCATGAAACGCACGCTCTCTGGATCCATATTTACGAACCTTACTTTCTTCATTGCTACTATTTTTTGTGTTGTCAGATCACAAGCCTTGTAAACACTACTATATGTGCCTTGCCCAATCTGATAAACATGGTATTAGGTTTACAGGTGAGTTATTGATATACATTTTCATTTCCAATATCCAATATCTAAAAAGTTCCAAATCCGTCATAGGCGTGTATGCTAAGTATCTGGTGCGTGTCCGTATTGGATACAAATCCGATACGAAAACAAGAGTATCCGTGCATCGTGGTAAATAATACAGAGCTCAATATCAGATTTGTTTGTACATTAAGAATGTTCTTTATGTAACATAACTGAAGTAGACAGAGTTTCAATGATAGATTATATATAAGGCATCAGGCCCGTCCCTGGGGGCATCCCAACAAGGCCACAGCCTAGAGCCTTCCGACAAAATTTGTAATTTAAGGCCCCCTTTTTTCATGTTCTGGTAGTGTATTTTATGTGCAGTTTTATTTTTTAATTAATCTAAAATACCGTTATAGACCCAAATTCATACAAGAATTAGGTTAAAAAAGTCTAATCAAATTACGTTACATTATTTATACGCCTCTCATCATTCCGGTATACCAAAAAATAGTTGTTATGTCATATATTTTTTCACACAGTAAAAGGCTTAAATTTATTTTGACTTAGGGCCCTCGATATCACAAGGACGGCCCTGAAGGCATCAAAGTTAGGACGAAATATATTAGAACAATCCCATTCTACACTAGTATTTGAAACATATATGCATCAGATAAACAAAATGTAAAGAGGTGTGAGACTGACTTTTTCTAACTTCTCAAATGATTCTGCATTTTGTGGAACAAGCCCTTGAATGGCCTCTGCAGCTACTGAAGACAGCCATGAAGGCCAACCCGCGGCACTCTGCTCACCCTTTATACCACGTGGCATGCTTACAATCCGCGAGACTGCCGGTTGCAATGTGTTTCCTACTCCCAAACCGCTTGTAGACCGCCTATGGCCATCCTTAGGCCTCTCAATAATAATTGTTTTCCCAGTTTCGTGAGATATTCCGGAATCAGATACTGTTTTAGATTTTGTATCCCCTTCGTTTTTCTTGTCAACTACTGCTATAGCCTCCTCTCTAGTTGAGGGAGCAACTACTTGTACTTCGGAATTCGCAACCACATTAAAGTCTTGCTTAGCAATCTCAACAATAGATTCATTTGGACAAGATTCTTTTGAGCATAGGCTTCCCATTTTTATTTATTTTTAAACGCTTATCGGATTATATTACTTCTAAAGCCAAAGTCTACAATATCATTGCTCTCCCAATTCTTGTCTAGTATGTATATTACTAATCAATATCTTGCATCATATATATTTGGAATTAAGCATTTCAAGATTCAACCTTTTATCAAGTGGGGCCTTAATAAAATGTTGGATCTTGAATACAAATTCTTCTTCCACCAATCAACTCACAATCTTTACCCAGTTCTTGAATCTCCAAAGTTTTCAAATATATTGAATGGTTCTCTAATCAAGCTTTCAAAGATACAGACTTTCTTCAAATGAACAATAATCAATTCTGAAGCCTCAGAGAAATGTCCCTCCCTAAAAAATAAAGGATAGGGACTTTCTCAGCCTTCACAAAAATACCCACAATTCAAAACCTTATAGTTTTAGACTTTTAGCCACCCAGAAGGACAACATTTGAAGAACGTACAAAATGAGGAAACAAATTGAAGAACTTTGCAAAATAGTATATCTTTTATGACTAAAATGCAGTATCCTTCAACAAACTGCAAGGGAGGATTTCCAATCAAGAAACAAAAGGGGGAAATAATGTTGTAGGAGGAAAATTAATCTAAGGATTGAGTCCCAGAAAGAAAGAGGGATAATTAATGCATATGAATCTATATACATTCAGATTACAAATGTATATATGTATATAAATTAAGCAAGAAAAAAAAAACTGGTCAAGGGAGGTCGATTCCTAAAGAGAAACTGTGATTCCCAAAATGAAAATCTACACAGAAATCCAGCTCCCTTTTTTTGGCTCACTTTTTTTTTTTTGACCTCATAAAATATTTTCAGAAATCTACAATAAACAAACCCAATATTTTGCACATTGGAGAATCTAGAGACAATCGAGGGGAAAGGTGGAGGGTGAAAAGAAAAAGAAAAAGAAAAAGAGAGAGAGTGTGAGAATTAAAGCGTGGCCTAAAATTATGAAGAGCCATTGGTTTTTGGATACTGCTCGAATGGAGAGATGAAATCTTTTCTTTGTTATATTTAGTTTGCATTAGATCGTCACTTCTGCATGAGAAACCTCACTTCTTAGTTCTTAGATCTTTAACACCTCAATGTGTTTTCATATCCATATGTGAAAACATACAAAATGATTTGACCAAATATGGTTTATCACTACCGTAAATATGTAGAAATTTCGGGGTGGTATTGGCATACATATCATACTATATTAACGTATGATTCGTATGATTCGTATCTCCTAACATACTATTATATTATCAATCATGGCACTTTATATATTATTTGGCAAGAGTCTTACATGATTAATATCGTAAAATTGTGCTATAACACATGTTATTTACTTCCTTCATACCTAAATATAAATATAAATCATTGTAGTTTTTTTTTTAATCTTAATCTAAAGCATTCACAATATCAAGAGAACATTTATTATTATTTTTCTTCATTTTACATCTAATTTATATTCTTCTAATTACTTAAGCATGAAAACCAATCAACCCGAAAATCCAACTGATCCGATCTGGAAAGAATACCAAATGTTAACCGAAATTTTAATTTTGTTTTGTTTTAAACCAAACTCCAACTTTAGTGGTATGGATTGGTTTTTCTTAACTTTAACCAATCCAAACCGAACCCACCCACACACACACACACAAATATTTTGTATAGGGAGAATGACAATTTGCTGGTGGGAGCGCGAAGTTTGGGAGCGCGAAGTTTGGGATATGTTTGGTGTTTCTTCCATCAATCATCCGGATCTACGCCGTCCAAGATTTATAGTTTAAAGGACAAAAAAATAAGAATTAAAAAAAAAAACATCGTCGCCGGGAAAGGGGAGGGGCTGCGTATTTTTTTATTTATTAAGTAGCAATTTTATTGAAAGTTAAAAATATTTTTGAAACTCACAAGCCGAGTTTTATAACTCAAATTACAAAATCTTGAAGGTAACGATTGTTTTTCTTTCTCGAACGACTAGCCATCATATGTATTTTCCAACTTCAAATATTTCATTTTCTTTATTAGAAGAATAATTTTTCTTTCCCTTAATTTTTCTAGGCGATGTATTCAAAAGTTCTAGGAGTTCTAGGAGGGGCTGCGTATTTTTTTTTTCTATTTCATGCCTCATTTTTAAACACTCATATCTTTTGATCCTGATCTCTAAACGTCATGAAAATTTCAATAAATTTTTTATTTTTTTCGTGCTCTTCGTTTTGAGACTTGTTTCGATATTGTTACATCGTTTTTTATGGGATTCTCTGTCAAAATTCACTCGGTGAATTCCAAAAAGCAATGAATTTCTACCTTGGATTTTTTCAGAATTTACGTCGGAATATGATCAATTTGGTCTCGAAATAAAGAACATGAAAAAATAAAAATTGGGTGAAATAATTTTCACTTTTGGTGTTGTAATTGCGAGAAACAAGTGTTTAAAAATTATGGATGAGAAGGAAATTGTTTTGTGTTGTTTTTTTTGTTGTTGTAACAGGTGTCCAGCCTTTATGTTTTTATAATAATTTTGTCATCATTCAAAAGTTTTGAAAATGCGTCATATTCACTAATTTAGAAATTTCTTTTGTACTTTTCTCTAATTCCCCATTGATGATACAAATAATATCGCCACCGTCTAGTCCCAGAAATAGCCTCTGGCTCATCGTACCGGCGGAAGGTCCGCGACTACATCTCTAGCGACGCCAATGATACCAAGTCAAGGTCGCTGCCATCGCACTGTTAAGGGTCAAATTGTAGTGTTTTTAAGGATATATTTCACCTCAATTTCCCCCATATACGTATGATTTTCATAGAATTCGAGGTTTATAGTGAAATATTGAGTGAATGGTGATTTAAAGAGTTAAATATGAAAACGTATCAATTTATACGATTATTTGATTGTTTTATATGGTTTTGGATATTGTTACGTTTTTGTGGTGTTTGGATGCAATGTAGATACATGTTTTTGACTTGGAAGAGGATAAAGATGGAGATAAAGCTTGGAATGAAGCATTCAAGCAGCCGAACTTCCGATACAGTTCTTGATATGATAACAACCGATTTGACTCTCGACCTCAAGAGAAGAGTTGTAGGGCTTGAAGAGAGGATTCTACAGGATCTTGAATCACTTCATTCCGACTTACGAGGCCCGAGATATGAGCATTACAAGTTTGGATGCTGTTGCTGAAACTAGTGGAAAATCCCGAAAACGACTCGGGATACGACGGGCTAATCAAAAAGGCGTTTTCTGAAGAAGAGTCCTTAATGAAAGTTGTAGAGTTTTCCGAGGGCTTAATTATGACATTCGGATCATAATTTTTGGAGGTCTACAACTCAAGATATGAATTTTAGAAGTTGCAGAGCAGAAATTCAAAGAAGTTAAGCTGCAGCAACATCTTCAAACGGGCGTTCATGGTGTTAAACGTGCGTCCAGGGAGCTAATTTACATACAGAGAGTTCAGACTGCATGTGAACCAGCGTTCATCCTCCGTTCAAGACACCGGACGAGCGTCCGTTATAATGAACGAGCGTTTGGAAGCCGCCTCAGCAACCGACTTACTCCTCTCCATGCACAGCCGACATATCTCATCCTAATTCATTAGGATTTGTTCCAGCCGCAATTTAATTGATTTAGCCGACATACTCATATCTATAAATAGCAAGCAGCCTCTTTACCCTATTATTCATGAAATAATTCATAATACAACAACACAGCCGCAGCAGGCAATTCTGGGGCTCTTCAAGGCCGGTCACCCGAGCCTTGTGCTCGGGTGAACCGAGGTTAGATTAGGAGTAGATTATGTAGCTTTTCTTTTTCGTTTCCATGGAGTTCAACCATTGTTCAAGACTATGTGAGTTTGATTTTCAATTTATTTAATTCCAGTTTTTCTTCATGATGTTTGATTCAGCTTGTATTTTTCTATGCGTTCTTTGATGCCATGAGAATAGATTGGAAAATTAGTTCTCTATTGATGTTTACAATACGGAAGTTGCGTAACGATAGATCACCATAGAAAGATAGGGTTTTTAGCCGTTGATTAAGTGACAAGTTAATGAGTTATTGATCTAGGTTGTTAGGTTCTTTAAAAACGAGAGTTAATTGAATCTACACCCGAGTTTTGTATTGAAAATCAGTCTCAACATTCGGAAGATGAGAGATTGATAAATTGGACTCACTAAGGAATTAGGAATCCATAGCTTGAGATTAAATTCACTAAGAGATTAGGGGTTTATATCTCGTGAGAGGGTGAAACCACAAATCGAATTAGAATCATGAGATTTAACTAGAATTGAAATCACTTAGGTTTGTACTTTGGTTGTTCCCATGTTTCCTTAGATTAGTTTGTTAATTTTGTTCTTAGGTTAGATTTATTTTGATTGTTCTTTTATGTTTTTCTGTTTTTATGTTTTTGCTTTTCGTTTATTTGTTTTTATGAGTAGCAAATGAGAGGATTACTAGGATTAGATTCTACATCCCTTTTCCCTGAGGATCGACCCCTTACTCATTACGCTCTACTAGCAACAACCCGATGTTTTGGTCGGTTAGGAGTTAGTTTTGCATGGTAGTTAGGGTTATAAATTTTCTTTTGTTTTTATTGATGCAAAAATCTCCGCAACACGCACCCTTCCTAGAGCGTCACCAGAACTAGGGGCCGGATCATGACCTTGGACAAATGGCCCTCAAAAGGCCGCACAAGACTTGAGAGGAAACAGGGAGCAAAGGCAAGACAAACGGAGCTGGTAGCCTATGCGACCACAAAAGGTTGCCGCCAAGATATTCTATCTACTTGCAGTTTAGATATTTGATGTTTGCTTAGCTATTAAGTAAGATTAGTGACTAAGCTGCTTCGCAACACCTATCTTTTACTTAGCTCCTAAGTTTTCTCTTCCTATAAAAGGAAGTGTTGTTTAACCTGGATCATATATACATTCTAATGCAAAAAGCAGGCCAAAGCTCTGCGAAAATACATCCTCTCTCATCCTCCTCCCATCACCACCGCACAAATCCGGCTAGCTCACATTCAGATCACCCACAAATCAGCCAGATATCCACTAAACTCTCACCGCTAGGCCACCGTGATGATTTCTGCATCATCAGTTGGCTCCGTTACTGGGAAGATAAGCAACAACATGCACTCAGTCCAAGGCAAAAAGTCACCTAAAAAGTGCTAACACTCAGCTGAGCAAATGAATCTCCCTCCAGCCAGTTTGGAAACGTCCGGCTGTGTCCCCTCGTCTAAGTTCACGCCGAAAAAGAGGTAATCTTACAAAGAAAACCCTCAAACTGCCTCTGTTGCCTTCCCTTAGTGAAGATAACCATCAAAAGGTGACCTTTTCTACCTCAAAGGCATATACCCAGAAAAACCCTCATCAATACGAAACACACTTCTGAAAATAGTCATACACTTTTCCGGGGTTGTTACGTACAAATCATCACTACCTTTCCCCTGAAAGCCACCCTATAGCGATGGCAGGAAGTAAAGGACAACCAACGCCCAAAACCCCTACAAAGAAGGGCACGCAGCATCAGGCTCGCGGAGAAGGTGTGGGAGAAACACTCGACAATCTTCCCGCCGAAGGAGAAGGGTCGTAGAGAGAGGCCCTAGCCCCTAGCGATGCCCGGAATGTCATTTATCAAAAAGCTAAGTCAAAGGAGGCTGTTGCTGCCCTAGATGGGGCTCACAAAGAGAGGGCAAGGTCACAACAAAGCCAAAGATCGACCCCCGAGGCAAGACCAGGTTATTAGGAAGACCTGGAGATCGTAGAAATGAGGGAATATGCGAGGTATGCGGAAACTATGTATCTAACTAACTCTTGTTTGGTGGCGAAGGGCCAGGCCCCAATGTTGATTCGACCCCCAAATCCTCCCAGAAATGAAACCGCTCCTGCAGCCATAAATAAGGGCCGCCAGAGCCATATCCAGGGGATCGATATAGAGGAAAGTGTACACTCATCGGGTCGCAAGGGACCGAGGAAAGAAATCGCACAAGCCTCGGTCCACCCAGGTCGTGATTCTCAGAAAGGAAAGACAGTCGAAAGAGGATCAGCTTTTGAAAGGTTAGGTGAGAAGGACAAGGCCTCGGCCCGAAGTCGTCTCAGCCTTCAAGGGGGAGAAATCCCCCCCGACAAGATAGAAACGCGTAGGACGCTCGCGTGATTATAAGGGAAAAAAGAGCTCGTCAGGAGGGATCGCAAGATCACGGGGAATCAGAGCGCGGGCTAAACCGAGCTGATACACAAGCGCTGTCATGACCCAGGCTCGACCCCTACTTAGCGGAGCAGATGGAGATAATGAAAAAAGAGCTCGTAGAGTTAAAAAGGTCAAGGCCCGCCGAGAAGGTCGCCCAAATCTCAGGGATCGACGTGCTCGCTAAAAGAATCACCGAAACACTGCCTGACAGCAACGAAAAGGTTAGCTACCCCAGTTATAACTACTACAATGGGAATTCTTGTCCAAACGACTGGCTCACCGCTTTAGTCGGTAGCATGCAAGACAGGGCTGTGTCCTAGATAAGCGGGCTTCCTCGCGGCTCAGTTGAAAGTTGGGAAGATCTATCGGAAAAGTTCGTCAAAGAATTTGAATCAGCGAGCAGACCGAAGAAAACCATTGAGGATCTGTACGAGGTTCGCATGGGAGGACATGAGTCCGGAAAGGAATACTATGAACGGTTCATCAGAATATATGATCAGACAAGAAACATTCCAGACGATGCAGTCATAACATGCTTTCTCACCGGGATCGCCAAAGGTACGATGAAGACAGAATTTAACCTGTGGCCCCCTAAAGCGGGTCTCAGGGAAATGCTGGAAAGGGCCAGAATGATGGGAGTTAGCGAAGCACCATCCTCTGGGAGAGCAAATCCTAAAACAGATCAACCTTCACAAAAAGAGGATCGTACGGATGATCGCAAGAAAGAAAAGAGGCGAGAGGCTAACCATGACCGTGAGGTAAAGAAACCGTATAAATTCAGCGAGGATAATTATACTCCGCTCAATACAAAAGCATCCCAGATACTGTTTGAGATCCGCGAGCATTTCGATAAACCCAAGCCCATGAGGGGCGATCCCGACAGCCGTGATAAGTCAAAATACTGCGACTATCATAAAGACCACGGTAACATTACAGACGAATGCTTCACCCTGAGGAGGGAAATAGAGAGGCTAATCCGTGAGGCACCAGCGACCAAATATAAGCGCGAGGGAAATACCGGTCCCAGTCAGGGATGCCAACCCCGCGTTTACCAAAAGGAAGTGCAGGTTATTCATGGGGACATTCCCAGCAACAGTCAGCTGAAATCCCAGATACATCAAATCAACACGCGCGGCTTCGAAAAACAAATAGTGCTGGGGGAAAATGAGAAAGGAATCATGTTTACCAAAAGCGAGCTAACCACAGTCGACGGCCCTATAGAAATACCCCTCATCCTAAAGGTCGGGGTGAATGATAAACATGGCGTCAACAGAGTGATGGTCGACATCGGGGCTGGCCGCGATGTCATTTATTTCGACTGTTTAAAACAGATCGGATTCGGAGAGGCCAAATTAAAACCTTACCTCGGAGTGCTCGAGGGCTTTACCAATGATACGGTACGGGTCAAAGGCACAATCGACCTCAACATCACTCTGGGCGACTATGAACCTAGCCGAACTGAAGTAGTCACTTTCTTAGTCATCGATCTCCCCTTGTACTATAACATGATTTTGGGGATTCCGGCCATGAGAAAATTTCAAATGATGGCATCCGTTCCACACCAAAGGGTCAAGTTCCATGTAGTGGACGAAATTGGGGTCGCCACTAGCCGGCCCGGATTTTTTCTCGAATATATGACCAAGAACAGGTCCGACTCCAAACGACCAAGAATGGAAGGGTTCAATGTGGCTGTCAGATGGCCACGATAAAAGAGGTCCCAGAGGGGGCTGTAGAGGTCGAAACATTGCAAATCAGAGACGAGCCTAACTTCACTGCCGAGGACGAGCTGGTCGAGGTCATCGTTAATGACAAATACCAAGATCAGATGAAAAAAATAAGGCCACAAACAACCGAGAAAGAAAGGGAAGAATTGATCGAGCTTCTAAAAGAAAACTTGGATGCCTTCGCCTGGGAGGTGACCGATATTAGAGGTGTGGAGTCGGAGGTCGCCTTGCACTATCTAAGCGTCGACCCCGACTTCAGGCCGATCCAACAGAGAGCGCGCCTCTTCTCCATTGAAAAGGAGGTCGCAATAAACAATGAAGTCGAAAAACTCCTAGCAGCAGGCATAATCAAGGAACATCAATATCCCACTTGGTTGGCAAACGTAGTAATGGTGAAGAAGCACAACGGCAAGTGGCGAATGTGCGTCGACTTCACTGATTTAAACAAGGCTTGCCCAAAAGATCCTTATGTGCTACCCCGAATCGATAAAATGGTAGATGGGATTGCCGGTTTTGAAACGCTAAGTTTTCTGGACGCCTATTTGGGCTATCACCAGGTCAAGATGGCAGACGAGGATAAGGAGCTGACGGCCTTTAGGGCTGCCGGCAGACTCTATTACTATGAGAAGATGCCATTCGGTCTGAAGAATGCAGGCTCAGCATATCAAAGGATGGTGAACAGAGTTTTTAGCATGCAAATAGGCAAGAACATGGAGGCTTACATCGATGATATGGTCGTGAAATTGAGTCTCCAGGATCACCTGGTGGACCTTCGTGAAACCTTCATAAACGTAAAGAATCACTCGATGAAGCTAAACCCCGTGAAATGTACTTTTGGGGTCCAGGCAGGGAAAGTTTTGGGCTTCATGGTAAGTCAGAGAGGGATCGAGGCGAACCTAGAGAAAATTGAGGCGCTGATAAACATGAGCGAGCCGACTAGCATCAAGGAGGTACAAAGGCTGAATGGAAGAGTAATAGCCCTGGGAAGGTTTATCTCAAAATCTACCGAGAAGAGCCTACCCTTCTTCAAAATCCTGAAGGGAAATAAAACCTTTTCATGGACAGAGGAATGCTCGCAGGCTTTCAAAGAGCTCAAGGCCTACCTCTCAAGCCCGCCATTGCTAACTAGTCCAGTGGTCGGAGATGTTTTGCTACTGTACATAACCGCCTCGGATAGGGTCGTCACCGCAGAACTTATCAAGGAAGAGGGTACCTCGCAAAGACCTGTTTATTATGTTTCTAAGGCTCTAAGTCCAGTAGAAAGTCATTATTTTAATATCGAAAAGTTAGCCTACTGCGTTGTTATAGCCGCCCGAAAATTAAGGGCTTACTTTTCATCACATTCGATTATAGTACTGTCAGACGCGCCGCTACGGCAGGTCCTCCACAAGCTGGACTTGTCAGGTCGTTTGCTGTGTTGGGCCATCGAGCTCACTGAATTCGACATCCGCTATGAACCTCGAAAAGCTATCAAAGCTCAGGCATTGCCCGATTTTATTGCCGAAACAAGCTTCAACGAAGAAATCCGGGAACAAACCAACGCAAAGCATGGCCCCGACAAAATGACCACAGGGGACGAGCCTCAATGGCCAAGTCACTGTTGGCAACTCTATGTCGATGGCGCTGCCAACCTTAAAGGTTACGGCACGGGGATCATCTTGCTAGAACCAGGAACCTTAGAGGAGATCGAGAAGGCCCTCAGATTTAACTTCACCGCATCAAACAACCAAGCAGAGTACGAGGCGGTCATCGCAGGACTTGAGCTTGCCAAGGCCATGAAAGTCGAAAATGTGCAAGTTTTCTGTGATTCACAGTTGGTGGTTAATCAAGTAACCGGGTCGTTCGGCATCCATTGCGAGATTTTGCAAAAGTATATTAATCTCATCAAAAAACTCGAAAGCAGCTTCAAATACTGCCAATTCACCAACATTCCTCGAGAGGACAATCACAGAGCAGACTACTTGTCCAAGCTAACCAGCGAGGACGAAATAAGCAACCCATCGATCATACTAGAGCACCTATCCGGTCCCGTTATCGACAGGATCGAAGTAATGGACTTGGGAGACACTAACCCCTGTTGGATTGACAACATAAGGGCCTACATCGACTTTGGAAAACTTCCTGACAATCCAAACGAGGCTAAGGCCCTGATTAGGAGGGCCGCCAGATACACCATCTTGAATGACGTTTTGTATCGACGATCGTTCTCTAAACCTTTACTAAGGTGCGTGGGACCTGAAGAAGTCAATGGAATCCTCACTGAGCTACACGAGGGGATGTGCGGCGGTCACCCGGCTGGCCGCACCCTCGCTCAGAAAGTTTTATTGGCCGGATACTACTGGCCGAAACTCGCAGAGGACGCCAAGGCATACGCTAGAGCGTGCGACGTATGTCAGAAATTTGCAGATATTCCCAGGCTTCCATCGGTCGAGCAAAGCATTGTCGCTGCCGCCTGGCCGTTCGACATGTGGGCCATTGACCTTATTGGACCATTGAAAAGGGGCCGCTCCGGATGCGAGTACGTGGTGGTCGCCATCGACTATTTCACCAAATGGATTGAGGCCAAAGCCTTGGTAAAAATCAACACCAAAGACATAATCTATTTTTTACTTGATCAAGTATGGACTAGATTCGCCGTCCCTAGAGTAATAGTGTCAGACCACGGACCTCAGTTCAGAGAGGAGTTCGACGTTTTCTGTAGAGAGAATAACGTCAAGCATTGGCAATCATCAGTGTGCTACCCATAAGGAAATGATCATGCCGAGAACGCAAACAAATAGGTACTGAGCGTGCTGAAAAAGAGTTTGGGCAAAAAGGCGGGTAAATGGCCTGATCACCTCCCCGCGGCCTTATGGGCACTAAGAACGTCACGAAAAACAACTACCGGAGAAACTCATTTTGCTTTAACCTATGGATCTGAAGCTATGGCCCCTGTAGAGATGGCCCTACCAAGTTTAAGGGTCGTCCATTTCAGCGAGGCAGATAATCCGCACACAAGGGAGCTCGATCTTGACTTAGCAGAGGAGCGGCGGATCGAAGCATACGGCCGTTTGCTCAACTGCAAACAAGCTGCCAAGCGTCACCACAATAAGCACATTCGCGGTCATCACTTTGGGAGATTATGTCTTGCGAAAAAGACAGGCCACTGGCCATGAGGCCAAGAAAGGAAAGCTATCGGAAAGCTGGGAAGGCCCAGTGAGGATCGCTCGAGTAGTTAAGAAGGGGACTTATGTGTTGAGTGATAACCAAGGTCGTGAGTACAACCGGCCTTGGCACGCAGACAATTTGAAAAAATATTATATGTAAAAATGCCCATCTACCACGTACGAGCAGAGCATGCGAAGAATGGAATCAAAATAAGGAAACATCTTCATTTAACAAGGAGGGGTACATTTGTTTTTGGCAAACCCGCAGCCTACAACGCCTTTTGATTTAACCAAAAACAAGGGGGCCGCAAATAAAAAAAAAAAAAAAAAACTACATGCGGTGCCTCCAATTATACTCAGACGGCCACATTCAGGCGAACCCACAACGGTCCAATGAGTGCGTCGGCACCCTAGCTAAACTACATAGCCTAGCTATCAGCGAGACAAAGGGGATACGACGATCACGATTCATCGAGACCGCGAAGTTGACTGCCTCACGGTAAATCAAAACCCCTCAATCAATGTCAACCTGAGGGTCACGGATAGCATGCAAAAGAAGAGCTTCAGCTTCACTAATAGCCTCGGGATCCATGGTCGGAAGGGCGCGTGAGTTGATAAACCTTTTCCACTCACGGTTGCTGCGAGACAAGTCGGACGAAGGTCCCAGTGCACGAGGCCGTTGGGAATCGGGGAAAAGCTCGCGGATTGCCCGCCGTAAGCGAACCTGTTTACTTGAATCATCGCCAAGATTCCAAGCGACCTCATAATGAGAGGAGGGATCGATAGCAGGTATATGAAGGGCACCATTGATAGCTTCTGGGGTAAAAGTGACCGGGACACCTCGAAGGGTAACACAGTCAACAGTCCCTTCGGATGCAACTTCAGATAAAATAGAGTAAAACTCCCTCACCATCGTAAGATTGAAAGATGTCGAAGGTAAACAAAATCCGCCCACCCAGAAAACCGCACCCGGAGCAAAGAGACATCACCCTCAACCTTGCTCTCATTTAAACCCCTCTCCCTCGCAAGCTTGACCACGTCAAAGTAACGCCAGAAGTGATCTTTGGCAACAGGAGAGGCAGTAAGAAAGAAGGGGGATACATCACGTATTGGACGGGCTTTAAACACTCTGACTCTACCCTCTCCGGATGGAAAAGACATGGCTCTCACAACAAAGATTTATGCAAAAGAAGAATGAAAATAAAGTTAGGCTTGCCTCCTCCTTTTATAGCAGAGGTTAGCAAAAGGAACGGCCACGATCAACAAGATCCTACGGTCAGCATTCACGCGGTATATCCGAAATTTGAAATTCAAAGGGCGCATTTAATGTTTATCAGTTATTAGCCCGAGATTTTAGGCCACATTGACCACGCGTGTGCTGCCAGTGGGCTGTCAAATCGGTTCAGATCCATTGATTCCTGGCAACGCGGCAGTCGAGAAGGGTTAGTTTAGTCCAATCAATTAGGCTCTTAAGTTCTAGGCGAACACCTACTCCGCCTACAACTTAGGGGGCCGCATCCAGAAAATTTCAAGCGTCAAAAAACCAAGCAAAATACGGCTCGGCTCCAGCAAGGGGGCCGCATAAAGCCTTGCAAAATCTAGCCCAGAAATCCCAAGCGAAGCCTAGGGTAAAATTTTCAGCACGAGTAGCACGAATATTATTTACCACAAGTCAGCAGCGACCAAGAATTGTACAAGGTAGTGACGGCAACTTGTTTTTCCCAAATACCTTCTGGCCTCACCCAAAATAAAGGGGGATGGGGAAATTTTAACGCTCCACAGGCGACGCAGATAAGCTAATACAAACTAGGTCGTTGTTGCCTTTGTTCCAAATAAAAAGGTCCGCAGTTAATTATTTTTGCGAGCTAGCTAAACCTCGCCAAAACAAAGGGGGATGGGGACAATACAAGATCCACAAGATACAGGAAATAAGTCAAAGAAACAAGTACAATACATACATCAAGAGGCCAAAAACGGCCACAAATCAAGTTTGACAAGCCGAACGAAAAGTAAAGGCTAAGAGTTATTACAATCATCAAAGGAAAACGTTGGAGTAGTCCAAAAACAAGCAAAGTCGAATTATTACAAGAGCGTAGAGAATGTAAATGTTTCGAAACAAAAGCGCAAAATTAATTAAGTAGAGCTAGGAGGAGTGTCGATGTACTCGTCGCCAGATTGATTATTCGCAACAGCAGGAGGATTCTTCAAAATAGCAAAGTTGACAGGATTAACTGGAGGAGGATACCACACGGGGTCGCCGCGCTCTATCTGATTGGTCTGAATGGCGACGATATGGTCTGCCGCGTAAGGAATATCCGGATGAAGAGCCAGCAGGTCGGGAGTTCGCTGGGACATGTTAACCCACTGGAGCATTTCCTCAAAGGTAATGCTCTCTCTACCGTGATAGGCCCAAAGGCAGCGAGCAAGGTGATTAAAACCTTGGTCGAAGCTCGCCTCCTGAAAATCGCCAAACTCGTCAGAGAGCTTAAAAGCATCCACAGCCGCCGGACCCGCCTCCTCAGTGGCCTTATTTGCAGCAGCGAGCTGTTCTTTTAGACTCGCAATCTCCTCCTATGCAGCCGAAAACCCCTCAGCAGACTTGCAGGCTTCGTCTTTCAGAGCCGATACCTTCTTCTGCAGCTCCACATCCCGTTTGGCACTCTCTGCCATGGCCTTCCTCATCCGCTCAACCTCGGTCAGCGCCTCCGAACTCTTATTCTCAGCAGTGACCCTGGCTTTATCAGAGGCCCCAAGAGCCGCTGTCACCTTCTTAAGTTCTGCCTTGCATTTCTCATCAGCCGCAATGGCCTTATTTATATGAGTTCCAAGCTGAAAAAGGGGAAAATATAAGCTCACCCGAAAAACAAAATCTGAAAGAACGAAAATACAAGACAAGTAAGAACTCACCATCGAGGCAGCAATCCCAAATTGACCTGAGAGATCCTTGAGTTCAGTGACTTCATCGCCGGCAGGGGCGTCATCCTGGACCACGACGCGATCAGTGATACCCCTTCCAATCTCCATTTGAACCCCGGGCGGCGAATCCCATGCTAGGCGACCCAAAGGAATGACATCAACAATGGCCTCCCTGATCTGGCTCGCCTTAGTCATGTCAGGGCCTTGGATAAAATTGGCGTCCAACCACACGTCCTCTTTTCCTTTGTAGCCACGAGGCAATGTTCCTGGCGGCAGCGGCCCCATCCCCTCGGAGGACTCTTCAACAATTACCTATGTCCGCTCAGAGCCTTTGTCAGTAGCTCGCTTGTTTGAGCGATTAGAGCCTTTGCTTGCTCCGCCTGCAGTTTTGGCCTTTTCAGTTCTGGGTCGCTTCTGGCCCTGGGGCTCTTTGGCGGGATCATCATCCTGCAGCCTTTTTTGGGCCCCACCGGCCTGGCTTGAGCTCGCATCAACAGGAGCCGCTGATGGTCGGTTAGGGTCGTATGTCTCATCAACAATAGTGGCATCCACAGTGCGGGGTACTTTCCCCAGAACATGTTTCAGGGTCACCTGTCGGGTTTTAGCCTGCTCGTCGGCGAGCCTCTGTCTTTGAGCTCGGCGTTCTGTAGCGTCCATACCTGCAAAAAGGGTTCGTAAAAAACGGATCCAAGAGAAAAGTAAAACGACAACTTATGAAATGAGCAAATATAGAGCAAGTTACAAGGCGGTCTTCTACTAGGGTCGCCTCCGCATACAGGGCACTCGGAAGGAAAGCATTTGCCTAGGTGGCAATCTCCTATCCAGTCAAGGTTGCACTCTTCCGGGGCCATGGCGACTAAAGCTTCCCCTTTACCTGGGCCCGTTATACCGGCCATGTGCGCCAGGGGAAGAGCCAAATCGAGAAGGTCGACCCAAGCTACGTTTCTTAGAGAGGGTTCAACCCCGTCAGATTGTATAAGCGCCATGAGCCCTTTGACAAAGCGACGTTCAGGAACCAAGGGATCACCAATAGAAATGGTGGACTTTCCTTTGCGCTGTGCAGCCTTAGGGAACGGCCAGCCAATTTTGGACTCCGCCTTAAGAATCCGGTCTTGCCATCTATGAATTTTATTGGGCAACAAAAACAGCAGGCGAGGCGTCTTGGTCCTCAATGATATTTTCCCCGGAAGGCCCGTAGCACAGAACAAATGGAATTGTCCCAACAAAGTGAGGGTGGGTTCTATCTTCATTGTCCGACACATCACAATAAAGGCCATGATCTGAATGACGGCCCCAATAGCAAAATCAGAAGGTAGAGCTCCTATCAGCTCGCAAATCTTAACAAAGAACGGGTCGAATGGAGGTTTGAGCCCCGCAAAGAAGTGATCGAAGTGCAAAATCAGGGTATCATCCGGACGGTGAGCACAAACGTAATCCTCGCGATCTCCGGGTTTAAACTTATCCTCCTCCTTCGAGTAGTCGAGCAAAGAAAACCTATACACACTTGTATCAATTTTAAATCGGCGCCGAATAAATTTGTTAAGATCATCACTGTCGCGAAGCTTCACCCACTTCTTCTCCAGCGCCTTCACATAAGCAGTCAGAATAGCAATTTCTCTCAATTCCTCTGGATTATTGGGTTTCGGGTTTTTCGCCTTGGCGGCCGGCCTCCCAACAAGCTTGTTTTGGGATCCTTTTTCCTTTTTGGTTTCTTTGGGAGTTCCCAAATAGTCTTGTGAGGTAGGGGGCATTCTCATCCTCGCTCGACCCTATAAACTCGTGAAGAGCGGCGTCCCCAATATACGCCTAGTCGTGCTCAGCGGCGCCGCTAGGTCTGGGTTTAGCGGCCTGATCTTCGGCATCAGACATCTCTCTTTCACCAGCCTCGCTAGTACTTGCCCCCTGTGCTCGGGCCATATCTTTGCGACTCTTCTTACGTCGCAGGGTGTGGACTGGGAACATAACGTCCAAGTTAAAGGGATCATCGCCTACATGTGCAGTGGCCCCCTCTGTGGTTATCTCGTCTAGCAGGTCGTCCCCGGTGGAAACATTGGGGCTAAAAGGGTCATCATCCTCTATATTCTGTGCGTAATCATAGGCCTCCTGATCCTTGTCGGAGTCGCCTCCCAAAGAATACTCTCCGTCGGACATCCTGCAAAAACAAGAGGAAAAGGTGGAGCTTTCAGACCTGGGATAATGGGAATTAAGCCAGGAAGGTGATCGCACCCATCTCGACGCCTTCCCCTCCGTTTTTATAGGAGAAATGGAAAGCAAATTGCAAGTGCAAAAGAACAACACCAACCCAAAAAAACCCCAACCTTAACTTCAAAAACATCTTACATACAAGCACATTTCCTTACAAATGATCAAAGTCACTAAGAAAGCTTGAAATATGGAAGGAAAAACAAAGAAAAAGGCCAAGAGAGGAAGGATTTACCTGTTTCTGGGAGAAGCTAAAACTAACAGCCGCAAGAACACGCCGGAACCTTCAAATCCTTGCCGGAAACCTCGAGTTCACTTCGACCACCGCCGAACCCTCTCTACAAACCTTCGCAGGAAAACCCTTGACAATCCAGAAAAAGAAAAGAGAGAAAACTTAGAGGGAAGAGTTTGGGGAAAACTAGAGAAATGAAAAGTGGGGAGGTCTGAAGGGTGCAAGCCTTATATAGGAAACGGAATTTCGATCGTGTGGTGATCGGGGTCAATCAGGTTATAATATACTTGACCACCATAAACCAATACTAGCAAGAGGACTAGGCCCATCGTAGTATAGCTATAGTGAATCAAGGTCGATCCCACAAGGAACCAATTGTGGATCATCTTATATACAAACAATTAATTAAACATGTCAAGGACATAGAGGCGGTCTACGATCAACATAAGACAAGAAAGGTAAAGACACGACTCGACACAACGTAATTAACCTCCCCAATTATAGTCTTTATCGTTTGGACCTAGATAATTTATATAATAAACTGAACTTATTAACTGTCAATCCGTTTGTATCTATCTTAGATTGGCTACGGGAGTCATCCTCTTTAACTTGACTTAGCACCGGTTAGGTTGCTAGATCACTGTGCTACATTACGTGACTTCACCTTTTGGGTATCCATCTCATATAACTTGCATGCTTACGACACTAAGGATGCCGATATTAATCGTACACCTCGTTTAGGAAACATTCCTATGGTTTGGCGTACTTATACTTCCTAAACGATTACTCAAGCTCTCGTCCAACTAGCAATTACCATGTTATAGTCTCATGCTAATCTACGACTTATGTATAATCAGGTGCATGCAATTCCCAAATATAAACCTACCTAGATATTGCTGAACGTCCGTGAAGAGCAATTCATAAGCCTACCTAAGAGTTTTATATTGGTATTTCCTTTTTACACGTTTTAATTAAACTAAGCGAGTAACGTAGCCATAGCCATACCTACTGAGATAATAAATTCAACTAGGCTAAACCTACCATAAAGACGTGGCAGAAATAACTGATGAAACAGGGCTCGGTCGACCGAATGACACCTTTCGGTCACCCGAACGATTTCAACCCAGAATACATCTTAGAATATATCTCTCAGCGTTTCATCATACAGAACAGATTAAATAGTAATTCGCACAGTATTCATATAAACTAACATAGATACGCATTAATTAAATCAAGTAGATTAATGAATAAATACTAAGTGTATGACGTAGGTTATGGGATCCCTATAGAAAAGGAGTCGCCACATCCCTAACGTCATAGCCTAGATCTACATCATTTAGCTATGATTAACTAATTCAAACGATAAAGCATAATTGGGAGGGATTAATTACTTAAAAGAAAGAAACAGAAAATAAAGGCTTACATATTGCAGCCCTTAAATTGCTGGAAACCCTCAAATTATTCTACATTGTATCAAAGTTATATTATGAATTGTAAGATTGAAGAAAGAATGAAGGGATGATTTACAATTTCTCGTAGCTATTTCGCTTATATAGGAGTTTCGCCGACTTATGAAGGATCTAGAAGGTAAATACGAAAAAATCCGATAAGTGACCGAGATGACACACTCGGTCGACCGAAGCTATAGGCTCGGTCGACCGAACCTATTTTTGGCACATTTTAAATATTTTCTTCGTCTGTCTTGCTCCCCACTGCACGCTTCGTGTTGATCTGATTAACCTTTCGTTTAATGCTCCGATTTTCTTTCTCTATTATCTTGAGACCATTGATTAATTAACATTAATCCTCCCGATTTGTTGTGATTAGCAAAATAAACATTTATAGCACAATAAATCGGCCTTTTAATAATAAAAACAGTTAAATACCCAATATCATATTAATAATCACTTAACATTAAATAATAAATATAAACGAGTGATTCAATATGAAATATACATTATTAATCTCGATTTAAGGTCAACGTTGATGACTTTTACGGATATAATTTGACCGTCATCAACTACCCCCCACTTAGACTTTGATCATCCCGAACAAAGCATCAATAAGTCATTTCCCAAGACAACATTTTCTATGGTCAAATCATACTTACACAAGAAACTCAAGTCAACTCATACTAGTCATGCTCATAAGATATCCATTATTCACTACTTACTATGAATCAAAGTGATGTGTGCATGTGCATTTAGTTTTATATATTCGTGGCAAGATTAGAGTTTATGCTAACTTTGCAATCTCAACCTACCAACCTCAGCATTCATACTTCTTATGCCTCGCAATGGTTAGAGCACTAGAGCAATAAGCAAGAGCGTATCTATAGGGATTTTGGACATGGAGACCGAGTACTACTCAAAGCCTCTTAAAAGTTGAATTTCTTCAATTCTTCATATTTTTCAAATACTATCAATCTCAAGGAAGAAAACTTTTTAGAGTATCCCCTATCTTAGATCATGTATAGCATCGAATATTACCACAAGCGCGGGGCTACTTTGGTAATGTCACTACAAGCCCAGTGTCTAACATTTTGCTAAACCACAGTACGTCTCAAGCTTATTACTCGCTTTAATGGCTAAAAGATAGGAATGCATCACAGATAGATATTGATACTAAGTTCACATAACCAATCATCTATGCAATGTACACATAATTTCTTCAGTTATTATAATTTGCGCGGTATACTCGATTCACAGATTGAGTAATTGAATAATAAATAACTTCTTGCAAAAACGGGCATAAATATCCTTAAATTTACTTAACATAAGTATAAAATGATCACGTACTCATGAAACTTGGTTCCTTTCCTATCAATTCTTAGCTAGGAACTCACAATTCTAAGGGTACGAGATACATAATATGGTATTTATTCAATTTTTTCAATCATGTGCCGTTTCATTCAATTTTCAATTACAACATAACATGGCTAAGTATCCTACCCCCCCACTTAAACATGGCATTGTCCTCAATGACAAAAATAAATGAGAATTTAAGAAAAAGACTTAGCTCTGGAACGGGTCCAAGTAAAGGAAAAAGATCGGAGTAAATTTCAGCACGTCGTGGAGAGTTAGACACATCCTGTCTAAGCAAACAAACTCCAAGAAACCGTCAAATACCATGTCTATGGAAGTTATAAAATAATGTGGCAGTAATGAGGTATAAATACCTAAAAACATTTTAAGCCACTTTATTTTATACAACCAATGACAAGGGAAACCAAAAAGAAAAATACTAAATAGAAAGAAAAATAAACAAGCAACTAAAGATGGTGGTCTTCATCTACAACCTCCACCGCCTAAATATTCTTAAAACCGGGTGGAGAAGACAAAGATCAAAAAGCATTACCCGACGTGGGAAAACACGAGGGTGACTCGATCGAAAAGGTATTCAATCCAGGAAAAGAGAAACTTGGTAAGGTATAACAGATTGAATGCAACCTATTGGCTAAAGATAAAATCAAATACTTAACGTAGAAAGATAGGTTGTATTTTGATTGAACCAAAAACTCTTAAAATCTAGCTAGGGTTAGAGCTACACTTACCCCAACTAGTATCATGAAAATCAAAATTATAAAAGATAATCATTAAAGCTCAGCAGTATTTCAAATTCCGCAACACATAGGTATTGTGTAAACAAAATGGAGGTTGAGACTATGATGGGTTAAGAAAAAGATACACATAAGGATGGGAAGAAAAGATAAAGGGTGGGTAAGAAATTGTGTTTTTGGGATTGAGAATCGTTTAAAGGAATGGGATTGGGTGGGAGAGTGAAACGGATGGAAAGAAAGAGAGGCGATGAAAGAATGGTTAGAAATGTGAATTGTTGGGGCAGATTGGTGAGAGGATCGAAAAGTTTGAAGGTGAAAAAGTGTAAAGGGAAAGATAAGGATAATTGCAGAATGAATTGCACATCACTTTGGATTTTCACTTGGATCACCTAAAAAGTTTTAGAATTTGACCAAGATTGTTCTTGTTCACACCAATCATTCTCTGTTACATTTTCAGTAATTCTCAAGTTCTCTTAATGCCTCCATCTTAAGGTGGATTGCTAAATTTTCTTTTCTTTAGGAATTTCTTGACTCTCCTACGGAACTCTATTTTGCGTGGCCTATTGAGTAAAAAAGTTTTGCACATCCTTAGCCCAATGGCCATCGGAACACGGCAAAATAAAAAACCTCAACATATGTCACGTTACTTTTATTTGACTCAAAGAAAACAAAACCTAAAATCCTAAAAATAAATCCTAAGGGTTTTAAAGAAGTAGTTCTGAGTTTAAAGTCCTCAGCTCGACTTTCCAAAAATTATCCTTGTCAGTTATCATTCTTGGATCGCCAGACTTTGACAGACCTAAACCTAACCTTGGAAGCGGCACCAGAAAGCTGACGGACATTACCTAGGCTATACAGATCCTAACCGGCAGTGTACCGGGTCAAACTGTAGTGCTAGTCTGGTGAGTCGGGTCGTATCCCTCAGGGAAAACATGGTAATTCTTTTAAGTGGGGTTAAACACCAAGAAGCTATTATTAACTCGATCTAAGTCGCAGTTTTACTTTTTCCGGGTTAGATTATGTTAGTAGTTAGATTGTTAGAGTTAGATGTTAGTAAAACAGTAAATAAATACAAATAGATATATAGATATATTTTTGGATCTAGCCAAGAATACTTTACTGAATCAATATCTTTTAGTAGAAATAAATGAGACAGATCTTCCTTTATTCAAGGTGTAAATTATATATGAATCGGTGTACTCCTAAGCTAGACAACTCCTCCTCACACGAGCGTATGAAATTGTCATATGTCAAATGTCATCAGTCCAAGGTCCACAACTGCCCCATGCTAATCTTAGTTAGTCTGAACAGGTACCGAGTACAAATCTACCACGGATAAAAGAGGTTATTCCGTTCGTCAGACGGCCGATGTTATTCAAGAGGCTCCGGTTGTCAAGCGGATCGATTTAACACAAACGGGGTAGTTTCAATTAAACTCGTGATTTTAACATTATTAAGATCTCGAGTACAAAGTTAATAAGATTTGTTTTTCTAGGACAAATCGCCCCCGGGTAGGAAATAGGATTCCGTTAATCGGACGGCCATTTTTACCCTCCGGTTTTTCTATTTTTACTCATATCCCGACTTCTCCGGTCGCACATCGCCAGTTATATGTGGTATTCATCATGATTGATTACGTCATTCCGAATATATTATCGTTACGTAGTGAAATAGAAAAAGATTCATTATAATTAGTTTTAATCATGATTACCAGAGTCGATCATTCATTTTACCAAAAGATTAACTAATTCAGATTCATATCTTGGCTAGATATATTTTTAGTTTAACATAGTGATAGATACAACAAAAGTAATAACTTGATAAAATTACCCGTTTATTGTAGATCTAAGTCGTATCCTATGAAAATAGCAACTTCTTCAATACAATTTTCTTGGATAATCTTCTCGAGCATTACAACGGTACTACTTTTATTTATAAAAACATATATACATACATAGACATATGTATATACGGGCCCGAAAATAAAATAAAACGAGAAAAGAGATGAAGAACGAAGATGAAGAAGAGGGGAATGGAAGAAATGGGAGGAGGTGGAGAAGAGAGATCTTGGCCAAGAGTGGCCAAGATGGGGCAAGAAAGATGGAATGGAAATGGGGGAGTATATATAGGGGGAGTTGAGGGAGAGATATACATATATATATATATATAGCACATGGGAGCCATCATCAAGCACATGGGAGGGAATATCCATCATTGCAAGTAACATGCACCACATGGGAGAATATAATCAAGTTGGGAAAATATCTCCACTTTTCCCGACGTTTCTATAAACGCGCTTATTGATAAAATAGCCATAACTTGAGTTGTAGACCTCCAATTGACGTGATTCAAAATGCGTTGGAAAGATCATTTTAGTATCTACAACTTTCATCAAGAATTCTTCCCCAGAAAACGCCTCTAAGTTGGGTCAAATTTCCATCGAGAACTCGGTTACGGTAGAAGCACGTAGAACAATTTGATCCGTTTTGAACTTGTAAGCTTGTGGCATCTTCTTCTATCCCTCAAAATACCTCTTTTAGACTCAAAACATGTCGTTACGTGGAATCTTGGTCAATGAATAATCCTGCAATGAACCACCAAAATACCAAACGTAAATCCGACACGACACACCGGTTACTAAACCGGTACAAAAACTAATAAAAAACTTATAAAAATACGATAATTTATATAATAACTACTACTTATACATTTGAATAAAACTTAGTAATTTTGACTTGATTTGATACAATAATGCTTAAAATGGTATCAATATTGGGGTAAAATGTCGTAATAATGATCATAAATTTATCTCTCATCACAACCCCCTACTTAGCTTTTGGTCGTCCTCGATCAAAACAAGCGATAAAACAAAATGAATGAGAGATAAATTCATGAAGATAGAAGATATAAGGGACAACTAGATAATACAACCATTAGAATTACAACCAGGCGTTAACCTCAATATAAATGTATAACAGAGTGTGTGTGTGACAAGCCTTTTCAATTTCCACTATCCTCTCTTGAATAAATCAAGCAAAACACACAAATATCCATTCGAGACACCCCTAATGACTTTCCTAGGTATAAGCAAGAATGCCCACACAAAGTTCTTCCGAGTACTTATTAGGATAATCCCTAAAGCATATCATTCGGTTTATACCTGGGGATAGTCGAAGATAGCTAAGTTTTAACCACGCTTAAAGTTTTTTTTCTTTTGATGAGCTTAATTTCACATGTGTAGCATATGCCTTCATTCCCGCAATAGGACGTTTCGTGATAACACCCTAGCCGGACTACTATCATCGAGCGCCGAGAGCTTTTAAACCTCATAGTGATATAGGACGTTTCGTGATAACGCCCTACTGCACTCAAATCATTGGTAGCTACAACCGACATATATATAGTTCATCTCTTTCTCTTTTTTTTTTTTTTTTTTTTCATAAACTTAACTTATATCCTTTCTATCACATTCAAACCTTCAGATATTCACAGTACACATTCAAAAGTTAGGTACTAAGTTACTGTTATTATCTAGAATAACCACTAGGATACTGAATGGATACAGTTTAAAATTTTCGTTTCAATATCAAAGGCTTACGTGAAGGAATTCATGTTACACAAATATATTTGGAATTACAATGCACTTACGGTTCACGTTGGTTATACACATCCAAATTGATCATTATATCTTCAAATCCATGAAATATATACCTTATACAATTTATTTTAATCAACTAAATAATGCTCGAAAAATCAAAAACTAAGGGATTTATTGATACAAAATAAACATTAATTCCATTGCTAGACCAACGACTCCACTCCCCACTTACGAACTTACATTGTCCCCAATGTAAAGTGAGTGTAAATAAGTTGTTGGGAAAGCAATGGTGCACTAAAACAAGTCAAAACAAATACTCGGATGATAAAAAGGGTGGGTGGGTGGGTCAAAGTTATGACCGTTGTGTGTGCAAATAAAATAAAAGTATGTGGAGTGTGACGAGTGTAATGCAAAAGGGTAGATAAACACACCACATAAACTTTTATTGATTTAAAACACACAATATTCCACAGTAGTTGAACTAATACATGTCACACATTATTTGAAATTTAAAACAGACTAGATCATGATATGAAATGTGTGACAAAGTATTAACTCGAGTCTTTTATACCCGCATCCTCAAGGGTTATTTCAAATCGTTCTAACAACCTAAGTCTAAGAAATGATGCATTTGAATTTTCTCTTTTTTTTCCATCAGGATTTTCGGATAACCACCTAATCGTTCCCGTTTAATGTCATTCAAACATTCATCCTAAGACTTGGTGAAACAAAATGAAAATCAATCCTAAGTATTAGCAAAGTATCATCCAAAGTATGAGTAATTATTATATTTAACATTTTTGCGGGTTGCCTCCCGGTAGCGCTTTTGGTTAACGTCGTTTGCTCGACCAAAATGATAAGGATTAACTAATATACTATACTAAACAAAACGGGATACTTCTAACAATTACTCACAAAAGCACGTAACAATTAAGCACATAATCCACTAAAAATAAATGCTTAAGGAGTAAAAAGGAAGGATAGTACCCGTCATTGACTACATTTATAGTCTATAGCCAGACTTTACCGTGCTTCGCTTTTAAGGCACTGGTGGTGGGTCATCCTCACGCACCGCATCCTTCTTCAATACCGGTTTCCAACAGAGGTTAGACAATTCCCACCAATCCAAACGATTCTTGACCTTTTCCTTTGATTTTCGAGCTTTAGGTTTGCGAGCTTTCACATTATTGCTGAAGTCATCTTCTTTAATTACCTGCGTGTTAGTACAATCCACAGCAAAAAAAACACAAAGTGTACACACAAGAACAAGATTCTAGTGTAATGCATGGATATCTCAATGAATTGTAAGTGTTGAAGACAACGCTCTGATGATTAACTCCCAAACTTCTCCCTTACTAAAATCGTCAAGAAAACATACATACTTTTTATCCAACTTCATCTTTGTAATATGGATAGAATGTATACCTCCCTTACCCTTGTCATTAGATGAATATGGTAAAGCTTCCTCGAATGACTGTGTTTCATCATTCTGTACCTTTTTCTTCAAAATATGCATTGGATATGGTGTTGCCTTATCTGGTTGAACCGAGATGAATTTGGGTTGAGCTGGATAAGGTTCGGTTTGAATTGGCCCTTTCAAACTTGGTTCCTTCCAACCTGCTTCCAATTCTGATTATTTCTATTTTTATTTTATTTATTAATATTCCCTTGGGCATGATCAAGCCCTCGTTTAGGGGTTTCATCACTAGTTTCGCCATTTCTCGTATTTCGATTTGAAAATGATACTTGGTCGGGATTTCCCCGACGATATGACCGCGTTTACTCTCTACTCTTAACTGCCTTTCGTAAGTGTTTAAATCAGGCCTATAAGGAGTGAGTGAGGCCTTACCACTTCTGGTCATCAACTATCGAAAAATAGAAAAATAACTTGAAATAGATAAAACCTGAATCAGATGGTGTTTCATTACTGATTTCGGCCGTTTTCATAACTCGATTTGACAATTCTTGTGGAATAGAAAATATCGAATAGAAAATAACACGAAATCGATATAAAAAACCACATTTTTTTTTCTCTCGGTAATTACCGAGTCCACTCGGTATTTACCGAGTGTTTTTATTTTTATTTTTTTAATTGGTATCTTACCAATAGGTAGGTACCAACAAAAATAAACGAACCGCGTTTACTTTCTACTATCGAAAATAGAAAATAACTCGAAATTGGTAGAAGAAGAAAATTGGTAACTAAAAGAAGGTAGATACCAACGGAAAATAAAAAAGAAATGTGATAAGAAGAGTGTTGACTTATCCTCGAGAATTTTGAGCTAATACAAGTAGTAACCCTAGACACAAAGAAAGAAATTAGCGACGTTTTCCCCGGCAACGGATTATCAAGGATATTTTCCTAGCGTCGTTTCCCAGGGGACGTAGACACAATGCCTTCGTTTCCCCGGCAACGGCGCCAAAATACTGACATCGCCTAAACCTAGGGAAAACATGGTAATTCTTTTAAGTGGGGTTAAACACCAAGAAGCTATTATTAACTCGATCTAAGTCGCAGTTTTTACTTTTTCCTGGGTTAGATTATGTTAGTAGTTAGATTGTTAGAGTTAGATGTTAGTAAAACAGTAAATAAATACAAATAGATATATAGATATATTTTTGGATCTAGCCAAGAATACTTTACTGAATCAATATCTTTTAGTAGAAATAAATGAGACAGATCTTCCTTTATTCAAGGTGTAAATTATATATGAATCGGTGTACTCCTAAGCTAGACAACTCCTCCTCACACGAGCGTATGAAATTGTCATATGTCAAATGTCATCACCCAAGGTCCACAACTGCCCCATGCTAATCTTAGTTAGTCTGAACAGGTACCGAGTACAAATCTACCACGGATAAAAGAGGTTATTCCGTTCGTCAGACGGCCGATGTTATTCAAGAGGCTCCGGTTGTCAAGCGGATCGATTTAACACAAACGGGGTAGTTTCAATTAAACTGTGATTTTAACATTATTAAGATCTCGAGTACAAAGTTAATAAGATTTGTTTTTCTAGGACAAATCTGCCCCCGGGTAGGAAATAGGATTCCGTTAATCAGACGGCCATTTTTACCCTCCGGTTTTTCTATTTTTACTCATATCCTGACTTCTCTGGTCAGTACATCGCCAGGTTATATGTGGTATTCATCATGATTGATTACGTCATTCCGAATATATTATCGTTACGTAGTGAAATAGAAAAAGATTCATTATAATTAGTTTTAATCATGATTACCAGAGTCGATCATTCATTTTACCAAAAGATTAACTAATTCAGATTCATATCTTGGCTAGATATATTTTTAGTTTAACATAGTGATAGATACAACAAAAGTAATAACTTGATAAAATTACCCGTTTATTGTAGATCTAAGTCGTATCCTATGAAAATAGCAACTTCTTCAATACAATTTTCTTGGATAATCTTCTCGAGCATTACAACGGTACTACTTTTATTTATAAAAACATATATACATACATAGACATATGTATATACGGGCCCGAAAATAAAATAAAACGAGAAAAGAGATGAAGAACGAAGATGAAGAAGAGGGGAATGGAAGAAATGGGAGGAGGTGGAGAAGAGAGATCTTGGCCAAGAGTGGCCAAGATGGGGCAAGAAAGATGGAATGGAAATGGGGGAGTATATATAGGGGGAGTTGAGGGAGAGATATACATATATATATATATATAGCACATGGGAGCCATCATCAAGCACATGGGAGGGAATATCCATCATTGCAAGTAACATGCACCACATGGGAGAATATAATCAAGTTGGGAAAATATCTCCACTTTTCCCGACGTTTCTATAGCGGCGCTTATTGATAAAATAGCCATAACTTGAGTTGTAGACCTCCAATTGACGTGATTCAAAATGCGTTGGAAAGATCATTTTAGTATCTACAACTTTCATCAAGAATTCTTCCCCAGAAAACGCCTCTAAGTTGGGTCAAATTTCCATCGAGAACTGGTTACGGTAGAAGCACGTAGAACAATTTGATCCGTTTTGAACTTGTAAGCTTGTGGCATCTTCTTCTATCCCTCAAAATACCTCTTTTAGACTCAAAACATGTCGTTACGTGGAATCTTGGTCAATGAATAATCCTGCAATGAACCACCAAAATACCAAACGTAAATCCGACACGACACACCGGTTACTAAACCGGTACAAAAACTAATAAAAAACTTATAAAAATACGATAATTTATATAATAACTACTACTTATACATTTGAATAAAACTTAGTAATTTTGACTTGATTTGATACAATAATGCTTAAAATGGTATCAATATTGGGGTAAAATGTCGTAATAATGATCATAAATTTATCTCTCATCACAACCCCTACTTAGCTTTTGGTCGTCCTCGATCAAAACAAGCGATAAAACAAAATGAATGAGAGATAAATTCATGAAGATAGAAGATATAAGGGACAACTAGATAATACAACCATTAGAATTACAACCAGGCGTTAACCTCAATATAAATGTATAACGAGTGTGTGTGTGACAAGCCTTTTCAATTTCCACTATCCTCTCTTGAATAAATCAAGCAAAACACACAAATATCCATTCGACAGCCCTAATGACTTTCCTAGGTATAAGCCATAAACAGTTCCACACAAAGTTCTTCCGAGTACTTATTAGGATAATCCCTAAAGCATATCATTCAGTTTATACTGGGGATAGTCAAAAGATAGCTAAGTTTTAACCACGCTTAAAGTTTTTTTTCTTTTGATGAGCTTAATTTCACATGTGTAGCATATGCCTTCATTCCCAGCAATAGGACGTTTCGTGATAACACCCTAGCTGGACTACTATCATCAGGCAGTCGAGAGCTTTTAAACCTCATAGTGATATAGGACGTTTCGTGATAACGCCCTACTGCACTCAAATCATTGGTAGCTACAACCGACATATATATAGTTCATCTCTTTCTCTTTTTTTTTTTTTTTTTTTTCATAAACTTAACTTATATCCTTTCTATCACATTCAAACCTTCAGATATTCACAGTACACATTCAAAAGTTAGGTACTAAGTTACTGTTATTATCTAGAATAACCACTAGGATACCGAATGGATACGAGTTTAAAATTTTCGTTTCAATATCAAAGGCTTACGTGAAGGAATTCATGTTACACAAATATATTTGGAATTACAATGCACTTACGGTTCACGTTGGTTATACACATCCAAATTGATCATTATATCTTCAAATCCATGAAATATATACCTTATACAATTTATTTTAATCAACTAAATAATGCTCGAAAAATCAAAAACTAAGGGATTTATTGATACAAAATAAACATTAATTCCATTGCTAGACCAACGACTCCACTCCCCACTTACGAACTTACATTGTCCCCAATGTAAAGTGAGTGTAAATAAGTTGTTGGGAAAGCAATGGTGCACTAAAACAAGTCAAAACAAATACTCGGATGATAAAAAAGGGTGGGTGGGTGGGTCAAAGTTATGACCGTTGTGTGTGCAAATAAAATAAAAGTATGTGGAGTGTGACAGTGTAATGCAAAAGGGTAGATAAACACACCACATAAACTTTTATTGATTTAAAACACACAATATTCCACAAGTAGTTGAACTAATACATGTCACACATTATTTGAAATTTAAAACGACTAGATCATGATATGAAATGTGTGACAAAGTATTAACTCGAGTCTTTTATACCCGGATCCTCAAGGGTTATTTCAAATCGTTCTAACAACCTAAGTCTAAGAAATGATGCATTTGAATTTTCTCTTTTTTTTCCATCAGGATTTTCGGATAACCACCTAATCGTTCCCGTTTAATGTCATTCAAACATTCATCCTAAGACTTGGTGAAACAAAATGAAAATCAATCCTAAGTATTAGCAAAGTATCATCCAAAGTATGAGTAATTATTATATTTAACATTTTTGCGGGTTGCCTCCCGGTAGCGCTTTTGGTTAACGTCGTTTGCTCGACCAAAATGATAAGGATTAACTAATATACTATACTAAACAAAACGGGATACTTCTAACAATTACTCACAAAAGCACGTAACAATTAAGCACATAATCCACTAAAAATAAATGCTTAAGGAGTAAAAAGGAAGGATAGTACCCGTCATTGACTACATTTTTAGTCTATAGCCGGACTTTACCGTGCTTCGCTTTTTAAGGCACCGGTGGTGGGTCATCCTCACGCACCGCATCCTTCTTCAATACCGGTTTCCAACGAGAGGTTAGACAATTCCCACCAATCCAAACGATTCTTGACCTTTTCCTTTGATTTTCGAGCTTTAGGTTTGCGAGCTTTCACATTATTGTCAAGTCATCTTCTTCAATTACTCGCGTGTTAGTACAATCCACAACAAAAAAAACACAAAGTGTACACACAAGAACAAGATTCTAGTGTAATGCATGGATATCTCAATGAATTGTAAGTGTTGAAGACAACGCTCTGATGATTAACTCCCAAACTTCTCCCTAACTAAAATCGTCAAGAAAACATACATACTTTTTATCCAACTTCATCTTTGTAATATGGATAGAATGTATACCTCCCTTACCCTTGTCATTAGATGAATATGGTAAAGCTTCCTCGAATGACCGTGTTTCATCATTCTCGTACCTTTTTCTTCAAAATATGCATTGGATATGGTGTTGCCTTATCTGGTTGAACCGAGATGAATTTGGGTTGAGCTGGATAAGGTTCGGTTTGAATTGGCCCTTTCAAACTTGGTTCCTTCCAACCTGCTTCCAATTCTGATTATTTCTATTTTTATTTTATTTATTAATATTCCCTTGGGCATGATCAAGCCCTCGTTTAGGGGTTTCATCACTAGTTTCAGTCATTCTCGTATTTCGATTTGAAAATGATACTTGGTCAGGATTTCCCTGACTGATATGACCGCGTTTACTCTCTACTCTTAACTGCCTTTCGTAAGTGTTTAAATCGTGGCCTATAAGGAGTGAGTGAGGCCTTACCACTTCGGTCATCAACTATCGAAAAATAGAAAAATAACTTGAAATAGATAAAACCTGAATCAGATGGTGTTTCATTACTGATTTCGGCCGTTTTCATAACTCGATTTGACAATTCTTGTGGAATAGAAAATATCGAATAGAAAATAACACGAAATCGATATAAAAAACCACATTTTTTTTTCTCTCGGTAATTACCGAGTCCACTCGGTATTTACCGAGTGTTTTTTTTTTAATTTTTTTAATTGGTATCTTACCAATAGGTAGGTACCAACAAAAATAAACGAACCGCGTTTACTTTCTACTATCGAAAATAGAAAATAACTCGAAATTGGTAGAAGAAGAAAATTGGTAACTAAAAGAAGGTAGATACCAACGGAAAATAAAAAAGAAATGTGATAAGAAGAGTGTTGACTTATCCTCGAGAATTTTGAGCTAATACAAGTAGTAACCCTAGACACAAAGAAAGAAATTAGCGACGTTTTCCCCGGCAACGGATTATCAAGGATATTTTCCTAGCGTCGTTTCCCAGGGGACGTAGACACAATGCCTTCGTTTCCCCGGCAACGGCGCCAAAATACTGACATCGCCTAAACCTAGGGAAAACATGGTAATTCTTTTAAGTGGGGTTAAACACCAAGAAGCTATTATTAACTCGATCTAAGTCGCAGTTTTTACTTTTTCCTGGGTTAGATTATGTTAGTAGTTAGATTGTTAGAGTTAGATGTTAGTAAAACAATAAATAAATACAAATAGATATATAGATATATTTTTGGATCTAGCCAAGAATACTTTACTGAATCAATATCTTTTAGTAGAAATAAATGAGACAGATCTTCCTTTATTCAAGGTGTAAATTATATATGAATCGGTGTACTCTAAGCTAGACAACTCCTCCTCACACGAGCGTATGAAATTGTCATATGTCAAATGTCATCAGTCCAAGGTCCACAACTGCCCCATGCTAATCTTAGTTAGTCTGAACAGGTACCGAGTACAAATCTACCACGGATAAAAGAGGTTATTCCGTTCGTCAGACGGCCGATGTTATTCAAGAGGCTCCGGTTGTCAAGCGGATCGATTTAACACAAACGGTGTAGTTTCAATTAAACTGTGATTTTAACATTATTAAGATCTCGAGTACAAAGTTAATAAGATTTGTTTTTCTAGGACAAATCGCCCCCGGGTAGGAAATAGGATTCCGTTAATCGTACGGCCATTTTTACCCTCCGGTTTTTCTATTTTTACTCATATCCCGACTTCTCCGGTCGGTACATCGCCAGTTATATGTGGTATTCATCATGATTGATTACGTCATTCCGAATATATTATCGTTACGTAGTGAAATAGAAAAAGATTCATTATAATTAGTTTTAATCATGATTACCAGAGTCGATCATTCATTTTACCAAAAGATTAACTAATTCAGATTCATATCTTGGCTAGATATATTTTTAGTTTAACATAGTGATAGATACAACAAAAGTAATAACTTGATAAAATTACCCGTTTATTGTAGATCTAAGTCGTATCCTATGAAAATAGCAACTTCTTCAATACAATTTTCTTGGATAATCTTCTCGAGCATTACAACGGTACTACTTTTATTTATAAAAACATATATACATACATAGACATATGTATATACGGGCCCGAAAATAAAATAAAACGAGAAAAGAGATGAAGAACGAAGATGAAGAAGAGGGGAATGGAAGAAATGGGAGGAGGTGGAGAAGAGAGATCTTGGCCAAGAGTGGCCAAGATGGGGCAAGAAAGATGGAATGGAAATGGGGAGTATATATAGGGAGTTGAGGGAGAGATATACATATATATATATATATAGCACATGGGAGCCATCATCAAGCACATGGGAGGGAATATCCATCATTGCAAGTAACATGCACCACATGGGAGAATATAATCAAGTTGGGAAAATATCTCCACTTTTCCCGGCGTTTCTATAGCGGCGCTTATTGATAAAATAGCCATAACTTGAGTTGTAAACCTCCAATTGACGTGATTCAAAATGCGTTGGAAAGATCATTTTAGTATCTACAACTTTCATCAAGAATTATTCCCCAGAAAACGCCTCTAAGTTGGGTCAAATTTCCATCGAGAACTGGTTACGGTAGAAGCACGTAGAACAATTTGATCCGTTTTGAACTTGTAAGCTTGTGGCATCTTCTTCTATCCCTCAAAATACCTCTTTTAGACTCAAAACATGTCGTTACGTGGAATCTTGGTCAATGAATAATCCTGCAATGAACCACCAAAATACCAAACGTAAATCCGACACGACACACCGGTTACTAAACCGGTACAAAAACTAATAAAAAACTTATAAAAATACGATAATTTATATAATAACTACTACTTATACATTCGAATAAAACTTAGTAATTTTGACTTGATTTGATACAATAATGCTCAAAATGGTATCAATATTGGGGTAAAATGTCGTAATAATGATCATAAATTTATCTCTCATCACCCTTCGCGCACTATAAGAGGTGGGCTTGTTGCTTTTGCGGATTAATACCCTTCCCTTGGTTGTGAGACCTAGGAAATGACATTTATCCATACCATTTATCCAAAGCTCTTACCTCGGCTCTCGTTTTAGGAATTAGTGAATTCTAAGAAACTCGGTTAAAATTACGGTTTTGGCCTTGACAATAAGAAACAATGAATCAAAGTACTCCGAATAAGGTCCGTTATGTAGGCAAGCCTACGCCGTCTTATTCGTTGGAACATGTGTGGCAGTTCAGGCCAATCCGTCAAGATTAAGCCCCGTTTAGCCCGAAGGCTTATCGGCTATGCTAAGTCTTGTTGAACTTCTGTAACGTACATCACACGTGGAGGGGAGTTGATTGAGCCGAAGCTCGGTTGAACTCGCCCGGCCATGGTTAGACCATTTCCGAACCCATGTACTAAGAGTCTCCGATTTCTAAATTGTCACCCAAAGCGTAATCTCGTTTCGTTTAAGGTGGGTTCACCGAGAAGCCATCACTATAAAACTCAACGAAAGCGAGAAGATGGTGTTCTCTCAAAACTCAACGTCTTCTTTAGATTGTGAATGCTTAAACTACACAATTTGTTGCTCCCCCGGCGCATAGAAGCAATCTCATGCATAGGACAAAGAGATTTTAACGAAGTACGAGGAACTCTTTATTCACCGCTTCCTTTCAACGACTACATGTTTCCTTACACCCTCTGATGAGACAGATTTGGGGCGAACCTTCCACACTAATAGAATTAATCTTACAAACCACTCCGGGCCAAGATTCATACTAAGGTTCATGTATAGGCTAACTTATGCTCAATAAAAAACCAAAAGGTAGTAAAACATAAGCAAAAAGGTAGTACCTTGCCTTCAACATTGTACCACGAAGAATTTAAGCCTTTAAAAATTTTTTTCGGAGCCATCTTTGTGCTTTAAAGGTATTGCTTCCATCGCTTTTCCCATCTTAGATTCGTAGCTCCACATGTTTGTTTGGGTTATTTTCTCGCCGCCCGCGAAAAATTATTGACTTGGATTATTGCTTCCCCGGTTTCGCAAACGTAAGAAAAACAAAACAGACCGTAGACGATTTTAACATGGTTTCCCATGCGCTATCGGACCTACGGATTAAACACACGGGGATAAACGGACACGCGAAGTCCCGTAAAATAGAACCAGGCTCGCCGGCAACGAGAGGCGCCTCGCCGGGAGCGAAACCAAATGTTCCGCATTCTCGAATTTTTACACATAGCGTATACAACCGTAGGGACTCAAAAACGTACTCTAAAACAGAAAACTTGACATGAATAAGAAAATTATTTATATATAAAATTGACCGTTGGTTCCCCGGCAACGGCGCCAAAAACTTGATCGGGGTCAATCAAAGTTATAATATACTTGACCACCATAAACCAATACTAGCAAGAGGACTAGGCCCATCGTAATATAGCTATAGTGAATCAATGTCGATCCCACGGGAACCAATTGTGGATCATCTTATATACAAACAATTAATTAAACATGTCAAGGACATAGAGGCGGTCTACGACCAACATAAGACAAGAAAGGTAAAGACACGACTCGACACAACGTAATTAACCTCCCCAATTACGCCTTTATCGTTTGGACCTAGATATTTTATATAATAAACCGAACTTATTAACTCGTCAATCCGTTTGTATCTATCTTAGATTGGCTATGGGAGTCATCCTCTTTAACTTGACTTAGCACCGGTTAGGTTGCTAGATCACTATGCTACATTACGTGACTTCACCTTTTGGGTATCCATCTCATATAACTTGCATGCTTACGACACTAAGGATGCCGATATTAATCGTACACCTCGTCTAGGCAACATTCCTATGGTTAGGCGTACTTATACTTCCTAAACGATTACTCAAGCTCTCGTCCAACTAGCTAATCTACGACGTATGTATAATCAGGTGCATGCAATTCCCAAATATAAACCTACCTAGATATTGTTGAACGTCCGTGAAGAGCAATTCATAAGCCTACCTAAGAGTTTTATATTGGTATTTCCTTTATACACGTTTTAATTAAACTAAGCGAGTAACGTAGCCATAGCCATACCTACTGAGATAATAAATTCAACTAGGCTAAACCTACCATAAAGACGTGGCAGAAATAACTGATGAAATAGGGCTCGGTCGACCGAGTGTAAGGCCTCGGTCGACCGAATGACACCTTTCGGTCACCCGAACGATTTCAACCCGTAATACATCTTAGAATATATCTCTCGCCGTTTCATCATACGTAAACGTATTAAACAAGAATTCGCACGAGTATTCATATAAACTAACATAGATACGCATTAATTAAATCAAGTAGATTCATGAATAAATACTAAGTGTATGACGTAGGTTATGGGATCCCTATAGACAAGGAGTCGCCACATCCCTAACGTCATAGCCTAGATCTACATCATCTAGCTATGATTAACTAATTCAAACGATAAAGCATAATTGGGAGGGATTAATTACTTAAAAGAAAGAAACGTAAAAATAAAGGCTTACATATTGCAGCCCTTAAATTGCTTTGGAACCCTCAAATTATTCTACATTGTATCAAAGTTATATTATGAATCGTAAGATTGAAGAAAGAATGAAGGGATGATTTACAATTTCTTGTAGCTGCTTCTTATATAGGATTTTCTGCCGACTTATGAAGGATCTAGAAGGTAAATACGAAAAAATCCGATAAGTGACCGAGATGACACACTCGGTCGACCGAAGCTATAGGCTCGGTCGACCGAACCTATTTTTTGCACATTTTAAATATTTTCTTCGTCTGTCTTGCTCCCCACTGCACGCTTCGTGTTGATCTGATTAACCTTTCATTTAATGCTCCGATTTTCTTTCTCTATTATCTTGAGACCATTGATTAATTAACATTAATCCTCCCGATTTGTTGTGATCTGCAAAATAAACATTTATAGCACAATAAATCGGCCTTTTAATAATAAAAACAGTTAAATACCTAATATCATATTAATAATCACTTAACATTAAATAATAAATATAAACAAGTGATTCAATATGAAATATACATTATTAATCTCGATTTAAGGTCAACGTTGAGGACTTTTACGGATATAATTTGACCGTCATCATGTGGCTGTGAATTAATCCATCCAACGGTTGAGATTTGCGCGGTCGATTCAAATTCTGAAATTTGAAAACCGCAATCATGATGGAGGTTAATCAATGCCCACGTGCCTGTACGGGCAGTTATCAAAGGCATCAATGCCCACGTAATTGCAGTTATCAAGGGAACCAACGTCAGCCACGATCTGACTACTGAACTACCAATCCTTGAACTAGCAGATAGCCTCGCAGACGACAAGGTCGCAAATACAGGCCCAATGTTGCTTTGAGGCCGCTTGCTTAGAAAGCACGGTCCTTAGTGAACAAGTCGCATCAGACGACAAGGTCGCAAATACAGGCCAAAGTTGCTTCGAGGCCGCTTGCTTAGAATGCACGGTCCTTTGTGAACAAGTCACATCAGACGACAAGGTCACAAATACAGGCCCAAATTTGCTTCGAGGCCGCTTGCTTAGAAAGCACGGTCCTTAGTGAACAAGTCGCATCAGATGACAAGGTCGCAAATACAGGCCCAAAGTTGCTTCGAGCCTGCTTGTTTCGAAAGCACGGTCCTTAGTGAACAAGTCGCATCAGACGACAAGGTCGCAAATACAGGCCCAAAGTTGCTTCGAGGCCGCTTGTTTAGAAAGCACGGTCCTTAGTGAACAATTCGCATCAGACGACAAGGTTGCAAATACAGGCCCAAATTTGCTTCGAGGCCGCCTGTTTAGAAAGCACGGTCCTTAGTGAACAAGTCGCATCAGACGACAAGGTCGCAAACACATTTTCCCCGAGCTCACTACTCCACGCTCGACATTTTCATGAAAAATGGCCCAGACATGGAGTAGGGGGCCATTGATGATACAAATAATATCGCCACCGTCTAGTCCCGGAAATAGCCTCTGGCTCATCGTACCGGCGGAAGGTCCGCGACTACATCTCTAGCGACGTCAATGATACCAAGTCAAGGTCGCTGCCATCGCACCCTTCCTAGCGCGTCACCAGAACTAGGGGCTGGATCACGACCTTGGACAAATGGCCCTCAAAAGGCCGCACAAGACTTGAGGGGAAACAGGGAGCAAAGGCAAGACAAACGGAGCTGGCGGCCTATGCGACCACAAAAGTTTGCCGCCAAGATATTCTATCTACTTGCAGTTTAGATATTTGATGTTTGCTTAGCTATTAAGTAAGATTAGTGACTAAGCTGCTTCGCAACACCTGTCTTTTACTTAGCTCCTAAGTTTTCTCTTCCTATAAAAGGAAGTGTTGTGTAACCTGGATCATATATACATTCTAATGCAAAAAGCAGGCCAAAGCTCTGCGAAAATACATCCTCTCTCATCCTCCTCCCATCACCGCCGCACAACTCCGGCTAGCTCACATTCAGATCACCCACAAATCAGCCAGATATCCACTAACCTCTCACCGCTAGGCCACCGTGATGATTTCTCGCATCATCACCCATATATATATATATATATATATATATATATATATATATATATATATATATATATATATATATATATACGTGTGTGTGTCTATATATACACACACACACACACACACACACACACACACACACACATATATATATATATATATATATATATTTATATACACTAGCCTTTTACCCGTGCGATGCACGAATGGAGAGATTAAATATATCTCGATCTATACTACATATATACAATTTTACACATATGAAAATATAATCATTTATTATGATTTTAGCTAATATTAGCACCATAATTTGTATTTTTTTTAGTTATTTTCAAATTTAATTTAATGTAAGAAATTTTCCGCATTAAAGGATGACAGTGATTTGCATGGGATGATTTTTTCTCGATATATTTGAATTTAGTTATTTTTCATAAAATTAATTTAATGTAGTTTTAGGGGATGATTTTTTTTGGCATATTTGAATTTATCTTTAAATTTTGTTATATACGAGAATTTTTAATCTATCTAGTACTTTTATATTCTTCCTTTATGCTTCCACCGGGGACAACTACTTTACTTTTTCAGTCAAGCCCTGTTCTGAGACATGGAATGCTTATTTCGGAGTCTTTTTCCCGGAGATAATAAGAAGAAAAATAGAGTGCTTCTGCAAAGAAGTGGGGAAGATTAACACTAGGACTACTAGTTGAAATGGAGATCGTGTACAAAAACCTTAACCGCACAAGCCTAGGATGGGCTACCTCCATCCCTAGAGGAGCTGTATGAGGCGGAAGCTCCATGTATGCTTTTGAAGCCGAGCCTTTCCAGCAATAGGGCCTAGGGACCGATATGATGATTGGTTTAAGTAGGGCGGCCGCTGCCTACTACGGGCACCTATAAGGATTAGTGTGTGAGACCGCGATCCACAAAAGCATGGGACTCACCCTTGACTTAGGAATAGAGAGGGGAAATATAGCATGTCACAAGAGCGAGGCGATGTGCTTAATGCCCTACTTCTTTCAAAATGTAATTTAAGGTAAGAATATTTCACATGACGTATGCGAATTTAGTTATTTTTTAAATTTTAATTTAATATAAGAATATTTGGTATTAATTGAGGTGGCTAATTTGTAGAGGTGACTTGAATATAAGAATATTTCGCATTAATGGGTATACTTGAATTTAATTATTTTTAAAATATAATTTAATGTAAGGATATTTCGCATTAAAAATGATGCTAATTTGTAGGGGATGATTTTTACTTTACATTTTTTAGTTTAGTTATTTTTCATAATATTAATATAATATAGTTTTATGGAATGATTTTCCTTTGGCATATTTGAATTTATTTATATTTTCAAAATGTAATTTACTGTAAGAATATTTTGACTTAAATGGATATTTGAAATTTAGTTATTTTTTGAAATGTAATTTGTGGTAAGAATATGAAGCATTAATTGAGGTGAATAATTTGTAAGGGATAATTTTAATGTAAGAATATTTTGCATTAATTCATATATTTGAATTTAGTTATTTTTCAAAATATAATTTAATGTGAGAATATTTCACATTAAATGATGAAGGTAATTGTAGAGATGGTTTTTCTTCATATATTTGGATTTTGTTATTATTCACAAAATTAATTTAATGTAGTTTAAGTGATGATTTTCCTTTGACATGTTTGAATTTTATTTTTTTAAATGTAATTTAGTGTAAGAATATTTCGTATTCATTGGCATATTTGAATTTAGCTATTTTGTAAAACGTAATTTAATATAAGAATATTTGGCATTATTTGGAGTAGCTGATTTGCATGGGATGATTTTAATTTAAGAATATTTCGCATTAAATGGTAAATTTGAATTTATTTTTTATTTTTCAAAATATAATTTAATGTAAGAATAATTCGAGTTAAAGGAGGACGCTAATTTGTATGGATGGTTTTTTCTTAACATATTTGAGTTTAGTTATTTTTCATAAAATTAATTTAATGTAGTTTTAGGGATGATTTTCCTTTGACATATTTGAATTTATCTTATTTTTCAAAATTTAATTTACTATGAATATTTGTATTGATTGGCATATATGAATATAGTTATATTTAAAACTGTAATTTAATGTAAGAATATTCGACATTAATTGTGGTGGCTAATTTGTAGCGGATGATTTTAATGTAAGAATATTTCACATTAAATGGCATATTTGAATTTATTTATTTTTCAAAAATAATTTAATGTAAGAATATTTTGTATTAAAGGATTAGGCTAATGTGGGGGTTGATTTTTTTTTTAAAACATATTTTCCTATACACCCCTATATATTTTTCAATTATTTTTTAATGCCCATCCGCCATAGAATTCGACGGTACCGTTCAAAACCGGACGGTACCCGCCTTCTTGACAGCTGAAATTGTCGACGACACTGCAGATAAGTTGGACGGTACCGCAGAAAAAATAGGCATCACCGTCCAAAAAGGACTTTCACCTTCACATCCATATATCTCCGTTTTCTCCGTCCAAACTCATTTTTTTTTACAGGATTTCTCCTCTCCCCTTCCGGCAACCTCCTCCTCCGTCATCCTCTCCTTTCGGCATCCTTTTTATCATTCATCTGCCTCCTCTCTCTCCATTAAAGCTATATCCATTGTAGAAAACGAGATTTTACCAAGATTCATTTGAAAACGAAATTTTCATCAATCGAAAGCCAACCATTGAATCCGGATTGTTGGTTTAAACTACACGATCGAAGATTCCGCTGTTGATGAAACCTTGGTGTTGCAAAGGTGTTTGATATTTTTTATTTTTCAGTTTTTTTCTTTCTATTATGTTCTAAATTTTACGTTTTTTGTTATAAACGAATTCAATTTTTAGTATGCGGTTGGTGACAAACTGTATTATTCAATTTGCGTTTGCTAATTATTTTGTAAAGTAAGTGAATTTGATGGTGTCTTATCTATGTTTAGCTAAGAAACCCAACCATTTCACAAATTTATATATCTTCTAATTCCGTTTTCTTTGATTGTTAAATTCTCTGCTTTTTTGAAAATTGTAAATTCTTTGCTGTAAAGTCGATTTCTTAGAGCAATTTTTTATGGGGAGAGATGAACCTCTCGAGTTTTTTTGTGCTGCATTTGCTAAATATTGTGCAAAATTAAGTGAATTTGATGGTGGTTTATATTGGTTTAGCTGAAAATTCGGTAAATTTTGTAACATGCTGCATTAGAATCTACCCTATTTATAGAATAGCATGTATGATATGAACTACTTATAGATTTGTAGAAAGGTTTGGTTGGCGAATGAGGACTTAATGGAAAGGTTACGCTATGTAAAGGAGATTGAAATGCCTCATTTTAATAACCAGGAGATTTTTTATGACTATTTGAAGGACTTGTCCCTCGAAAAAAGACTCGGAAATCAATATGAGTGTCATGTCATAAGTTACATGGGGGCTTACCTCTATAATTCTATAATATGAATCCCGTGTTTCAAGTTTCAACGATTCTTAAAGAAGGTGAAAATGTGATGTCTCACATTAATGTGAAAAGTATTTGAAAAGTAGGACAATGAAATGCTCTTAGTTGGAGCTTGATTTTTCATGTTATAAATAAGCTTTATTATGCAACTTGGATGAACATAATTTAATCATATTTATCATCTTGATTTAGTCCTTTCACCTTCTTCTAAAATGGGGATGAGGACGTGAGTTGTAACCTACGGCCAACAATATAATAATGGTTAGAAGTAATATTAGATATGGAAAAATTCGATTATAGTCATTAACGTATGCTTGGTTCTTGATTTGGTTGTGGTTAACATGTGTGTTCTATGACTCATTTTGTTCGAATTTTAAAGTCTTATTTTGTTTGCTTTTATCTTATGCTACATGAATGCAATTTGTCCGAGTGGATGTGAATATTTGAACCTAATGCATTAAGCTACATCTATTCCAGGTTCTAGTTTACGCATTTGTTGCCTTATTATAATCCAACTACACTAACGTCACTATAACCCAATTTTTTTTCTACTTTTAAGGTTACTATAATCCAACTAGCCATAAACCCGTGCATAATGCACGGAGTTAAACGAAATATCGGATTCGTGAACATATGTAAAACTTGTGATACCAATGATTATTAATACGGCAACAAAAGGCTAAACAAGAATCCGAAACAGCATAATGCATTAGCTTCAAATTTTCACATCCACTCGGACAAATTGCATTCATGTAGCAAACAAAATAAGACTTTAAAAGGCCAATATACAAACATAAATTATAGATAAGTTCGGTCTATATAGATTTTTTCTCCTGGATCAGTAACTGATTACGATAATCTAAATTTCCAAATGCAGTACTCACAAACACAAGACCATGTTATCGGGGGGGATGTACATAGGTGTTAGGGGGCAATCGCCCCCATCGGATCCAGAAAAAACACTATTATGTATGTTGTGTATTTTTTTTGCCCCCCTTAAAAATTTACACTCGCCCATAGTATCACCCCCCCTCACCCGGGATCCTACGTCCACCCCTGAATGTTATCAACAACATAATACTTTCCAACACCCCACGCCAGAGGATGGGTAGGAATTGTTTTTCCAAAAGATGGTATGATGCTTAATTCAAGCTGCATGGTGGGATGGATAAATACAGAAGGCCATGCAAAAATCAAGCAATATTATATAGAGGGTTTTACTCCATCTGATATCAAAGTTGATAAAGGAGAATGATAATAGGTGGGCCCAGTGGGCCGGGTTATCCATAATTGGGCCAAGCCCAAAATTAGACAATCAAGATAATGAGCCAGTCAAGCTAGACGACCGAGCGCTGACCAGATCAAGATGCTGGACAGAATAATCAGAGGAGCAGGACACCGTGTTCTGACCAGAAGATCTTCTGGTCAGAACAATAGACTGAACGTGCTAAAGACCGAGTCAACAGCGTCTCAACCGCTTGCAGACGTGGGTAGACCCCACGTCCAGAAGATAACCGACTATAACTTCCCGGTACGCCCAGGAAGAGATTCACGATCTACCCATTATATAAAGGACACCTGAACTACGAGGAGGACTTGATTCCAGTTTATGATATAAATTGGATACGTAGGCAGCTCTCTCGAGGAGTTCAGTCCAAGATTACACTCAAACCTTATCTTTCTTACATTATTTTCCTAATTAGAATTACCCGATTACCCGATTGTAATATTCATACAACATCATTTGGCGCTAGAAGGAGGGCAAAATTCTAGTTAGTGAGTGATTGTTTGCAAAGATGGCAAGAAATCAAGGAAATTCGAAGAAGCAACAGAATCAAAATCAACCTGAAAAAGAAAATCAAACTGAAGACCCAATCCCAAATCGAAATGATCAAGACACTGGAAAGTAAGTTTTGGAAGAAGGACAGACAAGCAATCCAGATGCAGTTAAACAAATGTTGGTAGAAAACCTTCCAAACCTCAAAGGTGAGGAGATAAAAGCCATATTCGAGGCAGTTTTGAAAGCGAGAAATCAAGATAATGAGGCATCTGAAGCACATACTCCGCTGCAAACTGCTAAAAAAGAAAAACAGGAAGCAGTGTCTAGCATACAAGTGGTAGTTACTCCTTTACTGAGGACATTGATGCATTTCCATGTCCTCCCAGATTTAAGATCCCAAAGATCCAGGCATATGATGGAACTAGAGATACATATGATCATATGCATCAGTACATTCAGCACATGAATCTGTATAATGCTCCAGAAGAGATGAAATGCAGGGCATTTGCAACTCTTCTAACCGGATAGGCAAGAGATTGGTTCAACAAGCTGAACCCCAGATCCATACCAGATTTGCCAACTCTAACCAGAAAGTTCATGCATGCATTCATTGCAGCAAGACCTTTCCAGCGAAACCGGACGTATTTGCTGACAATTAGGCAAAAAAGTGATGAAACGGTGTTGCAGTTCATCGAGAGGTTCAACGGAGAGTCATCCCAGATAGCAGATCTGGATGCCAAATTTTTAGTAGCATCCTTCGTGGCAGGTCTCAGAGAAGGGTGCCTACATGCAAAGCTGAGCAGCAAAAATCCGAGTACAATGGAAGAATGTCTGGAAATTGCTTACAGACATTGCCAAGGAGAAGAGGCTAACAGAGCCAAGAGGGAAGAGTCCCACAGGGATTCTAAAAAAGGAAAGACCGATGATAAGACCGACAAAAAGAGAAAATCTGTTTGGGATAGGGTAACCAACCCCATTTCTGAAAGGTTAGGAAAAAAGGGTGCTTTGCAGGACAGAGACCTTATTCCTCTGAACAGGTCTCGTGACCAAGTTCTAGCGATTATGGAAAAGAAAGGAATCGCCAAAACCCTCCTCGATTGAGGGGTCCAAGAGAGAAGAGAGACCACACCAGGTGGTGCAAGTACCATAAAGATATCGGACATGACTCTGAACAGTGCAGGGACCTGATCAGAGATATAGACGCAGCAGCAATGGAAGGAAAGATCGATGAATGCATCGATCGAGCGTAGGGAGATAATCCCAGAGGAAGGAGAGAATTCAAAAAACAGAATAACAGCCATGACAGGTACAACCAGAGGAGACACAGAGATCCGTCTCCGGATGCAGATGGGCATAGAGAAAACGCCCCAATCAACACTGTGAACACGATTGTGGGTGGACCAGGAGAAGGTAATAAGTCTGCTCAGGACGACAAAAGGGGCAACGTAGGAAAGGACGGAGAAGAAAAAAAACAGAAAGTAATGGGAACCGTTCAGTACGGTCCAAGAGATGTGCTACCAGCTGTCGTGAGCAACGAAGGACTGGTGGTAGAAGCGGTTATTCAGAAAAACCTGGTCAGAAGAATCTGCGTAGACACCGGCAGCACAATAAACGTGCTGTATCACAGTGCATTCCAAGCCATGAAGCTAGCGGACTCGGAGCTGACTCCTGTGTCAACTCCTCTTTTTGGATTTACCGGGCCACCCATCCACCCTGTTGGTATGTTAAAGCTATTGACGACTTTTGGCAAAAGACCACAGAGCAAGACTTTGATGGTCAATTATGTGGTAGTAAAAGCTCCATCAGCTTACAATGTGATTCTGGGAAGGCCAGCGTTAATTGACTTAAGGGCGTCGTATCGCCAGCACACAACAGCATGAAATTCCCAACTTTCGAAGGAGAAGCCACTGTTAAAGGGGGTGTGGATGCGGCCAAGAGTTGCTATAAAGCCACAATCAGTGGAAAAATGAAGGTGCAACAGGTGACAATGGAAGATCTTGTTCCAGATGAAGAAAAGAGCTGGCAATCCAATGATCCAGTGGAATTAATAATGCTAGATGAATTAGACCTTGAATCCACAGTTAGCATAGGATCGTGGATGCCTGCTGAACAGAAACAGATGTTGGTCAGCACATTGAAAGATTACAAGGATGTGTTTGCATGGAAAACAAGTGACATGCCTGGACTGTTCAATAGAGTTGGTTGTCCATAAGCTCAACATCGACCCAACCAGGAAACCGGTGAAACAAAAGAAGAGATCTTTTGCCCCAGAAAGGATACAGGTTGTCCAGCAAGAAGTGGAAAAATTGTTGCAGGCCAACATGATTAGAGAAGTTATCTACCCCGAATGGCTAGCAAACCCAGTGCTAGTCAAGAAGCCAGATGGCAGTTGGAGAATGTGCGTGGACTTCACAGATTTAAACAAAGCTTGTCCTAAAGATAGTTATACTTCCCCTAGAATTGACAGGCTAGTAGATTCTACAGTTGGTTATGAAATTTTTGCTTTCTTAGATGCTTATTAGGGATATCATCAGATTATGATGGACCCTGTAGATGCTGTAAAAACTGCTTTTATTACTGAATTTGGTTCCTACTACTATGTGTCTATGCCTTTCGGATTAAAGAATGCAGGGACTACCTACCAAAGGGCAGTCAATACCATTTTCAAACAACAGATTGGCAAATCAATGGAAGTATATGTGGATGAATTATTGATCAAGAGCAGGACTCTTGACCAATATTTGAAAGATGTAGCAGAGGTTTGTCAAGTTTTAAGACCAACGGGAATGAAGCTGAACCCAAAAAAGTGCACTCTTGGAGTAAGATCAGGTAAATTTCTGGGTTATATGATACTAAAGAAGGTATTAGGGCCAACCCTGATAAATTAGAAGCTTTAAAGATCATGCCTGAACCGAAGAATATCAAAGAAGTTCAACGATTAACAGGAAGATTAGCAGCGCTAAACCGATTCTTGTCGAAATCGGCCCAGAAGTCATTGCCATTCTTCAAAATTCTCAGGAAGGCCAGCCCATTTGAGTGGAATGAAGAATGTAAACAGGCTTTTCAGGAGTTAAAAGATCATATCGTCACTTGCCAACTCTAACTCCTCCTCGTAGGGAGATACCGTTTCTTTACTTGTCTTTTTGCAATGAAGTTTGTAAGTGCTTTGTGTTGGTTAAGCAACATGGCATGATACAAAGGCCAGTATATTTTGTAAGCAAAGCCCTGCAAGGACCTGAGATTAGATATTATGAGGTGGAAAAATTGGTCTTAGCCCTAGTACATGCTACAAGGAAGTTAAGACCATACTTCCAAAGTCATCCGGTGATCGTGTTGACAAATCAACCTCTGAAGCAAATCTTGGATAAACCAGACAAGTCTGGAAGATTAGCAAAATGGGTAGTTGAATTGGAAGGGCTTGATATCGAATACAAACCAAGAACAGCAATTAAAGCCCAAGCATTAGCCGATTTCTTAGCAGAAGAAAAATCCTTGGCTATAGAGCAAAAGGCTGAGCAGAACAAGGCTGAGACGAACAAAACTGAACAGTGACAACTTTATGTGGACGGAGCCTCCAACAAGGAAGGAGCGGAGCTTGACTCCTACTCATTAGCCCAAAAGGTGAAGAATTCCCATACGCTCTTCATTTTGACTTTCAAGCCACTAACAATGAGGCAGAGTATGAAGCTTTGATAACTGGATTAAACCTAGCGCAGAAGCTAGGTGTGCAAAATTTGAAAGTCTACACAGACTCACAACTGGTAACAAACCATATCAAAGGAGAGTACGAAGCAAAAGAAGACCCCATGAGAAAGTACCTTGCAGTGGCACAGAGGAAGTTGCAAAATTTCTTGATGATAGAAGTGGAACAAATAACTCGAGCCCAAAATACCAGAGCAGACGCTTTATCAAAAAAGCTAGGATCAAATTTCTTATCAAACAAAAAGGTGTTGGTTGAGCAGTTGAAGCAGAAGAGTTGTGATGAAATGGAAGTACAACCAATAACACAGGCAGAAATATGGATGGATCCAATTGTTATGTATATGAGAGATGGAAGACTTCCTGAGGATAAAGTACGTGCCAGAAAACTGATATGACTCTCAGCCAAGTATGCTCTGTTCAACAATGTTCTGTACAGAAAGTCTTACGCAGCACCTTGGTTGAGATGCGTTACTCCAGAGGAAGGAGATTATGTACTGAGAGAGATCCATCTCGAAATTTGCGGAAATCATTTGGGAGCAAGAGCACTGGCCAAGAAATGTAGACTTTACGGGTATTACTGACCAGAAATGCAAGAAGAAGCAGAGAATCTGGTCAGAACTTGCAGGACTTGCCAGGTGCACAACAATTTATCACATAATCCTGTACAAAAGATGATACCAATTGTGTCTCCATGGCCTTTTGATCAATGGGGAGTGGACTTAGTGGGACCATTACCCAGAGCACCGGGAAACTTCAAGTTTCTAGTGGTGGCAGTAGATTATTTCACCAAATGGGTGGAAGCTGAACCTTTAACCACCATCACAGCCAACCAGATACAGAAATTCTTGTGGAGAAATATTCTGTGCAGATATGGAATTCCAAAAGTACTCATCTCTGATAATGGCACACAGTTTGAGGATCAAGGAGTGCAAACCTGGTGCACAAACCTAGTAATCTCCCAACACTTCACATCAGTGGCCTATCCCTAAGCCAATGGGCAAGTAGAGCAGACCAACAGGCAGATAAAGCAGGGATTGAAGAAAAGGTTGGAACAAGAGGGATCTCATTGGGTCGACCACCTTCCAAGTATTTTGTGGGCATATAGAACTACCCCAAATGCTGCTACGCATGAAACTCCATACTCCTTAGCATATGGATGTGAGGCAGTAATACCAGCAGAGATTGGACACAAGTCTCCCAGGACAGAATTATACTGTCCAGAAACGCAGGAGGTCGACATGTTGCATGTCCAGGATGAGCTGGAACACAAACGCGATCTTGCACTGATACAGATGGCCAAGTACAAGCAGAGGATTGCCCAATACTACAACTCCAAAGTTAGAGGTATGTATTTTAAAGAGGGCGATTTAGTTCTAAGACGAAATGAGGCTAGCAAGCAAGGTCCCACTGGAAAGCTAGACCCAAATTTGGAAGGTCCTTATAAAATTATCAAAGTACATGGAAAAGGATCCTATCAACTAGCTAATGCTTCTGGAAAAACCATTCCTAAAAGCTGGAATGCTATTCATTTAAGGAAGTACTTTCCTTAAGATATTTACATTAAATTATTATCCTTTTTCCTTTTAGCTTTAATTTTGTGATTGTACATGTGAATATTTAAACTTGTGCTGGAACAAGGAAGTAGAGGCAGGATGTTTTGATTATCAGAAAACTTGCAGCATAAAGTAATTCTGGGCAGAGGACCCAAATAAATAAATAAAAAAATAAAAAAAAACATAAAAAAAAACCACACAAGTGTTAGACTTGCAGCGCAAGAAAATTCTGTGCAGAGCACACAATTACAGAATATAAACATCAAACTTACAGAGCAAGAATATCCTGAGCAGAACACATTAATGTTCTATGCATTAAGTAAATTCTGCACAGCATATACAGTATGAATAAAGAAGCTAAGGATTAATCCTAGCTTCTTTGCAGCGCAACAAGAAGATAATGCTCTAAACAGAGAGTATCAAATTCAAAGGTGCAAATCCAAGAATATCAAGTACTCAAAACAGAGAGTATCAAATTCAAAGGTGCAAATCCAAAGGTTTAAATGATCAAAGTATCGTCAACAACAAATAAAAAGTAAAGCTATTACATCAAAAGCTGCACAGTGCAGCAAAATTCAAAGTTTTCTAGAAAACATGTAAATTAAGAGGCATAGGGAGCTGAGGGCTGTGCAGACTTCTCTGAGGGCTGAGTAGATTTCTTTTTAGCATACTTGCTAATTATGTCTTCCCCACTCTTGTACTCGTCATATCGCTTCGTGAAGATTTCGCCCGCTTTCTTATCATACAACCTGTGATTAGGCAGAGTGCTAATCACCAAATCAGCAGGTTTGGCCTCATCAACACCAAGTGTGTATCCTCTGCGCAGCGCCGGAGCTAGAATAACCTGAATTTCCTCATAAGTTTGAGGAGAAGACTTATACCCGGCAACAACCTTTTGGATAACGTTCTGAGCAGGAGCTTCCTCCATCTGCCTCACAGTTTTATCAAAATCCGCTTTCATTTTCTTGGCCATAGCCAGGTGCTGCTGGTTCTCCTCTTTCATCTGCTCATCTATAAGTTTTAGTTGCTCCTCTTGGGTGAATATCAGACCCTCAACTTTGGCAACATCAGCTTTCAATCGCTCAATCTCCTGGCGAGCCATAGCCTCTGAAGATTCCAAACTGGCCACCTTGGCATTAGCCTCATCCAGGTGCATCACTTTTTGCTGCAGGGCAGCAATATCCCTAGCCATGCTAGAAGTCTTCTTATGTAGTGACTTGCCAAAGCGATAACACTGCAGAAGGCCAAATTTTAGAATAACAGAAGTTAAGGAAGAAGGGAATAGATGCTATAAAGAAATTCTTATTGAATCAGCAAAATCATCCGCAGACATGTCCTCAAAATCAAAGGAGGAATCACTAGCAGACATCCCAGATGAAGTAGGTCTATGCCTTTTCTTACTTTTTTGAGGGATAGACCTCAACGGCACAGCAGTCAGAGCAAAATCCGGGTTGGTAGGAGGAATTTCTGAGTCGAGCGGAGTGGTGTTCTCTGCGATGGTTGGAAGAATCTGAACAGAAGGTTCCAACGCAGGAACAGTATTCAGGACAACTCCCCCAGAATTAGCACCTACATCTCATGTTACTTTCTGAGCAGAAGTCTCACCTTGACCAGGGACGGCTGACAATGTATGTTCAGAATCCTCTTGTATCTGCCGCTCGGCTTCCTCCTCCTCATCAATGTCGATGTTGATCAGATCGTCTACATTGGCCACTACAAAGAGGAAGAATAGTCAAAATATATTCATAAAGCAAAAGCAGGAGTAAAGACAAACATACATTTTCGATATTGTTTCTTGGTAAATTCTACATAACCACTAGGCCCCGCAAAGGAGAAGTCGGGCGAGATCCACCGATGCGTAGCCGATAGTGCTCAAAGTCAAAGTGATGTTATTGCCGGAAAGGTATTTAACCGTAGCTTCATCTATATGATCCTCCAGTTTATCCTTCATGGAGGAAGAATTCCAACGACCAAGATCCACCACAGTGTTGTGCTTTACAAAGAAGAAACGCTATGACCATTTCTTCTTAGTCTTATCTTTGCTGGACAGAGGGATGATATGGGCTAACCTACCGGATATACGACAAAAATGGTACCATCCTCCACTACCCTGTGTCAATTTACACTGATAAAAGTTCCTAAACAGTTTTACAGAGAAAGGAGTGGTGTTCAGGAGACACCAAATCATAAAACCTACAAGAAATTTAATGCTATTCGGGTGTATTTGACCGACCCCCAATTTGTAGTACTTCATCACCTTAATATATCCAGGAGAGAGGGGGAACCTTAACCCACTATGAAGCTGATCAGCATATACTGTGCGGAAGCCTGCTGGGGGATTGTAAGCATATTCAGTAGGTTTGGGACGAACGACTGCAAAAGGGTCGGTATGGATCTGATAGGTTTTCAATAGACTAGCCATTTCGGTTTTGGTCATTTTACTAGAGACACCATGGCAAGCCATTATTGCCTTGGTTTTATCAAATCGATTGATTTCTCTCTTTAAAGTGTTTAAGAAGGCAGTGTGGTCTTCTGGATATTGATTGATGATGGAAGTGGGAGTGAAAATCCCAGGAGGGAGAAGATGAAAAAGTAACAGGCACAGAGGGTTCTCTCCAAAAGTGGAAGTATTCCCTAAATCAATTAGAGAGGAAGGATGATCGGCCGGTATTGCAGTTTTAGGGTGCAAAACAAGGTTGGATGAACTCACTTCCTCACCGTCTAAGGCAATCGAAATTTTTTCTGGAGATTGAAACAATTTTTCTACAGAATCGCTAGAGGCGGTATCGGCTCTCAGACTCATGAATGAAATGAAGATTCAAAAGAAATAGTAAAATGACGTAAAGGCAAAGACTTACTTAGAATTACCACTTACTAATGGTGTTCAACCTTATGTTGCAATGTATAATGCAACTATATATTTGGCTTTTCAATTGAAATATCAAACACCTTTGAAAAAGCAATCTATTTTGTTGGGTTATTCAAGTAAATAACTAAGAATCAAACATTGTGCTGCTAACCCAAACATTGTCACCTAATATACATAAGGTCAACAAAACATAGCAGGTAAAAGTAACGGTTTCTAAACTCATATCTTCCCTGGATGTGTTGATGTGATGTAGAGATGACATCTTGAGTTTGATGATTGATGAAGAATGAATATAACATATGGTATGCTTTAGAAGTGTTGGTTTGTATCTGATGTAGTCAATTATCCTATGTATGAAAAGCAACCTATGTACTTGACCAATCTAGTTTTTCCAATAATTATACTATGTATGCCAAAAGACATTTCAAATGATCAACAATGCTACCATTCACTAGCTATGTAATGCAAAAGAGGTATTTTTCCCAAAACAAAAAACTTGCAGTCAACGGAGAACAAAGCAGCCATTACATATCCCCCCCCCCCCCCAATTGTTTTGGAGGGGATTACATATGCCATCTTGGCGCAGCCTCTTTAGCCATTTTGGTTGTCCCCCATGAAGGAAAAACACCAAAATAATACATAGGGGAGGGAACATGGCTAACAATGTTACATTTTGATTAATGTAGCTGTAAAAAAAATTTAAAATATAATAGAAAGGGGACCAAGGCTAAGGCTTTGCCCATTTTCTGTTTCTGCAGCAGACAATCAGCTCCCAGAAAAATATGTTTACAGCTTGTCTCTAGAGCCACTCCCAAGGACCATCGGAAAAGAGCTTATATAATAGATATGCAAAAATACACCTTAAACAACAAGCTTGCCTATCATTCACAAGTTGTGTAAAGCAAAACATCTTTTCCACTTAAGGCCAACCAAGAAATATCTTACATTTAGACATTTATTCAAGCTACATAGTGTACAAAAGCATTTCACATTACTCTCAAACAAACAAATAAATAAAACTGGATATACGTATGACGATGTCAAGAATTGAACTTACCTACGTGGCACCTCCTAGTGGCTCAACCTTGGGTATGAGAGAAGTGGTGTCGGGTGTCCCAGTGGCCGGACTAGAGTAGCTCGGCTATTGGTTCCATCCCCTCTAGATCAACCAATACTTAGGACCTTGAATAGCCGACCCGCCTGAATTCAATCTCGACCTCCGCAGGTCGGCAACACTTGTACTCTAACCTACCCATGTCCGACCTTACTGGTCGGATTAAGTCTCTTTCAGACCCACCATTACACGCACCTAAGAGTCCGAGCTAATACCAGCTCGGCCATTCTCCCCGGCCTTCGCGGGTCGGCTAGTTTAGCTTGGGCCGTCTAAATCGGCCAGAGTTAACCTCTAATCGTATTTCCCATGTGAGTAATAAATCTGATAGCTATGGAAAGAATCCCGAATCATAAAGGCTCCAATCTTTATCACTTAATATGAATATTTGAATAGCATAATTATCTCCTAAAGTTTAGGAGATCAGTTAATAATAATCTTTATCCTTAGGGAAGATGCCAATCAGTGTCCATCCTGGACACGCCACACGTTAACCCTTGAGCACAAGCCCCTCTATATAATCAATCCCTAAGGAACTACGAATACTTGATTTCAATCTGGCATTGGATACGTAGGCAGCTTGATCACTATCAAGTGCGGTCTAAACCATCCCCAAAACCCCCCCTCTTGTTCTGTTTTCTGTATTCAAGGAGCGCCCTTAGGTTATCATCAAGGGGAAGAACCCTAAAGTTTGTATAGACAAGATTTTAGAGCGTCAATTGGCGCTAGAAGGAGGGCCTCTGATTTGATAATCTCATGAAAAGCTCTAGGATCAACATAGTAACCACACGACAACAAGCCGCTAATAGAAACAATACCCACAATGCAACTGAATCGGATGCCAACAACCAGAGCCGGCAGCATGAACCTGTCTCTCTCGACACAACCCACCAGGAGTTGGTAGATCAACTCACGGCTCTCGATGACACATCAAAAGAAGCAATTCTCAATGCCGTCTTGGCAGAGGAGGAAGAAGATGACGAAGACGGGAAGGTTTAGAAGAAGAAGGCCCTCTTGATGAAAATTCGCAAGATCGGCACCAGCCGAACGGAGGTTCATCTGGGGAAAATTCTCAGGATCAGGAGCTGGAGGAGGAAGATGACCCTAACGATGGGACCTAGCAACAAACTCCTTCTTCTCCTAGGCAAAAAGGGCCAAGATGGATGATCCGTCAACTTCATCGAATCTGAGAAAATAGCTGGTTGTACCCCAGGAAATGGAAGCAGCTCACGCCGAGCTAGATGTCATAGTCGGAAGGAAATCTGCACTCCTGGCTCTCGAATCCCTTTTTTCGACAGATTTACAGCTACCCCCGACCGACAAGGTTCAAGATCCCAAAGCTGGAGCCTTATGACGGAACCAAGGACCCTCAGGACCATTTGTTCCAGTATCTTACGCACATGAATCTCGACTGTGCTCCCGAGGAGATGAAGTGCAAGGCGTTTCCAGCGTTACTTACTGGCCGAGCTCGTGAATGGTTTAAGAAGATACCGCTTAGAACCATCTACAATTTTGATACCTTAGGAAAGATTTTCCTTACGCTTTCATCGCGGAAAAACCGTTTCAGAAGAATGCTACCCACTTGTTCTCTCTTAAGCAAAAGAAAGATGAAACCGCACTGCAATACCTTAAGCGGTTCGGTGAGGAGTCACTTCAAGTACGAGATGCCGATGACCATGTTCGGATCACGTCCTTTATGGCAGGAATACATGAAGGAAGGCTATATGTTAAGTTGAGCAGCAGGCTCTCTGCGTCTATGGAGGAGTGCATGGAGATAGCATTGAAACACCATCAAAGAGAAGAGGCCAATTGGCTGAAGCGAGAACTGGAAAAGTCAAAGTCCAAGAAAGACAAGGTCGACGACACTTCCGATAAGAGAAGCAAGTCATCTGGAGATTGAACGATCGGATCATCCGGGGGACGATCCGAGAGAAAGAATGCCTTGTAGCGAGACTTCACAGCATTAAACATGCCTCGTGAACAAGTGCTTGCCATCAAGGAGAGAAAGGGGTTAGCAAAAACTCCCACACCGCTGTGAATCCCCCTGGACTGAAGGGATCAGAGCAATTTTGTACTTATCATCAAGATACTGGTCATAATCTAGATAACTGTAGAGATTTTCAAAGGAATGTGGAGGCAGCAATTGCAGAAGGAAAGTTGGATGAGGTCGTGGAGCGACCCCGATATGGCGAACACCGAGGACGGCGGGATTACCCACAGAGGAGCTACCAGGATCGCAATCGGCAGGGAGATCCCCAACGAAGAAGAGATCGGTCCCCGGATAAGGATCAGTAGATGGATAATCGACCGATTAACATCATCAACACTATTGTGAGAGGCCTTGGCAATGCATTCGAGGTAGGTAGCCTAAATGCCCGATCAGTGGGCTTCCAGGCGAGCAGAGGAAGTCAGATCCCCTTTTAGGAAATAAGCTATGGGGCAAGGGACCCACTCCCCCGGTCCCGAACAACGAAGGTCTGGTGATAGGAGTTGTGGTTAAAAAGAATCTGGTAAAGAGGGTTTATGTCGATACTAGGTAGCACCGTCAACGTCATGTACTTTGCAGCCTTTCAGGCAATGGGTCTTAAGGAGTCCGAGCTGACTCCTATTTTGGTGCCTTTATTCAGATTTGATGGTCCTCCTGTGCATCCCATGGGAATGGTTCGGATCGCGACAACATTCGGAAAAGAGTCAGTGGGAAGAACTCTAATGGTCAACTACGTCGTGGTCAAATCGTCGTCAAGCATACAACATAATCTTAGGAAGGCCTGCTCTGATCGATTTTTGGGCCGTGATCTCCCCAGCTCACATCAATTTAAAGTTCCCGACTGCCCATGGATCGGTTGAGATTAAAGGGACCTGGAGGTCGCTCGAAGCTGCTACGCGGCCACTATCAAGGACAAAGGAATCGTTTTGGCTTGATCGATTCGGCAAGTTTTATCATTTATTGCTTTGTCCAGATTATTTCTAATTTCTGCACTTTAATTCTATTTTCAATATCTGCCTTGGATAATTTTGTTTCATTTCTACACTTTGGTTTTGTCCTTTTCAATATCGGCTCTTGATATTTCTACTTCGTTGAATAAATCTTCCTTTTCTTCAACATGTTTTCTTTCTCTGTCTTAAGGGTCATCTAACCCGTATACTCTATGGTAAAACTCTAAACGAGAAGTCAGTACTAGCCTGGCCCTGCTCGTCCTTAAAACTTCACGCAAGAAGTCAGTCCGACATGGCCCTGCTCGCCGTGCTTTTAAACGAGAAGTCAACACTAGCCTGGCCCTACTCGTCCTTAAAACTTCATGCGAGAAGTCAGTCCGACCTAGCTCTGCTCGCCATGCTGTTAAGCTTAACACGTCTAACCCTACTCAATCGGCCATAAAGTCAGTCCGGCTCAGTCCTACTTGACAGAAGCTAACATAGAACTAAAACTAACTTAACTTGTGAAAACTCAGTACTTAACTCATAGTTACCCAAGCTCACGAATAGAGTTTGGCCCTATAAACCTAAGTGTGCAATCTGAAAACTCATAACTACATATTGGGCGGCGCGCCCCTTGAATAATTTTATTAAACGTTGATACAATTTAACCCGAGCACTGAGCTCGGCATTATATGTAGTGCATGGCTGGGGGACATACCCCTCTCCAAACAATAACAAACACACACAATCTAAACAAGTATGACATCCAAAGTTGAGACTAATAAATGGCATACTGGGGGCATACTCCTCCACAATATAACAAAACAAACAAAACAAAATAACATCTTTTGATAAAATAATAGTACAAAATTTTCAAATAAAAAATAAATAAACTCCTAAAAACTTTAAGAGTCTGAAGTAGGACTCTTTTGAGGCTCTGATGAAGGAGCCGAACCAGAAGTAGCAGACGATTGGACAACATACTTGGATACAATGTCCACCCCGGCCTTAAAATCCTAGACATGCTCGGTGTAGACTGCACTCATTCCCTACTTATAATAAACCTTCTTAGGAAGGTCGTTTAACACAAGGGAAGGATATTGGATCCTCGCCTCGTCCACTCCTTGGGAATACCCATGGTTGAGGACAGGGATCAGCAACACCTTCACGGCCTCGGCAAATTCCGTCGAAGCCTTGTACTCTTGAATGGCCTCGGCACACCGAGCCGGGATTGTGGCCTCCAGATCGGCCACCCTTGCCTGGAGGTCTCCGACCTCCTCCTCTTTGCCTTCTTTTCCTCAGCAAGTTCACTCGCTAAGGATTTTAGCTCACCCTCTTGAGCTAGGAAATGAGCTTGCAGAGCCCTCATCTCTATACCCTTAAGGCGAGCAGCCGTCTTGAGTTCCTCTCGAGTTTGCCTCAGCTCGGAAATTTTAATCTTCTGGGCAGCTGAGTCCGCGGAGGCCTTTCCTAGCCTCTTCAAAACCTCCTGGCCATTCGTGCCCCCCAAAAAAACAAAGAGAGAAAGTTAGGATTATAAGAAGCTAGGTTCTAAAACAAAAAAAGAGTAAGGACAGCGCTTACCAACTCCACAGTCTTGCAACCAATAATCGCCAACTCTTCATCGGACATATTGGCGACCCGCTGCTGTTCGGAGGCAACTTCTTCCTGAGCTCCCTCAAGAGCTTTAGACTTAATTTTCTTTAAGGAACGACCTTCATGTGAAGTCGGCCTCGGACGCACCGTCTTTCCGGTAGAGCATCTTTAACTCCCGAGGGAGAGCCCCGCCTTTCCATGACAGGATCATCCACGGGCATGATCTGAACGGCCGGCGTCGGCATGGCAGGACGAACCACCACTTCTCTCTCTGCTCCAGCTAATAGGTCAACGAAGTCTGCCATTACAAGTATGAGCAAAGCGTTAGTCGGGTAAAAGCATAATTACTACAGTAGAATGGAATCGCAAAGAGAAAAGATCCTACAAGTCTTCCACTCAGTCTTACTAAATTCCACGTATGGGTCGGGTCCCGCATCTCCAACCGAGCCGCCGTAATCGATCGTACAAGTTTTGCCGGTCGATCCCGGACTCCAATCTTTTCCACGGGCATGATCCGGACGATCGTCTTTATCCAAGTCGGCCATATTCCACACACTCGCTACAGATGACCTTCTGACGCACATAGAAGACGGCACGGCATGATGAACCACCCCTCCTCTCTTCGGGAAAAGTAGTACCGGTAGGGGTGGTCACCCCTTCCCGGTGGTAAAAGTGTCTTCTTCACGGTAAACTTCGGGTTTAATAGCCCCGATGCCATTGGGGGCTAAAAATTCAGCCATTACAAGTATAGAGCAAAAGCATTAGTCGGGGGCCTGGAGCAAACAAATAAAAGCATAAAATTATCAACCCCATACCTCTCACATATCTCATCTAGGTCTTCTTGATTCGAATGGAATCGCAATAGAGAAAATCATCCCGCAAGTAAGAATGTCAAGAATTAAACTTACTTGCAAAAGTAAAGATTAGGAAACGTGGCACCTCTTCGATTTAATAAGCTCAACCCCCCCCCCCCTTACCTCGAGAAACGCCCTATGAAGACGCCTTGATTCTCGGTAGAGGTGTCACAACTAGCTTTTCCACCTCGGCAATGAAAATGTCATCCGAGTCGAGCCGCCATGCCGATGGCCGAGCCGACTAACCAAAGATCGTAGGGGCTTATGACAATTACAAGAATTGAACTTACCTACGTGGCACCTCCCTAGTTGGTTCCATCCGGGTGTCCCGGTGGCCGGACTAGATCAACTCGGCTATTGGTTCCATACTTAGACCTTGAATAGCCGACCCGCCGACCCACTGAATTCAATCTCGAACTCCGCAGTCGACCAACACTTGTACTCTAACCTACCCATGTCCGGCCTTACTGGTCAGATTAAGTCTCTTTCAGACCCACCATTACACGCACTTAAGAGTCCGAGCTAATACCAGCTCGGCCATTCTCCCCGGCCTTCGCGGGTCGGCCAGTTTAGGTTAGGGCCGTCTAAATCGGCCAGAGTTAACCTCTAATCGTATTTCCCATGTGAGTAATAAATTCGATAGCTATGGAAAGAATCCCGAATCATAAAGGCTCCAATATTTATCACTTAATATGAATATTTGAATAGCACAATCATCACCTAAAGTTTAGGAGATCAATTAATCATAATCTTTATCCTTAGGGAACACGCCAATCAGTGTCCATCCTGGACACGCCACACGTTAACCCTAGGGCACAAGCACCTCTATATAATAAATCCCTAAGGAACTACGAATACTTGATTCCAATCCTAGCATTGGATACGTACGCAGCTTGATCATTATCAAGTGCAGTCTAAACCATCCCCAAACCCCCCCCCCTCTTGTTCTGTTTTCTGTATTCAAGGAGCGCCCTAAAGTTTGTATTTGGACCGTCAACCTACAAGTTACACAACACAAAAGATCATTTTCAAACGAGTTCATACATAAATTAAAACTATATAGAAGTCTAAGTATTCCAAGTATGGGCATCCACTTATTTGCCCTCTTGATGCAGCCTCTTCACCAAGGGTTTGGACAACCACAATTTTCACTGCTATGGATATCGAACTGCATCATAATCAACATAGGCGACTCTGTCACTCCCATCATCATATGTCATATTAATCATGTTGCACTGATGTAGTATCTCAGAAAGTTGTGTCTGCAAACATGAACAATCATTACAATTACATAAGGGCTTACTTTTAACAATCATTATGATTATATATATATGCATATAGCATGCCCGTAACTATATAATTGATTGTTAGGAAATCACTAGCTTAACGCAGCGGAATTTAAAATTTTGATTTCCTTTTCTAGATCATTCTTCGTTTAATGCAATAAACACGTTAAGTAGTTTGACGGTTATACCTTGGATGATCTATAAGATCTTCGCTTTGACCGTCAACGGATAGTAGTACAGTGCGCAAACCGTCCACGTGTCCGGCCTCTATCGTTAATCCACACGAACTCCTCACCGGAATCCTCCTTGGATTGCTATTGGAAAACTCCGGTTGCTAGACCGACCTTTTTCCTCTCTTCAAACTCTCTATAGGATGTTCTCTATTTTACACAAGAACTATGATCTCTTACAATTATGATGTACAAAAGATCTTGACACCCACTTCCTTTATATAGGCAAAGTGGCGCCCTTATGATGAGTGGAGGAGAAGAAAACTTTTTCCCAATAAAATAAAAAAATCAATTAGATTGATTTATCCCTTTTATTATAATATTTTATATTAAATAAAATCTAAATTTTGCCAATATCTTATATTGATTATATTTATCTTATTACCATAAATCTATTTTTCCAAAATCAATTAATATCCAATATTAATATTATGGTAATCTTATTAATTAAAGTGCACAATCAAAGTGTATCTTATACCCTAGGATGTGGCGCCCCATATGTCAATTAATTGGCATCCGGAATATTCTTTAATTAATATAATTTTTATATAATTAATATCTTGAATTTTATTTATTCATAATAAATAAATACTATTATATTAATTTACCACTATAACCTTTATAGTATTTGAGATAAACTTTCCTTATTTGGTTATCAACTACAACCGCATTTTAATCCGAATCGATGTTCATATGTGTGTGACCCGATCGGCTTCCGAATATGTTGGCCGTAGACACAAAGTGCAAATTATGAAAATGCCATTCATCCCTAACGATCACGGGATAGCGTCTAGCAACACACCGTGTCCCCCAATCATGGGAAGAGTCAAAAGCAATGACTACTACCTTTCATGTGAAGCAGTTACCGTGTAACTTACAATCCTACCGCAGTGTAATAATATCCATACGATCGTATCTCGAGTGTCAATACATTAACGATCGTATCTTATAATCTAGATATCATGCTCTCTCGGAATAACACATTTACTCCCACTTTGCAAAGATTCTCGAGAGCTAGACATTCATTATAAGAAGGCCATTTCGGATATTCGATCTCAATATAAGATACGTGATTCCCGGACGACCAATCATGTATACTTTGCATGCTTCAATATCACACCCAATCACTACCGCATGATCGCCCCGTGGATAGGGGAAACCTCAATATTGTCAAAGCATTACAATCCACACCGTGATGCCATGAATACTCCGGTCTAAAGGATAATTACATAACCGCCACATAGTGTGACACTTAATGTAAGTGGGTCAGTCTAACATACGTATTCTCAAATACACGTCCACGTATAGTCCAAGTGTCTCTTCACTTCGATAGACGAGATATATCCCTACCTTCTATAAGATAGAAGACATCCAATACGTGCTAGTCTAATTATACTATCAATGTCCCATTTGACAGTACTTAAGACTAGAGACATTTAAGTATCAAACTTATTAAAGTGATTAGAGATCTCATCAACCATAATCACTATCATGGTTTCTCTATCACAGGTTGACACTAGGGACGTTACTATATATATATAACAAACCATATGAAGATAAACAATATATAATAACATAAGGGCTTTTATTAATCATAATAAAGTTATTACATGAACTAAAATAGACTGTAAACTGTTGGAAGTAGCGCCCGAAAGACAATTTATGTAATTTTATAATTAATAAATGACAGATTTATTCTCATCTTATTATTTGCTTTGTGCTTATAAGAAATACACTACTGAAAACCCCAAGTCGTATCATATGTAGCCATATAACTTAGTGTGTGTCACACATGAGGATTAAGTTTATGGTGGTACACTTGAAATGTTAGTCCATGGTGAACTTAATCAAAGTATGGGGTCTATTGATTAAACCACCATTAATGCGCCCAGAACACTTTAAGGTGTGACCGTCCTATCCGGACCGTCGACATTGGTTGTCTAAGTGGGGCATTTATATATGATGAGAGTCATATAGGATTGAACCGATTTAATCTATGTTTCTCATATAATTCCGTGATTGAGAAATCTTATTAAATCACAAGATGAGCATACATGGATTAACCTTAATCCTGAAGTGATTACAGACTCCTACTTGTTTCAGGATAGGGTTTGATGTGTTCGTTAAGGATCGCTAAGAGGCGCGGTCCGAATCACTTTCACGTTGGCACTATTCTGGAATGAGTGAGAAGTGTGTGTCTCACAGATATGGAATACATTCCTTCCTACGGGAAGTAGAAAGACAATCCCATTATTTGTTGATCCTAGAAACCGATCGATCCACGGAGTTCGTATTGGTTATGAACTAATTGATCACTAGTGGGTTAATGGTAAATAAGGATAAGATGTAGTGAAGAAGGTTTACGGAAATAATCTCGCTTCATTACGGATAGTCTATGGAGGGTTAGTTTGTATGTAATGATTATATCAATAGGCACTTATCGACTCGACGTTTTGAGAATAAGTTATATCTATAATCGATAGAGTTCAGTTTCGGATTTATGGTGGCGTAATTCCGGAATTAATAAGTTGAGTAGAAATATTCTGTTTGATGAATATTTTATTCAATTTATTGTAGCTACTGGTTATAGGTCCATGGTCCCCGGGTTGGCTCTTAACACGCGAGTGTTTTCTCGTTTTATGGAACCTCGAGAATAAATTAAATAGTTGGTCTATTTAATGAATATGCAATATTATTTATTCGGTAAATAATATGTAAAATAGAAAAGACATTTTCTATTAAAAATAATGACATATGTTGCGCCCCATGTGGATAATTTGGGAGAAGAAATTTTCCTAGTTATCTCATATGTGTAATTAATTAATTATCTATTTGTTAGATAATTAATGGAAAAGAGATAAAGAGATTGATTTTTTGGGAATTATCTATTATCTTTTAGCAAAAATATCTTTTCCGTATGTGAATAGGTAATTGTGGTGTGAAAATGATAACTCTCTGTTGGACTTATTTTAAGTTTTAGTGATGAGTGCCAGACTAGATGTTATAGAGCAAAGGCAAAATGATGTCTAGATCAAATGTATAGGCTTATTAGAGTTTGATCTTGTATAGGTTTGATCAAACAAGCACTGTAAAAGGTCAGCTGACTTTCATCAGCAGACCTTGTCTATATCAATAGGGTACCTGAGTCAGTAGACTAGTTAAGGAACCTTCTGAAGACTGAAGGCTGAGGGCTCAAACTCAGTTATTGAAGGCTGAGGGATCAAACTTAGTATTTAAAGTCAAGGATATGGAATCAGAATTTAAGGAAGTCTGTGATGAACTAAACTGATTACATATACCTTGTGTACAAGGTCTAAGTTCCACAAATTAAGTGGTGATTGGAAATTAGTTATATTCAAAATGGTGTAATCTAACTTCACAATAAAAAGTTAGATATAAGAGAAGTTAGCTGAAGTGTTTTTATAAACACAGCAACCTTGGAACAGCTGACTGATATACAATTCAGCAGACTTACATTCACAGGAACCTGCTGATAACCTCTGATTTTATCAAACAAATCAATGGTTAAGATTAAATGGACGTTGGAAAGAAACAGAGCTTTGTCCAATGGATACAAGTCAAAGGGTGTACAGACTGAAAACTGACAAAAAGCAATCTGACAATGTCAGTACTATGAACAGTGACATAAAGCAAGTCAAATGGGACAATAAATGAAACAGCTATGTTTGAATTTCAAACATAAGTCACAAGGATTCCAATCTATAAATAGAGGACTCCAAATTCAGATACAAGTGATGAACATTATTGAAAATTAAGGAGCTATCAGATTTAAATCTATAAAACACCCTGCTGACCCTGCTGAACATAAAGTTACTGATCCAGTAAACATCTTCAAGTGTAATCTGCTTTCAAGCTGCATCAAGTTTACACACTTGAAGACCTCAAGATGCTGATCATATCATCCTGATCAAGCTGCAGAAAGCTGAATCACTTACTTGATTCAAACTTTCTTTTACAAGAAATCTACTGAAGACAGTGAAGCATCTTTGGGTGTCAAGGACCGTTGTTTGTGGTGGAGCTGGTGAAGAGGCAATCCTACCCTTCAAGGACCAGTGGAAGACTTTGGAGCAGCAATCCTACCTGTTCCACGTGTTCAGTTTGTGAAGCCATAATTATTGGTGAATGACAAGCAACTTAGGGATTTTTGTAACTGCTACCTCAAGAATCTCTAGTGAATTACCTTCAACATCACATGAGAAGAGTGGACTGACAGGATTACACCACCTGGAACCACTATAAAAATTGTCTACTTACTTTCTGCATTTATATTCTGCATTAATATATTTAACTCATCAACCTTCTGAACTAGCAATTGAATTACACACATACACTACTGAGTATCTAATACTTGGTATCATATTTTAACAACAAGTAATAAGGCTTAATTTAAATATATTCCGCTGCAACAAATTCAGTAAAGTCAACAGTCAGCAGACTACTGAGCTATCAGCAGGCTGCTGAAGTTGCTGAGTTTGTTAACTCCAAAAGTTTTAAGTGTTAAGTTTATTCACCCCCCTAAACTTAACCAAAGCCTTTTCAAGGGACCAACACTCTCTTGACTAGTTATTTTCCTATATAAAGAGAGTTTCTCCTAGCACAATACCAATCACAATTTGCGCCATATATCAAATAAAAGAAGAGAAATATTAGTTTCTTGTTCTAGTCATTAAGATGAGAAAACTAGGTTTTTTCTTGTGTATATTCGAGGAGGTTCTACGGCGAGGATCGATGTCCACCATTCGTCGCTAGGAGATACAATCCGGAAGACTACGGCTTCTCCCTTGGTCGATTATTTCTCATCTCTCTCCGGTTTGGGTAAATCTACTAACTTTCTTGTAGTTATTAATTAATAATGCGAATCATATCGTGGTAAAATCGTAAATGAATTTAATTCGTAGCTTCCGCTGTGCATGATCGAGTGTCTCGATTGGGGCTGTGAATCAGATCTGATGATCCAATAGTGAATCGGATCCGGATGTGGTATCAGAGACAGGTTAAAGCGATTTTGCGATCTTGATTGCATAATTAATTAATAAGGAGTGGAATAGAATAAAAATTGCATATTTAATTTATTTATGCAATTGAATGTTTCTGGTTGACGAGATGGATTGGGGTTGATACATGTTTACCGTTAGATCTATTGTAAACCCGTCTTTTGGGTATAGGTCATCATGTAATTTAATTTTGCAATTTAATTTTCTTTTTCTTTTTCTTTTTTAATTTCGGCCGAGTGGCCTTTTAATTAAATTCGGATGAAGATATGAAGAGAAAAAGACGCAGCACAGTGTTAAAGACATAAGTTCAATTGTGTGCAGACCTGAGTTCAAATCCCCCTGGCCGTATAATATTCAAAAAAAAATTTCTATTTTTCTGTTCGTTTTTTTAAAATTTTACGAATAAAAAAAAATACGAATTAAAAAAAATACGAATAAAAAAAAGGTAAAAATGGGAATCAAACTCGGGTGGTGATGAAGGAAGAAGGAGCTTCAACCAACTCAGCTAGAAATTTTTTTTATTGAAGATCTGAAGCAGAAAATTCTTATACCCATCGGCGGCTGCACAATAAATTAGGGTTTATTTATTTATTTATAGATTAGATACGGGGTACCAACGATCCATCTCAGTGTTTACTTTTACGCATTTATTTGCATGTTTGATTATTTATGTGATATAACCATGCCATGACATGCATCATATTCATGAATTTCACTCCTAGCATATGCATACATCTAGATAATTAATCGTTATATTAATTAGGCATGTATGAGACGTAATTAATTTAGATTAATTTAGGTAATTAATTAAATTAATTAAAACGGAATTTTATCGGGATATAAAATTCAAATGATAAAATAAAAAATTTACTCGGTAAATTTAATTTTGGGATCTAAAAAATCATTCGTGGATTTTAATTATGTAGTGACTACATAAAAAAAATTTAATAATTGAAAATTTGGAAAATCCGGAAAAGTTGGACACCAACTGAGCAAAAGGTTCGAAAATTGGTTCGGGCGGTCAACAGGGCTTCGGCTCGACTCGACTTGTCCGTCCAAGTGCGGGGTTAGAGGGGGTCCGGCAAGGTCAAGGTATCCGGTGAGCCGAGGCTCAACCTTAGCCCGATTTTCAACTCAGCACCCGCACACGTGCGACGTTAGCGTCGGGGGTCCGGCAAGGTCAAGCTATCCGGCGAGTTTCGGCTCAATGGGGCAGCTTTAGCCCGATTCATCCAGCAGTCGTATATGAACCAACGAAGAGAACGGGTCGGCTTAGCCAATCCCGACACCGTTCGGTGAACTCGGTTAAAGCTCAGCCAGGGTTTAATACCGATAAGTTGGTGATTGCCTTTCAAGATTTATTGTTTTCAAATTATTGAGATAAAATTCTACGATCCTAAAATTTTATCATGACTAATTAGGACTTTAAAATTCTTTTGTGAATTTTAGTTGTGTAGTTTCTACACAAGAAATTTCTAAATATTCAAAAAATTGGAAAATCATGAATATAGTGTCACTAGTTAGACGGTATTTGGAACCGATAAACTAGTGGGAGCTTTAAATTTTATGATTTATTGTTTTTTGAATTATTAGAAAATTCATAAAGTCCTAAAGTATTGGGATTATAAAATTCTTGGTGATTTTTAATTGTGTAGCGTCTACACGAGGAATTTTAATAAATCCATAAAATTGGAAAATCGTGAATAAGTGACACTAGTTAGACGGTATTTGGAACCGATGAACTAGTGGGAGGATTAATTTAAATATTCATGATTTATTGTTTTTCGGATGATTAAAAAATTCTGAAAATCCTAATGAGACTACCTAATTTTCAAAATAACGAGTGGGAGCGGGGAAGGTGACAACCGACCCCACGGCCTTCTATTGTTGACACAAGCACGTGAGAGAATGGTGACGCCTCATGCCGCTTTGATTTTGGCCCTCTACGGATGGCCTTCACCGCTATCAAAATTCAAGGATTGGTTTCCGAAAGGATAGGATTTTGAGTACTCGTCGGGTCACTGACCTACCCTACGGCGGCATACTCGGGGCGTACTTAAAAATCTGAAACAGTAGGTTACACTCACCAGGATATTTTTGGAAATATCTTGGCTGAAAAAAAACATATCCTGGTGAAGGTAATCAATGTTCAAAAATGTAACTAAACGGAGATGTTCGATTCAAAATTGGTTTAATTGTTGAGAGAGATTGTCTCAATTTAATCGTCACCTCTTTGACCTACCCTAAGGCGGCACTGTAGGTGTGAGATTAAATCCTTGAATGGTAGGATAAACTACATGCATGACATCACGTTTATTATTCCTAAAATTATTATATGTTGTGGTGTATGATTTGATTTATATTTCTGTCAAAATTTATTTTCGCAACTACATATCATCTCAAGGTATCTAAACTGCTAAATACGATAAATTGACTAGTAACGACTTCGTAAAAGTGGAAAAGTAACAAGAACGTTAAACTCAATAATCGAGAATGCAAATTAATTTTTCGGAAGAGGAAGTTCCTCTTGAGCCTACAAACTTAAGTGACATTGATGTGACTACTGTCACTCGTGCTGAGCGAGAGACAAAACAAAATTAGTTCAAAGATGACGGGAATGATTTGGTATCAATCTCACCAGACATCCCACAGTTTACGAGTAGTGTCTACTCTTATAAACTGCTAGTTCAAGGTCATTTCCTTTAAAGAAAGCCAAGAATGGGAAGGTAAATGTCTACAAGCGCAAGTCATCTAAACTAAATAAGTTAAAGGCTAAACCGAAATATTAATAAAAGAAAGTAAAGGATAAGGAAAGTGATTTCGGAACACCAACCTATGAATCCTTAAAGACTTTCTTAACCGAGTAATTTGACTCAGAAGCTAAAGTTCTTTTGTAAGAACAAGGTAGCTGGGCATTCATGATTAACGAGTAGACAACGGACATTTATCTCAGCTGAGATAGTGGGAGTGATATAAGGAAAGAAATTTCGGATTTTAATCCTTGCATATCTCAGAAATTTAATTTTTGTTTTCAGATTCGTTGGAACAAATGGATTCACTTTCAAATCGATAATATAGTTGCATTAAAGAGAGTGAATATGACATTTGTAGTACGAATCTGGACTCGGACTTTTGTCTGATAAAGTCAAAACCACTAAGTAATGCTGAAAAGGTATATGTAACACATCATAAACTATTAAGACAAATGGTTTCCGTATTTAGATAAACGATTCTTCAGCATCTATTAATTAGAGCATATATCCTAGAGATAAGATCTGAAGACTGGCTAAGGGTGATTCCTATCTCCCGTCTAAGAAAACTGTCTCAAAGGAAAAATGACTAAGTAACCTTTCAATTAGGAAAAGGTAATAAAGATGAAGAAGTATCACAACTTGTTCATATTGACCTTCGGGGTCTTATGAAGATACGAGCTAGTGGGAGCTTTTGAGTAGTGGACAATTTGTCTGATAGCTACTCGAAACGCCGATTAGTTTATCTAAATATTTGGAGGAATCTCTGATATTACCAGAGAAACGAGTATTCCATGCTCAGATATAGGCTATAGCATAGTATCTGGAACTGATGCTCGGCCTACCTCCGAGTGAAACGATTTCACTGAAAGGATAAACCATGTATTGTCTTGTATAGTCATTGATATGCTACATTACACTGCTTAACTCAATTCAGATATTGGTTGCAAAATAACGGTTTACATTATTATGTAATACCGAGAAGTCTACCTAGAAGATGCTTATGAATTTGTGGATAAATAGTGAAGTGCATTTACTCCACTTCCGTAAATAGAGGCATTTAGCATTAGTGCTTGAAGGTAGGACTGGAGATTTTACATACACGTTCAGATGGCGACTGTTCGTGAAATATCTTAATGCAATGAGTAATGGTTGGTTATAAGATTCTTAAGATTGGATAGTGACGGTTACACTGTTACATCATTTCTAAAAGAATGTTTATATAACAACCTTAGACCTTGAAGTACAGTTACTCAAGGAGTTACTATCTGATTTAATCAGACCACTTCCAACATTGGTTGTTGGGGATGACACTGATAAATACTACTGAACTCAGATCAGAATATCAAACCACCCAAAAGCAGTGGGAGTATGGTTTAAGCATTGACCCGCTGTGATTATGCAGACTTAACAGTCTGCTGGAGGTGATTGATAACCTATGGTCTTTTGGAAGGACTGTATAGGATTCTGATAAAATGAGGTTGTTTTAAAGCCATAAACTTGTATATGGAGTTTTGGTACTCCAGTTCGATTCATACTCCTGTAGAACCACCTGAGTGTCTCAGGCCCAGTGGAAGAAATTGGATCTACATGGAAAAGAGTTGGATGAATGAGAAAGTTTATCTTTCTAAGCAAACCCAAGTGGTTTTGGGGTAACTCCTTGAGAAGTAGATAGTTCAAACGGGGTGATGCCCCGAACTTTCTCACCATTCAAAGATTGCTTGACTCTATGAAAGCGAGAGAAACAGGGTGATGACCTGAAACTTTCTTGCCGTACAATGGAGCTTATATTCATTCGGAACGGAAGGGTTTTAGCTTAAAGGCAATGGCAGATTGACTGCCTATGCTTATATCCATTGAAGGATTAAAGCAAACCTCTAGATCATTAAAAGTCACATGTTTTGGAATGTGTGGGCTTGACCAGAATATTGATGATTCTTTTGTAGATTGGAGAATTAATATTGGTAAAGTAGTAGACATTAGTGTTAATAAAAGATAACTCTGCAACAGTTGGAAACAACATGGGTGTGTTATCTGAAGTCCGGAACAGACGTGCCATGCTTCTCTAATTTAGAGAAGTAGACTATATTCTTAGAATTTGATTCGGTCGAATTCATGAGAACAAGTTGTGGCAGTGTCCCATCCATCTTATTGGTAAAGATGATAATGCATTTTAGAATGTAGAATTCAACGAGAGGTTTCCTACCCAACCCCTCACGGAATAATTCTCTTAGTCTTCGGATATAGAGAAAATGGGATAGATTCTCTTTTGGATAGAGAAATTCAGGTTATTAAAAGTCAATAAAAGTCGAGTCTTGGATTCGGATGTTGAAAGTAGTATAGTGCATCCTCAAGTACCTTTAGAGAACAAGGAATCATATGCTTGTGTATTCGGGTACAAACCTGAGTATTATTGACTACACTGATTGTGATTTTTGTCGGTTTAAGGATGATCGTGAATCGATCTCAAGCTCAGTGTTTACTCATTGTGATGGAGCTATAGTCTGGAGCAATCCAGCACTGCCAATTTGACTCTGTTAGTCGAATACATAGCAGCTTTCGGAGCAGCTAAAGAGGTAGTGTGGCTTGAGAGGTTCTTTGTTGGATCGGGAAGTAATTCCAAGTCTCGATGAACCGATATCATTTTACTATGAAAACAATTGAGAGGTAGCTCATGCAAATGATCTTCGCAATCACAAGAGGTCAAAAGTATATTGAGAGAGAGTACCACCTGATAGACCGTGCAGAGAGGCGTCATTTCGGTCATAAAGATCGCCTCGAGCCGACAACCTAGCTGATCAGTTTACTAAGTCATGTTGCATCTAGTGTCACTGATAAGCGCTTGGCGGGTATGAAATTGGGAGATATGTCTCATCTACTTTAGAGCAAGTGGGAGAATGTTGTGGATAGAAAGAATAAGGGTGTGGTGCTCTAAAAACAATCATTGCTTGTCTTTACGGGCAAGTGAGAGATTGTTAGATATAGTGTGCCCGAAAGACAATTGTTGCTTGTCCTTTCGGGCAAGTGGGAGATTGTTGGGAGTAGTGCCTGAAAGACAATTTATGTAATTGTTTTTATAATTAATAAATGACAGATTTATTCTAATCTTATTATTTGCTTTGTGCTTATAAGAAATACACTACTAAAACCCCAAGTCATATCATATATAGCCATATAACTTAGTGTGTGTCACACATAATGATTAAGTTTATGGTGGTACACTTGAAATGTTAGTCAATGGTGAACTTAATCAAAGATGGGGTCTATTGATTAAACCACCATTAATGCGCCCAGAACACTTTAAGGTGTGACCGTCCTATCCGGACCGTTGACATTGGTTGTCTAAGTGGGGCACGCATTTATATATGATTTGAGTCATATAGGACTGGACCGAGTAAACGACCCGACCCGGTCGGATCCGGTCCAACCCGGTTGGGTTTAGGACACCTATTCAACAATCTCCCACTTGGCCTAAAGTCAATCACCCATATGCCTAAGCCCTTGCATGTGAACATGTTTCTCATGCTTTGCTTGTGACAATGCCTTGGTTAACGGATCAGCTATGTTATCATCTGGGTGCACTTTCTCTATCTTTACATCTCCTCTATCTACTATCTCTCTAATCACTTACCGTAACACATGTTTAGACTTCTGATGAGACCTTGGTTCCTTTGACTGAGATATCGCCCCATTGTTATCACAGTACAACGGCACTGGACCTTCAATGGTGGGAACCACACCAATTCTATAATGAACTACTTCATCCAAACTGCTTCATTTTCCGCCTCAGAGGCTGCTATGTATGCGGCTTCTGTTGTAGAATCTGCAGTAGTCTCCTTCTTGGAACTCTTCCAGCTCACTACTCCACCGTTAAGCATGAAAATCAACCCAGACTGTGACTTAAAGTCATCATTGTCAGTTTGGAAACTGGCATCTGTATAACCTCGTAATACTAAATCATCATTCCCGAAAACCAGGAACATATTCCTAGTACGTCTCATGTACTTGAGGATATTTTTTACTGCAACCCAGTGACCATCACCAGGTTGGACTGGTACCTACTAGTCGTACTAAGAGGGTACGAGACTGTTAGGAACATTATATTATGTTTTGATGATGGCCATACTAGCTGTTATAGCAAGCCTGAAATAAGTTGGAATTCTCAGTATAAGTCTTTACTTAGAGTCCGACATGTTGTATAAGTTGAGTCGACAAGTATTGTACTAGTTGGTAGGACGGCAAGCAATAAACGTATATTCGGCGAGTGAAGCCACCAAACACCAAGCGGAGAGAAGCAATGCGGACATTAAAGGTCCGACTTGTAACCAAGGAAGTCCGTGATGACCTTGGACAAGTATAAGTTATACTACAAGCGATGCACATTAATATTCGAATATGGTGTACACTGATCTCACCCCAATCAAAGATCAGTGAAGTACAAAGATTCTCCTCAAACAGAAACAAAGAAGAAAACAGTGAATCGGCAAAGCATACTCACTTTCGGCTGAGTAAAGACGAAACGGAGAAGGAAAAGCTAAAACGGCTAAGTCAGAAGGATCACTCAACCGTTCAAAAAACGGCGAAGTAACACTTACCAGATCAGATTTAATATACGTTGAAGATTCAGAAGATCATGCATTAAATGCACAATCAATAGAGGATCAATCAAGGACGGATTTTCTGCTATACGTTTGAAGAAAGAATCCGATCACTGAAATCAAGGAGAATGCAATTAAGGGGGAATCAAGAATAAAATCAAGGATTATTCCCTCATTAATATAGCCAACGGACGGAATTTCAAAATCAAGGTTATTCAAGGCTATAAATAGAAGGCATTGACAGACAGAGAAGTGTGATGAACTGAAAATAAAAATTAAGTGAAAACACTGTCAATTTGAAAAGCCTTCTCTCTGAACTTACAAGGAAACATCTAGTGATCAACTCAGATATCAGAGCTACAAAGTCATACTTGGTGCTGAGATTGATCAATCAAGTGTGTGAATCACATTCACATCAAACTAAAGCAACTGAATCAGAGGCAATCTGAGAAGGAGTTGAATCTGTGATAGCTGTTGAAGGATTTTGATATCAAGGAGCAGCAAGGAAGACTGAATCACTGAAGCTGTTGCATTCAAGGAGTGATAGTCTTGTAGATTGTGAAGCTTGGGTAGCCAAGGAAAATCATACTATTGTATCTGTGAAAACAATAGTGAATTCCTCCGATCATCACAGGAGAAGAGTGGATTAAGGGATTACACCACCCTGAACCACTATAAGCCTTGTGTCAATTTAATTTCTACAATTTACTTTACAGCATTTATTTAATTTGCCTACATCATAACTTATATTTGTGATTGCCTAAACTGATTTGAAAACAACATAGTAAGAAGGGACTTATCCGCTGCCCAAAAGCTTTTAAATAAAAGAAAAGTTTTTGAAACTCCACTATAGTCATTCACCCCCCCCCCCTCTGACTATAGTTTCACCCTTCTCTGGGACCAACAATTGGTATCGGAGCAATGTTCCTAGTATCAGAACCTGTTCAGATCTAATTTCTGGTAACAAGGAGATCACTTATTTTCAAAGTAGTTTTCAAATCTGAGTTTTCTATACGCTTACATTTATATCTTCATTTGCACTGATGGATTCCTCAAACTTCTTGTCAAAAGTACATGTTTTTAATGTTAATAATTTTGATGAATATAAAATAAGAATGCTATCTCATCTTGCAGCAACTCATGAAGAGATGCTGGATGTAATTAATGATGGACCAATCACAATCACTACTGTGGTAGGCACAAGAGCAGATCAAAGAAAGGAAATTGACAAACCTAAAAAGGATTGGACCAAGGATGACAGGAGAAGAGCAAATCTAGACTTTGTTGCAAAAGACATGATCTTGAAGACCCTAGATAGCAACATGTTCATGAGAATCAAAGACTGCAAAACAGCAAAGGAGATGTGGGACAAGCTATCATTGATAAATGAAGGATGTGAAGCAGATAAAGAAAACAAATTATCTGTTGCAAAACAAAAATTTGAGAACTTTAAAATGAAGGCTGGTGAATCCATTGATCAAATGGACAACAGATTCTCAAGCATCATCAGTGAATTGCAACAGCTTGGACACATATATCCCCAGAAAGAAGTATGCTTGAAGATCTTGAGAGGACTACCCGAAAGATGGAAGATCATAACATCGGTAATCAGAGGAACAACAAATCTTGCAATCACTGACACTCTGACACTGATGTCCCAATTAAAAGCTCATGAATTCGAATTGAACGGTGAAGATGGTGCTCCGGCAGAGACACACAAAATCACTGCATTAGCTACAACCCAGCAAAGTAACTTTGCCGAATGCATCAGCAAAGAGACACATGAACTAAAAGAACAGTAGCTTTATTAGTTAAACGCTTTGACAGGTTTAACCAGAAAGAAGCCCTTCAAAGGGAATTCATCATCAAACAAGAGGTCAAGCTCAAACAAAGATATGAAGAAGAAAGATGATGAATACAGATGCTTCAACTGCAACAAGAAAGGTCACTTCAAGGCTGATTGTCCTGAAGAAAATGACAAAGATGATGAAAAGAAAAAATACAAAGCATCTGAAAAGAGAAAAATCAAGAAGGCACTCAAGGCAGAATCCAGCAGTGAAAAGAATGAAGAATCATCTGATAATGATTCAGATGATAGTGATGAAGAAGACAGCTCAGAAAATGAAAAAGCATGCCTATGCCTCATGACCAAAGAATTGGATGAAGATAAAAGTGATAGCTCAGACACTGAGGAAACAAGCCTATGTTTAATGACTAAAGAATCAGATGAAACTGAGGTAACATCTAGTTCCTGTTCCTCATCAAATGCATCCACATCTAACACTGCACAATCTTCTAGTCTTCCATTAGATACAGCAGACCTAGTCCAAAATCTCATGACTAAATTTGATGAAATTGAAAAGAATCATGAAATTCTGGAAAAGGAATGCAAGGATCTAAGAAAATAGAATAAGAGATTAAAGAAAGAACTGGATAAAGCAAAAGCTGAATTAACTAGTAAGGAGACCTACATAAATGATCAACAAAAAACAGATGATCATACATCTGTTATTAACAGATCAGTTAAGAAAATCTCCTCACCGGTAAAGGTAACCACCGCACCACTAAAAGCACCAGCTTACAAACCCTCAAAAAGGTTTGGATCCAGATCTGGTCTTGGCTACAATAGTCAGGATGAAAGTAGGAATAATGGTCAACACAATTCTAAATTCGGGACCATTAATGGATCAAAATTTAGAAAGGGACGGACCATAGTTCCAACAGATCATCATGTTCCGGTGAAGTCAAAACCTAGTGTAGTGAAACGAAATAGCGACTAAATCCTCATTCCGATCAATCAAGAACAACGACCATCCGAAAGGTAAAGGCAGATTTACCCTTCAGAGGATGATTGGAATGTTGCACCTCCAAAATACAAGAGGAAACCATTCCATAAAATGCATCATGTGTTTAAGAAAAACCAATATGTTCCTAGACACATGAAGCAAGAAAGGTTTCCTACTGCATATTGGAAAGTGAAGAAGGATGTAAATGCACCAAAAGGTGGAGAAAAGTATCAGAATACCTTCAGTAAAAATATTAGAAGCTATTCTGCCATGCCTTATACATATGAAGTTGATGACTTCAATTATCCAAAAAGAAGACCTTTTGGATACACACTTGGTATGGGAGGCATGATTGCTAACAGGTATGGACCTAAACAGTGTTGGGTACCTAAACTTAATTAATCTGTATTATAGGATGTCTGGTACATAGACAGTGGATGTTCCAGACACATGACAGGAAACAAGAAATGGCTCACTGACTTCAAAGCTTTTGATGGACCCAAAGTCACATTTGGAGGCAAAGAAAACCCTGGCAAGATTAAGGGGGAAGGCATAATACTCAATAACAATCTAAAGATTCAAAATGTGGCATATGTCAAGGGACTTAACTTCAATCTAATGAGCATCAGTCAATTCTGTGACAAAGGCTACAATATGCACTTCAACAAAGAAGGATGCAAAGTAATTCACAGCCAAGCCAACACAGTAGTTCTTGCAGGTAGAAGACAATACAACATGTATGTGGTGGACTGGAGAACAGCCAAGGTAGAAACATGTCTACTTGTCAAGAATAAACAATCAACAAGCCGGATTTTGCACGAGAAGATTAAATCACTGAATTTCAAGACCATCAACAAACTATCAAAGAGCAAGTTAGTTGAAGGCACTGCCAGAGATCACATTCAAGAAAGAAAGTCTATGTGATGCATGTCGAAAGGAAAACAGATCAAAAGTTCATTCAAGTCAAAGCCTTATCAATCTACAACAAGAGTTCTACATCTGTTACACATGGACCTGTTTGGACCAGTCACACCAGTAAGTGTGAGTGGTAAGACATATACTCTTGTAGTGGTGGATGACTTCTCAAAGTACACATGGACCATTTTTATGAACAAGAAGAAAGAAACACTCAAGAAGCTGCCAGATTTGCTGAGAAGACTCCAAAATGAGAAATAGCTAAAGATTATCAAGATCAGATCAGATAGAGGCACTGAATTTCTAAATGAAATTATCAAAACCTATTGTGAAGAAAATGGAGTGTTACATCAACTATCTGCAGCAGGAACTCCACAACAAAATGGTGTAGCGAAAAAGAAACGAGAACTCTCAAAGAAGCGATTAGAACAATGATTATTGAAGCATGCTTGCCAAAGAGGTTTTGGGTGAAAGCGAAAACACAAGCATGTCATACACAAAACAGATCAATCATCAACAAATATCATGGAAAGACTCCATATGAAATATGGAATGGTAGAAAACCCAATATCTCATATTTTCATATGTTTGGATCAAAATGTTTTGTCTTAAACAGGAACCAGCTGCATACCTTTGATGAGAAGGCTGATGAAGCAATCTTCATGGGATACTCAGACACCAGCAAAGCATTCAGAGTATTCAATAAAAGAACATTGGTGATTGAAGAATCAATACATGTGGTTTTTGTGAACCAAATACAAATGGTGAAGATCTTCAAGACCAAGAAGAGAAAGCAGCACAGATGGAAATCTATACAAATGCAACCATACCAGCTACTATCCTGAATCATCATTATGAAAATCAAGAGGAGCCACATATCAACACAACAGAAGAAGCACATGAAGTTGAAGTTCATGCTCAGCATGAAGGTATGGAAGCACCAAGTGAAGAACAACTTCAACCAGATTGTTAAGGGTGATTTTATACGTTTTATAACTATATACTTTATATCAATTTCCCCCATATGTGGATGTTTTTCATAGAAATTGAGCTTTATATTGAAGTATTAAGCAAGTGATGTTTTTAATGGGTTAGTTGCAAAATTGTATAATTTATGTGTAAAATTGATGGTTTTATATTGATTTGGAAGATACTACATTTTGCAATGTGTTTGATGTATTGTAGATACACAATTTCGACCAAAAAGAGGATTAAAAGAGGTTAACAATCGGATTAATGAAGAGGAGAAGAGATAAAGATGAAATCGATTGAAGATAAAGATGAGAAGATCGATTTTTAAGCAGCTGAACGTGCGTCCAGAATCTCCGTCCAGTGGACGGGCGTTTGATCCAGTGGACGGGCGTCCAAGGGAGGAAGTTGATACAGAGAGTTTGGACGCTGAAGTGGACGGGCGTCTGATGAAGACTCAGCCCGACTCGAAGTTTTTGTCGAAGACCGAACGAGCGTCCAGAGAGATAGACGGGCGTCCTTCCACCGCCTCAGCACAGCCGACTTACTTTTCTATAAATACCAGCGCTATTTTTAACCCTAGGACATATATTATTACACAGCCGCATACACAGAAAACCCTAAATTCGAGCCAAGTAACCTCGGCCGGCTGAGCCTTGGTGCTTGGCCGGCCGAGGGTTGTTCTTTTTATTTAGATTTCATTTCTGTTTTTTCTGGATGATTGGAGGCTAGACAATTTGTCAAGTTATTTAAATCCGTTTCATCAGGTTCTTTCTTTTCAATCTAAAGTTTGTTTTGTGATTTTTTATTAAAGTTGTTATCTTTTCTATATGCTTATTGTTTATGCAATCGATATCGAGAGATGTATTGCTTATTGATGTTTACCGTATGACGAGAGTCGGTGTAAACCTTAGATCACCATAGGAAAGATGAGATTTTTAATCTTGACATAACGAGAGTTGATAGGTTGAATAACTAGGTTGCTAGATTGAGAGATCTTACACCTTGGTTTGAGAGCGTCAATCTTATATATCGAGAGATGAGAGATTGATAGGCGAATTATCTACGAGAGTAGAAATTCATACCTTTGATAGGTGAACTACAATTTTAGTTGACTCATCACAAGACAACTTTAGAGTGGAAATTAAGGGTTGCGGGATCGGTGGATAATTACTTGTTCGATTGTTTAATCACCATGATCATCGTTGTTTAAATTCATAGTTGTTTATTGTTTTCTTTTTAGTTTATATTTTAGATTTAAGTTCGCAATTATCGTTTCCTGGCTTTGGACTGACAATCCTCTGTCCAGCTTTCTTTTCGTTTTTAGTTTTAGGTTTAGAAATAATTGGTATCAATCTTAGGAAAATTAATGAACTAGGTACCCCGATTCACTGTGACCGACTCCGGTATTAATCGCTATGCTACGATCCCTACACTTGGGGTATACCGGATTTATAAATTTATTACTTGTTTATTTTCATTAGATAAAAATCCGTGACAAGTTTTTGGCGCCGTTGCCGGGGAATCGGTGCGGCTGTCCAGTTCATTATTAATTTTTCTAAAGTAGTATAGTGGTGAGTATTCCCGCCAACGGAACCAAAAATAAGTTTTTGGCGCCGTTGTCGGGGAATGGGTACGGTTGTCTAGTTTATTAATTTTTCTGATTTTCTGTTATTAGTTTGGATAAAAGGGATCGTTATGGCACATGGTAGTATTTTGGCCGTAACTTTCGGCTCAAGTGTCCGTTTGGCGCGCAGGACCCCAATTCGGAAAGCTCGTTCCGACGCCGACGACGTGGTGAACACGTTTTCCCTTTTATCGGTTTCTTGTTTTCTGTTTTAAATTTTTCGTAGGTAGGTTTCTGTTTCTATTTCCGTTTCTTTTTCTGTTTCTTTATTTATATATATAATAATAAATAAAAGGCCTTCTATGGTTTCTAGGGTTTCTGAGGTTTCATAGGTTGTCTATTGTCATTTTTAGGTTTCATAGTTTTGTTTTCGTTTTTAATAAACACTAGGGTTACTGTTTTAATGATATGATATTAGGTTTTTTTTTCTGGGGTTGCTGCTGTCTTCTGATATAGGTCGAGTTTGCTGTGCTTTTCTGCTGAGTCAGACGGGCGTCCATAGTAAGTGAACACCCGTCCGTCCCAAAACGCATCAACGCTGTTATGTTTTTAGAGAGTCAGACGAGCGTTTGCCTTTTCCCCGAACGCCCGTCGCTCTATGTGGTTCGGACGGGCGTCTCGCATGCACGAACGTCCGTCCGCCCTGAATATTCTTTAAACGTCCGTCTGTCTTGACTGAACGCCAGTCCAGTCTGTCGGTTTTTTTTGTGCATAGATTTTATCTTGATACATACGTCTATTATTTGACATGGTTGTTCCTATATGAGCTTCTGTGGCTAATTATTTATACGTAGATGTTCTGAACTTGCATGATTACATCTTTCCATCTACTAATCCATGTTAAATAATTGATTAATTTTTATATACATGCTTCATTATTCGACTTGGATGTTTTAATGTGAGCCTCTGTGGCCGTTGTATATATGCGTAGATGTCCTGTTCTTTCACCGCTATGGTTTTCTTTCCATCTATTGCAATCCATGTTGAGTAATTCACCTAGCTAGACGTGATTCCAAATTTGACTTATGATGTTCCTTTTGTCGTCTATCTAGGGTGTTAGGGTTGTTAAAGGCACGTCTACACTTCACATGGCAAGCTTCTGTGGCTTTGCATAATCGAATTTTGTTGCGCTTCTGTGGCGTTATTGAGTAGATGTTTATATATTTGACCTCGCTTAGATTAGGGCGACATCTATGGAATTAGTTGGGCTAGTTTATTTTCTTTATTTTCTTTTTGCCTTTTTAGTATAGTTGCATATAATTTAGTTGCATTGTATTTTATTCTGTTTTTTCTTTTTATTTTTATTTATCTTTTTAGTGCACCTAGCCCTGGTACTTTGTAGTGTCCTCTATCCTTATTTCTGTATGCACATGTTGGGCTTGTTTGTATTGTAAAGCTTCTGTGGCTTTATAATTGACGCTTAGATGTCCTGTGTTTTCCCTGTGTGGTGATTGTTCCATCTGAGCAATTATTTCCTGTGCTTATATCAAACTTTTCTGCGCAATATGATATATTTTCCCCTGTGTTCCCCGAGATACTGCCATGTTTTTCAAGTGGTGCAGGCGCATTTTTAGCTGTTTTTGCCAAGTTACCTTTGGAAGTCGTTGCTGGAAAAGGACTCCATATGACATCACCATTGTTGTCCTCTTTAGCCACTCTTCGGATCATTACCAAATCAGCTAAGTACTCTTATCCGTTCTATAATTCTGCACAACATGAGGACATATTGTGGTTTAAGTGTGGGGGAAGGTTTGGTTGGTTAGTTAGTACCTACATGATATTTGCCCAATTTAATTATGATTACCATGCTGAGAACTTAATTTTTATACCATGCTTACAAAGTGATGAATCTTAAAATTTTAACAGAATTTTGTTTTGTCTCGAGCGAGTACATTCCTTTTTGCTTGGCTTACTAGTTTTTGATTTTCAACTACGATACTATATAGTCATTGATGTTGTATACTGTATGTTTAGTAGGTTGGATGTTTCACCCGATATTATTTTTCACGAGCCATATTAAATGATGAGCTAAAATATAAAGCTGTATCCGTTTGGATTAGTAATTTTCGATTATCTTATAATTTTGTACTTAGTGCTAATATGCATGTTCGGAGAATTATAATAGTTTGTGGTTAGAGTCGGAGTATGATATACTGTGAATATCTGAAGGTTTGAATGTGATAGGAGGGATATATCTTAAGGTTTGTATACCAATCTAAGATGAATAATATGAATAAAATATGTGTATGTCGGAGGTAGCTGCCAATGATTTGAGTGCGGTAGGGCATTATCACGAAATGTCCTATACCACTATGAGGTTCAATAGCTCCCGACTGCCTGATGATAGTAGTCCAGCTAGGGTGTTATCACGAAACACCCTATTGCTGGGAATGAGGGCATATGCTATATATGTGGAATTAAGTTAATCTTAAAGGAAATTTGGCAAATGGTACTATGGAAAGTTGGTAGGAACTTTAGTTATCTTCTGACTATCCCCAGTATAAACTGACAGATATGTTGTAGGGATTATCCTCTGAGTATGTCGGAAAGATCCTAATCGCATTTTATTATCCTTTTAGGGACATGTTATGTTTTGTAGGGTGCGTGTTATAAGTGTCGGTTATTGCTGGTTTAGATGGGTATTTGCTAATTGCTTGAGAAAAATTCAAGTGTGGACTTAGTGGAAGTTTAATATGGCTATGCACACACACCGGGGTGAACGTCTGATTTATTACATATGCTTTGTATTTGTTGAAAATGACTGTATGTATTTTTGGTTGGAATTTTGTTATCCTACGCCTAGTTTTTGTTTTGTCTTGCTCGGGACGAGCAAGGTTTAAGTGTGGGGGAGTTGTTAAGGGTGATTTTATACGCTTTATAACGATATACTTTATATCAATTTCCCCCATATGTGGATTTTTTCATAGAAATCGAGCTTTATATTGAAGTATTGAGCAAGTGATATTTTTAATGGGTTAGTTGCAAAATTGTATAATTTATGTGTAAAATTGATGGTTTTATATTGATTTGGAAGATACTACATTTTGCAATGTGTTTGATGTATTGTAGATACACAATTTTGACCAAAAAGAGGATTAAAAGAGGTTAACAATCGGATTAATGAAGAGGAGAAGAGATAAAGATGAAATCGATTGAAGATAAAGATGAGAAGAACAATTTTTAAGCAGCTGAACGTGCGTCCAGAATCTCCGTCCAGTGGACGGGCGTTTGATCCAGTGGACGGGCGTCCAAGGGAGGAAGTTGATTCAGAGAGTTTGGACGCTGAAGTGGACGGGCGTCTGATAAAGACTCAGCCCGACTCGATGTTTTTTGTCGAAGACCGAACGAGCGTCCAGAGAGATGGACGGGCGTCCTTCCACCGCCTCAGCACTGCCGACTTACTTTTCTATAAATACCAGCGCTATTTTCAACCCTAGGACATATATTATTACACAGCCGCATACACAGAAAACCCTAAATTCGAGCCAAGTAACCTCGGCAGGCTGAGCCTTGGTGCTTGGCCGGCCGAGGGTTGTTCTTTTTATTTAGATTTCGTTTCTGTTTTTGCTGGATGATTGGAGGCTAGACAATTTGTCAAGTTATTTAAATCCGTTTCATCAGGTTCTTTCTTTTCAATTTTAAGTTTGTTTTGTGATTTTTGATTAAAGTTGTTATCTTTTCTATATGCTTATTGTTTATGCAATCGATATCGAGAGATGTATTGCTTATTGATGTTTACCGTATGACGAGAGTCGGTGTAAACCTTAGATCACCATAGGAAAGATGGGATTTTTAATCTTGACATAACGAGAGTTGATAGGTTTAATATCTAGGTTGCTAGATTGAGAGATCTTACACCTTGGTTTGAGAGCGTCAATCTTATATATCGAGAGATGAGAGATTGATAGGCGAATTATCTACGAGAGTAGAAATTCATACCTTTGATAGGTGAACCACAATTTTAGTTGACTCATCACAAGAAAACTTTAGAGAGGAAATTAAGGGTTGCGGGATCGGTGGATAATTACTTGTTCGATTGTTTAATAACCATGATCATCGTTGTTTAAATTCATAGTTGTTTATTGTTTTCTTTTTAGTTTATATTTTAGATTTAAGTTCGCAATTATCGTTTCCTGGCTTTGGACTGACAATCCTCTGTCCAGCTTTCTTTTCGTTTTTAGTTTTAGGTTTAGATATAATTGGTATCAATCTTAGGAAAATTAATGAACTAGGTACCCCGATTCCCTGTGACCGACTCCGGTATTAATCGATATGCTACGATCCCTACACTTGGGGTTTACCGGATTTATAAATTTATTACTTGTTTATTTTCATTAGATAAAAATCCGTGACAAGTTTTTGGCGCCGTTGCCGGGGAATCGGTGCGGCAGTCCAGTTCATTATTTATTTTTCTAAGGTAGTATAGTGGTGAGTATTCCCGCCAACGGAACCAAAAATAAGTTTTTGGCGCCGTTGTCGGGGAATCGGTATGGTTGTCTAGTTTATTAATTTTTCTGATTTTCTGTTATTAGTTTGGATAAAAGGGATCGTTAGGACACGTGGTAGTATTTTGGCCGTAACTTTCGGCTCGAGTGTCCGTTTGGCGCGCAAGACCCCAATTCGGAAAGCTCGTTCCGACGCCGACGACGTGGTGAACACGTTTTCCCTTTTATCGGTTTCTTGTTTTCTGTTTTAAATTTTTCGTAGGTAGGTTTCTGTTTCTGTTTCCGTTTCTTTTTATGTTTCTTTATTTATATATATAATAATAAATAAAAGGCCTTCTAGGGTTTCTAGGGTTTCTGAGGTTTCATAGGTTGTCTATTGTCGTTTTTAGGTTTCATAGTTTTGTTTTCGTTTTTAATAAACACTAGGGTTTCTGTTTTAATGATATGATATTAGGTTTTTTTTCTGGGGTTGCTTTCGTTGTCTCGTTATAGGTCGAGTCCGCGTGCTTTTCTGCTGAGTCAGACGGGCGTCCATAGTAAGTGAACCCCCGTCCGTCCCAAAACGCATCAACGCTGTTATGTTTTTAGAGAGTCAGACGAGCGTTTGCCTTTTTCCCCGAATGCCCGTCTGCTCTATGTGGTTCTGGACGGGCGTCTGCATGCCTGAACGTCCGTCCGCCCTGAATATTCTTTAAACGTCCGTCTGTCTTGACTGAACGCCAGTCCAGTCTGTCAGTTTTTTTTTGTGCATAGATTTTATCTTGATACATACGTCTATTATTTGACATGGTTGTTCCTATATGAGCTTCTTTGGCTAATTATTTATACGTAGATGTTCTGAACTTGCATGATTACATCTTTCCGTCTACTAATCCATGTTAAATAATTGATTAATTTTTATATACATGCTTCATTATTCGACTTGGATGTTTTAATGTGAGCCTCTCGTGGCCGTTGTATATATGCGTAGATGTCCTGTTCTTTCACCGCTATGGTTTTCTTTCCATCTATTGCAATCCATGTTGAGTAATTCACCTAGCTAGACGTGATTCCAAATTTGACTTATGCTGTTCCTTTTTGTCGTCTATCTAGGGTGTTAGGGTTGTTAAAGGCACGTCTACACTTCACATGGCAAGCTTCTGTGGCTTTGTATAATCGAATTTTGTTGCGCTTCTGTGGCGTTATTGAGTAGATGTTTATATATTTGACCTCGCTTAGATTAGGGCGACATCTATGGAATTAGTTGGGCTAGTTTATTTTCTTTATTTTCTTTTTGCCTTTTTAGTATAGTTGCATATAATTTAGTTGCATTGTATTTTATTCTGTTTTTTCTTTTTATTTTTATTTATCTTTTTAGTGCACCTAGCCCTGCTACTTTGTAGTGTCCTCTATCCTTATTTTTGTATGCACATGTTGGGCTTGTTTGTATTGTAAAGCTTCTGTGGCTTTATAATTGACGCTTAGATGTCCTGTGGTTTCCCTGTGTGGTGATTGTTCCATCTGAGCAATTATTTCCTGTGCTTATATCAAACTTTTCTGCGCAATATGATATATTTTCCCCTGTGTTCCCCGAGATACTGCCATGTTTTTCAAGTGGTGCAGGCGCATTTTTAGCTGTTTTTGCCAAGTTACCTTTGGAAGTCGTTGCTGGAAAAGGACTCCATATGACATCACCATTGTTGTCCTCTTCAGCCACTCTTCGGATCATTACCAAATCAGCTAAGTACTCTTATCCGTTCTGTAATTTTGCACAACATGAGGACATATTGTGGTTTAAGTGTGGGGGAAGGTTTGGTTGGTTAGTTAGTACCTACATGATATTTGCCCAATTTAATTATGATTACCATGCTGAGAACTTAATTTTTATACCATGCTTACAAAGTGCTGAATCTTAAAATTTTAACAGAATTTTGTTTTGTCTCGAGCGAGTACATTCCTTTTTGCTTGGCTTACTAGTTTTTGATTTTCAACTACGATACTATATAGTCATTGATGCTGTATACTGTATGTTTAGTAGGTTGGATGTTTCACCCGATATTATTTTTCACGATCCATATTAAATGATGAGCTAAAATATAAAGCTGTATCCGTTTGGATTAGTAATTTTTGATTATCTTATAATTTTGTACTTAGTGCTAATATGCATGTTCGGAGAATTATAATAGTTTGTGGTTAGAGTCGGAGTATGATATACTGTGAATATCTGAAGGTTTGAATGTGATAGGAGGGATATATCTTAAGGTTTGTATACCAATCTAAGATGAATAATATGAATAAAATATGTGTATGTCGGAGGTAGCTGCCAATGATTTGAGTGCGGTAGGGCATTATCACGAAATGTCCTATACCACTATGAGGTTCAATAGCTCCCGAATGCCTGATGATAGTAGTCCAGCTAGGGTGTTATCACGAAACATCCTATTGCTGGGAATGAGGGCATATGCTATATATGTGGAATTAAGTTAATCTTAAAGGAAATTTGGCAAATGGTACTATGGAAAGTTGGTAGGAACTTTAGTTATCTTCTGACTATCCCCAGTATAAACTCGATGAGATATGTTGTAGGGATTATCCTCTCGAGTATGTCGGAAAGATCCTAAACGCATTTTATTATCCTTTTCGGGACATGTTATGTTTTGTAGGGTGCGTGTTATAAGTGTCGGTTATTGCTGGTTTAGATGGGTATTTGCTAGTTGCTTGAGAAAAATTCAAGTGTGGACTTAGTGGAAGTTTAATAAGGCTATGCACACACACCGGGGTGAACGTCTGATTTATTACATATGCTTTGTATTTGTTCAAAATGACTGTATGTATTTTTGGTTGGAATTTTGTTATCCTACGCCTAGTTTTTGTTTTGTCTTGCTCGGGACGAGCAAGGTTTAAGTGTGGGGGAGTTGTTAAAGGTGATTTTATACGTTTTATAACGATATACTTTATATCAATTTCCCCCATATGTGGATTTTTTCATAGAAATCGAGCTTTATATTGAAGTATTGAACAAGTGATGTTTTTAATGGGTTAGTTGCAAAATTGTATAATTTATGTGTAGAATTGATGGTTTTATATTGATTTGGAAGATACTACATTTTGCAATGTGTTTGATGTATTGTAGATACACAATTTCGACCAGAAAGAGGATTAAAAGAGGTTAACAATCGGATTAATGAAGAGGAGAAGAGATAAAGATGAAATCGATTGAAGATAAAGATGAGAAGATCGATTTTTAAGCAGCTGAACGTGCGTCCAGAATCTCCGTCCAGTGGACGGGCGTTTGATCCAGTGGACGGGCGTCCAAGGGAGGAAGTTGATTCAGAGAGTTTGGACGCTGAAGTGGATGGGCGTCTGATAAAGACTCAGCCCGACTCGAAGTTTTTGTCGAAGACCGAACGAGCGTCCAGAGAGATGGACAGGCGTCCCTCCACCGCCTCAGCACAGCCGACTTACTTTTCTATAAATACCAGCGCTATTTTCAACCCTAGGACATATATTATTACACAACCGCATACACAGAAAACCCTAAATTCGAGCCAAGTAACCTCGGCCGGCTGAGCCTTGGTGCTTGGCCGGCCGAGGGTTGTTCTTTTTATTTAGATTTCATTTCTGTTTTTGCTGGATGATTGGAGGCTAGACAATTTGTCAAGTTATTTAAATCCGTTTCATCAGGTTCTTTCTTTTCAATCTTAAGTTTGTTTTGTGATTTTTGATTAAAGTTGTTATCTTTTCTATATGCTTATTGTTTATGCAATCGATATCGAGAGATGTATTGCTTATTGATGTTTACCGTATGACAAGAGTCGGTGTAAACCTTAGATCACCATAGGAAAGATGGGATAATTAATCTTGACATAACGAGAGTTGATAGGTTGAATATCTAGGTTGCTAGATTGAGAGATCTTACACCTTGGTTTGAGAGCGTCAATCTTATATATCGAGAGATGAGAGATTGATAGGCGAATTATCTACGAGAGTAGAAATTCATACCTTTGATAGGTGAATCACAATTTTAGTTGACTTATCACAAGACAACTTTAGAGAGGAAATTAAGGGTTGCGGGATCGGTGGATAATTACTTGTTCGATTGTTTAATCACCATGATCATCGTTGTTTAAATTCATAGTTGTTTATTGTTTTCTTTTTAGTTTATATTTTAGATTTAAGTTCGCAATTTTCGTTTTCTGGCTTTGGACTGACAATCCTCTGTCCAGCTTTCTTTTCGTTTTTAGTTTTAGGTTTAGAAATAATTGGTATCAATCTTAGGAAAATTAATGAACTAGGTACCCCGATTCCCTGTGACCGACTCCGGTATTAATCGCTATGCTACGATCCCTACACTTGGGGTATACCGGATTTATAAATTTATTACTTGTTTATTTTCATTAGATAAAAATCCGTGACACAGATCTAAATTGGCTAAGAGACCATCCTGAAGAACAAGTTATTGGAGATATTCACACAGGAGTTAGAACCAGAAGACAATCGAAGCACATGCTAACTTGCTTTCTATCACAAGTGGAACCCAAGACCATAGATGATGCAATCCAAGATGCAGATTGGATCACAGCCATGCAAGAAGAACTAAATGAATTTGAAAGAAATGAAGTCTGGGAACTTGTTGACAGACCAGATATGGCCAACATCATTGGTGCAAAATGGGTATTCAGGAACAAGATGGATGAGCAAGGAACTGTTGTCAGAAACAAAGCAAGGCTAGTTGCAAAAGGCTATTCTCAAGCAGAAGGAATAGATTATGATGAAACATTTGCACCAGTAGCAAGATTGGAAGCAATCAGACTCTTTCTAGCATTTGCTGCATACAAAGACTTCAAAGTCTATCAAATGGATGTCAAGAGTGCATTCCTAAATGGACTTTTGGAAGAAGAAGTTTATGTAGAACAACCTCCTGGATTTCAAATCAAAGGAAAAGAAGACAAAGTATACAAACTCAAGAAGGCCCTCTATGGCCTCAAACAGGCACCTAGAGCCTGGTATGAAACACTATCACAATTTCTGATCAAGAATGGATTCAACAAGGGAACTATTGACAAGACTCTATTCAAACTAGAGGAAGGAGCAAGCACATTGCAAGTACAAATCTATGTTGATGATATAATCTTTGGATCAGAGGATGAAAAGCTTTGTGAGAAATTTGCAAACCTGATGAAGAGCAAATTTCAGATGAGCATGATGGGAGAATTAAACTATTTCCTTGGCCTTCAAGTAAAGCAAATGAAGGATGGCATTTTCATTAGTCAAGCCAAGTACACAAGAGATTTGATACACAAGTATGGGATGGATACAAGTGGCACAACGGACACACCAATGTGTGCCGAGTCATACTTGGAAAAGATGAAGCGAGAAAGGATGTTGATCGAGAAAATGTATAGAGGAATCATTGGATCCTTATTATACTTAACGCAAGCGGACTCGATATAGCATTTGCGGTAGGAGTGTGTGCAAGATTTCAAGCTCAACCAAAAGAATCACATCTTCTAGCAAACTAAAAGGATAATCAAATACTTGAAAAACACTATAAATGTTGGAATTCGGTATCCAAAAGATGGAGGATTTAAATTGATATCATATTCGACTCGACTATGCCGGATGCAAAATAGATAGAAAAAGCACCTCGGAACATGTCAAATGCTAGGAACCGACTAGTCTCTTGGTTCGGTAAAAAGCAAAACTCCATATCTACATCAACAAATTGAAGCGCAATATATAGCGAGCGGTAGGCATTGTTGTGCACAAGTACTTTGGATAAGACAACAATGCTAAGGGACTATGGAGTGGAAGAGAAAACAATTCCAATCATGTGTGATAACACAAGTGCAATATCTATTACCGAAAATCCAAACATTGCATTCAAGAACAAAGCACATTGATGTAAGACATCATTTCATCAGAGACCATGTTGAAAAGGGGGATGTCATCCTAAAACACATACCCACTGAAGATCAATTGGCTGACATCTTCACTAAACCACTCAGTTATGAAAGATTTAGTATGTTGAGAACTGAGTTAGGAATGATTGAAATTGAATAAGTATCAAATAGCGGCTAACTGGAGTAATCGGCTAAGTGACTTCATCAACTGGTACAACCTTTGCCGTTACAGGAGATGTAGCAGGTAAGGCACTGGTATCCAGTGAAGGTAACTTAACTGATTGTTAGGAACAGCTAAATGGAGCAAATTTGGTGAAGAACTCATTGGATCGGCTAAGTGACCAACCAAGGCACTTCACCGAAATAAAGACTTGGATAAATTAAAAGTGTGAACAAAATCAATTCTGATTACACGTGGAGAATAAGGAAATTATGGAGGATTATTCTGTGAAAGATTACACACGTGGAGATCAACTTATGATCATAGAGGTAATTATATTATTTTTCGAATTATAAACTCCTCGATTCCCGGGCTCTATCATTACTTACCTCAAACCACTCCCCCATTACGCTCGAATATCGCAATTCACATACACAAAATCACGCCATTATGTCACAAAATCCTTCCATATTCAAACCACGTTCACCCTACCCAAATCACACTATATAAACAAGACTTAGAGATTTTCAGAAATCTTTACACTCTCTTGCAAATTACAAACCCTACTCTTGTTTTTCTCTATTGCAAACTCAAGTTCATTTTCAAACCTCCTCTCCTTTTCATCAATGGCTTCATCTTCCACAATCTCTCCCACTGAAAAATACTATGAGAAGTCAATCATCACTGGTTCATTCTTCAAACCAGAACATTATCTCTCGTATTGTGATAATGATGCGAAAGCTCAACGCTTGGTTGACTGCTGTTCAAATTTGGGGCTGATGACCTTCCTAAACCCCCCAATCACTGGAATTTGTTATGAAAATCTGATTGCGTTTTGGAAAAACGCCAAATTTGTGCCCAGCACAAAGAAGACTGAAGTCGACCGCATCACGAGCTCAATATTTGGAAGAGACATAGTCATAACTCCTGGTACACTAAGCAGATATCTGCAACTTCCCATAATCGGTCCAGCCAATGTCAAGTTTGTGACGGTTGACGTCCAGAAATTCTGGGCTAAAATAGCCAAGAATCCCAGCAGAAACAGCAAAACATACAACCTGCCCAGATCAATGCTCAAACTTCCATTCGCGGAATTTGCACCAGTCATCACCAAGAATATCGAGGGCAGAAAGGGGTCTATGGAAAATCTGACTGAGGTTCGGATTAGACTGATGGCCATCATCTACGAAGGTACCAAATTCGACTGGGCAACGTTTGTTTTCAATCGATTGAAGGACCAAATTCAAAAGGAAATTGATCTATCAACAACGGCACCAAGCAAGGGTTTACAGAAAAAGGGCGATTTCTGGGAGAGGAAATCATATGGGTTCCCTCTTCAACACCTATTCAATGAATTGAAGGTACAACCCACCAATCTACAGTCCCCACACAAGTCAAAAACCATGTTTACCTACATCAAGGCTTCCTTGAAGCCCAAACCCATTGCTAGGAGCAAAAGAAAGCGACCTGAAGACAGTAGATCAGGAGTGGGACGAAGAACTAGATCCCAAACGGCACATGAAAGCACCTCTCTGACTGGAATCAGCAATTTGAATGAACCTGTGACAATAAGTGACGACACAGCAACGGAAGAAGAAAAGCAACAAGAGGAAATCACCTATCTGGAGGAAGGCGAGGAAGGATACAGAATCACCTCATCTGAAGAGGAAGAAATAGATGAGGCCGAAGATGAGTCAGAGGATGAACACCTAGGAGGTAGAAATCTTGAAGCAAATCAAGAAGATTTAGGGATTTCTGACGATGAACTGACTCTCCAAGAAGTGCTTTTCAAAAGCATTGGTACAGTTGACAAACAGCTCAGTGAGCCAGCTGATAAAGCTCACTCAGCCGAAATTGTCAACTCCCCCACAATTGCACAAGGGGGAACAGTAGCATATGTAGAAGCTCACACTCAACAACAACCTCTAAACGACCCTGTGTCTAATGAGGCAGAACAAGAGCAGATGGAAGAAAAAGAAGAAGCACAAAATTAAAAGGAAGAAGAGGAAAAGGAAGAGCAAGAAGTTGAAGTGGAAAATGAGGATAAGCAAGGTGAAGATGCTGAGGGTGAAAATGATAAGGATGAAGAGGATGCCCATGTGACACCAGAAGAAATTGATCCAGAGAGAGTCTTCAATCTGGACATTCAACCCCTCATTATGGACATAGAAAGGCAATACTACAGCAGGCAAAATTTGAAGCATGCCTTAAGGAGTGAAGCTACCTCCTTCAACCACAAGATTGAGGCCCTCATTAATCACATCAAGATTCAGGATGAAGTCATGGAAAGGCAAGGGAACTTACTTTGCAACTCATTCCTCATCATGTCCAAACCAATCTTGAATTCCATGCTGAGACAATGGACAACAATCTTAAGCCATTGGTGGACACTCTCAATGCTCATACTCATCAAATTCAGCATCTGGATGAGGTAATGGAGCATTCTGGCAAGCAATTGGACCTTCTACTCAAAGTTGGTGAGGCCAACAACAAGATACTGGAGAGAAGATATGGACCTCTCCCTGATTCTGATACAGCACCAACAAATCTTGAAGCCTTTTTTAGTGCTGCCAAAAAAGGGGAAGGAAGTTCTAAGCCTGAAATCAGTAAAGAGAAGGCAAGCCCAACAGAAAAGGGCAAGGGCAGCAAAGGCAAAGGCATCAGGGTTTTGATGATGGCCATACTAGCTGTTATAGCAAGCCTGAAATAAGTTAGAATTCTCTGTATAAGTCTTTACTTAGAGTCTGACATGTTGTATAAGTTGATTCAGACAAGTATTGTACTAGTTGGTAGGACGGCAAAGCAATAAACAGATATTCGGCAGAGTGAAGCCAGCCAAGCACCAGCAGAGAAGCAATGCAGACATTAAAGGTCCGACTTGTAACCAAGGAAGTCCGTGATGACCTTGGACAAGTCTAAGTTATACTACAAGCGATGCACATTAATATTCGAATATGGTGTACACTGATCTCACCCCAATCAAAGATCAGTGAAGTACAAAGATTCTCCTCAAACAGAAACAAAGAAGAAAACAGTGAATCGGCAAAGCAGACTCACTTTCGGCTGAGTAAAGACGAAACGGAGAAGGAAAAGCTAAAACGGCTAAGTCAGAAGGATCGCTCGACCGTTCTAAAAACGGCGAAGTAACACTTAACAGATCAGATTTAATATACGTTGAAGATTCAGAAGATCATGCATTAAATGCACAATCAATAGAGGATCAATCAAGGACGGATTTTCTGCTATACGTTTGAAGAAAGAATCCGATCACTGAAATCAAGGAGAATGCAATTAAGGGGGAATCAAGAATAAAATCAAGGATTATTCCCTCATTAATATAGCCAACGGACGGAATTTCAAAATCAAGGTTATTCAAGGCTATAAATAGAAGGCATTGACAGACAGAGAAGTGTGATGAACTGAAAATAAAAATTAAGTGAAAACTCTGTCAATTTGAAAAGCCTTCTCTCTGAACTTACAATGAAACATCTAGTGATCAACTCAGATATCAGAGCTACAAAGTCATACTTGGTGCTGAGATTGATCAATCAAGTGTGTGAATCACATTCACATCAAACTGAAGCAACTGAATCAGAGGCAATCTGAGAAGGAGTTGAATCTGTGATAGCTGTTGAAGGATTTTGATCTCAAGGAGCAGCAAGGAAGACTGAATCACTGAAGCTGTTGCAGTCAAGGAGTGATAGTCTTGTAGGTTGTGAAGCTTGGGAAGCCAAGGACAATCATACTATTGTATCTGTGAAAACAATAGTGAATTCCTCCGATCATCACAGGAGAAGAGTGGATTAAGGGATTACACCACCCCGAACCACTATAAGCCTTGTGTCAATTTAATTTCGCAATTTACTTTACAAAGATTTATTTAATTTGCCTACATCATAACTTATATCCGTGATTGCCTAAACCGATTTGAAAACAACATAGTAAGAAGGGACTTATCCGCCGCCCAAAAGCTTTTAAATAAAAGAAAAGTTTTTGAAACTCCACTATAGTCATTCACCCCCCCCCCCCCCCCCCCGACTATAGTTTCACCCTTCTCTCGGGACCAACAGAGACATCCGGTCTAGTGCATAACATGGCATACATGATAGACCCGATTGCCGAAGCATAAGGGATCTTACTCATTTGTGCCCTTTCCTCCTCTGTCTTAGGACTCATTCCCTTTAATAGGTAGACCCCATGCGACATGGGCATCAATCCTTTCTTGGACTACTCCTTGCTGAATCTCTTCAGCATCTTGTCTATATAGGTGGATTGCGACAGACCAAGCAACCTTTTAGATCTATTTCAATAGATCTTGATTCCTAGAATACAGGCTGCTTCACCCAAGTCCTTCATTGAGAAGTTCTTGGATAACCAAGCTTTTGACTGACTGTAACATAGGCACATCATTCCCTATGAGTAATATGTCGTCTACATAGAGCACTAAGAATACAATGGCACTCTCACTAACATTCTTGTAAACACATGGCTCATCTTTGTTCTTGATGAAATCAAACTGTTTGATTATCTCACCAAAGCGAAGATTCCAACTTCGAGAAGCTTGCTTTAATCCATAAATGGATCTTTGCAGTTTACACACCATCTTGGCGTCATTGGTTATGAAACCCTCAGGCTGCGTCATATACACCTCCTCAGACAGGTTCCCGTTAAGGAAAGCTATTTTCACATCCATCTGCCAGATTTCGTAATCATGGTATGCTGCAATAGCGAGCAGAATTCTAATGGATTTTAACATGGCAACAGGCGAAAAGGTTTCGTCATAGTCAACACCTTGTCTGTGCTTATAACCTTTTGCCACTAACATAGCCTTGTAGGTAGTCGCGTTGCCGTCCATGTCGGTCTTTCTCTTAAAGACCCATTTGCACCTTATAGGAACTATTCCTTCAGGTGGATCAACTAAGTTCCAAACTTGGTTGTCTTTCATGGATTCCATTTCAGAATTCATGGCTTCTAGCCATTTTTCTTTGTCATTCCTTAATAGCACTTTCTCATAAGTTCTATGGTCCTCATCTTCCATGAGATACACGCCAGTGTACCTTTCGGGTTCACGGTGTTCCCTGGTGGATCTTCAAGGTGCTAGTGTGTCTACTGTAGAGGTTGGCGTCACATCTCTGTGTGGCGTCTCCGTTACTTCCATCAAGTGACTGTTATCCGTAAGTGGTTCTCGAATTTCTTCAAGATCAATCTTACTCCCACTGACCCTATCCAAAATAAACTCTTTCTCCAGAAAGTGGCCAGTCCTGGAAACAAACACCTTTTGTTCCTCAGGGTGGTAATTTTGGCATCCTTTAGTTTCTATAGGATAACCCACAAATAGACATTTGTCAGATCTAGCCTCTAATTTGTCGGGCATCATCCGCTTCACGTAATTCGGACAGCCCCAAGGATTAAGATATGAGACTCGGTTTCTTCTTATGCCATACCTCGTATGGTATGGATTCAACCGTCTTTGATGGAACTCGGTTCAGTGTATAGGATGCGGTTTCTAGAGCATACCCCCAAAATGAATTTGGGAGAACTGCGTAGTTCATCATGGATCGCACCATGTCTAACAAGGTACGGTTCCTCCTCTCAGATACGCCTTTTATCTGAAGCGTACCTGGAGAGGTCCATTCAGGTAGAATCCCATTCTCCTTTAAATAACTTTGAAACTCTCCATCTAGGTATTCTCCACCTCGATCGGATCAAAGTGTTTTGATTTCTTTGCCTAGTTGTTTCTCCACTTCACTTCTGAATTCCTTGAACTTTTCAAAGGCCTCAGACTTATACTTCATTAAGTATATATAACTATAGCGTGAATGGTCATCAGTGAAAGTGATAAAATAAGAGTATCCTCATTTGGCTTGGATTGACATTGGGCCGCACACATCAGTATGTATGAGCCCAAGCAATTCATTGGATCTTATCCCTTTGCCACTAAAATATGACTTTGTCATCTTGCCAAGCAAACAAGCTTCGCATGTATCAAATGAGTTGTAATTGAATTTATCCAACAATCCATCTTTATGGAGTTTGGAAATGCGATTCTTATTTATATGGCCAAGTCTACCATGCCATAAGTAGGATTCATTAGTCATTTATTTTGGCTTTCTTGTTGTTTATATTAAGTACGTCAACATTCACATCTAATATGTAGAGACCATTGCTAAGTATACCAGTACCATAAAAGATTCCATCACGTGAAATGAACAACATTTATTCTCAAACGTAAAAGAAAATCTATCAACATCCAATGCAGATAATGCTCTTCGTAAGAGCAGGAACAAAATAACAGTTATTAAGTTCTAGTACTAGCTCATTGGGAAATGAAAGAAAATAAACTCCTACGGCCAACGCAGCAACACTTGCTCCATTCCCAACGCGTAGGTCCACCTCTCCTTTCCTTAGTTCTCTAGTTCTTCTTAGTGCCTGCATATTCGTACAAATATGAGAACCACAACCAGTATCTAATACCCAGTGGTTAGACTTAGAAGAAGCAATATTGATCTCAATCATAAACATACCGGAAGTCGAAGCATCAGAATGCTTCTTCTTGGTACTCAAGAAGCCTTTGCAGTTTCTCCTCCAATGTCCGGTCTCACCGCAATGGAAGCAAGCATCATTGGATTTGTCTTTGGCTATCTTAGGAGTTGGCTTATGTGCAGCCTTCGCCTTCTTGGACTTTTTTTGGGCTTTCAGCTTGCCCTTGTTGGAAGTGACCAGCAACACTTTCTTTCCCTTCACCACAATGCCCTCAGTAGTTTTCAACATGTTCAATAACTCTACAAGGGAGCAGTCTATCTTGTTCATGTGATAATTCATCACAAACTGTGAGTATGAATCAGGTAGAGATTGCAGAATCAAGTCAATACTCAATTCTACTGAGAAGCATAGAGTTCCTTTAGGTGGACCATGATTGAGTAGGCGTCCATAGACTCATGTTGTTTGTGCAGTTCAGGTGTCATCGAAGCAAGCATGATACACGTAGCATCGTACTGTCAGAACATGCCTGTTATACTTCTTGACAGCATCTGTAGCCGAACCCTCAGCAGGCTCTTCCGGTAGGGCCTCGTCCAAGACATATCCAATCTTCTCGTGCCTCAAAACAATTTTGAGGTTTCTTTCCCAATCGAGAAAACTGGTTTCGTCAAGCTTATTGTCGATGATAAAACGAAGGTTCACTTTGTTTGACATTTTCTACAACAATAAATAAAGATAGAATAAGTAAAAGCTCATGTATTTAAAAAAAAAACCCTAAATTTGTACTTAAAATTTTATAAGGTTTTACTCCCACTAGCCAACTATTCCCAATTGGCTTTCAAGAATTTAACCAATTCTTTAGTGGCAAGAATCCTATCTAGTTATCTCGATTCCCGATGAGGGCCGATCAACCGAGATAATTTTGAAAGGTAGGTACTCCTACCAGTCGCATCATACGCAGCTCCCAGTGGCTGACTAGTCAACTCTTTGACGTTTCACATATCTATGTGATAGTCAACCCCTTGTCTCTAAAATCAGACGGTCCTGATGAGGGCCAATCACCGTAAGATTTTAGTCGAGTCGTAACCCAAATATTCATGAGATCTCGTAACGATCATATCTCAATAATAACGATATACCTGAGGTAGGTCAACTCCCGACGAGGGCCGGTCAGTTGGATCCGAACAAGGGCTCTTCACCGTCATTATAATATTGGGAGACAATTTTGGCTCGATTTTTGTCGTGGGAATAATTTTAAATTAATTCACTTAATTAATTTTATTTGTTTAAGGTCTCATTTACTATGTGCATATTACTACGAAATCATATAAAGTAAAACATACAGAATATTCCGCGCACAAAGTAACCGGTATGATCATGGACTTTTCCTAGGTGCGGTTTCGAATACTAACTGACGAAACCGCGGGTCACAATCTAAGGGTAGCTGCAACCGCCAATAGGATATTTATTGCGGTACGCCAATGGGTTCTTTATCTCTCTTTGGTCTTCTTCTTCTTGCTCCATTCTCGTTACATAATAATCTATCTAATAAATAATTACACCCGCCGCACACGGGGGGGAGCTAACGGGAATGGAATAAATGCAAAAAGTAAACTAGGTCACGTTCTTCATAACGGCCTAAGACAACTTTCAAAAAACCAACATAAAGAAAACATTATCATCTATCCTATTGGTCGAGTCCATGATCAATCGGGGTCCATATAATCACATTATATCTACACATATAATCCATACAATTTTATCTTATGAAAAAGATTAAATTCTAATTTTAACTACTTATGCGTCTTATTTTATCACATCAAATAATTAAATAAATTTTAATTAATTATATGACTTAATGAAAATAAAATTAACATTTAATTTTAAATCGATTCTAATTTCAATTTTATTAAATTTGAACTTTTCAAATTAAAATTAAAATTGTAAGGTCTCCTTTTGTTTCCTTTCCTTTTGGTTCTGACTCAAAAGGGATGCCTTTGGTTTCCTAAACCAAAAGGCATCTTCCTAAACCAAATATAGTTTTGGCCTGGCCACTTTTCAAAATCAAAATTTTGAAAGTGGCCTAGGATTAGGCCATTTACAAATCAAATATTTGAAAAAGGCCTAGGCCTATTCCAAATCAAAATTTGGAAAGGCCAATATTTTGGTTGATATGCCACTATGGTTTCCTAATGGCTCAAACTATTTGAACCATTGGTTGGCCACATGACACAACCAAATAAAAGAGATATCTATGCACAATAAATATCACAAAACGAAAAAGGTCGATCTCCCTTTTGGAAGAGGACAGCCGACGACGGCAGCCCTAGAGCCGCCGCCGCCGCAGAGGAGGGGGGCCGCCGCCGGTCGGCCGAGCCCCCCAATCGATCTAATTTTTTTGTTTTAAACGTCTCGTGATTATAGATGTTGCATCTATAGATTAATTACTACGCAATTAAATTATGCTTATTGCTTAAGCTCGAAGTCTGTCTCTGATACCACTGTTATGAAATCACTAGTTTAACGCAATGGAATTTAAAATTTTGATTTCCTTTTCTAGATCGTTCTTCGTTTAATGCAATAAACACGTTAAGTAGTTTGAGGTTATACCTTGGATGATCTATAAGATCGTCGCTTTGACCGTCAACGGAGAGTAGTACAGTGCGCAAGCCGTCCACGTGTCCGGCCTCTATCGTTAATCCACATGAACTCCTCGCCGGAATCCTCCTTGGATTGCTATTGAAAAACTCCGGTTGCTAGACCGGCCTTTTTCCTCTCTCTTAAAATCTCTATAGGATGTTCTCTATTTTACACAAGAACTATGAGCTCTTGCAATTATGATGTACAAAAGAGCTTGACACCCACTTCCTTTATATAGGCAAAGTGACGCCCCTATGATGAGTGGAGGAGAGAAAACATTTTCCCAATAAAATAAGGAAAATCAATTAGATTGATTTATCTCTTTTATTATAATATTCTATATTAAATAAAATCTAAATATTGCCAATATCTTATATTGATTATTTTTATCTTATTACCATAAGTCTATTTTTCCAAAATCAATTAATATCCAATATTAATATTATGGTAATCTTAATAATTAAAGTGCACAATCTAAGTGTATCTTATACCCTAGGATGTGGCGCCCCATAAGTCAATTAATTGGCATCCGGAATATTTTTTAATTAATATAATTTGTATATAATTAATATCTTGTATTTTATTTATTCATAATGAATAAATACTACTATATTAATTTACCACTATAACCTTTGTAGTATTTGAGATAAACTTTCCTTATTTGTTTATCAACTACAACCGTATTTTAATCCAACTCGATGTTCATATGTGTGTGACCCGATAGGCTTCCGAATATGTTGGCGTAGACACAAAGTGCAAATTACGAAAATGCCCTTCATGCCTAACGATCACGGGATAGCGTCTAGCAACACACCGTGACCCCCAATCATCGGAAGAGTCAAAAGCAATGACTACTACCTTTCATGTGAAGCAGTTGCCGTGTAACCTACAATCCTACCGCTGTAATAATATCCATACGATCGTATCTCGAGTGTCAATACATTAACGATTGTATCTTATAATTTGGATATCATACTCTTTCGGAATAACACATTTACTCCCACTTTGCAAAGATTCTCGAGAGCTAGACATTAATTATATGATGGCCATTTCGGATATTCGATCCCAATCATAGGATACGCGATTCCTGGACGACCAATCATGTATACTCCGCATGGTTCAATATCACACCCAATCACTGTGGCATGATCGCCTCGTGGATAGGGGAAACCTCAATAGTCTCAAAGCATGACAATCCGCACCGTGATTCCATGAAGACTCCGGTCTAAAGGATAATTACACAACTGCCACATAGTGCGACACTTAATGTAAGTGGGTCAGTCTAACGTACGCATTCTCCAATACACGTCCACGTACAGTCCAAGTGTCTCTACACATCGATTGACGAGATCTATCCCTACCTTCTATAAGATAGAAGACATCCATTACGTGCTAGTCTAATTATACTATCAATGTCTCATTTGACAATACTTAAGACTAGAGACATTTAAGTATCAAACTTATTAAAGTGATTAGAGATCTCATCAACCATAATCACTATCAAGGTTTCTCTATCACAGTTTGACACTAAGGACGTTACTATATATATATATATATAACAAACCATATGAAGATAAACAATATATAATAACATAAGTGCTTTTATTAATCATATTAAAGTTATTACATGAACTAAAATAGACTGTAAACGACCCGACCCGGTCGGATCCGGTCCAACCCGGTTGGGTTTAGGACACCTATTCAACATTGACATGAAACAAAGCACTACAAGCCATAATGTACTCAAACCTCATGGCAAACAGATTCAAGCCAATCATGCCAGGATATTCGGACAGGCAAATTGGACACAAACATTGGACAGGGGATCCCGTGCCAATTCAGCTGCTAAGCCAATTCCATTTTATGTATACTTATCAACTCTTTAAAATTGTGTTAAAATTTTGCCTCCATCATTACCTTGAGCAAAATGGAGCAAATGACAGCGAAAATTCGACTCTCTAATAACTAAAATCATAGTAACATTTTAGCGCTATTACAACTTTTTCACAAACAACAACAAAACGACAACAAATTTCAACTCGGTAGCAACTAAAATCATAAATATTAGCATGAATCCGGTTACACATTGTGCCTCCATCATTGCCTTGAGCAAAAGATGGATGAAGTGACAGCTAATTTGACTATATAAGAAACTAAAATAATAAGAAATTAGACCAATTAGGACATCACTAGAAACAATAGTAATTAGGACTTCACCAGAAACAACAGCAAGTTCGACAACAAATGAATTCATAATGTTTAAGCACTATTACTACTTTTCCGGAAACCATAACAACAAAATCACAGCACGTTCGATTCTTTAACAACTAAGATCATATTATAGGTTCATATCCAATGTTCAGAAAACAAAAAAAAAATCAACTGAAAAATCGAAAATATAAACCTTAATTAAAAAAAGTCGAAATGCATACACACAAGTTTGCAAAACACCAAGATTTCTTTGATGGATGAATACATTCATAACAACAACAAAAATAAAAATAAAAAAACGAATAATTTAGAACATAATAGAAAGAAAAAAACTGAAAAATAAAAAATATCACACACATTTGCAACACCAAGGTTTCTTCAACGGCGGAATCTTCGATTGATTGATCGAGTAGTTCAAACCAACAATCCGCATTCAATGCTTGGCTTTTGATTGATGAAAAATTTGCTTTCAAATTAATCTTGGTAAAATCTCGTTTTGTACAATGGATGTAGCTTTAATGGAGAGAGAGAGGAGGCAAACGAATGATAAAAAGAATGCCGGAGAGAGAGGATGGCGGAGGTGGTGGCTGCCGGAAGGGGAGAGGAGAAAACCCGTAAAAATGATTTTGAACGGAGAAATATGGATGTGAAGGTGAAAATCCATTTTGGACGGTAATGCCTATTTTGTCCGCGTACCGTTCAACTTTTCTGCTATGCCGTCGACAATTTCAGCGGTCAATAAGGAGGGTACCGTCTAGTTTTGAACGTTGCCGTCAAATTCTGAGGCAATGGGCATGAAAAAAATTGAAAAATAGGGGTGTATAGGAAAATACGTTTTATGCAATAGGGTATTTTTTGAGTTTCCCCTATTTGTATCTTGTTATGTTTCATAAAATTAATTTAATGTAGTTTTAGGGTATTATTTTCCTTTGGAATACTTTAATTTATCTTTTTTTATCAAAATTTAATTTAATGTAAGAATATCTCGCATTGAATGACATATTTAATTTTTGTAACACCCCGAATTTTTAAGAAGGGTAAAGCGTCAATGGGAATTTAATTTATTTAATTTATATTTTATGCTTAACCTAATTAATTAATTAAAAGGAAAATTATTGATTAAAAATGATTTATTTAATATAAGGGATTAATTAAGTAATTAAGGGAAATAATCCCCAATAATTCCCTCAGTTAGTTTTCAAGCAGAGTCTAAAAAAATACGCAGCCCAGAAGTGAAGGAAGGGAATATTCAATCGCGCGGCTAATCCGACAGGATTTTGGGCGGACCACAGAAGATGGAAACCATCGTCTCATCGCAACGGACGTTTCCACACTAACTGTTTGCAATTCAGTAAGTTTTTTTAGCCCTAAAATCATAATCTTGATCGTTCTTGATAAAAGTCCGAGATTTAATTATGTAAAGGGTTGTTATAATCGTAGAATATCGTTTATGAATCATAGGTTGTTCGTAGAAGTTGTGAATCGAATGATTCAAGTTGTTTGCTTTAAAGTTCGATTTTGGGATTCGCTTTTAATCGCAATTAAGGTAAAGGTGTTCTTCAAAACGGGTTGTTTGGTGTTTTGCTGCTGTTTTTATGATGAATTAAGCAGATTTTTGTGTTGCAATAAGGTTGGGATCGATTGGATTGAAAACGGGTTGAATCAGAGTTGAAACAGTCTATTTTTCAAGTTTCACAATCGTTCTAGCATGCGCTAAGAAGGTTTAGCCGCGTGAAAATGCACCAGAAATTTGAGGAATGGTACTACTTCAGTTTAGCGCACGTGAAAGGAGGTGTGCATGCGCCAAAAGTGCCATGCCAGGAACACAATTCACCATAGGGGTTTTAGCGTGCGCCAGGAAGGTTTAGCGCATGCCAAACTTAAGTAGAAGTTTTACTTTTAGCGTGCGCCAAAAGGGGCTACGCGTGCGCTAAAAAAGGCAGCAGAATGCGGTGATGTTTATGGAGTTGGTTTAGCACGCGCCAAACCGACTTTTACCCTATTTTGATGCTTTTGATGTGTGCAATGTGTTGGTGATTGGTATGCATGTCTTTGAGGACATTCTATGGTACTTTACAATGTCTAACTTCGACTTCGTTATCCTTGGCTCAGCACCACAACTGAGACATTCAGCGGGGAGAAGGTGGGAGCATCGAAAGCGTTGTTTAGGCCTTGTAGGACATTGACTTAGTAGTCATTGATCCTTTTACAACGTGCTAGGTATTTTAATTAGACGGTTTAGGACTAAGTGTCCTTAGTAAGCCTTTATGTGAATGAAGCTAATGGTTAGATCTAAACTCGTAAATTACGTATGCGTGTGTTTAAAAGCTAAAACGTCGATATCATTGGTAAGATACATTTTAATATCGAATCATGAGAGACTTACAGCTTCACTTGACTTCAGTGTCAAGGGACTACGTGTAACTCCCACACGAATCCTAAGTCCGTGCCCCTAGATAGGTGCTTAATATGTCGTGGTGCATTCTCACCATGCACATTGCCCTTTGATATTGATGTAACAAACCTTATTTGTGCAAGGATGTACTAGGGAGCTAGTAGAGGGTGAGTGAGCTCTCCTGTTACAACCTATGTAGTAGTGATTGTAGAATGTATTTATGCTATATATCTATATGTACTGCTAATTACTGTAACCGTATCTTCTACCCCTTACTAAGTATGTATGTACTTACCCCTTCTTCTTTTTGTCCCTACCCCGAGAAGGTGGTGTATTTGTAGGTTGTTTTTGAAACCACTGAGGAGTGACCCGGAGATGATGTAGATGAAGTTTACTATTCTTTATTGCATAGTATTTTGGTATAGATTCTCTTATCCTTTGTAATGCTAGAAGTCAATGAGTTGAGTTTATGGATATCATGTTGTAATGGTTTCAATTTGTATTTGATGGTTACAATAAGTCTTTGGTGTTGTAAGTGATGTAGCTTACGTAAGTCTTACGCGTATAATTAGATTAAATTTTAATTATATGTGTGTCGGTATCCTTTTCTGGATAGGAACTCGGAATCCGGGATAGGGGTATCACGGTTGGTATCAAGAGAGGCAAGTAACACCGATGCATAGGATTTAAACTCTTAAGAGGTGGCCTAATTGTGTTTAGATACATATGATGGGAATCATGGAGTTAGATCTTTTAAGTTTTGATGCTCTTAAGCTAGTCCGTTAAGCAATGAACCCATAAGGATGATGTATCTAAACCAAACCATGTCACATGGGACTAAGTGAATGTTAGGAAATCTACGCGGGAACGCAGCGGAATTCAAAATTTGATTTCCTTTTACCCAAGATCGACTTCGTTTAAGTAATAAACAAACAAGTAGTAGACGGTGGCTACCTTGGTTGATCTAAAAGATCGACGCTTTGACCGTCTTAGGAGAGTAGTTCAGCATAGAGCCGCCCAAGCGTTCGGCCTCTACCGCTAGTCCACACGAACACCCCACCGGAATCCCATCATGGATTGCTATTGGAAAACTCCGGTTGCTAGACCGGCCATTTTCCCCTCTCTCCAACTCTCTATAGGATGCTCTCTATTTTACACAAGAACTATTAGTTCTTGGAATTGTGTTGTACAAAAGAGCTTGACACCCACACTATATTTATAGTGTATGTGGCGCCCCAACTAGAGTGTGGAGAAGAAGAAAACATTTTCCCAATAAAATAAGGAAAATATAATTGATTGATTTATCTCATTTATTATAATATCTTATATCAAATAAATCTAGGATATTGTCAATATCTCATATTGAATATTTCCAAGATATTGTCAATATCTAATATTGACTATCTTTATTTTATTACCATAAATCAATTTACACATGTGTATATATCACATATATATAACACATATAAATCTATTAATATATATCACATATAAATACTATGGTGCGCATGCATGCAAATCCAATTTGCATTTAATGTACACACACACGCATGCATTCACAATATATATATATATATATATATATATATATTATTTTATTATTATATCTAATATTAATAATAGGTAATATCATTAATTAAATTGCACAATCCAAGTGTATTTATACACATATGTGCGCCCCTTATGCCAATATAATTGGCTTCCGGAATATTCTTTAATTAATCAATATAATTAATATCTTGTATTTTATTTATTCATAATAAATAAATACCACCATATTAATTTACCACTATAACCTTTATAGTCCCGAGATAAACTTTCCTTATTTGGTTATCATCTATAACCACATTTTAATCCGGCTAGATGTTCTTATGTGTGTGACCCGATAGGCTTCCGAATATGTTGGCCGTAGACACAAAGTGCAAATTACGAAAATGCCCTTCATACCTAACGATCACGGGATAGCGTCTAGCAACACACCGTGACCCCCAATCATCGGAAGAGTCAAATGCAATGACTACTACCTTTCATGTGAAACAGTTACCGTGTAACTTACAATCCTATCGCTGTAATAATATCCATGCGGTCGTTAGTCAAGTGTCAAAACATCAACGACCGTATCTTATAATCTGGATATCATGCTCTCTCAAAGTAACTCATTTACTCCCACTTTGCAAAGATTCACGAGAGTAAGACATTCCTTATAAGAAGGCCATTTCGGATATTCAATCCCAATCATAGGATACGCGATTCCCGGACGACCAATCATGTATACTCCGCATGCTTCAATATCATACCCAATCACTACCGCATGATCGCCCCGTGGCTGTGGAAACCTCAATAGTGTCAAAGCATGACAATCCACACCGTGATGCCATGAAGACTCCGGTCTTAAGGATAATTACACAACCGCCACATAGTGTGACACTTATCCGTGTAAGTGGGTCGCCTAACGTACGCATTCTCTAATACACGTCCACGTACAAACCAAGTGTCTCTACACTTCGATAGACGAGATCTATCCCCGCCCTTAAAGACAGAAGACATCTAATACGTGCTAGTCCGTTTATACTATCAATGCCCCGTTTAATAGTACATCGCCCGTAGACATTTAAGTATCAAACTTATTAAAGTGATTAGAGATCTCATCAACCATAATCGCCTATCATGGTTTCTCTATCACAGCTTTAATACTAAGGACGTTATCATATAACAATTCATAATTGGTTCTTTAGAAGAACAAATATATATGACAACATAAAAGCCATTTAATATATGTATAAACATAAAGAAATAGTAGAAATGATCCGACCCGGTCGGATCCGGTCCAACCCGATTGGGTTTAGGACACTATTTCAACAATCTCCCACTTGGCCTAAAACCAATCACTCACACACACAAGACCAAGTTGAAACACAAGAATCTCATGCAATACTCGCAACTAGCCCTAGCCATTAACGGATCGCTATCCGTGGGGACTCAGACTATCTTCATATCACGTTCCAAATGACCAAGTCAAAGGAACCGCCTCAACACACACACGAATCTCCGACGAGACCCTGGTCCTTGCTTCAAGCAATGAATCCACTTACTATATCGCCTATATAGAAAAGGTGGAAGAACCGTACAAGGTTCAAGAATGAACCTTCTAGATCCATGTATCGCTCCCGCCGCGCCTCTAAGGCACTACCGTGTTTTGGCCTAGTTGTAGAATTTACAAGTTGACCCATCGCTAAGAACATTTCCACTCACCGTATCACTTATTCAAAGTGACTGCAAACCCAGAATGTAGCTCCCACTCGCCTTCATAAGACTCAGGATATACGTCTGTATATCTACGTTTATTTAATTCCAAGTTTCAATAAACTAGGAAACTTTCCTTAACTTGTTTAAGGATATTCTCGACATTCACCAGATTTACTTTCATACTTGCTCATGACTATTCATGGACTATGAACATCCGGCATTATTCTTATGATGGTTTCTATCGTAGTAGCGAAGGAAACCTTCCATAAGCATCATCTTTCACCTTATCTTTAGGACTAACGTCCTAACATAGATAGATCTTGAGAACACTGGCCAGCAGTATCCCTGTCGCGATCTATGCTAAACTCTTTTAGCATCACATCTATATAGGTAAACTATAATCTAACAGCAGTTAAATCTATCGCTATAGATTCTTATTTCCAAAATTAAGAACTGCCAATCCAAGTGCTTTCGTAAAAACCTTGAACTACCAAACATTAATTGACTATGACATGGGGTGACAATTCTCGAGAGAGATATCCAATACCTTACTCAAAAATCGTAACACACTCCCATTATCCATAATGCACATGGGGCATATCCTTCTTTTGACTAAATCAAACTCCTTTGATTATCTAACAAAGAAATCGTCTAGAGAAACTTGTTTGAGTCCATAAATGGATCTCGTGGGCTTACATATCATGTCATCGTCTATGAACATCGAGTTTTCGCCCAACGTCTTCAACACTATCATATAGCCATGATACGAAGTTATAACAAGCATCATCCGATTAGAACTCGGGCTCACTGGCAAGATAAAGGTAATTACAAGGTTTACACCCCGTACCCCTCAGCCGTCACTATAGCCTGATGGTAATCATATTACTATCCATGTCAGCCTTTCAGGGACATTCCCTTTAGGTAAGATAGACTAGGTTCACAACCTGGTTGTCACTAATGGAATCTAATTCAGATTTTATGGCTCCTGGCCATATCTCTCAAACCTGCCTTTCAAACATTCTTTCATAAGTCGTGAGATATTCATTCTTCAAGATGAACATACCAACAAATTTTTCGTGCTTGAGGTTATCCACGTACTTACGTAACTTTTGTGTGCACCGAGCAAAGGTTTTACACCTCATCGCTATGTGGCATCCGCTCACGTTCCTATGGTTGAATATATCTTTGTGGTTCTCAAACTCTTTTGAGATTTGATTCACTCCCACCGTTTCTCTTGGAAGAAACACTTCCTCTAAGACAAGATGTTTGGAGACAAACACCTTTTGCTCCGCGGATGAGTAAATAATATCTAGCGTACTTGCTAAGATATTCCACAAAGTTGCATATGTCGTACTAGGCTCCAAGCCCTTTCTGACTTTGCCTATGAAAACTTCAAATCATCGGTTAAGATAGATTCGACATTATCCTCTTCCATATCTAATATGGAATTTATTCAACCTTTATTCTTTGGAACTAGGTTAAGTATAAGGGCACTATCCCGAAACGGGTAAGGGATACATCGCATGGCTTGCGTCACACCTTTATCATATAAAGTGTTATTTCCATTTTGGGAACACAATCTAATTGCGTATCCCAAAGATGGTATCCTTCAAGGGAGAATCTTATTCCCTTTCGTACGACTTCGAAACACCCTTCAGTATTAATTACTTCAATCCAATTGAAGATTAATTCCTAAGTAGCTCATCAATCTCATATTCGTACTGGCTCGAACTTTTCGGGCTTTCCGAATTATGCACTTCACTGAGTACACTTGACTATTTCTAAAAATAATCATAGAGATTAACAAACAATTATTTGTGGCATTAATTGTCATAAGCCAACAAACATCGGTATGTTTAGGCTTTAGACAATTTTTCTAGAGTTTACGACCTTTTTCATAAAAGGGTATTTTAGTCATCTTTAGATAAGATACGTATTACCCACGTGATTCATAATCATATGGTTCAACATCATCAGAATGAAGTTTAATTACACGCTTCCCTTCCAGAGAGACTATATCTAGAGTAACCACAAATCAAGGATAATAACCATACAAATATTTATTTGAGATCCCATCACTTATATCATCTATTTAGTGACATCAATCTAGTATGTTAGATTCAGTGACCTTCCAACTTTATCGGAATAACATTTATTCTTTACGATTGAATATGTCTACTAAATCCTAACAAATAACTGAAAGCATGTTCTTTATAAGAACCGGAACATAATACCATTTATTTAGTTCCCTTATCGCTTACTAGATCCGAATATGGTAAGTGTTACAACGTTTGCTTCACCTTCCATATCCGTATTTAATCTTTCTAATTTAATCACAAATGCATTTAATCTCGCAAGATATCATATATCTAAGAGTTGACTTGAACTTAGATTGATTTATCTCAACTTACTTGCCTATAATAGAAACTTCAATAAGTTCTCTATTTAAGCACATGCCCTAACTTTCATTTTAATCCTTCAAGCACTTGTAAATGTTTCTTAGTGTAGTCTTCATAAGACTTAAGAAAGATCACAAGAGCTATGTCTTTGATTTTCTTTCATAAAGAAAATCTAAAGTTTATTAAATAGTTTATTTATCCTTTTGAATCGTATTCAAAACATTGACTATTTAATTAACCTTTAAGAAATGATAGAATTAAGTCGATACTTAAATCTTACAATTTTGAAAACAACCTTTCCAAAATTAGATGTGGTCATTCTTATCCAACGTTTGAATTAATTGTCATCGTATGACTGACTGATCATCTTGCATCGTATCCAATATATGACTAATTCGTTGAAACTTATTTCAAATGATTTAATCATATCATGAGCTTCCGCTTTCACTAATAATTAAAGTCTCGGAGCACTGCATCAATTATGTAATCTCCTTGTCTCTAACTACTATAACGGGATTGCTCATGTCATTGCTTATTTTAAAAGGATTAAAATTACTTAACCATATTTGAGAACGTTTCTCAAAATTAACAGTCATAATTTGGATTTACTAATCGAGAATAAAACATAAATATAAAGTTTGCTAAAACTACAACATAAAAATGAAAATAATAGAGTGTTGTTGTTTATACACGCAAAATCAAAAATGGTCTTTTGATTTATGATTTTGCTCCCACTAGTCAACTACTCCCAATTGACTTTCAAGAATCTTTCAAAATTCTTTAGTGGCCAAGATCCCATCTGGTTACCCCGATTCCCGACGAGGACCGATCAACCGGAATAATTCAAAAGGTATGTAACTCTTACCAATCACATCTCTATGTGACTCTTGGTGGTTGACTAGTCAACTCTTTGACAATTCACATCTTTATGTGGTAGTCAACCCCTTGTCTCTAGAATAAGACGGTCATGACAAGGGCCAATCACCGCAGTACTCTAGTCAAGTCATAACCCAATATTCACGAGATCTCATACGATCATATCTCAATAATGACGATATACCCGTGGTAGGTCAACTCCCGACGAGGGCCGATCAGTTGGATCCGAACAAAGGCTCTTCACCGTCGCTATAATATTGGGAGACAATTTTTCGACTTGATTTTTGTTGTGGAAGTATTTACGTAAATTAATTCGCTTAATTAATTTTAATTACGGTCTCATCAAATATATCTATCTCTATAGACATACATCCTACACATTTATCTAGATCGTGCCTAGTCATGCATCTATCGTATCATATAAAATAAATACAAGCACAAAATAAATAAATGCGTAAAGTAACCGGTATGATCATGGACTTTTCCTAGGTGCGGTTTCGAATACAAACTGACGAAACCGCGGGTCGCATTCTAAAGGTAGCTGCAACCGTCAATAGGATCTTTAATGCTCCATTCTCCAATGGGATCTTTACTTTCGTCTTTCTTTGATCTTCATCTTCTGCTCCATTCTTGTTACATTTAATTCTATCTAATAAAATAAATACACCCGCCGTACACGGGGGGAGCTAACGGGAATGGGATAAATGCAGAAAATAAACTAGGTCACGTTCTTCACAACGGCCTAGGACAATATTTAAACCCACAGAAAAATTAAATCATTCACATCTATCCTATCGGTCGAGTCCATGATCAATCGGGATCCATATAATCATATTATATCTACTATATCTAATCCATACAATAACATCTTATGAAAAAGATAAAATTAAAATTTAACTACTTGCATCTTAATTAATCAATTAACATTTAATCTATTAAATAATTTTATCCAATCAATTAACTAATTAACATTTAATTAATTAAATGATTTAATCAAAATAAAATTAACGATTTTAATTTTAATTTTAATTTTAATTAATTGGAACTATTCCAAAAATAAATCAAAATTAAAATTATGTCTCTTTTGTTTCTTTCCTTTTTGATTCATAATCAAAATGGATGCCTTTGCTTTCCTAAACCAAAAGACATCTTCCTAAACCAAATTTGGTTTAGGCCTGGCCACTTTCCAAAATCAAAATTTTGGAAGTGGCCTAGGCCTAGGCCTATTACAAATCAAATATTTGAAAAAGGGCCTAGGCCTATTCCAAATCAAATATTTGGAAAGGCCAAATTATTTTGGTTTAGGCCTGGCCACTTTTCAAAATCAAAATATTGGAAGTAGCCTAGGCCTAGGCCTTTTACAAATCAAATATTTGAAAAGGGCCTAGGCCTATTCCAAACAAATTTTGGAAAGACCATTATTATTTTAATGTCATGTGGCATCCCAATGGCCCAAACTATTTGAACCATTGGTTAGCCACATGACACAACTAAACAATGGAGATATCAATCACAACTATGAACTATATTGAATCACAAAATACACAAAACAAAAGTTTGGAGATCCGCCAGCATTGACCGGTCAACCGACTGCCGGCAGCAGGCTGCCCTGCCGCCGCCGCCGCTGGGGTGGTGCCGCCGCCAGTCGGCCGAGCACCACCAGATCTCGTTTTTTTTTCTTTTTGTGTATCAATTTTGCAAATCAAAAAATCTTTCATCTTTTAATTACGTGATTTAAAAGATAAAATTAACTACGCAAATTAACATGCTTATTGCTTAAGCTCGAAGCTCGCTCTGATACCACTGTTAGGAAATCTACGCGGGAACGCAGCGGAATTCAAAATTTAATTTCCTTTTACCCAAGATCGACTTCGTTTAAGCAATAAACAAACAAGTAGTAGACGGCGGTTACCTTGGTTGATCTAAAAGATCGACGCTTTGACCGTCTAAGGAGAGTAGTTCAGCATAGAGCCGCCCAAGCGTTCGGCCTCTACCGCTAGTCCACACGAACACCCCGCCTGAATCCCATCATGGATTGCTATTGGAAAACTCCGGTTGCTAGACCGGCCCTTTTCCCCTCTCTCCAACTCTCTATAGGATGCTCTCTATTTTACACAAGAACTATTAGTTCTTGGAATTGTGTTGTACAAAAGAGTTTGACACCCACACTATATTTATAGTGTATGTGGCACCCCAACTAGAGTGTGGAGGAGAAGAAAATATTTTCCCAATAAAATAAGGAAAATATAATTGATTGATTTATCTCATTTATTATAATATCTTATATCAAATAAATCTAGGATATTGTCAATATCTCATATTGAATATTTCCAAGATATTGTCAATATCTAATATTGACTATCTTTATTTTATTACCATAAATCAATTTACACATGTGTATATATCACATATATATAACACATATAAATCTATTAATATATATCACATATAAATACTATGGTGCGCATGCATGCAAATCCAATTTGCATTTAATGTACACACACACGCATGCATTCACAATATATATATATTATTTTATTTTATTAATATCTAATATTAATAATAGGTAATATCATTAATTAAATTGCACAATCCAAGTGTATCTTATACACTAATCATATGCGCCCCATATGCCAATTAATTGGCTTCCGGAATATTCTTTAATTAATCAATATAATTAATATCTTGTATTTTATTTATTCATAATAAATAAATACCACCATATTAATTTACCACTACAACCCTTATAGTCCCGAGATAAACTTTCCTTATTTGGTTATCAACTATAACCACATTTTAATCCGGCTAGATGTTCTTATGTGTGTGACCCGATAGGCTTCCGAATATGTTGGCCGTAGACACAAAGTGCAAATTACGAAAATGCCCTTCATGCCTAACGATCACGGGATAGCGTCTAGCAACACACCGTGACCCCCAATCATCGGAAGAGTCAAATGCAATGACTACTACCTTTCATGTGAAACAGTTACCGTGTAACTTACAATCCTATCGCTGTAATAATATCCATGCGGTCGTTAGTCGAGTGTCAAAACATCAACGACCGTATCTTATAATCTGGATATCATGCTCTTTCAAAGTAACTCATTTACTCCCACTTTGCAAAGATTCACGAGAGTAAGACATTCCTTATAAGAAGGCCATTTCGGATATTCAATCCCAATCATAGGATACGCGATTCCCGGACGACCAATCATGTATACTCCGCATGCTTTAATATCATACTCAATCACTACCGCATGATCGCCCCGTGGCTAGAGGAAACCTCAATAGTGTCAAAGCATGACAATCCACACCGTGATGCCATGAAGACTCCTGTCTTAAGGATAATTACACAACCGCCACTAGGGCTGTAAATAAACGTAAGTATTCGATACGGTTCGGTATATTCGGTCCGAAAAAGCTCAATTTGTGATCCGGTTCGAATTTTCGAACCCGAACCGAGCCTTAAAAATCAGATATTCGTCCTACGAGCCGAACTGTATCGAACAGGTTCGGCTCGTTTAAAATATTAAATTATTATTATATTATATTTATTAATTATTTTTATAATAATAAATTAATTAAATTTTTTTTTCGGATCGAACCTGTTCGGACCGTTCGGCTCGTTCGGACCGAACCGAGCCGAATATTTTTTTATTTTTTAAGCTTCAAACCCGAGCCGAACCCTGAAAAATCATGTTCGCCCGAGCCGAGCCGAGCCGAGCCTTGAGGTACAAAATTTTCGAGCCGAGCCGAACCCTGCCAGGGTTCGGTATTATTCGGCTCGTTTACGCCCTTAACCGCCACATAGTGTGACACTTATCCGTGTAAGTGGGTCAGCCTAACGTACGCATTCTCTAATACACGTCCACGTACAGTCCAAGTGTCTCTACACTTCGATAGACGAGATCTATCCCTGCCCTTAAAGACGAAGACATCTAATACGTGCTAGTCCGTTTATACTATCAATGCCCCGTTTAATAGTACATCGCCTAGAGACATTTAAGTATCAAACTTATTAAAGTGATTAGAGATCTCATCAACCATAATCGCCCGTCATGGTTTCTCTATCACAGCTTTAATACTAAGGACGTTATCATATAACAATTCATAATTGGTTCTTTAGAAGAACAGATATATGACAACATAAAAGCCATTTAACATATGTATAAACATAAAGAAATAGTAGAAATGATCCGACCCGGTCGGATCCAGTCCAACCCGATTGGGTTTAGGACACTATTTTAACAGTGAAACCCCCTTAAGTGAAGCTTTGGGATCAGAGTCTTATGCGTACACCTTTAAGTTGAGGTCCTCTTGGTCGAATTTTCCTTACACTCCCTAATGTGATATCTCCACTTTCCTTTACACTTCGATATCAAAGTCTACTTTTGACTCGGCCAACCTTTGTAGAGTATGATGTCTGATTCTTCTCTGTAAATCCTCCGATTTCTCCTTTCACTATTATTTGCTTTGTGTCCATCAAAATTCTTTGACCTTGCTTTGCTCGAGATGTGTTCCACACAACCCCAATCTATAATTCTACCTTTTCCAAGTGTTTCCTAATCATTTCAATTACCATTGTTGAAATTTTCTTGCTCGACACATTGTTTCCATCATCTTTGCAGTTAAATTGGTGCAAACGGATGAATGCTTTTTATTACCGTGTTTTCCTCCCACATAAAACTGTTTTCCCCTGCTCCGAAAAATTCTGAAAATTTTCACCAAGACAGACCACTATTATGTATACAATTTATCTTTTTACATCAACTCGATAATCATTATGGATTGTTCAGAAAATTCATTTTAATACCGGACACTTAGTCTAGAAAATCTGCAGCAGCACTTTCAATTCTTCTTCTGTTTTGAATAGGTTAAACACCTTCAAATGACCTGAATTTTTGATATGCTGCAGAAAACACTTTTATCTACAACGTTTCTTTTGGAATTAAGTTCAAATTTCATTTTTTTTATCACAATCTACAATTCAAATCAGTGTTTACCAATCTGGAAATTCTGACAGCTTGTGCATTCGGCAAAAATAATTGTTTTTGATCGACTCTCTCTCATCCAAAATTTATAATCTTTTGTTATCCTTTGGAAAAATCCAGCACCTAAATCTTTTATCTTTTGATAGTTCTAGAATTCCTTTTCGTTTGGGCTGCACAAGTCAATAATGACAGGTCTGGAGTAAATATCGTACACAACAACCTAAACGGAATCATCACCTCTTTGACTTAGGGTTTGGTCTAAGAGAGTAATAATTATGATCGCTATGTTCTAGAAGTTTCCCCGAAGCTTGCTTTCCTTCGGGGTTAAGTCTTTTAGTAGGATGTTTGGAGAGCTGGTTTCTTTTACTGTTATAAACAAGCACCAAGTCGCTGCCTTCCAGCATGCCATGTTCGAAGTTCAAACATTTTCATGCCCTTCTTCGATCAAAAATTTTCTAGTAAAGTACTTTCCATTTAATTACTCACTTGAGATCTTTAATCTCAACAAGTCCTCTCCACTTGTTGTCATGAATCACCTCAAAAACATATCTCCTTAAGTCTGCACTTCGAACAAGTACACACCTTCCTTTTTTTCAAATCAAAGAAACAAGTCCTCTCCAATTTTTCATTGTTGTACTCTCATTCTTCCTTCCAAAAACAAAAATTGATTAAACCTTCTTATGGCAGAACATTCTTCTTACTAGTGTTTATTCTCAATTTCCCTCATAAGGGTAGTGTTGATGTTGTAACTTTTTCATCTAATGTTGCATGTCATTTCAAGGTATGCATCTCATTTAACAGTTAAATTTTTATAGCCTACCATGACATCCACTTTCAATTACTTACCTTTAACCTTCTAGCAATTTATGCTTAACATGTTTCAAGCAGAACGTAGTCTTTTCCAGGATGCCTTCCGAACCTATCAAGCCAACCAAAATTTGAATTCCAAAACTTTTAATTTCAATTCAGATTAATGCACCTTGTACCTTTTTCAGGTTTAAAAATCTCTCAGGCCATTTAGAGCCATGAACCGCCAGGCACACCTCTTGACACTCCATCTCCTATTTGGTGTTTTCTTTCCCTTGTTGCGTTACACCAGTTAAAATGATTGTTTTTTAACCTTTTCATTCCTTCATAAGGAATAACCATGAGCGCTTATTCTTTGGCATGGTACTATTCCTCTCGAGTAGTGCAATCTTGACCCTTGATTTGGATCATCAATGATCTCTTACACTTATTTTGGAAATTTAAATTAATTCTAAGAAATCAAACTTTATCCGACATTTCTTAAATGTCTTTTCTCATTCACTTCAAAGCTTGTTTATCGCAAACCTCTTTTTCAAAACTTTTTATTTTCCTTACATACCTTGAGGAAATTTCCATATCTTTCAATCATGAAATAACCTCTCTTTGACTCATGCAAATAGGGAAACTCTTTGACACGTTTTTATTTCATTCTAAGACCCTTTTTGGTGTACTCATTTTGTCCCCATAACTCCTTCAAGTTGAGCTTCTTACCCTCTTCTTGAATTTTCAGTTGATTAGTCTTTCATGTGCTCGAGCTTGCACATTTGCCTTGTCTTTTTGTTGTGGAATGGTTCCTTTACAACATTCATACAAACTGAGGATTCTCCTCATTCGCCCGCATCCATTTTGTTTATCAAATCAGTAACGATTAAGGTCACTTGCCAAATATTCTCAAGTCCAATATTCTTTTCCTCTTTAAGTGAATGTTTCCAAGTCCATCATGTGATGTTTCCCTTGACATCCCCACCTTCTAAGGGCTTATGTAAAAGCTCGTTATATTCCTTCCAAAAGATCCGAGTTCTTTTGCAGACCACCGTATCTTGTAGGATTCCACTCTCTCAAAAGAATATTATCTGCAAGATGTCCTCTTATTTTTCCTTTTGGTGGCTATCATTTGTATTATGATACAATGCCTCACTCTTCAGTTTGGAACCAACTTCAACTTTCCTCAACCCGGAGTCCTTCTGCCTCGTTTGTGACCTATACAACCTCTCTTGTTTTGGGAACTTATTGCCTCTTCTTCAGCTTACCAAGTTGACATACCACCCTAGTAGTCAACTTGTCACTTTTCAAATTTAATTGTTTCCATGATAACCCTTATTGGCATAAGAATTTGGATCAGACCATCAGAGAAATGCGTGTTTTTTCCTTCCCGAAAAGTCTTAGGAATCCTTCAACTGTGATTTTTTCTGTTCTATAGCAAGCTTTTGTGCATTTCTAGAAGTCGAGATCAAAAAGAGTCAATTGTGCCAAGAGTTGCGGATCAGTTGGAAAGTTTAAGCATTCATGAATAGGTCGGCGAGAGTAAGCTAATTATGTCATACCGTTGATTGCAAGATCAGAGATGGTTGATGAGATCATAAAGAAACAAGACGAAGATCTAGTTGTTATTGATTACAAGTGAGTGGCCAGAACCTAACCAGCCAGTGGTCACGAGATAGATGAAGATGGCAACCTTTGGCATTAGAATTGGCTTTGAGTTCCAAATGTGGAAGATTTGAGGAAGAAAGTGATGAATGAAGCCTAAAAGAGAGCGTTTGAATCACTTCCCGGGGCAACCAATATGTGTAGAGAGTTGAAACAACAATGTTGGAGGCTTTCTATGAAGATAGAGATAGCAGATTTGCTTAGAATAGTTACTACACCAACATCCAGAGGTCACCTTTTCAAGCTCTCTATGGGAGAAAGCATAGAACGCCAGTTTTTTGGGATGAAGTGGAACAATGACAGAATACAAGACCAGAGTTGATACAGCAAGCCAATGAGAAGATTGAAGTGGACCGTCGCAACCTCACGATGGCTCAAGACAGGTAGAAGCCTCTGCGCAAGGATTGGATCAGACCGACAGAGAGAAAGCATGGCAAATGCGTGTTCCTTCCTTCCCGAGAAGTCTCAAAAATCCTTCAATTGGGATCCTTGAAGTTCTTCAGCAAGCTTGTGTCGTAGTGATGGAAGCCTAGATCGAAAGGAGTCAAGTGAGCCAAAAGTTATGGATTAGTTGGGATGTTTAAGCATTCAGGGCATAGTCAGCGAGAGGAAGCAAAGTATGTTGTACCATGGTTGTAAGGTCCGAGATAGTTGATGAGATCGTGAAGAAACAAGACGGATATCCAGTTGTGGTTGATTACATACGGGTAGCCAAAACCAAACCAGCCAGTGGTCACGAGATAGATGAAGATGAAAACCTATGGCATCAAAAATCAGCTTCGTGTTCCGAACATGGAAGATTTCAGAAAGACAATGATGAATGAATCCCTTTGGATAGCGTTTTCATCTTGTCCTAGGGCAACCACGATGTATAGAAAGTTGAAAAATACTATTGATGGCCTTTTATGAAATTAGAGATTTACAAAGCCAACATCCAGATGTCACCGTTTTAAGCTCTATATGGAAGAAGGCATAGAACACCAGTTTTAGGGATGAAGTGGAATAGTGACGGATTACAGGACAAGAGTTGATACGTCAAGCCAACGAGAAGATTGAAGTGGATCGTTGCAACCACAAGATCGCTCAAGACAGACTGAAGAGTTGGGCAGACGTACGGAGAAGACCGATAGAGGTTGAAGATGAAGATGAAGTGTATCAAAAGGGCGTCCCCAATTAAAGGAGTAAGAGGGTCTGGGTAGGAAGTTAATTTAAGACCTAGTTATGAGAGTCCTTACGTGATCTTGGCTAAAGTCGGGACTTTAGGCTATCCGTTTGTGGTTTCCAGGATCTCTTTCACGAGTGCATAATGTTATTCATGTGTGAATGTTAAGGGAATGTTTAACAGACATTGATGTGGAAGCAAGCATTGACCTTGAAATGGTTGAAGAGAACTTGACCTACGTGGAAGAATCAGTTGCACCGTAGAACGGAAGACGAAGAAGGTCAAGAAGGAATATAACAATTAGTCTTGGTACACTGAAGTAATCACACCCTGGTAGAGGGACATGAGAGTTAGAGACGAGATGTTTTGCATAGTTCCAGAGTTCAAGTACCTCTCAGGCATGTTAAGTTTCGAGGACGAAACTTATTTTAAGGGTGAGGGATATAACTCCCCAATTTTTAAGAAGGGTAAAATAGTAAATAGGATTTAAATTATATTTATTTTTTATTTTTGTTTAACCTAACTAAATAATTACAAGGAAATTAATTATTAAAGATGATAGTTATTATTATGATTTTAGTAATAATTATTTAAGGAAAATAATCGCATTATTCCTCTAATCATCGCGTCGGAAATTCTGAAGAAAAGCAGAGGTATGTGACACAAGATGCCAAGAAGTGGAGGAACGGAATCTTCAATCGCGCGTCTAATCCGTCAAGAATTTGGACAGACCACAAAAGATAGAAATCATCGTCTCATTTCAACGAATGTTTCCACACCAACTATTTGCAATTCAGTAAGTTTTCAGTTTAGCCCAAAAATTAGAATCTTGATCATTTTTTAGGAAACTCGTAGCATTATTGGTGTAAAAAGTCGGACTAATCGTAGTATGTCGTTTAATTATTGTTGGTTGATTTACGAGTTTTTGGAATCGAAGGATTCAAGTTTCTTGCTTTCAATCTTGATTTTGGGATTTGCTTTTAATCGCAATTAAGGTAAGGGGTGTTGTTTAAACGGATTTTGGATGTTGTTGTGTTTTTGCTGATGAAAAAATGCAGGTTTTATGGTAGTAATAATGGGATCGTTGGTTCGATATAGGCATGTACTTGGTGATACAACAGGCTAATTTTCAAGTTTCCCGATCGTTCGGCGCCCGCCGGACTGGATTTAGCGCATGCCAAACGCACTGAAAACTTGTAGAATGGTTATGCTGCATTTAGCGTGTGCCAAAAGGGCGTCAGTGTGCGCCAAGAGTGTCAGATCAGGAAGCAGATTGCACTGTTACGTTCAGCACGTGCCAAAGAGGTTCAGCGTGCGCCAAAATAGAGCAGTAGGTTCTGTTTGGTTTTAGCGCACGCTAAGGGTGTTCATGTTAGGAAATCTACGCGGGAACGCAGCGGAATTCAAAATTTTATTTCCTATCGATCCAAGATCGACTTCGTTTAAGCAATAAACAAATAAGCTAGTAGACGGTGGTTACCTTGGTGGATCTAAAAGATCGACGCTTTGACCGTCTAAAGAGAGTAGTTCTACATAGAGCCGCCCAAGTGTTCGGCCTCTACCGCTAGTCTACATGAACAGCCCGCCGGAATCCCATCATGGATTGCTATTGGAAAATTTCGGTTGCTAGATCGGCCTTTTTCCCCTCTCTCCAACTCTCTATAGGATGCTCTCTATTTTTACACATGAACTATTAGCTCTTGGAATTGTGATGTACAAAAGAGCTTGACACTCACCTCTTATTTATAGTAGAAGTGGCGCCCCTACTTGGTGTGGAGGAGAATAAAACATTTTCCCAATAAAATAAGAAAAATACAATTGATTGATTTATCTCATTAATATTCAATGGTATTAAATATATTTCCAAGATATATACTGACAATATCTTATATTGAATATATCTTTATCTTATTGCCATAAATCTATTTTTTCAAAATCAATTAATATCTAATATTAATAGTACGGTAATCTTATTAATTAAATTGCACAATCCAAGTGTATCTTATACACATTGAAAGTGGCGCCCTTTTGACCAAAAAATTGGCTTCCGGAATATTCTTTAATTAATATAATACTATGATTAATTAATTTACAAAATACATGTGTATCATATACATATATATTTTTCGACTTTTATGTATCAATATACATATTCAACTAATCAACATAATTAATATCTTGTATTATGTTTATTCATAATAAATAAATACCACCATATTAATTTACCACTATAACCTTTATAGTCGTGAGATAAAACTTTCCTTATTTGGTTATCATCTATAACCACATTTCAATCCGGCTAGATGTTCATATATGTGTGACCCGATAGGCTTCCGAATATATTGGCCGTAGACACAAAGTGCAAATTACGAAAATGCCCTTCATGCCTAACGATCACGGGATAGCGTCTAGCAACACACCGTGACCCCCAATCATCGGAAGAGTCAAATACAATGACTACTACATTTAATGTGAAACAGTTACCATGTAAATTACAATCCTATCGATGTATTAATATCCATACAGTCGTTAGTCGAGTGTCAAAACATCAACGACCGTATCTTATAATTTGGATATCAAGCTCTCTCGAAGTAACTCATTTACTTCCACTTTGCAAAGATTCATGAGAGTAAGACATTCCTTATAAGAAGGCCCTTTCGGATATTCACCCCTACTGATAGGGTACGCGATTTCCAGATTACCAAACATGTATACTCCGCATGTTTCAGTATCACACCCAATCACTACCGCATGATCGCCCTGTGGCTAGGGGAAACCTCAATAGTGTCAAAGCATGACAATCCGCACCGTGATGCCATGTAGACTCAGGTCCAAAGGATAATTACACAACCGTCACATAGTGTGACACTTATCCGTGTAAGTGGCTCAGTCTAACGTACGCATTCTCTAATACACGTCCACGTACACTCCAAGTGTCTCTACACTTCGATAGACGAGATCTATCCCTGCCCTTAAAGATAGAAGACATCTAATACGTGCTAGCATGTTTATACTATCAATGCCCTATTTAATAGTACATCAGCCTAGAGACATTTAAGTATCAAACTTATTAAAGTGATTAGAGATCTCATCAACCATAATCGCCTATCATGGTTTCTCTGTCACAGTTTAATACTAAGGACATTATCACATAACAATTCATAATTGGTTCTTTAAAAGAACATATATATGACTACAGAAAAGCCATTTAATATATGTATAAACATAAGAAAATAGTAGAAATGATCCGACCCGGTCGGATCCGGTCCAACCCGATTGGGTTTAGGACACTATTTCAACAGTTCAAAGGATGCTAAAATGGAAGCAGAATGTTATGTAGGATCTGGAACAAGTTTAGCATGCCGAAGGGTTCAAGCGCACCCCAAACTTCTTGTTTACTTTATTTCCATGTATTCTTGTGTACAACATGCTATGGATTGGTATGAATGCCTTTTAGGGCATTAAATGTTAATTGGCAATATCTAACCTTGACTTCTGATAGCCTTGGCTCAGCACCACAACTGAGACCATGTGTGGGGAGAATGTGGAAGCACCGGAAAGCATTGTTTAGGCCTTGTAGGATGTTGACTTAGTAGTCAATGATCCATTTACAACGTGCTAGGTAGAATAATTAGGTTTCTAGGACTAGAAGTCCTTAAGAAGCCTTTTATGTGAATGAAACAGGTGGCTAGACTTAAACTAGTAAATTACATATGTGTTGTGTCTAAAAGCTAAAACATCTTTATCATTGGTAAGGCACATTTACATATCGAAGTATGAGGACGATTACAGATCCACTTGAGGTTGTGTGTCAAGGGATGTGTGTAACTCCCCACACGGGGACCTAAGATTTTTCCTATAGAGGGTGCTTACCATGTCGTGGTGCATTCTCCACCATGCGCAGTGCCATTTGATATTGATGTAACAAACCTTACTTGTGCAAGGATGTACTACGGAGCAAGTAGATGGTGAGTGAGCTCTACTGTTACAACCTATGTGGTAGTGATTGTAGAGGGTATTCATGCTAAATATATATATGTACTGCTATTTATTGTAACCATTTCTTCTACCCCTTACTAAGTATGTATGTACTTACCCCCCCCCCCCCCTTCTTTATTGTCCCCACCCTGAGAAGGTTGTGTATTTGTAGGTTGTTTTCTAGGCCACTGAAAAGTGACCCGGAGAAGATGCAATTGAAGTCTATTAATTGTTCTTATTTCCGTTGTAATTGGGTATAGATTCTCTTATCCTTTGTAATGATAGAAATCAATGAGTTGAGTTTGTGGATATCATGATATAAAGGGTTAGTTGTACTTTATGTTTATTATTAGTCTTTTATAATGTAATAGATGTTGTATATGTTGCTTTCGATCGTTCATTAGTTGTTTTAGTTACCCGAGTTAGTCGTTTTGTCTTACGCTTGTTCTCTGATGTTTGCTCACGTAAAGGCTTACATGTATAATTGGATTAAATATTATTATTTGTGTGTTGGGCATTCTTTTCCAGATAAATACTCGGTATCCGGGATAGGGGCTTCACAGTACTAGTGTGTCAAAAGGAGCAAGCAAAGCATAATACCTATGAAACTGAAACCAAGTTTTACCCACCAAAACGAAAGAAGCAACAAAATTTTCTATCAACGGGAAAATACTGAAGAGAAAAATAAACAGTAATGTTACATATATAATAGAAAAAGTCATCAATTTCTTACGGGACAAAATAAAAGGTGATTTAAGTACAAAACAAAATAAAATTTTGATTTTACTTACCTTCACAATAATATTTTGCATGTTAATGCACTTTTTCAATCACTCCACTCCTTTCATCAACTTGATTAATAGAATCCTCATTATGTGATTATAACTACAATAATTCTTCCCAAGATCCGGGATTTGAAAAGATGAAAATTGAACGGAGAATCTTTCCAGATTTTTAGAAAATGTGGGTTAAGATTTTTTTTTTGCGGGTAATAGCCGGGTCAGAAACTGGTTATGTGGGTAAAATACGAGTAATTGGGATAAATATCGCTTTCAAATATATGGATATACGAGATTAAACAGTATAACTTCAACACTATCGGGTTTGTCCTTGTTTATTTTTTCGTCTGTAATGAGAAAAAATAAAGGTGAAAAAAAACACCTAAGGCATTACTCAAATGATAAATGATGATGAGGTGTTTGCTTGGTGACGATGTTGGATTTTGTCATGTATAATTTTGGGTCAATTTAATCTAGGGATGATTGAATCAAGGATGATTTTGGGGGTGATTTTAGACTGAGCCTGAGAGTCTCTCAGGTTGCCTACGTATCCTGATTGTCCAGGAATCAAATCACAAGTAGTTCCTGGAAGCGTATATTTATAGGGAGTTCATTACCCTAACCCTAAACCATGTCGGTTTGGGTAAATACAGTATTAGCCCTTTGGGACCCACTTATGCAAGTAATCATATGGATAATGGGCCTGTGTGTCTAGAGTGGACTTTGTCCGCACCCCGAACTTTCTGACTTCCGGTATCGAGATGGGCCATATCGTCTCGGTTCTCTGATCACATCGGTCGCCGATGCCTCAAATCGTAATTCGACCATTGGGCTATCACTTATTCTTGTTTCAGGAGGACTATCTCGTGACGCCACGTGGAGGTGCGATATTCGGTATCGTCATAAGCCCCCCAGATCTATCTAAGCTCTTGAGGTCGTCCGATCCGTCAAAGATGTATCTCGCCACTGTCGTCCAATGATCGGAATTTAAACCTGCCCTGCGGACTTACTTCCCGTGGAGTCTGACATACGGATTTTCCATGTCTGCTTTGCAGACTTTTTTGCCTTAGCATTTTCTGTCCCTTGGACTTATAATGTGTGGCTAAGTTGACATCTACTTTGATGCCGTAGCTGTCGAAGGAATGATGAGATGTCCAACTTGGGACTGTCTCGGTTGAAGTTACTTCTCTGAAGAATCTGATTTAATCCTTCTTTTCTTTTGTCTTTGATATAGACTATCTTTCTTTATTGCGTCCTTTGGCCTTATTCGCACATCGGCTTCTCCCATGTCGATGTACATATGTCGATTTCTGCTCCCCAAGTATCATGAGAACCTTAGGTTTGGATCATATTTGTATTTTTTTGGGCACGTTCTCCGACCCGCGACTCTCGCCGTCGCGTGCGGTGCACCGTCGGTGGATTTCGAGAGGATGCAGATGGAGCTCAATTCCTCTCTGGCTGAAGTTAAGCAGACTCGGAAGAAGAGGGATGCGCTGCAGGTCGAGCTTGATCGAGTTCCCTCACAGGTCGAGGCGGCCATAAAAGATGTGGTCATCGGGTTCCACAAGTCGACTGAGCTCGATGATGATCTGACTGTGATGATGCGTACAGCGATGATGGGTGGTTACATTCTGGCGGTGAATCACGCTTTGAATGTCTATCCAGGGTTTGACGTAAGTAAACTTGCTACGCCACCATTCTATGAGCCCGAGGGGAATCTCTGGCTCTAAAATATGGTCCCTCGACTTCTGCGCAAGCCGCCGATACCGCACCGCCTGCTGTCATCACCGAGCCGACTCCCGATGCTACTTCCTAGCCATTGTTCTTTTGAATTTATATTCGACCTTCTGAACTTTTCCTTGTTATGGCTGGTCTTCGTGACTAGGTTTTTGCCATTTGTCGCATGTCGATTCCCATTTCTATGCTCGCTTTTTCATGAGTATTCAATGTCGACTCGTTGTTATAAGCCCCCGAAGTATAATAAAGATTCATCATCTTCGTTATACTTTCAGTAGTTCCGTTTGTCGATCATATGTAACTTGTCTTCCATGCCTTAGCATTTTTTGGACTTTTCTTTGTTGTTGCGTAGTAGAAGAGATGCCCCTGGCTGCCTCCTTTCGTTTGGCGAAATCGATGCCCTTTTGGCTGTCGATATACATTTCTGGCTACGATGTCCTAGTAATTACTGTCTAAAAAGACTGGTAATACGTAACTATCGCTCCGGATCTCGGTGTCGTGGTGTTTCTTTGTCGTTCATGACTCATGACACATGACTACCGAGAGATTTGGACATGATCCGAACTCGATGCCTAGCTTTATTTTGCTTCAGTTTTTGCAGTATTTTGTTTCCTTTTCTCTTTTATCCTCTTTTCCACATCGATGCGTTTCAGCTTTCGAGCCTTGGCTCTGTTTTGCTTTTGCTTTATTTTTCGCGTGTTAATATCGTGTTGCCCCCCAAGTGTATTATGAACCTTTGCTTCTTATTGCACTTGTGAGTCGAGTTTAACTTGAGATCGACTTGATCACCTTAGCATTTTTTGTCTCACGGACTAGTTTTGCCATAGATGTATCGGTTCTATGGGCGTTTGGTCCGACTTTGCGAACCGTGCCTTTGCCTTGGCCTTTTTCGCCTGTTAGGCTTGTTTGGCCTTTGGCTAGGACGTTTGGTCCGACCTTCGGACTCTCCCTGTCTGCAGTGCAGACCTTTTTACTTTAGCAACATTTGTCCCTTAGACTTTTGAATTTTGTATTTTGAATTCTGAATTCTGACCTTTCCTTTGAATGTTGTTTGTGTTGTTGAATATTTGCCTAGGGTGTAGTCCTTTGGACTTAATTCCCTTGCGACGTTGCTTTGTAGGGTGTATTCCTTTGGACTTAATTCCCTTAAGCCCCTCGAAGTGTAGTATGAGTGCATGACTCATGGTACACTAGAATATGAGTCGACCTAACGTTGTACTGCCTCATGGGCTTGACTTGGCTATTTGGTCAAAGCTCGATTCGACTATCGTGCCTCGTTAGGCTTATGAACTGGTCGAATTAAATAACTCCTTATTCGACTGTCGCACTTCGTGGTGCTTATGAACTGGTCGAATAAGGTATCCATCGTGGGATCTTCCAACTGCCTCGCATCGTGGCTTATTGGCTGGTTGGGAGTGATATAAGCATTGTCTTCAAGCTCCGAATATAATGCCGAGGCGAGCTCGGTCTTATTAAAGATGCGCTCAAGTTGACCTACAAATATGAGGCCGAGCCGACCTGTGGTTTTATAAAGATTCTCTCAAGTTGAGCTCCAAATGTGATAGCTCGACCCTCCAGTTCGGTAGGGTGAGTTCCAAAATAATATAGCTCGACCCTCCAGTTCGGTAGGGTGAGTTCCGAAAGAAGATAGCTCAACCCTCCAGTTCGGTAGGGTGAGTTCCAAAATAAGATAGCTCGACCCGCCACACTCGGCTAGGAGAGTTCCCAAATAAGAAGGCTCATCCCGCCATGCTCGGCTAAGAGAGTTCCAAAATATGATGCCGAGTCGATCTCTGACTTATTAAAGATTTTCCCATCGGTGAGCTCCACATATGATGCCTAGGCCGAGCTCGGTCTTATAAAAAATTCGCTCGAGAGAGCTCCAAATATGATGCCGGGGCCAAGCTCGGTCTTATAAAAGATGATGCCGAGCCGAGCTCGGTCTTATAAAAGATTCGCTCGAGAGAGCTCCAAATATGATGCCGAGGCCGAGCTCGGTCTTATAAAAGATGATGCCGAGCCGAGCTCGGTCTTATATAAGATTCGCTCGAGAGAGCTCCAAATATGATGCCGAGGCCGAGCTCGGTCTTATTAAAGATGGTGCCGAGCCGAGCTCGGTCTTATATAATATGATGCCGAGCCGAGCTCGGTCTTATAAAAGATTCGCTCGAGAGAGCTCCAAATATGATGCCGAGGCTGAGCTCATTCTTATAAAAGATGATGCCAAGCCGAGCTCGGTCTTATATAAGATTCGCTCGAGAGAGCTCCAAATATGATGCCGAGGCCGAGCTCGGTCTTATAAAAGATGATGCCGAGCCGAGCTCGGTCTTATATAATATGATGCCGAGCCGAGCTCGGTCTTATAAAAGATTCGCTCGAGAGAGCTCTAAATATGATGCCGAGGCCGAGCTCGGTCTTATAAAAGATGATGCCGACCCGAGCTCGGTCTTATAAAAGATTCGCTCGAGAGAGCTCCAAATATGATGCCGAGGCCGAGATCAACCTTTGGGCAAGAGGAGTCCGTAAAGCTCGAATGCCGGCGCTCGATATCTAGAGTCTTTGTGGTGCAATGTGATTGTGATAAAAAAACATTGCATATATAATAAAGGCTTACAAATTGTATAAGAATTTCAAATAACGATTGTAAGAACCTGGAGAGCTAAAGTGCTCGAGAACTCGCTTCGTGGATAGCTAGATACGGTAGATAATTCGTAGATTTCTCGGACGCCACAGCAGTGTCTTTCCGGTGGCAATCAGACCTCGAAACGGATACCGATCGGCACGCTATTTGGAGGGATCGTTCTTCCCCCACTTTTTTTCGATGTGACCGGTGGAATTGTTCTTTCGACGGGTCAATCTCCGGGAATAAGCCGCCGATCTGGCAGCTGCTGTCCAGAATCCTGCTGCGTTTTTTGTGCCTGCAGTAACTTCTTTGCCACGATCGAGAAATCAAAACAACTCCGATTGGCCTAAAATTTTGAGGGCTTGTTCGTAGCTCCTTATCCTTTAATTTGAACGGTGAAAATATTGTTCCAACGGTTCAATTGTCGGGAACATTCAGCCGACTCGGAACCTGCAGATTAGGGTTTTTCTGCTTTTTTCTACTTAACTGCAACTTTTCAGCGATGGTCTGCCATCGAAACCTACTCTGATCGGCATGAACTTTGGAGGGATTGTTCTTCGCTCCTTCTCCTTGAATCTGAACGGTGAAAATCTTGTTCCACCGGTTGAAACTCCAGCAATAATCCGTCGATCTGACTGTGTTTTTGGTGGCTGCTGCGTTTTGGTGATACAGCAGCTACTTTCTGGCTTCGATCGGGCATCTAAACGGGCTCCGATCGTCACGAAATTTGGAGGGCTTGTTCGTCCCTCCTCATCCTTGAATCTGAACGGTGGAAATCGTTTTTTTAACGGTTCAATTTCCGGCAATCAACCACCGATCAGACTGCGTTTTTGGCATTAAATTGATCACGAACCACCACTCCTTGATCCATCACCGATAGAACACCCTCCTTCTAGCACCAATGACGATGCTGGATTTTGTCATGTATAATTTCGGGTCAATTTAATCTAGGGATGATTGAATCAAGGATGATTTTAGGGGTGATTTTATACTGAGCCTGAGAGTCTCTCAGGTTGCCTACGTATCCTGTAATTGTCCAGGAATCAAGTCACACGTAGTTTCTGGAAGCATATGTTTATAGGGAGTTCGTTACCCTAACCCTAAACCATGTCGGTTTGGGTAAAATACAATATTAGCCCTTTGGGATTTTACCAGCTTATATGGGCTTTACCCACTTATGCAAGTAACCACATGGATAATGGGCCTGCGTGTCTAGAGTGGACTTTGTCCGCACCCCGAACTTTCCGACTTCCGGTATCGAGATGGGCCCTATCGTCTCGGTTCTCTGATCACGTCGGTCGCCGATGCCTCAAATCGTAATTCGATCCTTGGGCTATCACTTATTCTTGTTTCAGGAGGACTATCTCGTGACGCCATGTGGAGGTGCGATATTCGGTATCGTCACTTGGTTTTCGTTTTTTTGCTGTGTAATATGTGAGTTCATTCATACCATTTTAGGGAGTTTCCCAAGCTTGAATAAAAGGAAATTATGGAAACAATAGGGGAAAATATGATAGAGAAATTACCTTCAAAAATAAATAACGATAGAAAATAAATGAGACCAAAAGAAGTGATTCTGAAATTTATTTTTTCAGAAAAAAACGATACCGTTTTCAGGATTGAACCACACACAAAAAAATGGATGATCAAAAAAAGAAGAAGAACTCACCGAGTGTATGCATGTATTAAGCTGATAATGATCAATTTTAATTATGCATAATCTTCCATGTAGTCACCAAAACAAATCTTTGTAACGGGAGGCTAGCCTTATGAACGAGAGTCGGTCTAATTCCGGTCATCCATAATTATTCATGCGGAGTGGCTGAGCTTACCACCATCCTAAGCCAAAGGGTGCGAATAGCCAGGCTTAGTTGAAGAATCTCATGCCAAAGGTTACACCTATCTATGACCGGACCTCTCTTCTCGGCCTACTTTCGTGCCTTCTCTTTCTCGCTTCTCCGAGCTCTGGTTATGAACCGAGAAGGTCAGTATTTTATCGAACGTTCCATCAATCGGGGTTTAGAAATCTGAATGACATAAGCCTTTTTCACTTGCCATTGCCTTTAATGGCTCTGATAGTCCTAACTAATTGCTAGTGATCTGCAACCACCCTATTCCAGGTGTACAATACCATCAGGCTGGTATTGGAGACAAAGCTATATACTCTAAGATAAGTCAAATCCGTCTCAATCGAAGGTGAAGCCAAGGTTAGCTTATTTACTCTCTTCGTCTCCGTGATGCTCAAGACTAGTTGTGATGCATGATTGATCGATGTATATGAAGATGACCCATGGCATTGGTTTTAGCTTCTGATGCGAATAGGCAAATGGAATCGATAAACAATTGCTACATACGTTATGTTATGAATCTCTGATACCCCCAGCGTACTTATTAATTGGTGGGAATTTGAGTCTAACCGACCAGTGAAACAGGTATGGGGTACCAATTTTCATTTATATATGATATTTCTGTTTATGTCAGAGGTGTGGTTCTATCGGATAGGATGTTCTCGTTTGAAAAAAATAATGAAAATCAAGGGTGATAATCGAAAAGTAAAAAATATAAAAATGAAATACAAATTAAAATTCTACTATGTACTACTGTGTCAAGAGAATGCAAAGCATAGTACATGTGAAACTAAAAGCAAGTTTCACCCACCAAGAAGAAAGAAGCAGCAAAATTTGCTATCAGCAGGGAAATACTGAAGAGACAAATAAAGAGTAACATTACATATATAATAGAAAAAGTCCTCAATTTATTGAGGGACAAAATAAAAGGTGATATAAATACAAAACAAAATAAAATTCACACTAACGATACATATATAATAAAAAAATCCTTAATTTATTAAGGGACAAAAAAAAGGTGATATAAATACAAAATAAAATTTACACTACATATAGAGATAAAATAATCAATTATTAAAAATATTTATTATTACTAATATACTCAATCTACTAATAAAGTAATTAGACATGTGCATAATCAAGTCTTTAATCTATATATATTCTGTAATGATTCTTTTTGTGTGTTCACACTGCTATGGTATACACTTATCAATTACCATGTATAGAGGAGGCAATCAATTGTGTATATTGTAATTGCCACAGATTAATGAAATCATATTTTCCTCACAATCAATGTGTTCACGTTGTAATTGCTTGTTAGCGGGTTGTTTCCTGGTATGGGTGTAAAAAAACGGACAATTAGGTTAAATCCCACTTTCACACACACACACAAATATATATATATATATATATGTGTGTGTGTGTGTGTGTGTGTGTGTGTGTGTGTGGTATACATATCAAAGTACACGTATCTTTCACAGAAACCTACAAAAAAAGATTCATAGCTTCAGTTTTCTCATTTTTCTTTCATTCATAGTCAACTCATAGACCAATAAAAAATCAATGAGTTCTTATTTTTCAAAGATAGTTAAGGCCTTTGTTTCACCTATAGAAGTCACTTTTCGATCTCATTCAAAGGGTAGACTTCTCATGACTTTCTGGACTTTCTCTTGGTTCATAAACATTTTATCCAGAGATTCCAATAAATCGATGATTTCAGTAAGTCTATTATCCATTTCACATATGAATTTAGTAGGGGGCACTTTGAACAATTCATAAGAGTGCATCTAGATGTTAATTTTGGACTCTTTAAGTCTGTTTGTTCCTTTATATTTCATTTGCAGTTTCTGCCAAATTTCCTTGCCAGTATTGCATTGTGAGACATATCTTGCATCTTCATTGCTCAAGGCATTCACGGGAAGGGTCATGGATATAGCATTTAGAGACTTCCTTTTTCATTCTCTTCCAATTCTTGTCTTGTTTTGACAATCTGTTCAACAACATCATTAGTGATTTTGGTTTTCATTGGGATGATATGACTGTCCTTGATGGAATACCGGAAATCAGTGTCTAAGAATCTAGGTGAAATCTATTGGCTCTATCCACCGAGTATAATGATTTCTATCAAGAAGGGTGGTATCATACTAGGCTTGCCCTCTTGTTGTTTGGTAACTCGAATTGAAGTGATTTTCAATGATAAGGATGTTTCAAAAAATTGAGCATAGATAACACAAGATATGATACCAAATGTGGGATCTGATAAGGTCGATACCACAACCAGAAATGGGGTGAATTTTTGTTAGGCCAAACACTTCCATTTTAAAGTTTATATTAACAAGATAACTTGGGCATCGCTCTAATCCTCAAAGTATGTGTTATATCAAGATCAAGTCGTGAAAATGCGGTAAGTGGTAAGCATAACACTTGTTAGATCTTATATAATTTAGATACAAATACAACAAGTCTTAGGAAAAGCTCAATCAAGTCCAATACAAGATCAATTTGTAGTCTGGTGCAATGAAATATTGAATAAAATGCTTGAGAGTGAGTTCAATAAGCTCGGAATGTGATAAGTATTCAATCATTCAACATTCACAAGCAGTAAGTAAGGAAATGCACTAGTGAACAATGATTTATACAGGTTCCAACTTGCATATGTAAAATATACAACTTGCAGTCAATCATATATGAAGTCGGACCATGGATTTGAACCTCCCTCCAATAAGATTTCTTTATTAATCATCGATAGCCTTGTTCCAAGAGTGTTAAAACTCCAAACATCCAGTAATACTTAGCTAATCAGCAAGATAGAACGTTGATCAACTCCAAACAACAAGCACAACAACCTACTAAAAATCCGTCAACACAAACTTCTCTATTGCAACATTTTGTGTCTGTTTGAGCTTGATCTTGCACTTATTTGTATATCATATTTTCTTCTGCTAGTTCTGTAGGAAATCTACATAGGAACACAACGGAATTCAAAAATTTATTTCATTTTACCCAAGATCGACTTCGTTTAAGCAATAAACAAATAAGTAGTAGACGGTGGTTACCTTGCTTGATCTAAAAGATCGACGCTTTGACCGTCTAAAGAGAGTAGTGATGCACGGAGCCGCCCAAGCGTTCGGCCTCTACCGGTGATCCACACGAATAGCCCGCCGGAATCCCATCATGGATTGCTACCATAAAAACTCGGTTGCTAGACCGATTTTTTTTCTCTCTCAAAACTCTCTCTAAGAAGCTCTCTATTTTCACAAGAACTATTAGCTCTTGAATTGTGATGTACAAAAGAGCTAGCCAAGTCTCCCTTAAAGGTGTTGGGGTGCCACTTTCATATCCCAATATGATTGGGAAAAGCTTCCTAATGGATAAAGGAGAAAGAAAACCAATTTCCAATAAAATAAGAAAAATAGATATTCTAGACTTATCTCATTAATATTCAATATCTTATATTAAATATTTTTCCAAGATATATATTGACAATATCTAATATTGAATATATCTTTTATTATATTATCATAAATCAATTTACACATTTGTATATATCACATATATATATATATATATTACACATATAAATCCATAAGTATATACATTTATTGCAAAAGTGCAAATGCATATCACTTATGCATCTTACGCATGCATTCACTAATATATTAATATCCTATATTAATATATATATAATATAATACAATGATTAATTAATTTACAAAATCCATGTGTATCATTATACACAATAAATTTCGACCCATATATATAATGTATACATATTTAATTAATCAACATAATTAATATATTGCATTATATTTATTCATAATAAATAAATACCACCATATTAATTTACCACTATAACCCTTTATAGTCGAGATAAACTTTTCCTTATTTGGTCATCAACTATAACCACATTTTAATCCGGCTAGATGTTCTTATATCTGTGACCCGATAGGCTTCCGAATATGTTGACCGTAGGCACAAAGTGCAAATTACGAAAATGCCCTTCATACCTAACGATCACGGGATAGCGTCTAGCAACACACCGTGACCCCAATCATCGGAAGAGTCAAATGCAATGACTACTACCTTTCATGTGAAACAGTTACCGTGTAAATAGAATCCTATCGCTGTAATAATATCCATACGGTCGTTCGTCGAGTGTCAAACATCAATGACCGTATCTTATAATCTGGATATCATGCTCTCTAGAAGTAACTCATTTACTTCCACTTTTCAAAGATTCACGAGGGTAAGACATTCCTTATAAGAAGGCCCTTTCGATATTCACCCCTAATGATAGGATACGCGATTCCCAGACGACCAAACATGTATACTCCGCATGCTTCAGTATCACACTCAATCACTACCGCATGATCGCCCCATGGCTAGGGGAAACCTAAATAGTGTCAAAGCATGACAATCCACACCGTGATGCCCTGAAGACTCCGGTCCTAAGGATAATTACACAACTGCCATATAGTGTGACACTTAACAGTGTAAGTGGGTCAGTCTAACGTACGCATTCTCTAATACACGTCCACGTACAGTCCAAGTGTCTTTACACTTCGATAGACGAGATCTATCCCTACCCTTAAAGACAGAAGACATCTAATACATGCTAGTCTGTTTATACTATCAATGCCCTGTTTAATAGTACATAAGCCTAGAGACATTTAGTATCAAACTTATTCAAGTGATTAGAGATCTCATCAACCATAATCGCCTATCATGTTTTCTCTATCACAGTTTAATACTAAGGACGTTATCATATAACAATTCACAATTAGTTCTTTAAAAGAACAAATATATGACAACATAAAAGCCATTTATCATATGTATAAACATAAAGAAATAGTAAAATGATCCGACCCGGTCGGATCCGGTCCAACCCGATTGGGTTTAGGACACTATTTCAATAAGTTCTACAGCAGTTGATTGCAGCTCCAATCCAGCTCAATAAGAAGCTATAAACAGACAAATTGCACAGACTCTTCTTTCAGCTTCTATATCAACTTAAACTCATAAATATTGTATGAAAACTTATTAAAATTTGAGCTTAGATGAATGGTAACAAGTAAAATATTTAGTAATAATGAACAACCCTTTCTTCAGGTCGAAATGGACCTTTATATGGCCAACATCCAGCAAGGCATGAAAAGGAAAGTAGCTAGCCGTTGGATTTGCATTTTCACTTAGAAACTTTTTGCCTGTTTGAACTCTTGAAAACTCCGCCTCTTCTTTCTTAGTTATATAAGCTTCGTCTTCTCTTAAAATAGCAGCTAAAGTCCTTGTGTACGTTGAGAGAAGAAGTCAATAAGTGATATAATGAGGTGGAAAGTTACAAGCAAACTTGCATGCCTACTTTGTTGTACCTTGATAAGTTTTGATCCATTGATCAAAATTTTGATCTTGTGTCTACCAAAATTCCCTCCAAAATGATATAATCTTTCATCCTTTGTATCATATGAATGGTACATAAGTATATCATAATGTATCACATGTTGACATCTTCAATTATAAGTTGTATTACTTGAAAACTTGATTTCTTCATATATTGATGTTTTGTATGGTTTGTATCTTTGTAGATCGTGTTTAGACACATTTATATCATCTGTATAAGATCAAAATAAACTTTGTTCCATGTAATTTAAGTGTAAGACTTCAGTTGTATTAGTACATACATGATATAATAATGATACACGTAGTGACATATATTGATCAAATTGGTTATAAAAAACACATAAGTGTGTGACCAATAATGTGATAAAATGTTAAGATAATATATAAGACTCGATGTCAATTAGTCACATATGAGATGTGTCATCTTGAAACAATCAGACCTAGTTCAATCATCAAGGGTAGTGAAATTCAATTACTCAATAGTTTGGGCCTTTGGTCTAGTCGTAAGAGGAAATCTTCACTTTCTTGCAAGAAATACGATTGGGGAATTGTCTATATTGGCAAAGAAAATGGATTAAATGTTGAAAGTATTTTAAGGCCATATTAGGGCTAAAAGGGTCTCTATATCGGGGCCCTAGGATATTACAGGTCCAGGTAAGTCTGTAAAATAACGATAACAATTGAAGATAAGAGAGTGTCGCTTTCATTAAATAATTTAAATCTTGGAATATTTGGGTTTAAATTGATTACAAATACAAAAATAGTCATTTTGGATGAAAGACAACATCCCAGTAACTATTTTAAGAAACTGTCTGTTTAGAAAAGTACAACAATCATTATGAACTAATTCCAATACTAAGATAGTAATATGGAATAAACATAATAAAAACAAATTGTTGACATCGTTAGCAGAGAGCAGCATAAGAGAGCACCAGATGAGACGGAAAGCACCAGTAGTGAATTATCAAAACAAAAGAGTAGAGAGTAGTTGCGTAGAGACTTGATGAGAAGAGATCAGCTATGAAGGTATCAACAGTGTAAGAGTCGGTTGTGTAAAGATCAGTAGAGCTAAATACTAACAACAGATCTGAATCCTATCAACACTAAGTGATATCACAACTGAGTTCCATTCAGCTGAGTCATGTTTCAACTCATATCTTCAACAATCCCCCTCAAGTGAGGTTTGTATAGGTTTATCAAACCTAGATTGCCTTTGTAGAATCGGAATGATTATTTTCTTAGATAGGTGAATATGTCAACAACTTGTTGATGTGTTGGAATGTGAGTTATGCTAAAATATGCACACTCCAATTTCTCTCTGATGAAGTTCCTGTCAATTTCAACATGCTTAGTTTTGTCATGTTGAGTTAGATTCTAGGCCATGTCAATATCTAACTTGCTATCACAGTAGATTCTGGTAGGTTCTTGGATCTTCATTCTCAAGTCTTGTAGAAATCTCTTCAACCACATAATCTCACTAAATACATGTGCAATTTCCTAGTATTTTGCTTTTGCACTGCTTCTGGCCACCACTGGTTGCTTCATGATTTTCCATTCAAGAAAACAAACCATCCAGAAGTTGATCTTTTATCTGATAAAGAACTAGCTATGTCAGCATCAACAAAAGCTTCAGTAATGAGATCACCCCTTGTCTTGAACAACAAGCCACTTTCATGACTATCTTTTAACTATTTCAGCATTCTAATTGTTGTGTCCAAATGTTTCCTTTTTGGATTTTGCATGAATTGGCTGATCATACTGACCTTAAAGGTGATATCTAGCCTAGTATGAGATAGTTAGATAATCTCCCAACTAACATTTGATAATATTCAGGATTAACATCTTCACCATCTTTTTCTTCTTTCCCAGTCTTGTTGTTGTATTATATAGGAGTGCTTATTCGTTTGCTCCCTAGCATCCCATTATCACAGATAAGATCCAGAGTGTATCTTCTTTGAGTGGTAGAAATTCCAACTTTACATCTTGATACATTCATTCCCAAGAATAGTCTCAGTTGTCCTAGATCCTTCACTTCAAACTCATTGTTGAGAAGTTTCTTCAATTTACTGATAATAGACTGATTGTTTCCAATGATGATTATGTCATCCGCTTACACAATCAAAATATTTATATGTCATGAGCTTGAGTTCTTGTAGAACATAGAATGATATGCTTGTCGTTGAGTATAGCCATTCATTTCCATTACTAGAGTAAACCACTCAAACCAAGTCCTTGGGGACTGTTTCAGGCCATAGATGTATTTTCTAAACTTTCAAACCTTGTCAGTTGATTGACCACAATAGAAACCAGCAGGACAAATCCATGTAAACCTCTTCTCTCAGCTAACCATTTGGGAAGGAATTATTGATATCCATTTGGAACAATGGTCATTCATAATTAGTAGCTAAGGCAATGAGGACCCTAACAATATTCATTTTTGCAACTAGTGCAAAGCTTTCCAAGTCAATACCAGGGATTGGATTATATACCTTGGAAAAAGTTTAGCCTTGTACCTTTCAACTTCCTCGTATGCACCATATTTGATACTAAATATCCATTTGCAATCCATTGTATTGGTATTATTTGATAGATAAGTGATTGTTCATGTGTCATTCTTCTCCAAAGCTGTTAATTCCTCAATGACTATTTTTTTCCAATTTGGACTCTTCGTAGCTTCATCAATATTCCTTGGGATCTGATTGTTTGTGTTGTCTATTTCACACATAATCCTTGTAGATGGTGGACTACGAAATGTACTTGTTGGTGAGATGATCAGTCCTGCTTCATACTCAATTTATTTTGGCAATGGGATGTTCAGATGTAACAGATAGAGCAAAATCAATGTTCTCAACTGGACTGGTTTCCTCAGCTAAACTAGTTTCCTCAACTTGGACTAGTGTTCTCAGCTATGATAACTTCTTTTGCTGAACCGTTTTCCTTTTCATCTGATACCAAATTTCCACAAATTTTTTGTGACCTTATTTCATCAATCAATATAGGCAGAGTAAAAGGTGTATGCCAAGAATCCGCTCCATCCTTGTCAAGTTTAGTACTGCAATAATATGGAGAATTTTCAACAAAAGTGACATCAAAAGAACAATACATCCTTCGGTTAGTGTAATCATAACATTTATATCCTCTCGGAGAAGGAGAGTAACCAAAAAAACGGTTTTCACAACCTTGAGGTCTAGTTTACCTCTTGAATGAGCATGGATATGTACAAAAGTTGTACAACCAAAGACTTTAAGGGGTAGATTAGCAACTAGGTGTGAACCCGGATAGGATTCATAGAAGTGTTCAATAGGAGTCTTAAAACTTAGAACCTTATAAGGCATTATATTGATCAGATAAGTACTAGTTAATATATCACCACCTAATAATATTTAGGCAAATTATTTGCAAACATTAAAGCTCTAGCTTTTTCAAGAAGATGTTTGTTCTTTCTTTCAATAACTCCATTTTGTTATGGAGTGTTGACTCGAGAACTCTGATGAATAACACCATTTTGTTCAAGAAATGAGCCAAGTTCATATTTGAAATAATTATTATCATTATCAGTTCTTAATATCTTGATTTTGGTATGGAACTGAGTTTCAGTCATAGTGAAAAGTTTTTGAAAACAGTGATAACTTCAGTCTTTGTCCTTTAACAAATATACCCAACAATCTTTAGAATCATCATTAGTAAGAGTTTTAAACCATCTAGTGTTAGATAAGTTTTGTAACTCTGCATGTTCCCTAGAGGTCACTGTGAATCGGTGTGAAAGGAGCTGACCTTTTATAGGAAACGGGTTTAAACACATATTTATGATGTTTTACGTGCACATATGCATCACAATGGAAAGAATAAATATATGTGCTGCAAAATAAATTTGGAAACAGTATTACTATATAAGGAGCACTAGGGTGGAATAATCAATTGTGTAGCAATTTAAGCTTCTAGAAGGCAGTTTGGGAAGCTTGAACAAATTCATATAAATCACTCCTAAAATATTGATGTTTCAAATCATTGAGCTCCTTTTCAGCATTAGCAATTCCAATCATTCTCCATGTACTCAAGTCCTGAAATACACAACAATCAAGAGAGAGATTAGAATCACGGTGGTTATCCTTGGTTAGTTTACCAATAGAAACCAAATTACAAGACAAATTAGAAACAAATAAAACAGATTTAAGGATAAATTGTTCATAAAGTTTAATGGTCCTTATTCCTGCCACTTTAGAATATGAACCATCTACAATTTGGATTATATGGTCCTCGGTAGATAGTTCATAAGTGGAGATAAGGGATTTGTTACCTGTCATATGGTTGAAGGAACCTAAGTAAATGATCCATCAGGCATTGCCTTAATGGATGTTGACCTTTGAAGTCTCCTCATATGTCTTTTTCTTATCTAGCAATTGTTTCAATGGATTCAGTTCCTCTCTTGACAAAGAATTATTCTATTCCAATTCGGAGGAATGAGCCTAATCATGATCTCTTCTACATTGTTCATAGTCACTACTCTTCTAATCTTGTTCAGAGATATTTTAGGGATTTCTAGCAAGTTCGAACACTTGTCCTTAGAGTGACTCTTCTTCTTGTAGTAATTACTGAACAAATTTCCTCTATCATTCTTCTAGTATTATTCTTCTGATTGAAAATAGATTGAACAGCCCGGGCAGAGTGTTTGCTGCCTGAATTTGCATTAGAATGATTGATTGTTGACATTTTGCTCTCTTCCTTTTTGATATAAGCAAAGGCTTCCATTATGTTTGTAAGAGGGATTTTGGACAAGATCCTTTCTCTTGCAGGATCAAATTCAGGGTTCAATCCTCAAATAAACTCATAGACCATATCTTCATCCGGAGCTTGTTTGTAATTGCTCTCATTAGTGTTGCATTGCCAGCTGATTGTTTTTAGTTGGTCAAGTTCCTGTCACGAGGTCTTTAGATGATTGAATTACTATCTTACATCCTTAGAACCTTGTTTTGTACTTCTGAGCTTGGATCTGACAGCATAAGCTTGAGCATGGTAGCCTAGATTTGAATAAGTTGTTGCCACTCCTTCTCAGATTTCTCTAGCAGTAGAACTAAAGAGATATGCCTTACCAATGTTTGATTCCATTTAGTTGATCAACCATGACATGATCATGGCATCATTTGTGTCCCAGATAAAGACATATATGGTTTTGAAGAATTTGGAACCTTTTTAACCATTTAATTTCATGCTAGTGATATGTAGAGAAGGATTTTCTCCAATAGAAAATGTTTTTGCAGTTGATTGCACAGATGAAATTTGCTAGATGTAGAATCTGCCATTTATGGAAGAACAAGAAGAAGAAAGTAGGACTAAATCTTTGATACCATGTAATATAACGATAACAATTAAAGATAAAATATTGCCGCTTTCATTCCTTATCCAAGTCTTGAATATTTGGGTTTTAATAGATTACAAATACAAAAATAGCCTTTATGGATAAAAAAAACAGCATCTCACTAACTATTTTAAGAAACTAGCCATTCAGGAAAGTATAAGAACATTAAGAACTAATTCCAATAGTAAGATAGTGATATGGAATAAACACAATACAAAATAGATTGCTGACATTGTCAGAAGAGAGCAGCAGAAAACAACGCTAGACAAGACAGAGAACACCGGTAGTGAAGGATCGGAACAAAAGAGTAGAGATCAGTTGTGAAGAGACTTAGTGAGAAGAGATCTATGTGAAGGTATTAGCTGTGCAGAGAGCAGCAGAGCTAAATCCTAACACCGTTGAATCCTATCAACGTTGAGTCTTATCATATCTGAGTTCTATGCAACTGAGTCTTGTTTCAGCTGATATCTTCAACAAAGTCCCCTGGCTCTGTTTGGTTTCGGTTGGGGTCAAATCTATTTGGATCCAACTCAATATTTTATTCACTCCACTATCTTATTTACCATAATTTTATTAATTCTATTATTTTATTATAATTTCTCTCACAAATCATTTCACCATCAACCAATAAAATAATATTAATCAATTCAACCACTACACCATTTCACCATTACTTTCTCAATATAATACTTCATTAAAATATCTCTCTGACCAATCATTTTTTCATCTACACAAATTTCAATACAAAATTTCAACTTTATAATCATTATTTCACTTTATTTTATTTCATTCAAATTCCTTTCACCGGTCATATTTCATTTACACATATTTCAATACAATATTTCAACTTTATAATCATTATTTTACTTTTTTTTATTTCACTTCCTCTCTCATAAATCCATTCAACCCCAACCTAACCTAAAACCAAATAGAGCCTAAGGTCTAGCATGCCTTATAACTTGGTACTGATGCTGACTTGAAGCCTCTTCGTTGGCGACTTGTTGCAGTGGGGCATGTTGGGCCTTCTCTACTTTTGTCCTTCCCGTCTGAACAATATAGTCAATAGTGGGAATTCTTCAGATACGTACTTTTCGAATTATTAAGCATCCACCTAAGGGTTAAGATAATAGTATTCTCTGGAAGAGTCATTGGACTATCTTCAAGATGGTTTGGGGAACAACTATGACGTTAGTAATACGAGCCTTCCCCAGCCTCTTAAGGGGTCTAGCCTATGCTTGGTCTATAAAAGGCTTTTCATGATATCCTAGAGCCTCATCTTCTTGAATTTGACTATTGGATAGGGGTTAGTTGTTGTTGTTGGAACCTTGTGACCATTAGGTTGTTGGTGCCATAGCTTTGATCGAGGAGTAAAGAAGAATGTTTGTTATAGATTGGTTGAACGAAGAGATGTTGGTTGTAGTACTCAGGGGCCTTTCTAAACCAGCTTCAATTGATGATACTTGAAAGTATCCTCAATGTGCGATATGATAAAAAAACGGAGTTTTGAGGATCCTTGGTTGTATATTTGGAAAAAATGTTGTGTCGAATGTTGTATTACTGCTTCGTACCATTTTCAAGATATGATCAAGCCGTTTGTTGTTATAGGGTAGTCGTTTGTAGTCGAATGTTGTGTCTTTTCATTTGCCTTTTTGTCTATTGCACATGTCTTGCACCGTGAAGGTAATAGAATGTGTATAGGTCTCATTGCGAGGCAATTAATAAGTTGGAATGCCTTTCATGAGGATAAATTGGGGGGATTTCACTTGCATATTTTGTCATCGATATTAGACATGCCCAACGTGGTTGACCAAGGATACAAAAATGGGATAATTGTCGCTAAAAGAGGTGGAATGTGCCTAACCCGTCTTTCATAAGCATTGATCTTGTCAGAGGCATCGGTGAAGGGTCGAGGCATCTATCCTCAAGTAAGATAGGGTTAAGAATATGTCCATACCGTGGGAACTATGTTGAGGGCCTAGTACAGATTGTGAGACCGCCCACGACCCTCGCATGAATATGCTATAAGGCCGTAGAGAAGTTGTGATGTGATGGACGAACTCAGAGAAGGTGGAGTTCCTTTATCGACGTCCCGATGCATCATTTACATGGGTCATTCGGCCGAACTATATCCATATCAAATGGTACATTTAATATTCATAAATATCTTTATTCTTTTTTAAATGACATTAGGCTATTAATTGAATATAGTATGAAATTTGTTACTTTCATTAAAATGTATATTTTATTAAAATGTTTAGTGTCATTTGTCATGATACAATTGTTATTTATTGTTGTCAAGTGTGACTTGATCTCTGCGTCTAGAATCTTGAAAAGTTATATGGTAGTCAGCTGAGGTAATGGGCAGCTGACTAGAGTGTTCAAGTCTGTGAAAGTCAGATGGTTGAAGTCAGCTGAGATCCTTCTGTCAGTAGAGTAGTCTGTTGAGCCGTTGAATGCTGTTGAGATGAGCGTATGAGTATTGGACATAAAGTTGGTGGAGTCATCACTGTTGGGGTCCACATATGGGGCATTTATGAGAATTTCGACAAAGATGCTATGGCGGTTAGGGTTTAGGGATTTGGGCGTATAAATACAAAATTTTGTAATCAATGCAAGCGTGTGTAAATATTTCTAGACTTTAGTGCATAATAAATATCTCTTTTATGTCCGTGGAATAGTAGGCACAACGCCAGAAACCACGTTAAATTATGTAATCTTCTTGTTTCCGTTCATCTTGTTGACTGTTTACTTGTTAGATTGCTTTTGTTTGTTATATTTCTTTGTTATCTGTTACAACAAACTGGTATCAGAGCGTAGGTTCAGGGAATCTCCGCAGTCGGAATATATTTTATCTTCACCAAGACCGTCACCGGTGCTAGGATTCTATGATAAAAGATCAGTTATTTGGAAGAAAGATGTCTTCAGTTAACGTAAAAATTGATAATTTTATAGGGAGAAACAATTTTAGTCTATGGAAAATCAAGATCCGGGCTCTTTTAAGGAAACGGGGATTATGGGCTCCTTTATCTAGTAAAAAGGACACCGGTTCCTATGAGATGGCCAGTATGGAAGAGAAAGCACATTCAACCATCATGTTGTACTTGTCTGGTGATGTTATCACTGAAGTTGTTAAGGAAGACACCGCTTCCAAGTTGTGGTTAAAGCTTGAAAGCATGTACATGACTAAATCATTAACCAACAAATTGTAGCTAAAGCAACGTATGTTCAGTTTAAGGATGCATCAAGGTACTCAGCTGAGAGATCATCTTGAATCGGTGAACACAATATTACTTGATCTTAAGAATATTGATGTTAAAATTGAGGATGAAGATGCAGCTTTAATTCTATTGGTGTCATTACCGGCATCATATGAGAACTTTGTATAATCCTTTATTGTTGGGAAGGATAAAGTGACTTTGGAGGATGTAACGCCAGGGAGCTGAGACGCAAGGCAGCACGCACAGACAGTCAGGCTGCTGGACTAGTAGTCATCAACAGCAGTGGGAAATGGCATGGACAAAAGAAGAAGTCTTAGAAATCTGGGTCCAAAGGTCCTAAATCCACATATATCTATAATTACTGTAAGGAGCAGGGACATTGGAAGTCCAATTGTCCCAAGAAGAAAAAACATCATGAGAGCAATTCTGGCACGGCAGCTGTGACTGCTGAGCACTCAAATGAGGATCTGGATCTGGTAGATGGAGATTCGGCACATCATGTTGATGTTTGGTTCCTAGATTCTGGAGCATCCTATCATATTTGTCCACACTGAGAGTGGTTTTGTAATTATGAGCAAATAGATGGAGGTCATATTTATATGGCCAATAGCAAGGTTTGCAAGATAGTGGGAATTGGCTCAATTCAGTTGAGGACAGAGGATGGTAGACTTTGCACACTGAAGGATGTGAGACATGTTCCACAGATGACCAAGAATTTTGTATCTCTTAGTCTTCTGGACAGCAAGGAGTTCAATGTCAAGGGAGAAGGTGGAGTGTTAAATATCTACAAAGATTCAATTGTGGTCCTCGGAGGTATCAAGAGGGAACCTTGTATATATTGCAAGGCTCTACTGTATCTGGATCTGCTATTGTGGCATCCTCAGAAGTTCACCAGTCACAACAGACTAAGTTATGTCACATGAGACTGGGTCACATGGGTAAAAGAGAAATGCAGGTTCTTTCTTTAGCAGGTCTTCTTGAGGGATATAAGGTCAAGATGTTGGACTTTTGTGAGCACTATGTGTTTGGGAATCTTCACATGAAGCAAGTTCTCAGCAGGCAAACACAGCACAAAGGCATCACTTGATTATAACCATTCTGATTGTTGGGGTTCATCAAAGGTGGAATCATTGGATGGTCACAGATATTTTGTGTCATTGAAGGATGACTTTGGTGGTGGTGATGAAACACAAGAGTGATGCATTCAATAGTTTCAAGCAATAAGAGGCTCTGGGTGAGAATCAGACAGGCAAGAAGATCAAAAGGCTTCAAACAGATACATAGACGGATCCACACTATACATAAGGGGGTCCACGAACCCCGTTAAAAATAAGAAAAGGCTACATTTTACCTATAGAAAAATATTTCGGACCCCGTGAAAAAATTTTACCTTAAAAAGATTTACGGACCCCGCTGAACATAATTTCTGGATCCGCCACTAAACAGATAATGGTCTAGAATTCTTATGGTCAGTGTTTAATGAATTCTATAGGAATGAGGGTATATCCATACATCATACAGTCATGAATACTCTTCAGCAGAATGGGGTAGCTGAGAGGCTAAATCAAACACTTATGGACAGGGAAAGATGTATGCTCTCTAATGCTGATTTATCAATGAGATTTTGGGCAGAGGATGTCAGTACAACATGCTACTTAATCAACAGAAGTCCTCACATAGGGATAAATCTCAAGACACCAATTGAGAAGTGGTCGGGCATGCCTGTTGAATACTCAATTCTCAGGGTGTTTGGAAGCACCATGTACTATCATGTTGGTAATGGTAAGCTGGAGCCAAGAGGGTAGTATTTGTAGGGTATGGAGATGGGGTAACAGGATATAAAATATGGTCATCATCAGAGAACATATTTATTCTCGGCAAAGATGTTGTTTACGATGAAAGTTCTATGCTCAGCTCATCAGTGGATAAGTCTGTTGAATCTGAACCACTGTTGAATCTATGAGAACTGACAGAGAGGTGAAGCTTCAGGGGGAGTCAGCTGAGCCGCAACACTCAGCAGGTCCAAGTCAGCACTCATCTGATCTAGTTGTTGAACTAGAGTTGAACCCAAGCCATTCAGATAAACATGCATCAGCTGATAATCAAACAACAGATATTGTTCAGCAGAGTATACCCGTCAGCAGAGCTAGAAGGACTAATGTTGGGATACCTCCTAAGAGGTATGTGATCGCGTGTAAGTCACTAACATCAATATTACTAGCAAGAATACTAGGTACATCGTAGTATAGTAAATGCAAGTCAAGGTCGATCCCACAGAGACAATGTAGCTTTAATTATAAATGATTCTAACCTAATTAAGAAGGCACATAGAGGCGGTCATTGACCAACAATAAACATAAAATAAAATTGGTATTTCTCCCCCTCTTCTCACCGATCTACTAACTTGGATTAGTTAATCGTTACGTTTACTTCCCCCCACATAATTTCCTTAAATTAATCGAGCGAGCTTTTGATTTAATTATCAGCTACGGGTGCAACTCCTAACCCTATCTACTCCGACCACGGTAGTAGACAATCTATACACAAGCTACCCTCCTTAATCGGTCTGTAATAGCCCATATGCATAAAGAACTAGAATTGCCGATATCGAGCGCTAATCATACCGCTAACCCGTCTAGACAGCTGTCGACACTGCTATGTCCAAATTAACACTTCACTATTCGTATTTCATGTTAATTTTACGATTACAATAAACAAATTGGCCAGATCTAACCTACTGCTAATTAAACCTTCGATCAACGTAGTTGTAGTGAATCCCAGATTTAGGTTTTCTAAATATTGCCTCGGTAAACCGGTATAGACCGCCGGTTTACCGGGGTTAGCTTTTCTTATTTCTGGATCTACATTGCTCAATTATGATTAATCTAAGTAAATCATGGGGTTGTTAAACATGCAGATTAACTAAATCACATAAATAAGAACATATCTACCATATTGAAGACAAAAAGGAATGTTCAAAGCTTCATACCTTCAACAATGCGAGATCTAGCTCGATCTACTCAAGCTAGAGATGGTAGAGAAAGGGAGAAAACCATAAATAACTCCTCAAAATCTTGGAATAACTTTATTTCATCAAATTATAATGTAATTGAAGATTCAATAATAAGATATGATAAACTTATGCTAATGCGGCTTTATATACATACAACAGCCGACTTATGACTCATAGAAAACCTAACCGACCTAGACAATGCGGCAGAATCGATTTCGTGTCCCATAAGGCCCTCATTTTACTGGACCTAGCCCTTGGTAAACCGAGTTGACTTTTTTCTTTTTCTCCAGCATATTTCTTCTTGGACTTCTTTTACTTGGCCCAACATACTTCTTTTGGTCCAGATCCGTTCTCTAATGCTCCAGATTAGGTACATCCTATAAAACACATAAAACAAGGAAAAACAGTACCAAATCTTCGGGAAAATAACATTGATGCAGAATTACGATCTTTGAAACATACACATATTCCATATAATCATGAGCCTATATGTCCTCTATTGAGCAGAATTTGGGGTTAATAAGGGTATAATTAATGGTACTAATTAGGGCGTTATCAACTACCCCCCACTTAGCTTTTGATCATCCCGAGCAAAAAGGCAAAAAAGAAACGACCCTCTGATCAGTATACAAGTTAATTAAAAACAACTATGCTTCACAAAGTCAAGATCAAGATCATGCCACTCAAACCCATCAGTAATGCATTAAACACTATTCACATCATGAGCCAATGTGTGCGTGCAATAACTTTCACAACCGCTTAGTAATGCAGAAAATCTCACATTACATCAACCCGTAGTCGAACTAACCAGTCTCAAACATGTTATTTATTAATCAAATTAGCTGGCAAGGCAGATCGAGAACAGAGTATATATTACTTTTAGGCTCGCGTTTATCAGTCTATGCAAAAGTCGTGTGTTTTACGCTCCTTCGACTCAATGCACTTCTCTATCTTGGCGGGTGAACTCTCATTGATTTATCTATCCCCACGGCCCCAATCTTGATAAACTACCAAATCCGAAATTCCTTTGCCCTTATAAGCTTTGGTTAAACATAATTCGGGATAAAGCCAAGGTCAACTCTAGTCAAAGAAATATGCTATCGACTACATACCAAGGAAAGTGAGTCATACGTGCGTAAAATGGTGGCTCATAATAGAATATGTGCTTAATACGCCACTACTTTAGAAGTGGGCACTTACCTTCACTTGTACATCGTGGAACAAAAGCGAAGTCAATTAACTCGAAAAGATCAAAGATATCATATTTTTTCGAAATTCTATCGAAATGAATCAAAGTCTAAATGGTGAACAGGGCATCAAAGAGAATCAAGATAATTAAGCAATTCACGGAATATAATGCTAAGAAGCTAAGTGACGTCCCTTACCCCCCACTTGAATGAAACATTGTCCCCAATGTGTAAGATGAAAAACGTGAAACGAAAAGGAACTTAGCTGCGTTAAGGGTGGAGCCAAAAAAGAATTGGATCGTCTTATAAATCATCGGGTGTTGGTAAGTAATCCTTGAAGAATCTTCACTAAATATCTCAAACAAACCAAGAAACTCTAGTTTACTTTATCGTGGTGAGAAGTTGAAGTTTACTCTTGTGTTTATCACATTCTCAAACTCTCTTCATGGTATCGGAGCCTTACCGAGTTCTAAAATCCGCCGCAAAACTCGCTTCTTTTTCGAGAAAATGTCAACATTATCCGAAGTTTCATCTTCTTCGCCGGTAGACTCACAACCGGGATAACTTGAACACTCTTCTTTTACAAATCATAAACTTGATGGTAACAACTACTTGCTATGGTCAAGGTCTATGAAAATGTATATCTCCGGCCAGGGCAAGATGGGATATCCGTCGGTTCCAAACCTTGCTCGAAACCGACCCCAAGTTTGAATCGTGGCCCCCTCTAAAACCTCAAAACCAACCAGGGAAAGTCAAGGCAAACTTATCGGTGAAGAGGAGAACGACGAGAAGCCGAATGCTCGGTTCTTGTCGCCTTTAGAGCCTTTATTGCTCAGCATCAGGAAGGTAGCTCCCCTACTGAAATGGCCACTCATGCTAAAACAGGTATATTTTACTCACCTCTTAGTAATGAGACTTGGATTGTTGATTCTGGGCTTCTTCCCATATGACTCGGTAATAAAAACCTTATTACCCAATATATGCCATGCAACCAAATTCACGAAATTAAGACTAGCCGATGGTTCTGTTTCTTATGCAAAAGGTGTTGGGAAGGTTAAACTTACTAATCGATATATCTACGTAATGTCCCGTTTGTTCCAAAGTTAGATCGTAACCTTATATCTCGTCGCAAGAAACTCACTAAAGATCGAATTGACAAGAAACCTTATAACAATATTATGGCAGTAAAAGAGAAAATAAATAACTCCAAACAAATTAAGCCGACAAAATCATTATTGTAATAAAATTCCGCTACATCAACTAGATAGGAAATAAAAACAAGAAAATTGAAAATAACAACAATAGAAAAGAAAGAAAAACTAGTCCTCCTCATAATAATCCTCCCACAGGCTATTGCTCATATATATACTGGGAACCTCATCTCTAGGCTCAAAACCGGGAGGTGGTACGGCCGAGAAACCTATCACACTCGTTGTGATAATAATTCAGCCTTATGCATGGCGGTCATTCCACCTCTTATGCGGTAGAAGAAGATGATGCTCGGTGACGTGGGGAAGTCCTAGGTGGTGGGGTCAATGGAGGAACTCCTAGAAAATCTATAATTCTATCCATCTTGTGATGCAGACTCGCAATTTCCCTCGAGTGCTCCTCTAGCAAGGCTCTCTAAGTCCAGGGTGCTCCGTGGACCGGAGTACGTTCCCTCTCAGCTCTCTGCCTGACCCGTCTTGGTATGCATTGAACCGACTACGAACTGATCATTGGCTCAGGGTCTTCCCAATCGTCACTGACGAGAACTTTCACCTCGTCCTCCAAAGCAAACATGTCAATCATCGGCCCATACGGCAACTGCTCGCACTCAGATGTGGCGGCAAGCTCATGAATGCGGCTATGCATCAGTAGACCGATGTTGACTGGAGATCCCTGCTCGAGATATAACATCAACTCCGCCCTCTTAGTGGTGACAGAGACCGTGTGCTTGGTCGGTAGAAGGCGGGCACAACCAAATCGGTTGACCATCTTCCGATCCCAAGATAATTCACACTCTAGGAAGATGGTAAGGCTCCCATAGGGTTGCGCTTCCATTGCACCCCAAAGTAATCAGCTATCATATTCATTCTCTCGAGATCTTCAACATTGGTCGAGGATGTGTACTCGTCTGGGCCCACTGTGGATTGTGAACCCCATAATACTCGTTGATCCGCTCAATTGAAATATCAACATTTACACCACGGACCATCGCAAATATGGCTCATGGGTTGTGCAAAAGATAAGCATAGAATTCCCGCACCACTGTAGCATTGAACCGCATCGGTGCCTCAGCCATATCCAAAATATCTTGTACTTGTAGGGCTCATGGCAAGATCGAACTGCAATCGTCCAACTCTACTCCTCATTCTCGGGCAACCGATCTTCCATTCCAATGCCCTCGGAACGATTCATAGATCTCTAACGAGTGAAATTGCTCAACCCCGTCTATCAAGGGGTTAGCATCTCCATAAACAAACTGGTGACCACTTGGACGATGGGCTGTTCTGCTACGTTTAGGACCCATCCTGAATGATTGATGAAGCTGATACTGAAAAAGGTACCTCGGTAAACCGGAGGTAGACCTCGATTTACCCGCCTGAATTTCCTAGGTATCTTTCTGGGAGTGTGCTCTGATGAAGAAAGAAGAAGAATTGTAGCAGCTACACCTTGCAACACCACTATAGATCAGCAACATGTATGGAAAAATGGGTGTTTTGGGATGGTGAAATGAAAGAAAAAGGTTTGATTTTGGTGGAGGTATGGTGGTGATAATGGTGGTGATGGTAACCGAATTTTTTGGAAGAAGAAGAAATGGAAGAAGTGTGATGATTTTGAAGATGATAGTAGATGTGAATGATGATAATGGTGATGAAAGGGTGGTTTAAATAGGAGAATGATGGAAGGTGGAAGGATTTGGTGGGATAGTGGGTAGAGGAGTAATTAGGGTGAGGGATTTGAGGGGTGATTGATGGGATTAAGGTGGAGTTATGGTGGAGTGTGGGAAAGGATGAAAGGGTGGGAATAGGGAAAATTGGATGGTTTCTACTGATTGGTAGCTTTCTGGTGCAACGTGTGTCCTCCACGTGTCTCTAAAAATTCTGCTTTTCAATCTGACATTCAAAAACTTGAAAATCTTAGCTCGGTAAACCGGTGGTGACTCTCGGTTTATCGGGGCTTCTTTTCCCCAGATTTCTCTGTACTCCTTCACCGCACACTTTAATTAATCTCTCTGCTCAATCCTGACCTCAAATTGACTAGTCTCTTACTCCTTTTGTTGCTATCTCCGACTCAATCCTAACCTACTTCATTAGAATCCGCAACGAGTAAAAAAAACCTTCCCAACATCCATCGGTTTCAAGCCTAATGATGTGGTAGGATGAAAAAAAGCTCATCCCTTCATCCAGCTACCTTTATTCACTCCTAATCTAACTAAGGGTTTAAAAGAATAGTTCTGAGTTTAAATTCGTCAGCTCGACTTACCTTCGTACCTTCAATCAATCAAAAGTCGGGGCCTTAACTCACCAAACTTGCATCTTTGAGGTTTCAACCGGCATGCACTTCCCTTCGCGTTGACCATTACTTTTCAAGAGTGCCTTTTCCCGGTTTTCCATAAAAACTTTCTAAGCTCTCTTCCTAGCACGCCTCTCTCTCTCTCTGCTCGTGTGCTAGGTCTGCCCTACGTCGAGATTTAATCTTTATGCCCAAGGATTCCACACTTTCCACTTTAAGCTCCAATCCGTCACTACGCAATACGGAAGGACTAGCTTCCGTGCGCGTCTTGTTGTGGTCCTTCTCTTCTTGCTCTCTAAGAATTAATCTCATTAATTCTTACTTAATAGTTTTTACTAAAACCTCTCATTGCCTATGCTCTTTCTTCTCTATCTTCATGACTTCTACTTTGCCTGAATCATAAGCCATCCTGCAACTTTCCGGCCTATTATCTAGGGGCTCTAAGATTTTGAAAGATATTGCATCATTGTTCAATCTTAAAGTGATCTCCCCATTATCAAAGTCCATGATTGCTCTGCTTGTCACTAAGAAAGGTCTTCCTAACAAACCGGGGCACTTGGGGTCCTCTGGTACATCTATAACCGTGAAATCAATTGGAAAAATAAACCATCCTGCCTTTATCGTGCACTTCCTAAGCAGACCGGCAGACATATCTCTCATCCTATCAACAAAGGTCATAGTTCGGGTTTGATTCATAATGAACGAAAGCTTAATCTTCTAGCAGAGGGATAGAGGTAGAATATTACAACTTGAACCGGAATCGCAAAGATCTAAACCTACAGATATACCATTGATAGAAATTGGGAGTCGAAACGTTCCAGGGTCTCCTAACTTTTATGTTGTGTCAGAATCTGGGTAATCCTCATGTTGGACTTATTTCTTAGTTTTGATGATGAGTGTCAGACTAGCTGTTATAGTGCAAAGGCAAAAAAGATGTCTAGATCAAATGTATAGGCTTATTAGAGTTTGATTCATAAATAGGTTTGATCGAACAAGCACTGTAATGGTCAGCTGAGCTTTATCAGTAGACTAGTCAAGATCAGTAGGGTAGATAGGTCAGTAGACTAGTCAGGAACCTGCTGAAGACTGAAGACGAAGGGCCGAGGGCTCAAACTCGATTCTGAAGGCTAAGGGATCAAACTTAGTTATTTAAGTCAAGGATATGGAATCAGAATTTAGGCAAGTCTGTGATGACCTAAACTGATTACATATACCTTGTGTAGAAGGTCTAAGTTCCATAAGTTGGATGATGTTTGGAACTTGGTTATATTTTAAAAAGGTGTAATCTAACTTCACAAATAAAAGTTAGATAAAAGAAATCAGCTGCATTGTACTTTATACACAGCAAATTGATGTTCAGCAGACTGATAGGTATCTCAGCAGACTGATGAACCTGCTGATAAAGTACCTCGGTTAATTCAAGATTATATTGGAAGATTACATGGATAAGGACAGCCAACTACCTCTCGACTTATCAAACAAATCAAAGGCCGAGATTAAAAGAACGTTGGGATGATTCGGATCTTTATCCAATGGTTATAAGTCAAAGGGTGGACGGTACGCATTGTCAAAAAGGAATTCTGACAGTGTCAGTCCTATGAATAGTGACAGAATGCAAATCAGATGGGACAAAGAACAAGGAACGGTTACATTTGAATTTCAAATACAAGTCACATGCATTCTTGCCTATAAATAGAGGACTTTCAACTCAGAAACAATTGGATGAAAACTAATAGACTTTGAAGAGATATTACTGAGCTGATAAACACCCTGCTGAACCTACTAAACTTAAAGCTACTGATCCAGAGAAATTCTTCAAGTGTTTTCTATATTCAAGCTACATCAAGCATACACACTTGAAGCCTGCAAGCTGCTGATTATATCATCCTAATCAAGTCGCAAAGACTCGAATCATTTATTTGATTCAATCTTTATTTTATAAAAAACCCGCCGAAGACAAAGGAAGCACGCTTGTGTGAAAGACTGTTGTTTGTGGTGGAGCTGGTGAAGAGGCAATCCTACCCTTCAAGGACCAGTGGAAGCCTCAGGAGCAGCAATCCTACTTGTTCCTAGTTTTCAGTTTGTGAAGCCATAGTTATTGGTGAAGGACAAGAAACCTTAGGAATCTTTGTAAAAGCTACATCAAAGATCTTTAGTGAATTTCCTCCAACATCACAGGAGAAGAGTGGACTGATAGGATTACACCACCTGGAACCACTATAAAATCTGCCTACTTACTTTCAGCATTTACATTCTGCACTTAGTTTATTTTACACATCAACTACTGAATCTAGCAACTGAAATCACACACTTGCACTATTGAGTATCTAATACTTAGTATCATATTTAACAACAAGTATCAAGGCTTAATTTTGATATAATTCCGCTGCACAAATTCAGCAAACTCAACTATCAGTAGACTATTGTTTATCGACAGGCTATCGAGGTATCGACGGACTATCGAAGTATCGTTGCGATCTAGCCGAAGTTGCAAAATTTGTTAACTCCAAAAGTTTTAAGTGTTAAGTTTATTCACCCCCCCCCTCTAAACTTAACCAAAGCCTTTTCAAGGGACCAACAATTGGTATCGGAGCGATTTTCCGTTCAAGAAATCCTACTTGTTGTGCTTGTGAAAATTCTTTGAAACTTTCTTTCAAGTTACTGATTTTCAAAGACTTGCATCATGGATAACACTCAGTATGCTAGAACTATGCGGATGTGTTCTCTAGATAAATTTGATGAGTATAAACGTCGAATGCAAGCTTACCTTGCCGCAACTCATGATGAGATGATGGATGTACTAATCGATGGACCACTTGGAGATTACCAAGGCAATAACAAGGGTGATACAACCGAGTACATTCCTAAACCAAAAAGAGAATGGAATGCGAAAGACGAGAAAAAGAGCAAACCTCAACAATATTGCTATTGACATCATTTATAGAACCTTGGATAGCAATATGTATATGAAGGTTAAAGATTGCAAAACTGCAAAGGAACTTTGGGACAAGATACATTTGATCTGTGAAGGCACTGATGCAATAAACAAGAATAAAATCAGTGTGGCCAGAAAGAGGTTCCAAAAGTTCAAGATGCTGCCAAATGAAACCATTGAGCAAATGGAATCCAGATTTAATGCAATCCTGGATGAACTTACCCTGCTGAGTGTAAGTTATTCAAAAGAAGAAATAAACACCAAAATCTTGGAGGCTCTACCAGCAAAAGATGTTTGGAAAATGAAGGTGACTGCAATAGAAGAAATGAGAAAGTTGCATGAAGAAGACACCTTCAATTTGTTTTCAGATCTCAAGGCTTATGAATTTAGCAAAAAGCTTGTGCTCGAAACGAAAAAGAAGAGCCAAAAACCACCGCATTGGTGCTTCACATCAAGAAGAAACATCCGGAGGACAAGATGATCCGCTGGATGAGATGCAGGAACAGATTGCCCTCCTGAGCAAGAAAATCAGGATGATGAAGACAGGAAAGGCCCCTGCAAGGAACTTCACAAAAAGGCCTACTGAAAGAAATAAAGAAGAATCAAAGAAGGACAATGACTATCTGTGCTTTCATTGCAAGAAACCAGGACACTTCAAACCCGAATGTCCTGAGTTAAAACAAAGTAAGGAACCTGATTATCTTTGCTTCAACTGCAAGAAGCCTGGACATTTTAGACCTGATTGTCCAGACCTACTGAAGACCAAGAGTCAACAAAGAAGACATGGCAAGAAGGCTATGGTTGCTGAAGATGAATCAGGGTATGAAGTGGAATCTGAAAAAGGAAATGAATCAGATGACACAGCACTGGTTGCTTACATGGAAGATTATGCTTTGATGGCCAATATGGATGAAACTGGGGAGGTATACAATACTGTATCCATCAATACTCCTGCTGGAAGTGATTGTGAATCAACTTGTGGTTCAAATCCTAGAAATTCTGATAATAATGAGACTTTGGATGCCATCCTTAATCAACTGAGGATAATACAATCTAGTTATGAGATTGTGAAGGCTGAAAAAGAAGCTCTTGAATTAGAAGTTGGAAGATTGAAAGCTGCTTTAAAAGTTCTCAAAGGTAAGGAAAAAGATGTTGGACAGAATCAGTGTAAGCTCAACGATCATCCAAAGCCCCCGAACCTGCTGAACCATCTTGCTCCACAACTGCATACAAATCTGGAAAGCCTTATGGTGATAAGACAGGGCTTGGATTTGGAACTCAACAATCCAAAAAGAGTGGATCAAGTAAGGTTACTGAACCTAGCACCAGAATTGGTCCTAAGTTTGTACCAGCACAAGATCCAACTCCAAGTAAGGTTGCTGAGGCAGTAAAACCTACTGAGGATATTTCAAGGAAGCAAAATCAGAAGTCAAAGAAGTCAACAGCTCCTAACAAAAAGAACAAATCTAAAGATAGGACTGCTGGACCTTCTAGACCTACTGATAGCAGACCTGCTACCAAGTCTACTAGACCACAAAAAGGTAAAGGTCAAAAATATTCCAAAGATAAGAATCCCAAATCTAAAAATGTTAATCATTCAAGGGATACTTATCTCAGGGGGAAAGGTAGACTGTTCCCTACTGATGATGATTGGAATATTCCTGTACCTACTGATAGAAACAACCGGTATAACCATGCTGCTAGGGTAAAACCTAAGCAATGGAATCAGCAAAGGACTCAGCAGAGGACTTATAAGAGGCCTCAGCAGGGACCTCAGGAGACTCCATATTACAGGGATGTTCCTAACAGACAGCAAACAAATGGTTATACCAATGCTTCTAACACCAAGAATCACTTCAAACAGCATTATAAACCAAAAGGCCAGAAAACATATATGAATCCTACACAACCAATTGTTAGAACTTATGGATGTGTGGAATACATGTATGAACCAAAGTATGACACTTTTTGGAGAAGAACTTATGGAAACTTACCAAAATTCATGCTTACAACTGACCACTATGGACCCAAACAGGTTTGGGTACCTAAAATGCATTAACCTTATTTTGTAGGGTGTCTGGTACTTTGACAGTGGATGTCCCAGACATATGACAAAGAATAAGCACTGTTTATCAAACTTTGTGGCAAAAGATGGTCCAAGGGTGAATTTTGGCAACAAGAATACACCTGGATATACAAGAGGTTATGGCACACTTGTAAGAAATGGACTTACAGTCAAGAATGTTGCATTTGTGGAAGGACTGGACTACAACTTGCTGAGCACTGGACAATTCTGTGACATGGGATACAAGGTCACTTTTGACAAAAACAAGCGTATTGTCATTAGTGAAAGAGGTGATCAAGTTGTACTTGTTTGGTAGAAGACAACAAAATATGTATGTTGTAGATTGGTCTACTCGGTTCCGAAACTCGCTTCGATTGTGCATACCAAGTCCGAACTCAATTGGTTATGGCACAAGAAGTTGAATCACTTAAACTTTGATGATATTAATCGGTTGGTGAAGAAGAAGGCTGGTGATTGGTTTACCCGAGATCACATTCAAGAAGGATGCTATATGTGATGCATGTCACGGGGTAAACAGATAAAGTCAAGCTTCAAGTCAAAAACTAAAAAATCAACTAATAGAGTGTTGGAGCTGATGCATATGGATCTTTTTGGACCAATAACTCCAACAAGTGTAACTGGAAAGAAATACACCTTAGTGGTTGTGGATGACTATTCAAGGTACACTTGGGTGATATTTATGAACAAGAAAAGTGAAACACTCCAAAGCATGCCTAATCTTTTAAAGAGATTACAAAATGAGAAAAGTTTAACATTAATAAAAATAAGATCAGATCAGGGTACTGAATTTCTCAACAAAGTTATAAGAGAATACGTGAACGTAAATGGTGTACGCATCAACTTGCTGCTGCTGGTACACCTCAGCAAAATGGGGTTGCTGAAAGAAGAAACAGAACTTTAAAGGAAGCAGGAAGGACAATGATATGTGAAGCTTTGCTACCTGAAAGATATTGGGCTGAAGCAGTTAATACAGCATGCTATACACAAAACAGAACATCAGTGAACAAGAAGCTGCTGAAGACACCTTATGAGGTTTGGAATGGAAGGAAACCAAACATATCATATTTCCATCCATTTGGAAGCAAATGTTTTATCCTAAATCACAAGGTTCATCTAAAAACATTCCAACCAAAGTCAGATGAAGGGATCTTCTTGGGATATTCTTCAGTCAGCAAGGCATTCAGGGTGCTGAACAAGAGGTCACTGAAACATGAAGAAACAACACATGTTGTGTTTGATGAACCTAAGTTCACTGGTATGGAAGATGAAGATTGTGAACCTGCTGAGAATCAACAAGTCACTGATCCAGATTGTGTTGAAGTTTTGGAAAGATTCAATGACTTAAAAGTTTCTGATACGGCCCCTGCTGAACACCCTGCTGGTGACATTACTGATGCAACAACTGAAGCAATTCAAGGATCTGCTGAACCCCCTGTTGTTGAAGAAGCTACAGCAGACCCTACTGAAGATGAGGTTCCTGATAACCAAACTAACCAGAATCCACAATGGTTAAGGAATCACCCTGCTGAACAAGTTATTGGCAATGTACAAAGCAAGGTGTAAGGACCGAGAAGACAACTGGAAGCTATGTTTACTTGTTTTCTATCTCAAATGGAACCTAAAGTTGTTGAAGAAGCTATTTCGGATCCGTTGGATAATAGCTATGCAAGAAGAATTAAATGAATTTGAAAGAAATCAAGTTTGGACACTAGTTGAAAGGCCAAGTCATGGAAATATCATTGGTACTAAGTGGGTATACAGAAATAAACTTGATGAATCTGATACCATTGTGAGGAATAAGGCCAGACTAGTTGGAAAAGGCTATTCTCAAGCAGAAGGAATAGATTTTGATGAAACTTATGCGCATGTTGCAAGATTGGAAGCTATCAGATTATTCTTGGCACATGCTGCACATAAGAACTTCAAAGTTTATCAAATGGATGTCAAAAGTGCATTTCTAAATGGCATTCTAGAGGAGGAAGTGTATGTACAGCAACCTCCTGGATTTGAAGTTAAAGATCAAGAAGATAAAGTGTATAGACTCAACAAAGCACTTTATGGATTGAAACAAGCACCAAGAGCATGGTATGAGACTCTATCTCAATTCTTGGTGGACAATGGTTTTACAAAAGGCACCATTGACAAGACTCTTTTCAGAATCAGTGAAGGGAACGGCACCCTGCTGGTACAGATTTATGTGGATGACATTATATTTGGTTCTGAAAATGATTTACTTTGTGAAAAGTTTGCAAATCTAATGAAGAGTAAATTCCAAATGAGTATGATGGGAGAGATGAACTACTTTTTGGGATTGCAAGTTAAACAGATGAAAGATGGAATCTTCATTCATCAAACCAAGTATACCAAGGAGTTGCTGAAGAAGTTTGGTATGGAAAACAACTAAGATATCAACTCCAAAATGAGTACAAACATCGATTGGATGAAGATAAAGAAGGCAAAGATGTTGATCGGACCTTATACGAAGGATGATAGGCGATCTTCGTACCTTCGCCAACGGACTCGATATATCCTTTGTTGTAGGTGTTTGTGCAAGATTTCAATCTAAACCTAAAGAAAGTCACTTAGGTGCAGTCAAAAGAGTTCTCAAGTACCTAAAGGAGACTTTGGGAGTAGGGATATGGTATTCCAAGGATGGAAGCTTCAAAGTCATATCCTACTCAGATTCTGATTATGCTGGATGCAAAATTGATAGAAAAAGCACTACAGGAACTTGTCAGTTAATGGGAAGTAGACTGGTCTCCTGGTTCAGCAAGAAACAGAATTCTATATCAACTTCCACTGCTGAAGCTGAATATATAGGCTGGAAGTTGTTGTGCACAAGTGCTTTGGCTAAGACAACAATTAAGGGACTATGGAATTGAAGAAAAGGAAATTCCAATTATGTGTGACAACACAAGTGCAATTGCAATCACAGAAAATCCTGTTTTGCACTCTAGAACCAAGCACATTGATGTGAGACATCATTTTATAAGAGATCATGTTGAAAAGAAAGATGTGGTGGTTCTATATAACCCTACTGAAAATCAACTTGCTGATATTTTCACTAAACCACTTGACAGTGAAAGATTTGCCAAATTAAGGACTGAACTTGGAATTATACAAGTTGACTGATATTCAGCAATGTACTGGAATTCACCAAGGGGATTAGTCTTTGCTATGTTGGGTGAGCTCACTTAGCAGATTAGTCATTGGTATCAACAATTCCATGTACTTATGTTTGGACAATTGAGCAAATGAGGTTGCCAAGGGGATTGGTCTTTGTCATGTTGGTTGAGCTCACTTGACGGATCGGTCATTGGTATTAAACTTCATGTTGTATTATCAATTGAACAAAACAAGAAGAAATCAAGGATCAGCAGAGTCACATTGTCAGCATACTGCTGGAAACAACCTTATCAGCAGACGCCGAGCCAACCCTGCTGAGGACAACCCTGCTGAATGGAACGTTACACAGTCAAAGTCATTAAAGTCAAAAAGCAGTTTGGCGGGATATTTATCCTATCCTTTATTACCATAGTTACCACGATCCAACGGTTACAAAACGTTATGGAGGATTTATGGGCCACGTGTCAAGACAGCATTTACTCAGATTAATCGTGGTTAACATCAATGTATGTGCAATGACAGTTGCAACTACTCACTGTCTATATATTCAGACTGTTACACAGCAGATTCTGTACTTGCAAAATCTGCTTTATCACTGCGAATTTCACACTGTGTGAACACAGATTCATAATCTATCTTCTTCATCTCATTATTCTCATAAAAATGGCGGAAAAGATTGATGTCCAGATTGAATCAAGCCAAAGTGTTAGAGGTTTTGTTGTTGATGCAAACAAAACTGAATTGGCCATTAATATCGGTAGAAGAATAAGGAGGGTTGCTGGTTTGGAGAATATACTCAATATCATATTAGAAACAATTTCATACACCAATGTTATTGATTTCTGGAAGAACATGGTTGTGGAAGAAGGAACTGAAGCGTTCAAGACAACTGTGAATGCTGAGGAGATTGAAGTTTCCCCTAGTCTACTGAGGGAAGTGTTTGGATTTGAGGAAGTAGTGGATGGTCCAGTAAATCCTGAAGAAATGGGACTATCCAAGATGGCTTTTGTTGATCAAATCAAGACAAATACAGCCATCAAATCCACTCCAGGCATCAATTGCAGACATATTGGAAATGAGTACAGTCTGCTGAGCAAGCTCATTGCAAAGAACATACTTGGACTGGTTGGGAGTATGGACACTCTATCAGGACCCAAGATAGAGTTGATGATGATCATTTGCAGGAGCATGAGATTTGATTGGGCTGGTTACTTCATTCATTACATGAAGAAGGTAGCCAAGGAAGAAAAAGAGGGAAAAAGGAAATCCAAGGCCTTGCCCTTAGGATTAATGGTTCAGACCCTGCTGAATCATTTGGAGGTTCCTGATCTTGAACCTGAGAAGATCAATCAGTCTAGATACAAGAAGGAAATTGATTATGCTATTCCTGGTCTAGATGATGATGAAGATGTTGCTGACCATGCTGCTGATGATGATAGTGATAGTGATGGTGATGGTGATGCTGGTGGTGAGCAGGTCAAGCAAACTGTGAAGAAATCTGCTAAACCTGCTGCACCAAAGAAAGCTGCTGAGAAAAGAAAGGCTGCAGAAACAAGAAAGATTACGGATATACCCGGATTGGATTGGGGCCCTGTTCAACCATATTGGGCCTATAATCTTGGCCCATCAACATAGATAATGGGCTTCTGCGCCCGCTGGCCGCTGCCCCCAAGCTTCTTCTAACCGCTAGCTACAAGCCAAATCGTGTCCGCCAACAGTAAGCAGGACTCATTCTCTCCATGTGATTCTAGCTAATATACTTAAGGCACAGACTAGTCCGCTGTTCGACCATTCTTCTCGCTGCTCGTCGCTCGCCATGTTTGTCCAAATTTGGCCAATCCAACCGGCAACACTTTACACCGGCTAAGACACTTGTATTGCATGCATGTTTAACTTAGCCGTGTACTCTTAGTTGTCTTATCGGTGAACAAGAAACCGACTTACCTTTTTTAGCCTATATATATAGGATCACATTGTGATAGAAAGGGGATCCATCTCTCCCTCAAAAAACTTTAAGCTATTAATTTAATACAAGCAGAAACTCTGCCGATTTGTCGACTGATCTACCTGTTCTTCACAAACACTTAAACCGCCACCACACTTCTTGATCACCACCGTGTCCTCACCGTTGAAATCATTCATCACAGCCCTATATCCTCAAGATAAACACTGTTACCGCAAATCTGGTGTTCAACGCAACATCAGTTGGCTCCGTTACCGGGAACTCATCATCATTCAGCTTTTGGAGATCACTCACTCCAACACAAGGACGATTTCACGGTGTCTCAGGCGAGGAGGATCATTATCATCAGTCTGTTGGTAACCAAAGCTTTGATCTTTTTGATAAAACAACCCAGAAATCGATGCTCTCCTCATCTCAACGACTTACACAGAAGAGATCACCAACTTCATCGCATACTCACGCTTGAGTCCATCTTTAAATATCCAGGTTTGTTTATACACCCTCTTTGGCGGTTTCGCATCTTCAAGTAAAGAAAGTTTGTTCATTTTTGCTATAAGCCGCCAGGAAAACGCAAACACTTTTTACCTCGATATACTGAACCAGAAATACCCACAAAAATCATAAGTAATGGCTGGCGGGAAAAACTTGAACCCAGCAACACCGACTAAGCCAGTCAATCAGCGCCCGACACGTGGAGCGAGCACGCTGCGTGGAGAGGCTAGCCGAAGGGTTATGTCAGATGGGGCAGACGTCAACCCTGCCCTCACGACCGACATGCGAGCATATATACGGGAAAGAACTAAAGCCCGCGAAATACATGAGGAGGCGGTGAGGAAAAACAAAGGAAAAGGAATCGCCGGGACATCTAACCCAAATAACGAATACGAGGCTATTACGAAGAGGGAAGCTCCCCCACAAAGAAGATGCATATAGAATAGCTCTACAGGCACACATGGAATACGTAGAGGAAATGCGAACTGGAAATGCATTACTAATTGCTGAAGGATTACCACCCCAGCCTATCCGCAAATTCAACCCTCCTCAACCCACACAAACAGAGCTACAACCAACTTTCATTCCTCCAAAAACCGTTCAATCTCAACGATCAGAAATGGAAGAAAGCAGCCATGCGACCTCGCATCCAAGGGGAGACAGGAGATCAGCTTTTGGTCGGTTGGGGCCCGTGGTCGACGACCGCGGTGCAGCCCCAGGGCGACCAAAGAATCCTAGACAGGTCCGCACTCGTACAGAGGGACATGGGGACTCGCAAGATCAGGGAGGACATATGGCGTTCCCGCCAATTCCCCAAACACAGGTAGAAATGGGCATCATGAAAAAACAGATAGAGGAGCTGCAGAAGGGTACAAAGAGTGTTAAGGTGGTTCCGACATGGGGAACGAGTGTGCTCCATCCGAGTATATTGAAAGCCGCACCAAGAGGGGGGACTCACTACCCCAATTTCATTAACTACCATGGAGCCACGCATCCACCGGACCGGGCCGTCGCCTTTCCAAAGCGAGAATCCGCTTTATGTACCTCTAGCGACGAGGCTTGGTGTATAGCATTTGTGGGATCAATGCAAGATAGGGCGGCATCTTGGATCCGCAGTCTTCCTCCCGGTTCGATATTATCATGGGATGATCTGATCAACAAATTTATAGCTGAATTTAGGTCGGTGGGAGGACCTAAAAAGACACACATTGACCTGCATGAGGTCCGACAAGGCGACAACGAGGCCACCCGCAGCTATTATGAGCGGTTTTATAAAGTGTATGAGCTAACCAGGGGCATAGCAGATAACGTTGTCATGACTAGCTTCGAAACAGGGTTGAAGCCGGGGTATTTGAAATCTTATTTCGCTTTGTCGCCATCAGCGAACCTACAAGAGATGTTGAGCTCAACTAGGAAGTACATTGCAACCGCGGGAAACGAAGGAGTGCCTTCGTCCGGCAAAAAGGCAAACAGAGGGCCGAGCGTAGCCCGCCAAGAGATACCCGCCGTGGGGCGATCGGGAAATCAAGAAACCCGAAAGATTTAAGGAAGAGCACTTCACGCCGCTCGAATTTCCTATTCTCGGTATTAAATGAAATAAGGGACGAAATACCCGAACCATAGCCGATGGTCCCTGACACACGTCGCGATGCATCCAAATATTGCGGCTAGCACAGAGATAAGGGTCACACTACTGACGAGTGCATTCAGTTTAAGCGAGCAATAGAAAAATTACTTGCCCGCGAACACCATGATCATCTCAAACTAGATGCTAGTGGTCCGGACAGGAGGAATCAGCAAGCTCGCCAGTTCGACAGAAACATCAGAATGATAACTGAGCCTCCTCCCAGCAACAATCAGATTAAGAATCGCATCGGCTCCATTAACAAACATGTGGAGAAGCCTATAGTTTTGCGAGGAAATGAGCAACCTCTGGCCTTTACTCGAAGTGAGCTAGTGACTTCGATCAACACAGAGGACATGTGCTTATGCATTTCAGTGGTCATCAATCGGGCCTGTGTCAACAGGGTAATGGTGGATACAGGAGCTTGCCGCGACATTTTGTACTACAACTGCTTTAAATAATTGGGGTTCAGAGATTCCAATTTGAAGCCGCACAATGGCACCCTTGAAGGATTTACGAACCACAAAATACAAGTCAAGGGGGCCATCGACTTGGATGTACAGATGGGAGATTATGCGCCATTTCACACAGAAAAGGTGATGTTTTTAGTAGTTGATCTTCAGTCCAATTATAACATGATAATCGGGACACCCGCTCTGAAACAATTTCAAATGGTAACTTCCATTCCGCATCAGAGGGCTAAGTTTTATGTTGGGGACAGGATCGGAACGTCGATCAGCGAGCCTGCAACTGTCCTAACATACATACACGAGATGAGAACAGGGAACAAGAAAGCACGAATCGAGCAACCCCCGCACATGGAAAACATTGACATGATCGTGGTCGCCGTCCAACGTACGCCGCTTAAAGTGGAATGCGAAACATTGCAAGTCGAGATGAACCCGATTTTACAGCAGAGGATGAGTTAATAGAGGTGATCATCAACGATAAATATCCTGATCAGAAAGTTAAAATTGGGGCTCGGCTGAGTTCTTGTGAAAGAGAAAAGTTGGTAAAATTACTCAAAAATAATTTGAGCGCTTTTGCTTGGGAAGTCACGGACATGAGAGGGGTCGAGGCAGACGTCGTCCTCCATCGCCTTAACGTCGACTCCACCTTCAAGCCGATACAACAACGAGCACGCCAGTTTTCAGCTGAAAAGGAAGCGGCGGTAAAAGTCGAGGTTGAAAAGCTCTTACAGGTGGGGATAATAAAAGAGCTCGCCTACCCATCTTGGCTGGCAAATGTGGTTATGGTAAAAAAGCAAAATGGCAAGTGGAGAATGTGCGTCGACTTCACGGATATCAATAAAGCTTGCCCCAAAGATCCTTATCAGCTTCCACGAATTGATCGGTTAGTAGACTCTATCTCTCGGCTTTGAAGTATTAAGTTTCATGGATGCATATTCGGGTATCATCAAGTACGAATGGCGAGTCCGACAAGGAGAAAACGGCTTTCGTAGCCGCCGGAGGGTTATATTATTATGAGATGATGCCATTCGGGCTAAAGAATGCGGGGTCGACTTATCAACGAATGGTTAACAAGGTCTTCAGCTCGCAGATAGGAAGAAACATGGAGGCTTACATTGATGATATGGTAGTCAAATCCGCTGAGAGCGGCCACACTGTTGACCTTCAAGAAACCTTCGACAACGTTCGAAAACACTCAATGAAACTCAATCCAGCCAAATGTACTTTTGGTGTTCAGGAAGGCAAATTTCTGGGGTTCATGGTTAGTCGTCGGGGCATTGAGGCTAATCCAAAAAAGATTTAGGCCCTAATCGACATGCAAGAACCTACAACTATCAAAGAGGTTCAAAGGCTTAACGGCCGCATCATCGCGTTAGGTCGGTTCATATCAAAGTCAGCGGAGAAGTGTCTTCCTTTCTTCAAGATTCTCGGGGCGACAAAACTTTCTCATGGAGCGCGAGTGTTCGCAGGCGTTCCAAGCTCTGAAGGAATATTTAGGGAAACCACCTCTTTTGGTTAGCCCTGTAGAGGGAGACATTTTGTTCTTGTACTTGGCGGCTTCAGATCGGGCTGTTGCCGCCGTTCTTGTCAAGGAGGCCGGAACCCTCCAAAATCCCGTCTATTATGTAAGCAAGGCTCTCAGTCCGGTGGAGAGTCGCTATTTTAATATTGAAAAATTAGCCTACTCGCTTGTCATAGCCGCCCGCAAACTCGGGGCTTACTTTACTTCGCATACAATAATTGTGTTAACGGATAGTCCAATGCGTCGATATTGCACAAGCCGGATCTCTCGGGTCGACTTCTCGGATGGGCTATTGAAGTTACCGAATTCGACATACAATATCAACCTAGAAAAGCTATCAAGGGTCAAGCATTACCGGATTTTATTGTAGAAACAAGTTTCAGCTCGCCACAACCAGAGTCGCCATTATCTCAGGAGCCCGCTGCGGCCAGGAATAAGCCCAATCAATGTTGGCATTTATATGTGGATGGGGCATCTAATCGAAATGGTTGTGGGGCCGGAGTAATCTTGATGGAGCCCGGAACAACGGAAGAAATCGAAAAAGCTTTGAGATTCGAATTTCCGGCCACGAATAATCAAGCCGAGTATGAAGCGAGAATTGCCGGGCTCAAATTAGCCAAAGAGTTAAACGTGGAGAATGTTGAAATCTTCTCGTGATTCCCAACTCATCGTCAACCAAATCTCAGGGGATTATGACACGCACTGTGGTATTCTCGAGAAATATGGTGAAATTGTTCGACGACTAAAAAACAACTTTAACTATTGCGAGTTCATCAGAATTCGGAGAGAGGACAATGAGCGAGCAGACTATCTCTCCAAGCTATCACTCAAAGAGGAAATTGCAGATCCCTCGATAATGATTGAGTATCTAGCCGTACCCACTATTGAGGAAACACAAATCATGGAAATTGACACACCAGCACCAACTACAGGTTGGATTGATGAGGTTCAAGCTTACATAGAAACAGCCATACTACCAGAGGGGGCGGACAAAGTTCGTGCTCTTAAGAAAAGAGCGGCCAGGTATATTATAAACAATGGAATACTCTACCGAAGGTCCGCAACTAGGCCTCTTTTACGATGTGTTCGAGAGGAAGAGAGCAAAACAATCCTTATCGAACTTCACCAAGGAGTGTGTGGGGGCCACCCCGCTAGCCGTTCCTTGGCACAGAAGGTCATAACCGCAGGATATTATTGGCCAACCATTCTTAAAGACTCAGAAAAGCTGGTAAGAGAATGTCCAGAGTGTCAAAAACACTCAGACATTCCCCGGATACCATCTGTCAAACAGAGCATCATGACCGCATCCTGGCCTTTCGACATGTGGGGACTCGATCTTATCGGACCTTTTCCACCAGGAAGAAGCGGATGCAAAGTTATCATAGTAGCCGTGGATTATTTTACAAAGTGGATTGAAGCAAAGCCTATGGTCAAGATAACCGCAAAAGCGGCGGGTTATTTCTTACACGATCAAATTTTTTCACGTTTTGGCGTCCCGCGGGAAGTAGTATCGGACCACGGCCCACAATTTAGGAAGGACTTCTCAAATCTTTGCGACGAATTCAAAGTTAAACACCGGCAAATTATCGGTAGCTTATCCTCGCGGAAACGGCCAAGCCGAGGCCGGCAACAAACAAATAATCAAAATGTTGAAGAAAAGCGTGGACGACAAAGTAAAAGCGGGAGGGTGGGTGGATGAGTTACCCAATATACTTTGGGCACTCCGCACCACTATCAAAACACCCACGGGAGAAACTCCTTTTGCTCTTACTTATGGATCGAGGGCCATGACTCCGGTTGAAATGGCTCTACCCAACATCAAGGTCGCTTTGTATAACCCAGCGGATAATCTTTTAAACAGACAAATTGACTTGGATCTATTGGAGGAGAAGAGACTAGCGACATACCATCGACTCGCGAACTACAAGCAAATCGCTAAACAAAAACATGACATGCGAATCCGCAACCACTCAATTAAAATCGGGGATTTTGTTCTCCGGAACAGAAAGGCCACGGGTATGGAGCCCAATAAAGGGAAGCTAACAGCAAATTGGGAAGGCCCTTATCAAGTCACAAGGGAGATCAAAAAAGGGACTTATGTTCTCAGAAATCATCAAGGCTACGAACTCAATAGACCTTGGCATGCGGACAACCTCAAAAGGTACTACATGTAATAAATCGGTTAGGGTTATGGCTATCCTCTCGTTTACAACGTGAGTGGTTAAGCTTTCTTATTTTGCTTGTAATCTTTACTCATCTAGCGGGATGAGTCGAAATTAATAATGCCCGATTTTACATTCTCTTTTTATACAAATTATTATAAGTATGCGCGGATAAAATATCAGACTTCATATTTATTAATGGGGACAATATTTGGGAAAATTTAAAGAGGCTACGAGCATCCAGCGAGTAAATTATTTCAGATAAGATGCAAAGGGGGGCACATCTCAAAGCTGAGTTCGCACAAGTTCGATCTGAAATCTTATCTAAAACAAGGGGGCCGGATAACCGTATAATCGGACTCAAGTTAGACAATAATTTCGAGCAAAAACAAACATATATCAAGCGGCCAGAAAGCAAACTTGGGAATTATTATTATAAAAAGCAAATGTACGGATAAAAAGGCGGAAAGGAAAAGAGTTGTACATATGCAAAATCAAAATAATGTTTTACAAAAAGGGAGCACAAGTTTAAGAATTCTCAGGCCGCATCTCTTCATTATGGACATTCTCTTCGCGGAGAGAATGGTGCGAAAGATTTGATCGGCATTTGTCTCGGACTCGGTAGACTCTACCGTCGGCTCAACTCTTTGCTCGCCTCTCCCCCGCCTGCTCACCCTCTTCAGCGGCTCGCTCTCTCGTTTCTGTAGCCAAACGCACACGCTCTCTCAGATTCGCTTCAATCACAGCGGGGGCCACCCAATCAGGATCACACTCAGGAACATAGCGCTGAAGCTCAATATCAGAAAAGGGTATGCGATCATGAAACTCTCTTAGATAATCGGAGAAGGGATGGGTGAGAATCCACTCCTCTAAGACATCAAGATCGGGGGTACCACCGTCACAAGCCAGAACACACCTCGCGATGTGATAAAACCCTTGGTCGTATCCCATCATAAAGCCATCATCATTAGCGGCCCTGATCTGACCTTCAACACTTGAGCCCAGATCTTTAAGTCGTTTCTGCAGGTCCGCACACGCTGCTTGTTCGGCCTCCCAATGAGCTTGAGCCTCTGATACTTTCTGCTTCATTTCCTCCATAGTTTGATCAACGGACTTGCTCTGCTCAATAAGTTTTGCATTAATCTGGTTAGCCTCAGCAAGCTATGCTCTCAGCTTCTCATTCTCCGCCTCAGCAGCGGTTAATCGCCGACGAAGACCGGCAGACACTGCATTTGCGGCACCAAGGGCTTTCTGGGTTTCGACCAGCTCTTTTCTGACATCGGCACTCTGAGCTATGGTGTTTCTATAATCATTGACGAACTGTGCCAAGCCAGTGCCAACCTAAGGGAAGGAAAATAAACAGCGGAGTCAATATTGACATGAGAAAAACGACAATAAAAAGAATGAAAAACAAAAACAAGAAAGAAGGTTTACCATGCTCACCGTGGCGCCGTATAAGCCCCACAAATCTTCAATATTCCCAAAGGCACGGCGGGGATCAGTCTGATCTGCCAAAACAACCCTGTCCGCTATCCCACGGCCTATCTCCAGCTGGATATCACTAGGGATGCCCCATCTAAAATATCTCAGCGGGGGCACATCAGCGATACCCCTTGAAATTGTCCGGGCCTTGGGCAGGTCGAGAGGTTGTTGCCGCATGAACTCTTTATCCAACCAGGCGGTGGGACAACCTCTAGGCCCAATAGGAACTCCAGCAAAAGGCACCACTATCTTTGTGCCCGCAGATGCCACCTCATCAGCCACAGGTTTACCTTGATCAGCAACCTTTTCTTTACCTTTATCAGATCGGGGTTTTTTAAGAGGAGGGACCTCCTGCACTCCGCTATCATCTCCCTCGGGCTCAATCTCTTCAACAGCAGCCCTCTTCTTCTTATCACCCACAGGCGGCTTTATCAGAGTGGTCTGCTTCATAATTTTGCCCGCCGCGGCTTTCTCTACTACTGGCGGCTGGGATGCTTTCACGACCTTAGCCCCAGAAGCTCCGGCCGCCGATGTCTGTAAGTCGACCATGGGAAGGGATGTTTTGATCCCCTTTAGCTCAGCGGCCCTCTGCACCTCGTCGACGGTCTTTTTCTTCGTCAGCTGGCTGCGTCGAACTAATCTATCCATAGTACCTGCGAAGAACAAATGTTTGTTAGTGACAAGAAGATATGAAAAGAAACATGCTATGTAAAAATACAAAAGTCCTACTCGGTGCTCGCATATTAGGATAACCGCCGCGAGATTTCACATTGAGAAGGCATGAACCCGCCATGATGACACTCGCCATACCGGTCGGGATGAGTCGGCAACGGGTTGACTACAACTAAGGGTTGGCCGACACCGGCTCCGAAAAGTCCGGCCTGTCTGAGATAGGGCTGGCCAACGTCTAGCAACAATCTCCAGTTAAACGCCCTAGCTTGAGGCTCATTTTTGCGGGTGTAACCCAGATCGTCTTTCAATTCGGAGATAAACTCATCATCATCGAATTGAGTTCTTATCTTGTTCAAGTGCTCGCCTTTTGACCGAATTCTCCGCTAGCTTCTCAAACGGCCAGCCTATCCGGGACTCCACTTTCATGCATCTTTTGTCCCATTCCGCCACTTTATCGGGGAGATCGAACAAGAAACGGGGCCGACCATGACTCGATCGATCGCGCGGTTGGATTTGGCCGGCGCCGCCCTTCCGAGAGAAGCTATAAAAATATAAAAGCACCGGCATCGACGGTTCGCGCCCGCTCAACCTGCGATTATGATGAAGGACATGACCACGCGAACAACTCCCAAACTAAGGTCGCAAGGCATCACCTTCAACTCTTCCATAAACGTAACAAAGAATGGGTCAAAGGGAGGTCTGAGTCCGGCTGCAAAATGATCATAGTGCAACCACAGATAATCTTGCTGATCCCGACCACAAACCCACGATACATTGGTCGCGCCCATGCTGACGAACCGGTAGTCCGCAGAAACATCATACGCCCCCAAGGCCAAGGTATAGTCTTCCCGATCTTTGAACTCCTTCCATCGAGATATAAGAGCACTATCCGCTCGCTTTTGCTCCGCGAGCTCATTCTCGACAACGACGCACCTTTTCTTGGGCGGTCTCTTCTTCTTTTCGGGCTCACCGGCGGTTGTGGTCTTCTTCTTCGAAACGACGACTTTTGGAGATTTTTTAGGTTTCTCCGGTATCACGCCAGCTTTCCACGGCTTCCTTGAGCTTGCCGCTACGTTTGGCGGCTCCGGTGTGGATTGCTTTCTCCATCCTGGTAATAAGGCCGCTCAATACTATATTATCGTCGCTTTCGCCCTCGACCTCAGCAGCGCCCTCACTGCTAATTGATACCTCCGGGCCAGATTCTATGTTAATGGGACCAGGGTTTGGAATCTCCTCCTCGTATCCGCTAGAACTAGCGTCCTCCATACTCACCTCCTCCGACCCGTAGCCCGCAGCAGCCCTGACCTCTTCATCCGACCGGGTATACTCGACGACATTCGAAAAAAAGAAAGAAAAAGGGCAAGGTGGATCGGTTGGTCACCCGGATATGGAAATCGGGTCGAGGTGAAATCGATCACACCCCGACACCTCGCCCTTTCCACCTTCCTTAGCAAATAGAAAAACCCCAAACATCTACCCGTAAAAAACCCCCAAATTCTCATAAAACCCCTAAATTCAAACCGAGAAAAGGCTTCAAGCAACACACATTCAAACTTCTACCCAAAGAAACGATCGAACTAGCAATCAAAACATACATGCATTTGGGTGTTTTTTCGGGAAAAAAGAAGCACAAAATCGTAAAACTCAGGCTGGGCTCATGGTGTTCATCAGAAAACAAATAAAGAAGAATCACAGAGGCTAAATCGCATCATTTATGTCTCTAGCAAGAACAGACGGTAATGAAAAGCATAAATCGATCCAGAATGCAAATAAAGGAGTGAAATTTCATACCTGATTGATAAATAGGGTGATAAAGTGCTAAGCTTTTACTGAAACGAGCACTCGCCGGAAACTGCTTGCAATCGCCGGAATTTTCTTGCTTTATCACCGGAGATTTTTATCAAAGAGAAGAGGAGGGAAAAGTGGAGAAGATGAGGGTGACTCCTCTATTTATAGAGGGAGAATTGAGGGGGAACGACGTTTGGGATTCGAAATTCAAATGTAATGATGACTGGAACGGTTACCAATTTTTCTCCGCCAATCAGAGCAAGGGACGGTTCAGTTCCAACCGCCGTGTCAGTACACGTGACTGACGTGACATTTCGTGTACCGATACATCCGTTTGTACTTTCCAACCGTTCAAAACTCTTTCGACGACCATCGACTTATCCGCCGAATAAATGGCTTCGAAGATATTACTATCTCCCAACCTTAATTCAAGCGGCTGACACCAATCATTGCCCGCTGTGGATTATCATGATAAAGCACCTTTGATCACCTAAATGAACCCGATAGAACATTATCGGCGATCGAGCCTGTCCGCTACAAATGCACAGCATATAATCGGTAATTCGCTACGCGATACTAACACTGATTCAAGCCCGATAGAACATTATCGGCGATCAAGCCTGTCCGCTACAAATGCACAGCATATATCTAGTGGTTTTCACCAACACTGATTCAAGCCCGATAGAGCATTATCGGCGATCCTCTGTCACGAGCGACTACAAAGGAGCTTCACCTAAAGTTCTTCTTCAAAATTCTACTCTCCGCCTTGGCGGACCCGCCAGGCACAGAGTATTGGGCCATTGTTATACCCGGATTGGATTGGGGCCCTGTTCAACCATATTGGGCCTATAATCTTGGCCCATCAACATAGATAATGGGCTTCTGCGCCCGCTGGCCGCTGCCCCCAAGCTTCTTCTAACCGCTAGCTACAAGCCAAATCGTGTCCGCCAACAGTAAGCAGGACTCATTCTCTCCATGTGATTCTAGCTAATATACTCAAGGCACAGACTAGTCCGCTGTTCGACCATTCTTCTCGCTGCTCGCTGCTCGCCATGTTTGTCCAGCTGGCCAATCCAACTGGCAACACTTTACAGCTGGCTAAGACACTTGTATTGCATGCATGTTTAACTTAGCTGTGTACTCTTAGTTGTCTTATCGGTGAACAGTAAACCGACTTACCTTTTTTAGCCTATATATATAGAATCACATTGTGATAGAAAGGGGATCCATCTCTCCCTCAAAAAACTTTAAGCTATTAATTTAATACAAGCAGAAACTCTGCCGATTAGTCGACTGATCTACTTGTTCTTCACAAACACTTAAACCGCCACCACACTTCTTGATCACCACCGTGTCCTCACCGTTGAAATCATTCATCACAGCCCTATATCCTCAAGATAAACACTGTTACCGCAAATCTGGTGTTCAACGCAACATCAATTACTGAAGTGTTAAAGCCTAAAAGAACAAGAAGGCAAACAAAGACATACTTCCGAGTCCGCCGAGGGTCCAGTGAAATCCGAAAGTACCGACCCCGCTCGTTGCTTTGCAAGGAGAACTGTTGTTGAGATTTTAAAGGAACAACAGATGGAAGCCAGTAGAAAGAGGAAGTCTACTGTGGTTGAAAAAGATGATGAACCACTTTCCAAGAGGAGAAAAGAAATTATCCAAAAACAGAAAAATGGAAAGGGGAAAGAACTAAAAAACTTGGAGGAACAAAGAGCCCAAGAGGAAGCATCAGTAGAAGAAGAAGAAGAGGCTATTGAGGCTGAGCCCTTAACTATCATCAAGCCTGTGGAAATTACTGACTCCTCACCAGAAGAGGTTGTTAAGTCTACTGATGCTGCACAGGTTGTTGTTGAGCAATCTGTTGAAGATATACAGCAGTCTACTGACCCTGAGCCTGCTGTAGTATCTACTGAAGACCCACAACAAACCACTGAACCTGAACCTGCTGTGGTAGTTGAAGAATTGGTTGAAGACCCTGCAATTGTTGCAAGAACTCAGGGGGAAGAGCAGTCTGCTGCTAACCCTGCTGATGAGCATGTAAGTCAGGGGGAACCAAGTGTTGTACAGATGGAAGTAGTAGGCACAAATTTACCACCTCAGCAACCTACTGATTTTGAAACATCCGTTGAAGAAACAATGAATTTACTTGTGGAAGTTTTTGGAGGTCAGCAAGCTACTGAACCTGCCACCAGAAAGCCATCTATGCCTTATGAGAAGGCATCTAAGAAGAACAAAGTAGATCCTAACTTCAAAAAGGTGCAAAACTACTTTCAGTGGAAGTTTGGATTCTACAAGAAACAGAAACCAGCTGCTTTGATCCAATGAGTGGATTTGAAGAATGGGCATTTGAGCAGCTGGGTGTGGACAGCCTGTTGGATTTGTTAGACACTAGCATGCTGCAATCCAGGCTGATGGACCTTTTGGATGAAGGAAAGAAAAGTGGAGGAATCATGTTCAGAGATCCAAAGTACACACCAGACAGTGATTCATCAGATTCTGATGATGATTCCCCCATGTTTCCTGGGGAGACCAGTGGAGTGGCTAAAGAAACAACAATTGAAGCTGCTGGTCAAGGATCCATTGATGGCATGGAAGATGAAACTACTGAGACTGGTAAGTCTGCTGAGGGCCAACAGACTGGAGAGATGGATGAGGATCTACAGGATCTCACCATGGATGATCTGGAGGAATTGATCAATGAAGGAATTAATCTAAGTGCTGGTAGGCTAGCTGATGAATCTGTTACATTCCATGTTGTTTAGCCTACTGCACATACTGAAGCCGAACAGAGTGAGGATTTGGATGGAGAGAAGGTTACTGATTATAGTGAACCTAGTGCCAGCTCAGAAGAATCTATTGAATATCAAGATGGATTTGACTTTGAGGGCATTCTTACTAAAACAGCCATTATCCTGCACAAGATTGGTCATGCTGAAGGATTTCAAGTGGATAATGAGGCCATATTCAATCCACAGAGAGTTGAAGAGGAGGTACAGGTTGCTGAGTTACAAACAGCACCTGCACAAATGTTGGAACATGAGGTACAGGCTGCTGAGTCTCAAACAGCACCTGGACAAAGGTTGGAACCAGTTTTGGGTATGGAGGATACCCCTGTTGCTAAAGAGGCTGCTGTAGTGGAGCCTACTGGAGACAAGACCAGTGAAGGGAAAGATGGTCAGCAGACTACTGTTAATATGGATGAGCAGCTGCTGGACTATGACTTCAGTGATGAAGAGTTTCAAATGCATGAAGAAGAAAATGTTGATATTGATCACCCACAGGCATTTGTTCCTATATTTGAAGAACCAGCCCTTGATCCTATCTTGGAAGAATATCAAGGACCTAATCATGCTGGATTAGATAAGAGCTGGGCATTGGTTGTGAGCAATCAGAGGCCACAATATAATGCGGAAGAGCCTGCTGATAGTACTGGTGGAAGAATGACTGGAGGAGTGCCTGAGGAGGTCTTGCATGAGTTGAGGACTGTAAGGAATGACATGCAACAGTTAAGGAATCAACTGGACAGACAGGAAGAGAGATTTGAAGAACTGATGAAAATGGTGAATGAAAATAGACAATCTACTAGTACAGTTGCTTCAAACTTCACATCTACTCAAAATGCTGTGAATGATCTGATACTAGATGTGAGGGGAATCAAGGTTGGAAATACTGCAAAAGATAAGTTTCTGAAAGACCAATTTATTTCCATCCATCAGAAACTTGACAACCTTGCTGCTACACCTAAGTCTCGCTAAGCTTCTTCGCACAACAACTCCGCCGTGCTCGATCCTAAACTTACTAAGAGGATAACCCTGCTGGAGCAAACAATGCAAGAAAGGATCACAAAGAATTGATACTAGGACCGAAATCATTGAAGGACAACCGAGCAACCTAGTTATCACACAGAAAGTGTGCATGGCTCCGCTTGTCCCGGTTTGTTGATGGTGTCAATAAGGGGGAAGAGGCAACGGCGAGAGCAAAAGAAGCCGCTGCGAATTTTTGCAAAGAAGAGATGGGAAGGCGATACAAATGCTTTCGGACAACCAACACTGCGTACTTCCACTCACTGATGAGCTTCTCCAACAATACAAGAAGGTATACAATAACAGACATAGACCCTATCATGACAAGGGATTTCATGAAGGTCTGAACTCATTTTTGGGACTTAAGTTTTGGGAAGCAAGAATCAAATCCTTGAGGGCCAAACACAGAGGTGGTAGAAGTGGCATTGGTATACCTACCACAAAGGCAAAGGATTCAGTGAATGAATTTAAAGAAGTGTATATGAGGTTAGGCTTCAAGGTAAGTCAAATATCCCTTACTCTACCTGAAGCTTGGCATTGGTGGAAACAAGTAAATCCTCATATTGACTTCTCTCTGATTGAGAATGATTGGATGAGATATATGGTGAGAGAAATCAGAGAATACCAAGAACAAGCAGAGAAAGCTAGACAAGAAAGGGAAAGAAGACAGTAGATCAACATACTTTAAATGCATTATGTTTTTGCTGATTCTAGACTGTAATATCTTTGAACAATTGATTATAATGAAAGATGACTATATTTGTTCTATTTTTTTTATATCTTTTTGCTTTGCTGTTAGGTAAGGGTATTGGCATCATCACCAAAAAGGGGGAAATTGTTGGACTTATTTCTTAGTTTTGATGATGAGTGTCAGACTAGTTGTTATAGTGCAAAGGCAAAAAGATGTCTAGATCAAATGTATAGGCTTATTAGAGTTTGATTCATAAATAGGTTTGATCAAACAAGCACTTTAATGGTCAGCTGAGCTTTATCAGTAGACTAGTCAAGATCAGTAGGGTAGATAGGTCAGTAGACTAGTCAGGAACCTGCTGAAGACTGAAGACTGAAGGCTGAGGGCTCAAACTCAGTTACAGAAGGCTAAGGGATCAAACTTAGTAATTTAAGTCAAGGATATGGAATCAGAATTTAGGCAAGTCTGTGATGACCTAAACTGATTACATATACCTTGTGTAGAAGGTCTAAGTTCCATAAGTTGGATGATGTTTGGAACTTGGTTATATTTTAAAAAGGTGTAATCTAACTTCACAAATAAAAGTTAGATAAAAGAAATCAGCTGCATTGTACTTTATACACAGCAAATTGTTGTTCAGCAGACTGATAGGTATCTCAGCAGTTGTTCTCGGTGAATTTTATGATTTATATCGCAATATTTCATAACAATAATCCCTGTGTTTTAGTAATTTTTATAGAAAATTACGTGTTAAATGAATAAATTGAAGAAATGGTTTTAAAGTTATAAAAAGTGTAAAACGTGCCAATTACGTGCTTAAAATGATGATTTTATGTTGGTTTGAGTTGTGTTACACTTTGGTATGCTTTCAATGACTTGCAGGTGTTAAATGCGGCTGGAAAAAGATGATTTGAAGTGTTTAATCGTGCGTTTGTTGCCCATGCAAGCTGGACGAACGTCTGAATCCCTAAACTGGCGTCCAGGGTGGACGGGCGTTTGAAATCCTGGACGAGCGTCCAGGAGAGGAAATTTGATTCAGAGTTGTGAGGATTTCGATGGACGAGCGTCTAAAATAAAGAAGGACGGACGTCCAAGAAGACTCGGCCCGACTCGATGAAATTTGTGAAGATTGGACGGGCGTCCAAGAGATTGGACGGGCGTCCGGGTGCCGACTTAACCCTAGCCGCCTCAGTTTTCTATAAATACATGCGATATCCCAACCCTAAAAACTTATAATTCACAGCAGCCGCACCAAAACCCTAAGAAGCCGCATATTCACAGATGAGTTTCTTCCCTTCAATCGTGTCTTGGATCATCACAAGGATGCAAGGCTAAGCATATAGCAGTAGAATAGCTGGAGGATACCACATCAACATCACCACAACCACGAATTGTTAGGTTATCTTTATTTATGAATTCGAATATTGTATTTTATTTATCGATTGGTATTTGGATTGATTGTTAAGTGTTTTGTTAGATAGGAATGTCAATGAAACCACATGTTGATTTGAATTTGTATGGAAATATAATTCAACAATAGAACCTTTTCGATCGATACAATTAATAATATCTTGAGGAATCATTTGTTGTTAATTGGGTTATGTAATTTGGGAACAAATTGATGATCTTGTGATGTATGTTAAACTGTTTTGCTTGGAAAAGAAAACAATATCCTAGAAATTGAGTTAAAGGAATTTAATCGATTTTGAGATTGATCATACCAATAAAATCGTATTCTGATCATAAAATGGTTGTGTGATTGTTGTGTGGTTGATTCTAGCTGTTCTACTGTTCTTTTAATTATTTGATACAATCTTAATCTCCAGTTTTTATATTAAAATTAATTTCAATAGTTTAATTTAAATTTTCGTGACATTATAACGACTATACTGTAATCCGATAATTATACGATTCCCTTAGGACGACTCGGTAACACCCTATACTACGAACCTTATACTTGGGGTGTTCCGATAAAATAAATTTAAAACCAGTTTTATCGAACAAGTTTTTGGCGCCGTTGCCGGGGAATCGGTAACGGTTGTCGGATTCTTCGTAGTGCAGTTTTCTGTGTCGGCAGTATTTTGGCCATAACTTTCGGCTCGAGTGTCCGTTTGGCGCGCAGGACCCCAATTCGGAAAGCTCGTTCCGACGCCGACGACGTGGTGAATGGCCTATGGCCGTTTGACACCGTTTTCGAGGTCAAAATCTGCTGTTTTCCCTTCCATTTTAGCCCTAGAAGATTTCAACACGTTTTTTTCACCGTCTTAGTGTTTTTCCTGTTTTAAGTTTTTCGTAGGTAGGTTTCTTTTCCTGTTTCTGTTTCTATATCTTTTCTAAAAAAAATAAAAAATAATAATAATAATAATAATAATAAAATAAAAAGAAACTTCTTGAACGGGCGTCCAGCATTTGAACGCCCGTCTGCCCCCAATTTGTCTTCTGAACGCTAGTTCAGTGACCTGAACAGGCGTCCATTCTAAAATTTTGTATCCTGCATTAGTTTAGCAGATCAGACGAGCGTCTGGAGTATCAAACGCCCGTCCGGTTATTTCTTCAGGAGGACGTCCGTCCAAGACCTCGGACGCCCGTCTGCTTCCTCTTTCTTATTCTATTTTATTCTAATTCATTCTATTCTTTTCTTTCCTTTTCTTAACCTTTGCTTACAAGGTTAAAACTCTTTCGTCAACCTGACCTATCGTCAGTGTTGACTTTTCTGTTTTGCTCCCCTGGTTTATGCAAACCAGGAGCAAAAAAGGACTGTTATTATACTGTCCTGAACCTGAACGGGACATTGTCAAGAGAAGACTTTTCCCAAATCCTGACAACATGAGCGAACACGGTTCTAGCGATAACGAATCGGAGGACCAAGGGAATAATAACCAAAATCCTCCTGGCATAGATCCTGCTCAATTAAACATAATTCTGATGCAAATGTTGCAGAACCAGCAACAGCAGCAAGCCTGGATAAACCAAATAGATGCAACAACAACAACCTCGTATAGTCGTTCAACAAGAATACCCCCATGCACCAAGCTTGCACATCCACCAAGAAATCGAATGTTCAACAAAGAACGTACCCTAGGCGGCCGTAGTCAAGTGCGAAGAAGACCCTTTTCGATCGATACAATTAATAATATCTTGAGGAATCATTTGTTGTTAATTGGGTTATGTAATTTGGGAACAAATTGATGATCTTGTGATGTATGTTAAACTGTTTTGCTTGGAAAAGAAAACAAAATCCTAGAAACTGAGTTAAAGGAATTTAATCGATTTTGAGATTGATCATACCAATAAAATCGTATTCTGATCATAAAATGGTTGTTTGATTGTTGTGTGGTTGATTCTGGCTGTTCTACTGTTCTTTTAATTATTTGATACAATCTTAATCTCCAGTTTTTATATTAAAATTAATTTCAATAGTTTAATTTAAATTTTCATGACATTATAATGACTATACTGTAATCCGATAATTATACGATTCCCTTAGGACGACTCGATAACACCCTATACTACGAACCTTATACTTGGGGTGTTCCGATAAAATAAATTTAAAACTAGTTTTATCGAACAGCAGACTGATGAACCTGCTGATAAAGTACCTCGGTTAATTCAAGATTATATTGGAAGATTACATGGATAAGGACAGCCAACTACTTCTGACTTATCAAACAAATCAAAGGCTGAGATTAAAAAACGTTGGGATGATTCAGATCTTTATCCAATGGTTATAAGTCAAAGGGTGGATGATGACTTGCACCGTCAAAAGGAATTCGACGATGTCGGTCCTATGAATAGTGACAGAATGCAAATCAGATGGGACAAAGAACAAGGAACGGTTACATTTGAATTTCAAATACAAGTCACATGCATTCTTGCCTATAAATAGAGGACTTTCAACTCAGAAACAATTGGATGAAAACTAATAGACTTTGAAGAGATATTACTGAGCTGATAAACACCCTGCTGAACCTACTGAACTTAAAGCTACTGATCCAGAGAAATTCTTCAAGGGTTTTCTATATTCAAGCTACATCAAGCATACACACTTGAAGCACGCAAGCCGCCGATTATATCATCCTAATCAAGTTTGCAAAGACTCGAATCATTTATTTGATTCAATCTTTATTTTATAAAAAACCCGCCGAAGACAAAGTGAAGCACGGTTGTGTGAAAGATCGTTGTTTGTGGTGGAGCTGGTGAAGAGGCAATCCTACCCTTCAAGGACTAGTGGAAGACTCAGGAGCAGCAATCCTACATGTTCCCAGTTTTCAGTTTGCGAAGCCATAGTTATTGGTGAAGGACAAGCAACCTTAGGAATCTTTGTAAAAGCTACATCAAAGATCTCTAGTGAATTTCCTCCAACATCACAGGAGAAGAGTGGACTGACAGGATTACACCACCTGGAACCACTATAAAATCTGCCTACTTACTTTCAGCATTTACATTCTGCACTTAGTTTATTTTACACATCAACCTACTGAATCTAGCAACTGAAATCACACACTTGCACTACTGAGTATCTAATACTTAGTATCATATTTAACAACAAGTATCAAGGCTTAATTTTGATATAATTCCGCTGCACAAATTCAGCAAACTCAACTATCAGTAGACTACGTTTATCGGCGAGCTGCGAGGTATCGCGGACTACCGAAGTATCGCGGATCGCTAAAGTTGCAGAATTTGTTAACTCCAAAAGTTTTAAGTGTTAAGTTTATTCACCCCCCCCCCCCCCCCCACCCCCCCCACCCCCCTCTAAACTTAACCAAAGCCTTTTCAAGGGACCAACACCTCAGAATATGAGAACATGGTGTCCAGATCCTCCTCCGGATCATCGGAGTCATAATCGGACGATATATCAATTAGCTTGATAGGAAACATACCTGGTCGATAAGTCTCATACTCCTTCATGTTTTCCTCGGCTTCCCGTTTAAGATTTTCAGTCTCCTCCTCGACTCGCTTCTTGTCAGTCTCATATTGCTCTCTGGCTTCTAATCCAGGGTACATAGATATTGGTTTGATGTTCAACACAGTACGAGGCATTGTGTTTGACTCGTCTAGCCTTAATTACTTTTTCTTGACTGAATTTCCAAAGTGTCCGGATACTTCCTACAAAAGAGACAAACTAAAACAAAGAAAAGGTTAGCAACTCCCGCTTCGGTTGGGGTTGATCACAACTGTTGCGGACCTACTAACTAAAATCAACAGGGATGAACATAGAAAAACAAAGGTTGTTCAGAATTTGATTTCCCAGTGCCTCGTTAAATCGGGGGTAACCCTCGGTAAACCGGACATAAAATTTCTTATTCTAGCAGATTGGTAGGTGCAGATTTGATCCAGAATGACTCAAGACTCAAAAGAAAATAAAATAAAATAAAAATGACTTCTTAATCAGAATTATAACGTTTATCCTTAAAATTGGCCATTGTCACCGGCAACGACGCCAAAAAATCTTGATCGCGTGTAAATCACTAACGTCGATATTACTAGCAAGAATACTAGGTACATCGTAGTATAGTAAATGCGAGTCAAAGTTGATCCCATAGAGACAATGCAACTTTAATTATAAATGATTCTAACCTAATTAAGAAGGCACATAGAGGCGGTCATTGACCAACAATAAACATAAAAGAAACTTGGCATTTCTCCCCATCTTCTCACCTATCTACTAACTTGGATTAGTTAATCGTTACGTATACTTCCCCACATAATTTCCTTAAATTAATCGAGCGAGCTTTTTATTTAATTATCAGCTACGGGTGCAAATCCTAACCCTATTTACTCCGACCATGGTAGTAGACAATCTATATGCAAGCTACCCTTCTTAATTGGTCCGTAATAGCCCATACACATAAAGAACTATAATTGCCGATATCGAGCTGTAACTCATACCGCTAACCCGCCTAGACAGCTTCGACACTGATCAGCACGTTCCTAGGGTCCATTCAAGACTATGTCCAAATTAACACTTCACTATTCATATTTCATGTTAATTTTACGATTACAATAAGCAGATTGGCCAGATCTAACCTACTATTAAATAAACCTGTCGATCAACGTAGCTGTAGTGAATCCCAGATTTAGGTTTTCTAAATATTTCCTCGGTAAACCGGTATAGACCGCCGGTTTACCGGGGTCAGCTTTTCCTATTTCTGGATCTACATTGCTCAATTACGATTAATCTAAGTAAATCATGGGGTTGTTAAACATGCAGATTAACTAAAACACATAAATATGAACAGATCTACCATATTGAAGACAAAAAGGAACGTTCAAAGCTTCATACCTTCAACAATGGAGATCTAGCTCGATCTACTCAAGCTAGAGATGGTAGAGAAAGGGAGAAAACCATAAATAAGTCCTCAAAAGCTTGGAATAACTTTATTTCATCAAGTTATAATGTAATTGAAGATTCAATAATAAGATATGATAAACTTATGCTAATGCGGCTTTATATAGATACAACAGCCGACACTCATAGAAACCCTAACCGACCTAGACAATATGGCAAAATCGATTTCGTGTCCCACAAGGCCCTCGGTTTATCGGACCTAGCCCTCGGTAAACCGGACTGACTTTTCTTCTTTTTCTCCAGTAGATTTCTTCTTGGACTTCTTTTACTTGGCCCAACATACTTCTTTTGTTCTAGATCCGTTCTCCAATGCTCCAGATTCGGTACATCCAATAAAACACATAAAACGAGGCCAAACAGTACCAAATCTTCAGGAAAATAACATAGATGCAGAATTACGATCCTTGAAACATACACATAGCATTCAACACATATTCTATATAATCACGAGCCTATATGTCCTCTCTTGAGCATAATTCGGGGTGAATAAGGGTATAATTAATGGTACAATTTAGGGCGTTATTAGTATGAGTTTGATGATATGGTTGGATACGCACTTCAAGTTATAGAAGAATTGGATGGAGCTAAACCATCTACTTACAGGGAAGCAGTGACATGTTATGAAGCATCTCAATGGCTTGCTGCCATGGGAGATGAAATGGAGTCATTACTGAAGAATCAGACTTAGGATATGGTCGAACAGCCACATGATAGGAGAATTGTTACTTGCAGATGGGTCTTCAATAAGAAGAAATGAATGACATATGTAGAAGGAGTCGAGTATAAGGAATGTTTGGTTGCATGAGGGTTCGTTTAAAAAGAGGGGGTGGACTTTGTTGAGATATTCTTACCAGTGGTCAGACACACTTTCATCGAGGTGTTACTAGCAATGATAGCACAACAAGATCTTGAACTTGAGTAATTAGACGTGAAGACAGCCTTTCTACATGGTGATACAGATAAGGAGATATACATGACTCAGCCAGAGGGGTTCTAAGTTCCCGGAAATGAAGGTTTTGTTTGTAAGTTAAAGAAGTCCATGTATGGACTGAAGCAAGCTCTAAGGCAGTGGTATAAAAGGTTTGACAGTTACATGATCCAGCTGGGTTATAACAAAAGTCATATGATTGTGTGTATCACAGTCAACTGAGAGATGGATAACATATTTATCTTGTCCTGTATGTGGATGGCATGTTGATAGCTGTTGAAAAGAAGTCTGATATTCAGAGTCTGAAGGAACTTCTCAATGTTGAATTTGAAATGAAAGATTTGGTGCAGCCAAGAAGATTTTGAGGATGGAGATTGTTAGGAACATTTTATTATGTTTTGATGATGGCCATACTAGCTGTTATAGCAAGCCTGAAATAAGTTAGAATTCTCTGTATAAGTCTTTACTTAGAGTCTGACATGTTGTATAAGTTGAGTCAGACAAGTATTGTACTAGTTGGTAGGACGGCAAAGCAAAAACAGATATTCGGCAAAGTGAAGCCAGCCAAGCACCAGCAGAGAAGCAATGAAGACATTATGGTCTTACTTATAACCAAGGAAGTCTGTGATGACCTTGGATAAGTCTAAGTTATGTTTCAAGTGATGAAACTCAATATTCAAATATGGTGTACACTGGTCTCACCCAAATCAAGGATCAGGGAAGTATAAAGATTCTCCTGAAACTAAAACAAAGAAGAAAACAGTGAATCGGCTGAGTAAACTGACTTTCGGCAAAGACAAAACAGCGAAGAAAGAACTAACGGCTAAGTCAGAAGGCTCACTCGACCGTTCTGAAAACGGCGAAGTAACACTTACCAGATCAAACTTGATATATGTTGAAGATACAGAAGATCATGCATTAAATGCACAATCAATAGAGGATCAATCAAGGACGGATTTTCTGCTATACGTTTGAAGAAAGAATCCGATCACTGAAATCAAGGAGAATGCAATTAAGGGGGAAATCAAGAATAAAATCAAGGATTATTCCCTCATTAATATAGCCAACGGACGGAATTTCAAAACCAAGGTTATTCAAGGCTATAAATAGAAGGCATTGACAGAAAAAGAAACACAACGATTCAAAAAGAAAGAAACCAGAAACTCTGTCAATTTGAAAAGCCTTCTCTCTGAACTTACAAGGATACATCTAGTGATCAACTCAAATATCGAGCTACAAAGTCATACATAGAACTGAGATTGATCAAGCAATTGTGTGAATCACATTCATATCAAACTGAAGCAACTGAATCAGAGGCAATCTGAGAAGGAGTTGAATCTGTGATAGCTGTTGAAGGATTTTAATCTTAAGGAGCAGCAAAAAGGAAGACTGAATCACTGAAGTTGTTGCAGTCAAGGAGTGATAGTCTTGTAGATTGTGAAGCTTGGGAAGCCAAGGACAATCATACTATTGTATCTGTGAAAACAATAGTGAATTCCTTCGATCATCACAGGAGAAGAGTGGATTAAGGGATTACACCACCCTGAACCACTATAAGCCTTGTGTCAATTTAATTTCTGCAATTTACTTTACAGCATTTATTTAATTTGCCTACATCATAACTTATATATGTGATTGTCTAAACTGATTTGAAAACAACATAGTAAGAAGGGACTTATCCGCTGCCCAAAAGCTTTTAAATAAAACAAAAGTTTTTGAAACTCAACTATAGTCATTCACCCCCCCCCTCTGACTATAGTTTCACCCTTCTCTGGGACCAACAATTGGTATCGGAGCAGTGTTCCTAGTATCAGAACCTGTTCAGATCTAATTTCTGGTAACAAGGAGATCACAAATTTTCAAAGTAGTTTTCAAATCTGAGTCTTCTATACATTTATATTTATATCTTCATTTGCACTGATGGATTCCTCAAACTTCTTGTCAAAAGTACCTGTTTTTAATGTTAATAATTTTGATGAATATAAAATAAGAATGATATCTCATCTTGCAGCAACTCATGAAGAGATGCTGGATGTAATTAATGATGGACCAATCACAATCACTACTGTGGTAGGCATAGGAGCAGATCAAGGGAAGGAAATTGACAAACCTAAAAAGGATTGGACCAAGGATGACAGGAGAAGAGCAAACCTGGACTTTGTTGCAAAAGACATGATCTTGAAGACCCTAGACAACAACATGTTCATGAGAATCAAAGACTGCAAAACAGCAAAGGAGATGTGGGACAAGCTATCATTGATAAATGAAGGATCTGAAGCAGTTAAAGAAAACAAATTATCTCGTTGCAAAACAAAAGTTTGAAAACATCAAAATGAAGACCGGTGAATCCATAGATCAAATGGACAACATGATTCTCAAGCATCATCGTGAACTGCAACAAATTGGACACACATATCCCCAAAAAGAAGTATGCTTGAAGATCTTGAGAGGACCGCTCGAAAGATGGAAGATCATAACATCGAATCGAGGAACAACAAATCTTGCAAGCACTGACACTCTGACACTGATGTCCCAATTAAAAGCTCATGAATTCGAATTAAACGGTGAAGATGGTGCCCCGGCAGAGACACATAAAATCACTGCATTAGCTGCACCCCAACAGAGTAACTTTGCCGAATGCATCAGCAAAGAGACACATGAACTAAAAGAACAGTAGCTCTATTAGTTAAACGTTTTGACAAAGCTTAGCAAAAAGAAGCCATTCAAAGGAAATTCATCATCAAACAAGAGGTCAAGCTCAAACAAAGATATGAAGAAGAAAGATGATGAATACAGATGCTTCAACTGCAACAAGAAAGGTCACTTCAAGGCTGATTTTCCTGAAGAAAATGACAAAGATGATGAAAAGAAGAAATACAAAGCATTTGAAAAGAGAAAGAGCAAGAAGGCACTCAAGGCAGAATCCAGTAGTGAAAAGAATGAAGAATCATCTGATAATGATTCAGATGATAGTGATAAAGAAGACAAATTCGTAAAATGAAAAAGCATGTCTATGCCTCATGACCAAAGAATTAGATGAAGACAAAAGTGATAGCTCGTACACCGAGGAAACAAGCCTATGTCTAATGGCTAAAGAATCGATGAAACCGAGGTAATATCTAGTTCCCGTTCCTCATCAAATGCATCCACATCTAACACCGCACAATCTTCTAGTCTCCCATTGATACAAGACCTAGTCCAAAATCTCATGACTAAATTTGATGAAATTGAAAAGAATCATGAAATTCTGGAAATGGAATGCAAGGATCTAAGAAAAGAGAATAAGAGATTAAAGAAAGAACTGGATAAAGCAAAAGCTGAATTAATTAGTAAGGATACCTACTTAAATGATCAACAAAAAACAGATGATCATACATCTGTTATTAACAGATCAGTTAAGAAAATCTCCTCACCAAGAAAGTAACCACTGCACCACTAAAGACACCAACTTACAAACCTTCAAAAAGGTTTGGATCCGATCCGGTCTTGGCTACAACAATGATGAAAGTAGGAATAATGGTCAATACAATTCTAAATTCAGGACCATTAATGGACCAAAATTTAGAAAGTGGACGTACCATAGTTCCAACAGCATCATCCCGTTCCGGTGAAGTCAAAACCCAATGTAGTGAAACAAATAGACTAAATCCTCATTCCAAATAATCAAGAACAACACCATCCGAAAGGTAAAGGCGACTTTACCCTTCGAGAGATGATTGGAATGTTGCACCTCCAAAATACAAGAGAAAACCATTCCACAAATGCATCATGTGTTTAAGAAAAACCAATATGTTCCTAGACACATGAAGCAAGAAAGGTTTCCTACTGCATATTGGAAAGTGAAGAAGGATGTAAATGCACCAAAAGGTGGAGAAAAGTATCAGAATACCTTCAACAAAAATATTAGAAGCTATTCTGCCATGCCTTATACATATGAAGTTGATGACTTCAATTATCCAAAAAGAAGACCTTTTGGATACACACTTGGTATGGGAGGCATGAGTGCTAACAGTATGGACCCAAACAAGGTTGGGTACCTAAACTTAACTAACTGCTTTTGTAGATGTCCGGTACATAGACAAGGATGTTCCGTACACATGACAGAAACAAGAAATGGCTCACCGACTTTAAGACTTTTGATGGACCCAAAGTCACATTTGGAGGCAAAGAAAACCCTGGCAGGATTAAGGGGGAAGGCATAATACTCAAGAACAATTTGAAGATTCAAAATGTGGCATATGTCAAGGGACTAAATTTCAATCTGATGAGCATCAGCCAGTTTTGTGACAAAGGCTACAATGTGCACTTCAACAAAGAAGGATGCAAAGTGATTCACAGCCAAACCAACACAGTAGTTCTTGCAGGTAGAAGACAAGACAACATGTATGTTGTGGACTGGAGAACAGCCAAGGCAGAAACATGTCTGCTGGTCAAAAACAAACAATCTAAAAGATGGATTTGGCTCAGAAGATTAAATCATCTGAATTTCAAAACCATCAACAAACTATCAAAGAACAAGTTAGTTGAAGGGTTGCCAGAGATCACATTCAAAAAGGAAAGTCTATGTGATGCTTGTCAGAAAGGAAAACAGATCAAAAGTTCATTCAAGTCGAAGCCTTATCAATCTACAACAAGAATTCTACATCTGTTACACATGGATCTGTTTGGACCACCACACACAATAAGTGTGAGTGGTAAGAAATACACCCTTGTAGTGGTGGATGACTTCTCAAAGTACACCCGGACCATTTTCATGAACAAGAAGAAAGAGACACTCAAAAAACGCCGATTTGCCGAGAAGACTCCGTAATGAGAAAGAGCTAAATATTATCAAGATCGATCGTATAGAGGCACCGAATTTCTAAATGAAATTATCGTAACCTATTGTGAAGAAAATGGAGTGCTACATCAACTATCTCAGCAGAACTCCACAACAAAATGGTGTAGCAGAAAGAAGAAACAGAACACTCAAAGAAACAGTTAGAACAATGATTGCTGAAGCATGCTTACCAAAGAGGTTTTGGGTCAAGCAAAGAAACACAAGATGCCACACACAAAACAGATCAATCATCAACAAATATCATGGAAAGACTCCATATGAAATATGGAATGGTAGAAAACCCAATATCTCATATTTTCATATGTTTGGATCAAAATGTTTTGTCTTAAACAGAATCACCGCACACCTTTGATGAGAAGGCCGATGAAGCAATCTTCATGGGATACTCGACACCAAAGAAAGCATTCGAGTACTCAATAAAAGAACATTGGTGATTGAAGAATCAATACATGTGGTTTTTAATGAACCAAATACAAATGGTGAAGATCTTCAAGACCAAGAAAAGAAAGCAAAGACAAAGGAAATCTATACAAATGCAACCATACCAACTACTATCCCGAATCATCATTTTGAAAATCAAGAGGAACCCCATACCAATACAACAAGAAGCACTGAAGTTGAAGTTCATGCTCAAGATGAAGGTATGGAAGCACCAAGTGAAGAACATCTTCAACCAGATCTAAATTGGCTAAGAGACCATCCCGAAGAACAAGTCATTGGAAATATTCACACAGAGTTAGAACCGTAAGACATCCTGGAGCACATGCTAACTTGCTTTCTATCACAAGTGGAACCCAAGACCATAGATGATGCAATCCAAGATGCCGATTGGATCACAAACATGCAAGAAGAACCAAATGAATTTGAAAGAAATGAAGTCTCGGGAACTTGTTGACGAATACCGTATATGGCCAACATCATTGGTGCAAAATGGGTATTCAGGAACAAGATGGATGAGAAAGGAACTGTTGTCAGAAACAAAGCAAGGCTAGTTGCAAAAGGCTATTCTCAAGCAGAAGGAATAGATTATGATGAAACATTTGTACCATAGCCAGATTGGAAGCAATCAGACTCTTTCTAGCTTTTGATGCATACAAAGACTTCAAAGTCTATCAAATGGATGTCAAAAGTGCATTCCTAAATGGACTTTTGGAAGAAGAAGTTTATGTAGAACAACCTCCAGGATTTCAAATCAAAGGAAAAGAAGACAAAGTATACAAACTCAAGAAGGCCCTCTATGGCCTCAAACAGGCACCAAGAGCCTGGTATGAAACACTATCACAATTTCTGATCAAGAATGGATTCAACAAGGGAACTATTGACAAGACTCTATTCAAACTAGAAGAAGGAGCAAGCACATTGCTGGTACAAATCTATGTTGATGACATAATCTTTGGATCAGAGGATGAAAAACTTTGTGAGAAATTTACAAACCCGATGAAAAGCAAATTTCGTATGAGCATGACGGGAGAATTAAACTATTTCCTTGGCCTTCAAGTAAAACAAATGAAGGATGGCATTTTCATTAGTCAAGCCAAGTACACAAGAGATTTGATACACAAGTATGGGATGGATACAAGTGGCACAGCAGACACACCAATGTGTGCCAGAGTCATACTTGGGAAAGATGAAGCAGGAAAGGATGTTGATCAGAAAATGTATAGAGGAATCATTGGATCCTTATTATACTTTGCAAGCAGACCTGATATAGCATTTGTGGTAGGAGTGTGTGCAAGATTTCAAGCTCAACCAAAAGAATCACATCTTCTAGCAAACCTAAAAGGATAATCAAATACTTGAAAAACACTATAAATGTTGGAATTTGGTATCCAAAAGATGGAGGATTTAAATTGATATCATATTCGACTCGACTATGCCGGATGCAAAATAGATAGAAAAAGCACCTCCGGAACATGCCAAATGCTAGGAACCGTACTAGTCTCTTGGTTCAAGAAAAAGCAAAACTCCATATCTACATCAACAACCGGCGTAATATATAGCAGACAGGTAGTCACAGGCACAAGTACCGTGGATAAGACAACAACTAAGAGACTATGGAGTGGAAGAGAAAATAATTCCAATCATGTGTGATAACACAAGTGCAATATCTATTACCGAAAATCCAAACATTGCATTCAAGAACAAAGCACATTGATGTAAGACATCATTTCATCGAGACCATGTTGAAAAGGGGGATGTCATCCTAAAACACATACCCACTGAAGATCAATTGGCTGACATCTTCACTAAACCACTCAGCTATGAAAGATTTAGTATGTTGAGAACTGAGTTAGGGATGATTGAAATTGAATAAGTATCAAAGAGCGGCTAACTTGAGTAATTGGCTAAGTGACTTCATCAACTGGTACAACCTTTGCCATTACAGGAGCTGTAGCAGGTAAGGCACTGGTATCCAGCGAAGATAACTTAACTGATTGTTAGTAACAGTTAAGAGGAGCAGCTCAATGAAGAACTCATTGGATCGGCTAAGTGACCAGCCAAGGCACTTCACCGAAATAAAGACTTGGAGATCAGCTAAGTGACCAGCCAAGGCACTTCACCGAAATAAAGACTTGGATAAATTAAAAGTGTGAACAAAATCAATTCTGATTACACGTGGAGAATAAGGAAATTATGGAGGATTATTCTGTGGAAGATTACACACGTATGATCATGGAGGTAATTATATTATTTTTCGAATTATTAACTCCTCGATTCCCGGGCTCTATCATTACTTACCTCAAACCACTCCCCCATTCCACTCGAATATCGCAATTTACATACACAAAATCACGCCATTATGTCACAAAATCCTTCCATATTCAAACCACGTTCACACTACTCAAATCACACTATATAAACAGACTCAGAGATTTTCAGAAATCTTTACTCTCTCTTGCAAATTACAAACCCAATCTCTGATTATCACTGAAAACTTGAAAAACTTCTTCCTAAACATCTATCTACTATCAATGGCCTCATCTTCCACAATTTCTCCCACTGAAAAATACTATGAAAAATCAATCATCACTGGTTCGTTTTTCAAACCTGAACACTATCTATCGTTTTGTGATAACGATGCAAAAGCTCAACACTTGGTCGATTGCTGTACAAATTTGGGGCTAATGATGTTTCTAAACCCCCCAATTACGGGAATCTGCTATGAAAACTTGATCGCATTCTGGAAAAATGCCAAGTTTGTGCCCAGCACAAAGAAAACTGAGGTCGACTGCATAAAAAGTTCAATTTTTGGGAAAGAGATAGTCATCACGCCTGGACTTCTCAATAGGTTCCTACAATTACCAATGATAGGCCCGCACAATGTCAAGTTTGTGCGATCGACATCACAAAATTCCGGGCCGAGATAGCCAAAAATCCGAGGAAAAACAAAGAAACATACAATCTACCTAGATCAACACTCAAACTTCCGTTTGCCGAGTTTGCACCACCATCACCAAGAATATCGAAAGCGAAAAGGATCCATGGAAAACCCGACCGAGGTTCGGATCGATTGATGGCCATCATCTACGAACGCATCAAATTCGACCGGGCAAATTTTGTATTCAATAGACTAAAGGATCGATACAAAAGGAATCGACCTTTCAATTACAAAGACCAAACAAGGGTTTGCGAAGAAAGGTGATTTCGGGAAAAGAAATCATACGGGTTCCCTCTTCAACACCCGTTCAACGCATTGAACGTGAAACCCACAAATCTGCAGTCCCCACACAAGTCAAAGACGATGTTCACTTACATCAAGGCTTCCATGAAGCCCAAACCCAAAGCTGGGAGAAAAAGAAAGCAGCCAGAAGGCAGTAGATCAGGAGTGGGACGAAGAACCAGATCCCAGACAGCGCATGAAAACATCTCTCTGCTTGGAACCAGCAACTTAATTGACTCTATGACAATCAGTGATGACACAGAAACAGAAGAAGAAAAGCAACAAGAGGAAATCACCTACCTAGAGGAAGGTGAAGAAGGATATAGAATCACTTCATCTGAAGAGGAGGAGATACATGAGGAAGAGGATGAGTCGAGGATGAACGCTCGAAGGAGGAAATCTTGAAGCAATTCAAGAAGATTTGGGGATTTCGATGATGAACTCGACTCTCCAAGAAGTGCTTTTCAAAAGCACAGCAAAGTTGACAACCGCCTAAGTGAGCCACCGATAAAGCTCACTCAGCCGAACTTGTCAACTCCCCCACAATTGCACAAGGGGGAACAGTGGTTGATGAAGCCGTCCACACTCAACAAGAACAGATGGAAGAAAATGAAGAAGAAGCACAAAATGAGAAGGAAGAGGAAGAAGAAGAAAAAGAAGAAATTGAAGTGGAAAATGAGAATGAAACTGATGGGGATGAAGAGGATGTCCATGTGGCACCAGAAGAAATTGATCCAGAGAGAGTCTTCAATCTGGACATTCAACCCCTCATTGTGGAAATGGAAAGGCAATATTACAGCAGGCAAAACCTGAAGAATGCCTTAAGGAGTGAAGCAACCTCCTTCAATCACAAGATTGAGGCTCTCCTCAGCTATATCAAGATCCAAGATGAGGTCATGGAGAGACAAGGAAATTTACTTTGCAACTTACAACAACTCATCCCTCATCATGTCCAAACCAATCTTGAGTTCCTTGCTGAGACAAATGACAACAATCTCAAGCCATTGGTGGACACTCTCAATACACACACTCAACAAATTCAGCATCTGGATGAGATAATAGAGCATTCTGGCAAGCAGCTGGACTTTCTAATCAAAGTTGGTGAGGCCAACAACAACATACTGGAGCAAAAGTATGGCCCTCTCCCTGAATCTGAAGCAGCAATTGCAGACCTTGAAGCACGTTTTGATGCTGCCACAAAGGGGGAAGGAGACTCAAATCCTGAGAGCTCCAGTGGAAAAGGAACTCCAGTGGAAAGGGAAAGGGCAGCAAAGAGCTCCAGTGAAAAGGGAAAGGGCAGCAAAGGCAAAGGCATCAGGATTGAAGAAATGAAGAAGTAAACCTGTTACCTATTGCTTAATTCAATTTGATTTTATCATTTGCCTTTGCTCTTTAAATAAAAAGATGCAATATCTTATTGCCCTGTGATGGATGAATAAAATTGTTGAGTTTTGTTCTGTTGTTTATTATGAAAAATTTTGATTACTTATGTTCAGGCTTATGAGGGTTTTGGCATCATCAAAAAGGGGGAAATTGTTAGGAACATTGTATTATGTTTTGATGATGGCCATACTAGCTGTTATAGCAAGCCTGAAATAAGTTAGAATTCTCTCGTATAAGTCTTTACTTAGAGTCCGACATGTTGTATAAGTTGAGTCGACAAGTATTGTACTAGTTGGTAGGACGGCAAAGCAAAAACAGATATTCGGCAAAGTGAAGCCGCCCAAGCACCAAAGAGAGAAGCAATGAAGACATTATGGTCTTACTTATAACCAAGGAAGTCTGTGATGACCTTGGATAAGTCTAAGTTATGTTTCAAGTGATGAAACTCAATATTCAAATATGGTGTACACTGGTCTCACCCAAATCAAGGATCAGTGAAGTATAAAGATTCTCCTAAAACTAAAACAAAGAAGAAAACAGTGAATCGGCTGAGTAAACTGACTTTCGGCAAAGACAAAACGGCGAAGAAAGAACTAACGGCTAAGTCAAAAGGCTCACTCGACCGTTCTGAAAACGGCGAAGTAACACTTACCAGATCAGACTTGATATATGTTGAAGATACAGAAGATCATGCATTAAATGCACAATCAATAGAGGATCAATCAAGGACGGATTTTCTGCTATACGTTTGAAGAAAGAATCCGATCACTGAAATCAAGGAGAATGCAATTAAGGGGGAAATCAAGAATAAAATCAAGGATTATTCCCTCATTAATATAGCCAACGGAAGGAATTTCAAAACCAAGGTTATTCAAGGCTATAAATAGAAGGCATTGACAGAAAAAGAAACACAACGATTCAAAAAGAAAGAAACCAGAAACTCTGTCAATTTGAAAAGCCTTCTCTCTGAACTTACAAGGATACATCTAGTGATCAACTCAAATATCAGAGCTACAAAGTCATACATAGAACTGAGATTGATCAAGCAAGTGTGTGAATCACATTCATATCAAACTGAAGCAACTGAATCAGAGGCAATCTGAGAAGGAGTTGAATCTGTGATAGCTGTTGAAGGATTTTAATCTTAAGGAGCAGCAAAAAGGAAGACTGAATCACTGAAGCTATTGCAGTCAATGAGTGATAGTCTTGTAGATTGTGAAGCTTGGGAAGCCAAGGACAATCATACTATTGTATCTGTGAAAACAATAGTGAATTCCTCCGATCATCACAGGAGAAGAGTGGATTAAGGGATTACACCACCCTGAACCACTATAAGCCTTGTGTCAATTTAATTTCTGCAATTTACTTTACAGCATTTATTTAATTTGCCTACATCTTAACTTATATCTGTGATTGTCTAAACTGATTTGAAAACAACATAGTAAGAAGGGACTTATCCGCTGCCCAAAAGCTTTTAAATAAAAGAAAAGTTTTTGAAACTCAACTATAGTCATTCACCCCCCTCCCCCCCCCCCTGACTATAGTTTCACCCGTCTCTGGGACCAACAGAGATCTGGAGAGATAGGAGTCAGAGAAAGTTGTTCCTGTCTTAGCAGGGTTATATACAAAAGATTTTGACCAAGTTTGGCATGTGTGCTGCAAAACCAATAGATACTCTAATGGAATCCAATGCTCATTTATCTGTTTATGCTTCACAATCAGCAAAGGAGAAGGATTATATGTCAAAAGTTCCATATGCTAGTGCAGTTGGCAGTCTGGTGTATGCAATGGTCTGCACTTGGTCTAATCTGGCTCAGACAGTCAGTGTTGTCAGCAGGTTTATGGATCAACATGGAAAGGAACATTGGAAAGCTATTAAAGGGATGTTCATGTACCTTGGGGGTACAACAGATGTGGGACTCATTTATGGAGGTGATACTTAATGTTTGGTCACATGGTACTGTGATGCTGATTATGCAGGTGATGTGGACAGCAGAAAATCAATGATTGGTTATATTCGCATGTTGAGGAATTCAGCGGTCAGTTGGAAATCAACTCTTTAGGAAACAGTGGCTTCATCAACCACTGAGGCGGAATTCATGGCTTTTACTGAAGCAGCCAAGGAGGGAATCTAGTTGAATGGACTAATTAGTGATTTGGTGCTACAAAATCATCAAGCAGAGATATATCGTGACAGTTTGAGTGCAATATGTTTGGCTAAGGATCAGGTTCATCATGAGATAATGTAGCATAGACATCAAGTATCATTTTCTGAGAAATGAGAAAAGAATCCAAGTGAAGAAGATTAGTACGCTTGATAATCTTGTCGATATGCTCACTAAATCTGTTCAGCAAAGCAAGGTTCAATTGTGTCTGGACTTTCTTAACATCCGAAGCTTATAATTTGAATCTGGGAAGACTCAGTTGGGGTCTGGTAAGTTGAGTTCTTCAGCAGGGAAGTCTGGTACGGTACATCCTGGCATTGACGAATGCATCTGGTATAGTACATCTGATTATACAATATGTTTCTGAGTTTCAACAAGATTTCAAGTCAAGGTGGAGATTTGTTGTCAAGTGTGACTTGATCTCTACGTCTAGAATCTGGCAAAGCTATATGGTAGTCAGCTGAGGTGATGGGCAGCTGACTAGAGTGTTCAAGTGTATGGAAGTCGGTTGGTTAAAGTCAGCTAAGATCCTTCAGTCAGCAAAGTAGTCTATTGAACTGCTGAATGCTGCTGAACTGAGTGTATGGTTATTGGTTACTGAGCCGGTAGAGTCAGCGGTGTTAAGATCCACATCTGGGGCATTTATGGGAATTCCGACAAAGATCCTACGACAATTAGGGTTTAGGAATTTGTGCCTATAAATACCAAGTGTTGTAATCAATGCAATTGTGTGTAAAACATTCTAGACTTCAGTGCATAATAAATATTTTTTTTTCTAATCCGTGGAGTAGTCGGCACAACGACTGAAACCACGATAAATCTTGTATTCTTCTTGTTTCCGTTTATCTTGCTGATTGTTTACTTGTTAGATTGCTTCTGTTTGTTATCATTCTTTACTATCCGTTACGACATTTATTTTGCAAATAAATTATTAGATATAATGTAATTGAGGTAGGAAGGGTCGAGGGTTACATGCGTGATTTCTTTGACAAATGATGGTTTCACAATAAAAATGAGTACCGATAGTTTCACAAGAAAATATCACAATAAATGACTATTTATTGATTGATATTGGTACTACCATCATTAATCAAGGATACAAAAGATGGTAATGAGGTAGTTTTTACCTAGGGAAGAGGCTACGTCCCCCGAAAAACATTCCCGAAAATTTACCGAAAGCACATCTTGACCGTCTGCTTTTTTTATTTTTCACTTGCTTGTCAAATCATTAACACTATGGAGGGCCGAGATTATTTTTCGGTAATGTTTCTGTGATACTTGTCGGGGGACCTAGTTTTTTCCTTACCTAGAGTAGTACCTAAAGAAATCTGAAATTTGGGGGCGGAAGCAAAGAATCAAGAACAACTTGAAGATGGAAAAGTTCAGACTGTGTAAGGTACAGATTTCTTGCCTTGTTTATTCAATTTGATAAAGCCCTAATTTATACACGATTTGCAGAGAGTTTGTTCTATCTTGAACTCTCTTTTAAATTGAAAGCAAACTGATTGACAATTCTATCTAATTTATTCAAAACTAAGCTATTAAGATAAACCACCACTTTGTCTAGAAGATAATGACTTTCGAATAACACTTCAACACTTCCACACTCGGGTTTTCGCTTTTGAAACCAACCTTATCACTCCACAAATGTTATTATGTGTTATTTGAGTCCATCCTTATCACTCCACAGCTGTTGATATGCCCATTTTATCTTTTATTTGAATATCCGTTTGAGTTTGAGATGAGACACTTTCCTTGTTATTTTCTGTGTCCGAAAGCAATCTGTTGGATGTTTGGCTGTTGTCTTAATATCCTCCCTCAAACTGTGCCTGGGGTGAAGGCAAAGTTTGCGTAGAAAATGGTGGAGGGCATATCTGGTAGCAGGTTTTGTGAACAAATCTGCTACTTGTTGCTGACCCGATATGTGTTTAGTGATGAGGTTACCTTGAGCCACCTTCTCCCTGACAAAGTGATAGTCTAGCTCAATATGCTTCGTTCTGGCATGAAAAACTGGATTGATTGTTAGATAGAGAGCACTTAAGTTGTCACAATATACGGTAGGAGGCTTGGACTGAGGAAGTTGTAGATCTTTGGTGAGATAGTGGAGCCATGTCAACTCAGCTGCTGTGTTGGCTAGGGCTCTGTATTCTGCTTCAGTGCTGGACCTGGAGACTGTGTGTTGCTTCTTTGCATACCAGGAAATAAGGTTGTTGCCTAGGAATGTGCAAAAACCTGTGGTTGACCTTCTGGTAACTGGGCAGCCTGCCCAGTCTGCATCAGAGTAGGCTGTTAGAGTCAATGTAGGACTTGCTGTGAACTGTAGTCCAAGTGCTAGTGTAGCCTTGACATATCTGAGGATTCTGTGAGCAAGTTTGAGGTGTGCCTGTGTAGGAACCTGTAAGAACTGAGATGCATAATTGACACTGTAGGCAATGTCAGGTCTTGTAAATGTCAGGTACTGCAGTGCGCCAATCAGCTGTCTGTAGTGAGTAGGGTCCTCCAGGGGTGATGATGATCCATCAGGTTGTGGTTTGAGCTCCAAGGGTGTGGCCATAGGCTTGCAATCCACCATCTGTGCTCTTTCCGAACGATCGAGCATAGTGAGTCCGAGATAAGTGCATAGTGGTACCGCATACGAGATTTCTACTCCAAGAAAATGGTGTAAAGTCCCCGCATCTTTCATAGCAAATTCGGTGTGTAACAATGTGATAAAAGAGATAATCGGTTCGTAGTTTGACCCCGTAAGTAGCATATCATCAACATATAATAATAGAAATAAGGAGCCATGTGCGTAATGATAAACAAACAAGGTGAAGGGTCGCCAAACCGCAATAAAAGCCATAAGTAGTGAGGTAGGAACGAACCCGTCAAACCAAGCCCCGGGTGCCTCGCTTTAGACCATATAGAGCCTTTTTGAGTTTGCAGACATGTGTGGGAAACTGAGGATCAGGCATACCAGGTGGAATTGTGTCATGTAGATCTCTTCATTGACCACTCCATGTAGAAAAGCATTTTTGACATCAAGTTGTCTTATTGTCCATTGTTGGCTTAGAGCTGCTGCTAGCACAAGTCTAATAGTGCCAGGTTTAATGACTGGAGAGAAGGTCTCAGTGTAGTCAATTCCATCCACTTGGTTGTATCCCTTAGCAACAAGTCTGGATTTGAGTCTCTCCAGTGTCCCATCAGGATGTAGTTTTGCTTTAAATACCCATTTTGACCCTATAATGTGCATATTGGGTTGTCTTGGCACAAGTTCCCAAGTTTGGTTGTGGTGCAAGGCCTGTAACTCCTCTAGCATGGAAGTCTTCCATCCAGGGTGTTTGAGAGCCTCTGTGACATTTTTTGGCTCTCTAGGAATGCTGGGGAAGTTGGATACTGTAAGGGCATATTTAGGGTTAGGTTTAAAGATGCCATGTGTACTCCTGGTTACCATAGGATGAGTGGGAAGAAGTGTAGTACCGGTGAAGGTTCCGGTGCGGGTTCCGGGGTCTCTTGTGTGGTGTAAGTTCGGTCGAATCGATTGTGGGGTGTCTATGTGATGAATAGGTGTGTCGGGATTTGGTGCGTATGTTTCTGAGCCACTTGAAGGTTCATGGCTTATATCAAAGTGTGTGGAGGTGCTTGTTGTGGATACTGTAGGAGTGGATGGAGTTGAGTATGTGCTGGATGGTTGGTCTTGAAGTGTATCTCAGCAGGTGTAGTTGGTTCTTGAACATATATTGTGGGTAAGGGTGTGTCCGATGTTGTAACAGGATCCGTGTGTGCTATTGGTGGAGAGATGGGATGAAACCCGGGTGTATGGCCGGATGTGGGTTGAATCCGGGCCTCAAAGGTACTTAGTGGGTGAGTTGGGATAGTTGTGGTAGGTTGCCGATTTTGAGGTTTGTAGGGAAAACTAGTTTCATCAAAGACTACATGTCTTGAGATGATGATTTTTCTAGTTGTGGGGTGATAACACTTGTATCCTTTGTGTTGCATACTATAACCAATAAAGACACATGGAACAGCTTTTGGATCAAACTTGTTGTGTTTTGTGTCCCATGTATAGGGGTAGCATCTTGTGCCAAACACTCTGAAGCTTGAGTATATAGGATCCTTATTGTGGAGTTTATGGTAAGGGGATTCAAAATCTAGGGCGAGAGCAGGGTGTTCTATTCATGATATAAACAGCTGTAGCAAAGGCTTCACTCCATAGGAATAGAGGCAAGTTGCTGTGAAAAATCATAGTCATTCCTAACTCTCTTATGGTTCTGTGTCTCCTTTCTACTGTGGAGTTTTGTTCAGGTGTATGAGGACAAGAAAATTGGTGCACAATACCATTAGTTTGAAAGTGATTGTTGATTTTGTTGTTAACAAATTCACCACCACAGTCTGAGTGGAAGATTTTGATCTGTTTTTCAAACTGTCTGTGAACATAGTTTTCAAAGTTTATATAAGCAGTAAAAAAATCAGACTTATGCACCAATGGAACAAGCCAAGTAAACTTTGAGTAATCATCTACAAAAGTCACATAGTAAGAAAAACAGCCAATAGCCTTAATAGGAGCAGGGCCCCAAAGGTCACAATGTATTATTTCAAAAGGTGCTCTACTAGCACTTGTGGAATCATAAAAGGGAAGTTTACTTAATTTTCCTAATTGACAAATTTCTCTCACATATGTGGTCCGTCTTTATTTTTCCAATGACATCTATCGCTCCTTTGTTCTTTAAGAGCTGGACAGTCCCCATCTGAGTGTGTCCAAGTCTTTGGTGCCATAGCTCACTTGATCCTGACCTGAATCTGTTTGAGTAGTACAGTTCAGGTGTGTTCTCAAGCACATATAGATCACCCCTTCTGGTCCCTGTGGTTAAGGTCTGTCCTGTTGCTTGTTCCTTGACAAAAACATTGTGATTAGTAAATTCACAGGTTACTGGTTGGTCTGTGGTGAGTTGGTGACGTATGCGATTTTTAGTGAGTTGTGGTACAAGTAAGACATCATTTAGAGGTAAAGTGCATTGTTTTTGTTTTAAGTGAGACTGTCCTATACCAGTGATAGGTAGTGTGGTGCCATCTCCTATAATGATAGAATCTGAATTTAAAGCATTATGAACATTGTGTAGCATACCTGCCTTACCAGTCATGTGGTGAGATGCACCTGTGTCCACCGTCCACTCGTATCGCAATTGAAGTGTCTAAGGTGAGTGCGGCCAAGGCTCGAGGCAATTCATTAGATTGTTGGTCCTTCTTTGGCACCCACCAAAGATATTTTGGCTATGTGTCCCATAACCCCACAGTATTGGCACCTCTCATTGAGGTATTTTTCCCTTTCTTCATTGGTCATCCTTCTTTCTCCAGGAGGAGGAGGCTTCCTCTGATTAGAAGGTCCAGAATAGTTGTTTCCTGATTGGTAGCTGTTTCCTGATTGTTGGGAGTTGCTGTTTCCTGATTGTTGAGCCTGGAATCCTCTGCCTGATGATTCAAATCTGTTGCCTTGTGTTGCTGATTGCCTGTAGTTTGATTGTGTTCTAGACTGGTTCTGTCCATAGAATGCCATTTGGGGAGTTACTTGCTGATGAGTAGGATTCATTGTGGAAAACCAGCTCCTTCTTTGATCCAAGTTTTGTAGTTGGGATACTAGCTCTTTATATGTAGGTCTAGGTGGTTTCGGCATGGTTGTTGTGAAGGTTTCATAATTAGGGCCCAGACTTGTCAGTAGGCGACACTTTTTCAGAATCTCCAACAGGTTTACCTATGGCTGCAAGGTTATCACATAAACCCTTGAATGTCCTGATGTGGTCTGCAATGCTTTTGGCCTCATCTTTCTTCAGATATGTCAATTGCTGTTTGAGGGTGAACTCCCTTTCCTGTGAATCTTGAGCATAGGCATTCTTCAGTGCATCCCAAACTGCATATGAGGTGTCTAGTCCTATCACTATCCCTAGTGATTCTTCAGATAGGGAACCAATGATCCATCCTCTCAAAAGTCTGTCTGATTTTTTCCATTTTTGGTATTCAGGATTGATAGTTGTTGCATCTGAGTTGTCTGATCCAGTTGGTTTTATATGTTGTTCTGGCATTGGTGTCTCCTTGGTCAGATGTCCTACAAGATCTTGACTTTCAGCCAGAGCCAAGGCCTGCTCTCTCCACAGTGGATAGTTGTCCTGTGTCAGTTTTAGTGTGATGAAGCTGCTAACGTTGAGTGAGAGTGTTGTCATGAGTCCTGTCTGAATTTTGTGCTGGATTGTTGCTGTGAATTTGTCTGAGCTTCAACTGTGATTGGGTTTAGTTTTTGATCTGATTTTTTTTTTTTTTTTTTTTTTTTGTGAATCAATTTGTGGCTCGTTTGTTTTTGCTTGTCTTTGGTTTGTTTGTGAGCTTTGTGTAGGGATCAATTTGAGTTTGAATTTTTGCAGGGGTTTCCGCTCTCGATACCATAAAGAAATCTTGATTTGGGGCGGAAGCAAACAATCAAGAACAACTTGAAGATGGAAAAGTTCGACCGTGTAAGGTACGATTTCTTGCCTTGTTTATTCAATTTGATAAAGCCCTAATTTATACACGATTTGCAGAGAGTTTGTTCTATCTTGAACTCTCTTTTAAATTGAAAGCAAACTCGATTGACAATTCTATCTAATTTATTCAAAACTAAGCTATTAAGATAAACCACCACTTTGTCTAAAGATAATGACTTTCGAATAACACTTCAACACTTCCACACTCGGGTTTTCGCTTTTGAAACCAACCTTATCACTCCACAAACCGTTATGTGTTATTTGAGTCCATCCTTATCACTCCACAAACTGTTGATATGCCCATTTTATCTTTTATTTGAATATCCGTTTGAGTTTGAGATGAGACACTTTCCTTGTTATTTTCTGTGTCCGAAAGCAATCTGTTGGATGTTGTGGCTGTTGTCTTAATAGTACCATGTGCATCATCCTGACCACATACTGCAAATAATAATTTACATTATGTGATCAGAATCATGTCATATGATACACTCCACAAATGGAGTACTAGGCAAGAATTTCCCGGTATAAATGTGGCAATATTTTCCAATTTGTTTTCCCAATGAATTGAAGGTTATCTTCATCAAAAGTGCTAGAAGCTCCTCCTCCGGCTTTCGTCACTATTCAAACATCGCTCAACGCCACGTGTCCATAGCAACCTTTGCATGGAGTCGTCGTGTTCATCCTCTAGCACTAAATGTCAAGCTACCTGCATCATACTCAAACCACCACTACTACAAAGTACAAACACACCGATCGAAACAAAAACCTTTCTCATCCGGTTATCTTTTTCATGTCTTGAGATCAAACTAATTAGATTAAAATATATTCTTTTTTGAAGGGGGAAAAATATAATTAATCGGAAAAAATGGTGATGGAATTGATAAATTCGTTCATGAATGTAGTAGTACCACCTGCAAGTCTACTGATGCTTGCGTTTGCATGGCCAACATTGAAGTTTTTGAATGTGTGTGAATGGATCTACAATAGCTACGCTGTTGAAGATATGGATGATAAGGTCGTTATCATCACCGGAGCTTCATCTGGAATCGGCGAGGTACCCTACTTACCTACCTTGATCTTTTTCTTTTTCTATTTTCAAATGTTTATGTAATTGAATTAACTAGACACGCACCACAGTCAATAATTTACTGTTGCGGCACCACATGTCGTCTTCCCGGGGTTGAATTTATGCATAAACTCGACTCTGACCGCCCTGTGCCACCCAAGACTACCTCAAGGGGCGGAGGTGTGTATATTAGGGTGGGTCACGTGACCCCTCTCTTTAATATTTCTCCTGTAGAGACGAGGCATACGCGTAGACAGATCGACAGAGATGTCGTCCGTCTTGCGCTTGCATTTAATCTCTATTTGAGAATTAATAAGATTGTACACTTTTCGGTTATCCCAAACTCGTTTAACGAGTTAACGGTCTAGCATGAGCCATAAAACTTTAGGTGCACCTGAATACAACTCAAGGCAAGTACTAAGCTTCGGCTTGGGGGTCGTCTTGAGTATATGGGCAGGCAGACTAATCATTGTGTTGTTAAAACGATGTCGTTGTGTTGTAAAAAATGTTGTTGTGTTGTTAAAAAATGTAGTTTTAGGCTCGGGTGATCCAACTGAAACAAATTTTGGATAAAATGTGTAGTTTTGCAATCTCATGACTCCACTGGAAGAAATTCCTGATCCGCCGAGATCGAATGTCGGTGCCTTGTTATGACAATGATTGGGTGTCTTAAAAGGGCAGCTCGACGTTAAGCTGGAGTGTGGAGGTTCGAACCCCGTAAAGGGCCTTCTTTCAGTTGTTTGGTATAATAACAAGCTCATGACTCTGTGTCATTAGGTTACATGATTAACATCTTCACCCTAATCGGGAGAGGGGGACTCTCGTGGTTAGGGTTAACCATTTTACGATTAAACTATGAAAGATAAGGTCCTACCATGAAACGTTGTTTAATTCCTTGCACCCTGTGTCTTTCCTTTTTCTAGCTCATTAGGCTTTCTCTGTTTTTTTTCAGCAAATTGCGTATGAATATGCAAAGAGGCGGGCGAATCTAGTACTGGTTGCAAGAAGAGAGAACAGACTCCGTGGGATAAGTGAGAATGCTCGAGAGCTGGGTTCGAGGCACGTCTTGATAATGGCTGCAGATGTAGTCAAGGAAGACGACTGCAGAAGATTCGTCAATGAGACCGTTAACTTTTTTGGACGAGGTTAAAACTTTAACTTATTCATCAAGAAAACGATATATATACTGTTGTGTTCCAAGTAATTTTGAAGGATGTCGATTTTGAAAGCGGTATGTTTATCGTTTCTCCTAATGAATGCAGTGGATCATCTAGTGAACACGGCGACTTTGGGGCATACTTTCTACTTTGAAGAAGCAACAGACAATGCTGTCTTCCCCATACTAATGGTAATATCCACAACTGGTTAAAGATATAGCTAGTAGTCTACATATATATTTGTTACAAAATCAAATTAAGTTGATAATGGTATATATACCTAGAGTTTGAATTCCGATAAATTGAATACATCACGGAGATTCATACTTGTACTGTGTTTTCACCTTCATTTATAGGTAAAAGTAATGTTTTTGTTCCTTTATTTGTCTTTCTTCTTCTTGTGAACATCTAATTGTCTCTGCACATTAATTCTCAGGATATAAACTTTTGGGGAAATGTCTATCCAACACATGTAGCTCTTCCGTACCTCCGCCAGAACAAGGGACGAGTCATAGTAAACGCCTCTGTTGAAAATTGGTTACCATTACCAAGGATGAGTTTGTATGCAGTAAGTTTTCTCAAGTCTTCACTTATATATTACCCCGGGTAGATTTTAAGAGGACGGTATAAGGTAAGGAAAATGATAGATGCACATAAGTAGTCAAAATGCTCGTTGTTTTGAACGGTACGGTTGAACCATCTTTAAGTAAGGCTGCAGTGTCAAAGGGATGCATATATTAGGAGCAGTGTCTATATACGTCATTATTTGTAGTAAAAACCGTGTCTATGTTTAGCATGCTTGAAAATGACGGTTTTGTCCTTCTTGCCACGAAATTAAAGGCGGCCAAAGCAGCGGTCATAAGCTTCTACGAGTCCCTAAGATTTGAAGTGGGAGATGAAGTTGGGATTACTGTTGCAACACATGGATGGATTGGGACTGAAATGAGCCGAGGTAGATTTATGGTGGATGAAGGTGCCGAGATGCAGTGGAAGGAAGAACGAGAGGTGCGTTTTCATACCAACAAAAAAAAAAGTCGCAGATTTTACATTTGTGTGCTTTAAAAATCAGTTGATGTTGCAATCTTTATTAAGGTACAAGCGGCCGGTGGTCCTCTTGAAGAGTATGCTCGAAAGATTGTGGCAGGGGCGTGTCGAGGAGACGCGTACGTGAAATATACGAGCTGGTACGACATCTTGTTTTTGTACAGGATATTTGCACCTAATGTCCTGAACTGGACTTTTCGCCTCCTTCTGACAAACCAAGGCGTAAGAAGAACCTCTCTCATCGGCACCGGGAGGCCTCTTTTAGAGGGATCGCCACCAAGAAAACTGATTACAGGTCCATCTACCCTTTCCCCTGTTGTTGTTCAACAGTATCAGTAAACTGAAATTTCAATGGTGTAATGTACTGCTGCCTTTTGAATCTTGTGTACACAAAATTTGATATTCACATTTACTTCTTTAAATAAAAAAACATGGGGATGTTATATGCTTACATATGTTTTTGTGTTATTTGCATTTCTTTTGTTTGAGTAGTCTGTGTAATGAATTTCAAAGGTAAAGCTTTTATCACGAGCAGTGTTAGTGCCACAAGTCACCAACGACACGCCACAAGTCACCAACGACACACCACATTTTTACAACATTGTCTATAGTGTAGGATCTTGTGATTAATATGAGTCGCGTGATTTCCGACGGTGTAAAAATGTACTATGACAACATTTTGGTTCTATCACTTTCTTCTTATACATGTTGAAACCTTAAACAACTTTAACATTAGAGTGGGAGGAAGATAGTTTTTACTTCATCTCTTATTCCATACAAACAAGAAAGCCTTTTGTTGTTCCAAAGACATAACCTAGTGGTAAAGAATTTGGGTGTCTTAATGGCTGTCTTAAAAAGGCAGCCGGACTTATAGCGGAGGACATGGCCTAATGGCAAAGGATTTGGATGGCTTAAAAAGACAGCTAGACCTGTAGTTTGAGTGTAGAGGTTCGAATCCCGTAAAGGGTTCACTTCTTTCAGTTGTTTAATATAATAGCAAACTCATGACTCTGAGACACTAGATGGAGAGCGGAGAGGTTTCATGGTTAGGGTTTGGTTAGGGTTTAACCATTATTTAAGAAAGCCTTTTGCTACCCCACAAACAAGAAAGAAAGAAAGAACGAAAATAATACATCATATAAATCTACTAGCCTTATGGTCTCCTTCAAATTCTCCAATACATCTATAGTAGGCATCTACCAATTTAATGTGTGAAACGATGTCATTATAGCCTTATGGTCTCCTTCAAATTCTCCAATACATCTATAGTAGGCATCTACCAAATTCTCCCTCAAATCTATATCATTTTTACTCCCAACATAATCTTGTGGTTGTGATTTTTTTAATCTTTTTAATTTTCTTTTACAAGTGAAAAACATGTGGTGAGATGGTAATGGTGTAAAAATGGTGTAAACTTGAGTGAATAGCTCTATCACTCCCCGACACATAATTAACTACATATTTCGTCGTTATAGATAATTACATACTTATTTTAACATTTATAGACAGGGTATTATGGTACTGGACAGTAACATTTTGCCCCTAAATTGAGGTGTGCGGGTGAACGCCAACCAAAGAGGGTCTCTGTGAACCCTTTTTCACAACATGGTTCTTTAGAATGATTGTCTATTCAGATCATAGGAAGTCTGTTAACTTAGGAAATCGCTGCAACAACCACACGACTCCTCTTATAGCAACCTGCAAACGCATTACATTACGGATGAAAAAGACGGTCAAAAGCTTTACCGGTGAGTTAAAGTATTAAACAGAGGAACATGCTAATTGCAAGAAGATTTCTCCTCAAGAACCATGGGGGGGACAAAAAGTTCCAAGGATTAGCTTTTCTTGAATAGCACCATGTTTTTATAATTTTGTGATCTCAAAATGTTACATACTTACGGGAACTTCTGTAATGCCGTTAGGCACCATGTTACATACTTACGGGAACTTCTGCAATGCCGTTAGGCACCATTCACTAGCTAGAGCTATACAGAGTGAAATGAATCAGAATCTTCGTTCAAAGTGAACATCAATTAAAGATCTACAGATCTTTATAGAATGCGTTACATATATCATACATTTAGAAGATTATATGTATTTAAGATATCCATCCAGCAAAAGAGGTTCTTTTGCACTTATGTTTCGGACCCGAAAGGTTGATTTTATTAAATATAGATTTACCATCAAAATTTAGAGATTCTATTACTATGCTACAAGTGATCTTATAATATGCACTAGGAACATACCAAAGCTGATTCTCCAGGCTTGAATGCAGGTTCTACACTGTCTCTCCCATAGCTACATTATCAAGTGGGGTATCAGGAGCATGTTAGCAAGTTCTAACTTGAAATTTATCTTCATGAAAATATATATATATATATATATGAAAAAAAAAATGTAAAACTTCTAACTTTTACCATATTTGTCTCTGGCCGTTAATCGTCTCCAACCGGTAAAAACTGACACCCCTGCTGAAAGGGAAAGGCTTTCCTTCCATTCTGCCATCAAATTTGTTATTATGAGCTAATGGTTGTAAGCACAAAGATATGTGGAGAAGTTGTGGAATGAAAAACAGAAGAAAAATGGGAAACAAATTAAACGAAGAATGATATTAATACCTAGATGCCATGTAACACCCACACCTGAAGGATCATTCTCTGATATATCATCAATAACAAATTGCAAATCAGTGCTTATTGAATCATTGAACAATTTAAAGAATTTAAGGATTGCCTGAAACAGAACACCAAAGCCATTCAACTGTTAGTTTTCTGCTTTTGATTTTTTTTCAAAACAGAGGAGAATAAAGTAAGTATTTTTAAGACATTTGTGAAAAAATAATTGTGACCACATGTAAAATGATGAGAAATGGAACCTTACGACCAACAAAGGGTTGGGGAAAGATAAGGTCCTCGTACACACAATTCTCTGCAATGAGGTTCTCCACAGATCCCAAATCATGGCCGTTGATTCCTTGATAAAACTTCCTCACCACCGTTGAAGCTGAGTCTACCAATACAGCAGGAAGGCTATCTGAAGAAGAAGTCGGAGCTTCCACCACCACCCTTTGATCATTGCTGAGTAGGACCCACTTCCTAGTCTGACGACCATAACACGGAACACCGGCTCCGGCGGCGGTGTAATTGACATCATGATGACTGATGCTTGGATTGAGAGTGCAAATAGGAAAGTGTGTTTTGAGATGAGGAGAAGGAAAGAAAGGTAAAGAAGTAGAAATCATGTTTCACTCTACTGCCTTAAATTGTTTAGCAGCTAGAGGAATGAGTTCTCGAATTTTTTTTTTTTTATTTATTTATTTATTTATTTATTTTTATTTTTTTTGGAGGGATGAGACAGAGATATTTATAAATAATGGTCGGAGGCACAAACATTTCTCGTTTTATAATGCAACGGTTGCATACGATTGTTGTTAGGAAATGTGACTTGATATCTTATACAGCGGAAATTTTATTATGGTCTTGGATCAAGTATGACTTGGTGATCCATGATCAATAGGAAAGCAACAAAACACACAATGGCTCACCGTGTAAAATATAAATGCTATTAATTTACATTTTTACCCTTCTTATAAGGATTTTTATTTGTGGACAAGTGTGACATTGTTATCCTGGTCCACCATAAAACCACTGCTTATACAGAGCTGAGTACTAACTTAGCAAAGTTAGCAGGGCAAAAGTGAGCTTTGACCAGAAGTCAGCTTTAGGAAAGTCAGTTTTGGGCAAATCTCAGTTTGGGCAAATGTCAATTTTGGTTACGTCTAATGAAGTCAGTTGAGCTGAGTTCACATCTGAGTATTTTAGTCAATGTGCTAGTATGTCTTTATGGCGGCAGGTTTAGGGTTTTGTGACTAAATGCACGTCTGTTGTAACCTAGAACATTTGCAGCTATATCAGGAGCAATTGCTTTAGGCAATTGCAGAGTCTGTAAAATCTTCAATGATAATATATTCTCTTCTTTCTACCCGTGGAGTAGTCGGCATTTTGCCGCAAACCACGTTAAATCTTGTGTTATTGTTTCTTGTTTGATTTATGCTTTCTCGTTTATTTTTTATTATTGCAATCCGTTTTGGTCCCTGACGGTCCTAATTCTAACAAATTGGTATCGGAGCGAGGTTATCATCAGGGAATCTGAGGTTCTGTTTGGAATCATCTGTTTGAACAAAATTTTATCTGCACCAATACCTTCACCGGTGCTAGGATTCTGTGATAAAAGTTATGTTTTTGGCAAGATCAAGATGTCTGGATTAAATGTAGAGGTTGATAAATTCACAGGAAGGAACAATTTCAATCTGTGGCAAATCAAGATACGTGCTATGTTGAAGAAACTAGGGCTCTGGGCTTCGTTGTCAAAGGCGGTGGATGCCGGAAACGCTGAGATGGCCAATCTGGAGGAGAAAACACATTCAATGATTTTGTTGTGCTTGTCTGATGATGTTATCACTGAAGTTGCTGAAGAGGATTCAGCAGCAGGGCTGTGGCTGAAGCTTGAGAGTCTGTATATGACAAAGTCGATGACCAACAAGTTGCTAATGAAGCAACGTCTGTTCAGTTTAAAGATGCATGAAGAAATGCCTCTCAGAGATCATCTGGAAAAGCTGAACACAATATTGCTTGATTTAAGGAGTATTGGTGTTAAGATCGAAGATGAGGATGCAGCTCTAATTTTGTTGGTATCATTGCCAGCATCATATGAGAATTTTGTGCAGTCTTTTGTTGTTTGAAGAAACACGGTGTCATTGGAGATGTTAGAGCATCTCTCCATAATCGAGAACTAAGGCATAATTCAGCTTGCATATATACAGACAATCGGGCTGCTGGTTTAGTTGCTAGTAGCAGTTGCAAAAGGAATGGAAATCCTGAAAAGAAGACATTCAAGAAGGGTGGTTTCAAAGACCCTAATGCAAATCTGGTCTGAATATGAATCTGGAGTGTTGACAAGCAGGTGGAGCTTCAGGTCCATACTCAACTGAGTTTGCAGAACTCAACTGAGAATAGTCAACACTAATCTGGCACTTAGTTGTGCATCTGAACCTGAAGAATCAAGAGTTGAATCTTAGTGGAATCAAAATCTGGGATTGGCCGAGTGAGGCTCAGCTGATCTAGTACAAGCTGAGTAAAAGTCAGCTGTGTAGAGTGAAGTGTTCAAGTCTAGAAAGTAAGCTGAATGAAGATTCAGCTGAGTCCATCTATCAGTGGAGTGGCGTCTTCTGAGTCTGTTGAACATGTCTGCGTTGGTTTTGCATTTGTGTCTGGAAGCCTCAACTCAGCTGAGTAAGACAAATCTGATATGTTTGGCTGAGTGAAGTCTGCTAAGCATCTAGTGAACATGTATATGGTAGAGTTCTCATCTGGAGTTAAGTCTCGTCTGGAGAAGTCTCACTTGGAGTATGTTGTGTTCACATCTGCTCAACTCAGAAACTGAATCTAAATCTGCAATATGTTTGGTTGAAGTTGAATCTGAAGAACTTAGCTGAGTGTGCTCAACTGTGGGGATTACATCTGAATCTGGTAATCATATATTATCTGGTGATCAAGTCTTTGATCACATCTGTTCTCAACTCAATCAAGTTTGAAGGAAGAAGAGGAATCTGGTACAAATACATCCAGGCATTGACGAATGCATCTGGTTCAAGTACATATGGTTATACATCTGTTTGAACGAGAGTTCAAGTCAATGTGGAGATTTGTTTGGAAATGTGACTTGATCTCTTATACAGAGTTGAGTACTAAGCTGAGTTGAGTACTAAGCTGAGCAAAGTCAGCTGAGCAAAAGTGAGCTTTGACTAGAAGTCAACTTTGGGCATAAGTCAGCTTTGGGAAAGCAGTTTTGGGCAAATCTCAGTTTGGGCAAATGTCAGTTTTGGTTAGGTCTAGTGAAGTCAGTTGAGCTAAGTTCACATCTGGGGTATTTTAGTTAATCTGCTAGTATGTCATTATGGCAGCTAGAGTTAGGGTTTTGTGATTATAAATACACGTATGTTGTAACCTAGAACATTTGCAGCTATAGCAGGAGCAATTGCAGTCTGTAAAATCTCTCGGTGATAATATATTCTCCTCTTTCTGCCCGTGGAGTAGCCGTCATTTTGCCGAAAACTACGTTAAATCTTGTGTTATTGTTTCTTGTTTGATTTATGCTTTCTCGTTTATTCTTAATTATTTCAATCCGTTTTGGTCCCTGACGGTCCTAATTCTAACAATTGTATTAGGTATTAATATACATTGGATCCATTTATTTTTACATTATTCTATATTGTAATGTATATCTTTGGTATAACCTTAGTACAAATGTTGTATTGTAAAATTTATCGACGAAACTGCCGTTTTTATCGTATATGGAAGAAGATATTTTTGGTTTGCCGGTAATTTTATGATTTTATTCCATCAAATTTCTTTAAAATTATTTTTTTTAATCATTAGTCCAAAAAAAAAATTTCAATTTTATGATTAGAAAATACAAGCAATTTGTTTCACATTGCACTCGGCTTAATTCTAAAAAAAATTATTGAGTGTATTTTTTTGATCGGTATTGTGTATATAAAACATTTATCATCTGACTCGAATGAGTTAAAATAATCATCATTTTCTGACTCAAAAATATACCCTCTTTGTAAGGTTAATTTAGTCGTTTTAAATATATTTTGTTTTTTTGTTAATAAAAGCCTCAAGTGTTTATTGGGCTTTAAATCAAATATGGCCTGCCTTATGAGTTCTAAAACATATAAAAAGGACTCTTAGGGCACTCTCAGCATATGCGCCATATCCCTAAAACGAAGATAAAAAATAGAGTTTATCCCAAAATATCTTCCACAGCAGAGTCCCTATCCCTATTTATTTTTAGGGATATGAAGTGCATCCCTACTTGTGGGGATGCACTATTCACGCCCTAAACATATTTAATTATTAAAAATTATATGGATATGGATAGGGAGAGGGGAGAGGGATAGGGATATGGATGCTGCTGGAGTGAAATAATAAATATTTAATGTGTATAAATAGAGTTGTGAGGTAGAATATATATTATTTAATATTATTTGAAATGTTATAGGGATAAGGATATAGATGATATTGTGGAGGTTTTTGGTGAGATATTGTAAAATAGGAATATGTATTATTTTATATTATTTTAGAGATAAAATTTGGTGTTTCTGATGGGAGTGCCTTTAGTTGACTTAAACACCATAATTATCATAATTTTTTAGTTTTCTCTTGTTTTTTAGTTTCGGGCATCCATAGGCGCATGTTCTGGGAAGCTTTCCGGTAGCCCGGTCAAAATCGGGTAGGGACTCGTCCCGTAACCCTCTTACCCTATTCTCGTCCCATATTCATGAATTCGTACCGTAAAGTGTAATTTACTTTTTTTTTACCTCCACCTCGTACCGTCAAGTGAATTAATCGAAAAAGTACACAAAGAGTCCTTATAGGCATCAATCTTAGAAAACCTTCGAGATCACATTTGCGGCTCGGGATAAATCAAGGTATCTCGAAAAAGCTATTGAATTTGCATTTTCACCAATAGGATTGAATTAATCGTAAATCTTTTAGAATGTACACAAACACCACATCATCTATATCTACAAATTTAAAGATATGTCGTGAAGGAACTTTTTTTTATTTTTTTTATAAACTTAGGCACCTATTTTGGAGGTGGTGAATCAATTGAAGTTGACTTGATTAGTGATTTTGCTGAAATCAAACTCAATAATAGAAATACATAAAAACAATAACAACGTATTAGCTTTCTTCTCCTAAGTATTCCGCCATATCACTTCCTCTCATTCGCTCTTTTCATTTTTCTTGTACTCTATGTTTCTTTGACGGTGCTTGGTATTTTTTGTATAGTGAGTCAATCTAGATTATGTTGTTTAATTTTTGTTAATGTTGTATCTGGCTGGTTTCGGACCCAGGACTTCATTGTTCTTTGGCTTCAACCACCGGCGGATCCAGGAATTTATTCCAGTGGTGTCACCGGAGTCTAAAACTACATCTTTTATCTAAAAAAAATTCAGTGGGGTCACCAGAATCTAAAACATCAACTTTTATCGACTAAACAACATTTTTTAACAACAAAATTATATAATTTTAATACTAAAAATTTATTTTTTTTTTTTTTTAAAATTCAGTGGGGTCACGTGACCCCCCTGAGGCACGTGGATCCGCCCCTGGCTTCAACTTAACGACTTTGGTAAAGCTTCATTGGTTTGTTTGTGTTAAAGATCAAGCGCTTTCAGCGGGTTATCCTAAAAGTTATATTTGTAAGAATGCGCTACTATATTTCTTATATCACTTTAACATCCTCAAGTGTGGCTTTATAACAGCGCTAAGCCACTAAAGGCCGGAAAGCAAACTAGGCTCCACAACAAAGAGGCCCAACACACGCATCACGCGCAATATAAATGGAGAAAATAATAATGTTTATAGCGGGGTTCGAACTCGAACTCGAGACCTTCTCGCTCCGATACCACGTTAAAGATCGACGTTTACCAATTCTCCTAAAAGCTATAGTAGCGCCTTCCTTAACAAATATATAGCTTTTAGAGAACCTGGTAAGCGCTTGATCTTTAACACGGCATCGAGCGTGTGTGTCTCGAGTTCGAACCCGGCTATAAACATTATTATTTCCCCCATTTATATTATGCACGTGATGCGTGTGTTGGGCTCTTTGTTATTGGGCAGCCTAGTTTGCTCCGGCCGCCTAATTGGCTTACCTTGTATAGCGCCCACACTTGAGCGGGAGTGTTGATATAAGAAATATAAGTAGCGCGCCTTCCTTAACATCTATAGCTTTTAGAGAACCTGTGAAGCGCTGATCTTTAACACGTGAATTATCGGAGCGGAGGTCGTGAGATCGAACCCCGTTGAAACATTATTAAAAAAAAAATTGTGCAAGTGTTGGGAGAGATTGCCCACACTCGAGGAGGGTGTTGGGTAGATTGCCCACACTCTTGAAAAAAAAAAATTGTGCAAGTGTTGAACGGTTGCCAACACTTGAGGGGGGGGGGGGTGTTGGGACAGATTGCCTACACTCTTAATGTATAAGAAATAAAGTAGTGCATTTACTGACACCAATTGGTTTTAGTACAACGGTAAGCGCTTGATCTTTAACATGGTATCGGAGCCAGAGGTCTCGAGTTCGAACCTGGCTATAAACATTATTATTTCCCCCATTTATATTGTGCACGTGATGCATGTGTTGGGCCTCTTTGTTATTTGCTCCGGCCGCCTAGTTGGCTTAAATTTCGTTATAGCGCCCACATTTGAGGGAGAGTGTTAAAGTGATATAAGAAATATAAGTAGCGCTTCCTTAAATATAAATTTTTAGGAGAACCTGTAGCATTGATTTTTAACCGTTTGTTTGTTTGTTTTTTTTTTTTTTGTTTTTTTTATTTCCCGTAGATGGCATGTATTGATAAGAGTGGAATATTTTAACACATATGGTGCCATATATAGAAATAGTAGTATAGCAATCATATCGTGGTGCATTGAGGATATATAAATGTTTTTCACAGAACAATAGATAGAAGTGTGATGCAAATTAAATCGGATGCCCTAGTATAATAACCGGGATGCCCTGAAGGCTGGATAATTTTTCCATTGTCACTCTATTTGTACTGTAGACACACGTGGATGATTCCGACCACATAGTTTGAATTTGAATTGAAACTGTGTGATCTAGATTCATCCACATGTTTTACTACTCAAATGGATTCACCATAGAAGAACTTCTCTTGAAGGCTACCTTGAACTATTTGCAAATGTAATTTAATTTAACCGATCTGAGATTATAATTCGTACCAAATAAAAAGAAATTGGGAAGGTGTCATGATATATTCATTTTCAAATTACATTCCATGTATCACTCTAACATTTTTCACAATTAATTATTGATTATGATGAGTCTATATTTATCATCGATTCATACATTAATTTGTGGTGCGTTTGGATTGCTTGAATAGTGGAATGCTTTTTTTCATTACATTCAATCATTCCAAAATGTGTGGATGCGACATCGGAATGAATTTTGGCATTTTCATTGCATCATTAAATTGGATGTAATGAATATAATTATTGAATGGAATGAAATTTAAAACATAACATAGTGATAAATAATCGATCACCCACCACCCATTATCAGAGGCAGACATACAATATACACAATGGGGTCCACGAACCCCACTGAGCTGAAGAAAAGCAGTGAATATTACACCGGAAAAAAAATGATGCACCCGCTGGAAAAATAATTTAATTAGAAAAAACATTTATGCACCAGTTCAATCATTTTTCTGGATCCACCACTGCCCATTACCCACCTCTTGCACCCGTGGCCTACCCCGAAAACAAACCCACCGTCACCTTCAACACACGCACCACTATCGCCATCGTGTGGTCAATTGCCGCATTCTATATATAAAATCTCATAAATTTTATTCTCTTGCTTACTAAACTCATTTCATTCTATCAGTTTCATTTCATTCTATTTCATTTCAATCAAACAATCCAATCAATTAGGGAAAAAAATATAGAAAACGACACATCTACGCGCAATTGGGGAGCCAACAGTTTGATAGTGTTTTCCCGCTAATAAGTCCCCTCCGCCTCGGTTTCTGACTTCAAGTAGCCCTAATTTGCAAACAGCCTTCTTTCTTCGCCGCTGATTTTCACAAGTCCGATGAGTGAACGGTGCTCTAAACGGTCCAAAGTCACCAGAGGTGAAGATGACAGTATGCCGGGAAATATTATCGAGGTTGAACTCCGCAACTTCATGACATTCACTGACCTTCGGTCACAGCCTGGTTCTCGTTTAAACCTTGTAATTGGACCTAATGGGTCTGGTAAAAGCTCCCTCGTATGTGCCATTGCCCTTGGCCTTGGCGGTGATCCTCAGGTAAACAATGGAAATTTTGAATCACCAGAAACTTTTAGCTGTTTATGCCGTTTATTTAGTAGTTTCTGACGGGTTTCACCCCAAATTTTGTAGATTTTGCTGTTTATTTTGTAGTTTATGACGATTACACCCCAAATTCTGCACATTTCGCTGTTTAAGCTGTTTATTTAGTAGTTTCTGACGGTTTTCACCCCAAATTTTGTAGATTTTTCTGTTTATTTTGTAGTTTATGACGATTACACCCCAAATTCTGCACATTTCGCTGTTTATGCCGTTTATTTAGTAGTTTCTGACGGGTTTCACCCCAAATTTTGTAGAATTTGCTGTTTATTTTGTAGTTTCTGACGATTACACCCCAAATTCTGCACATTTTTCTGTTTATTTAGTAGTTCTGACGATTACACCCCAAATTTTGTAGATTTTGCTGTTTATTTAGTAGTTTCTGACGATTACACCCCAAATTTGGAAGATTTCGCTGTTTAAGCCGTTTATTTTGTAGTTTGTGACGATTACACCCCAAATGTTTTGTAGGTTTTAGGGCGGGCAACAAGCATTGGTGCGTATGTGAAACGCGGGGAGGAGTCCGGGCACATCAAGATAAGCTTAAGAGGGCATAAAGGAGGTGAATGTATAACCATAATGCGGAAAATAGATATACATAATAAGTCGGAGTGGTTTTTGAACGGTAAGGTGGTATCAAAAAAGGAGATTATTGAAGTAATCCAAAGCTTCAACATCCAAGTGAACAATCTAACTCAATTTCTTCCACAAGATCGAGTGTGTGAATTTGCAAAGTTAACTCCCATACAACTTCTTGAGGAAACTGAGAAGGCTATTGGCGATCCTGAACTTTCTCGTCAGCATGTTACTCTTATCACTAGGAGTCAAGATCTAAAGAAGTTCGAAAGAGCTGTTCAAAGCAACGATGAATCTCTTAGTCAGCTGAGAGCAGTCAATGCTGAACTAGAGACAGATATTAAACGTGTTCGCCAAAGAGATGAACTTTTAAAGCAGGCAGACAAGATGAGGGAGAAACTACCGTGGTTAATGTATGATATGAAAAAGAAAGAGTATACCTATGCTCAAAATCAAGCAAAAGATGCACAGGCGAAAGTTGTGGAGGCTGCAAAAGTTCTGAATGAAGTGACAGAACCCCTCGAGAAACAAAAGCAGGAGAAAGCCATGCTTGACAATAAAACTAAAAAGGTTGTGAGCCTTTTGGATGGAAATATGAAGAGACGCATGAACATTTTGGAGGAAGAAAACCGATTGGTAGGGGTTCTTCAAGGAAAACACAAGGATTTTGAAGAGTTAAAGAGGCAAGAAGAATCTCAACAGAAGAGATTATTTGAAGCCAAAGAAGCTCTTGCAGCTGCCGAACATGAACTCCAGAATCTTCCACCTATTGACTATCATAAAGATAAATTTGATGGATTAAATGCTCAACTGGTGGAGGTGCAGGGGACTGCAAAAGAACTTAGGACTCAGAAGGGGAAAATCGAGAAGCAAATAGCTCAATGTGAGCAAACAAAGAGGCAGTGTGTGGACCAGCTGAAGAAAATGGAAAGCACCAACAACAAACTTCTAGATGCTTTAAGACGGTCTGGTGCTGCTAAGATATTTGAAGCTTTTGAATGGGTAAGGGAGCATCGCGACGAGTTTAAGCAGGAGGTTTATGGTCCAGTACTGCTTGAGGTCCGTGTACCTAATCAAAGACATGCAGATTATCTAGAGGGGCATGTTTCAAATTACATATGGAAGGCCTTCATTACTCAAGATCCCTCAGACCGTGACTTTCTGGTTAAAAATTTGGGGTCACTTAGTCTACCGATTATTAATTATGTCGGCGATGGAGGTTTTCGAAACACACCATTGCAAGTAACAGAGGAGATGCATAAGCTTGGCATACATTCCCGATTAGACCAAATATTTGAAGCTCCTAATGCTGTGAAAGAAGTTCTAGTTAACCAGTTTGGATTGGAAAATTCGTACATTGGATCTCAAGAAAGTGACAAAAGGGCTGATGAGGTCAATAAGCTGGGTATAATGGACCTTTGGACTCCTGAAAACCACTTTAGATGGTCTAGGTCCCGCTACGGTGGTCATGTCTCTGCCTCTGTGGATTCTGTGCGTGGTTCCCGTCTTTTCCAACCCAGTGCTGATGTTGGCGAAATTGAGAGTCTCAAGTCTAGAAAAAAGGATCTTGAAGAAAGAATCTCCGGTTATGATAAAGAGATGAAGGCTTTACAGAGTGAAGTAAGAGCAGTGGAGGATGAAGAGGCTAAGATCCATAAGGAACGGGATCGATACGTGACGGATGTTCAGAAGGGAAAGAAGTTGTATCGTGATCAACAGAGACTTGTGGATTTACGAAAGTCAAAGTTGAAAGCTATACAACAGGAGGAAAGCTGGGATATTAGAATGGGAAAGCTATTTCAACAGGTTGATGAAATAAAACTTCAGCGCCTGCAATTAGCAACTGAAATGAAGGATTTACTAATCGAAGCTGTAGCTCGAAGAAAAAGTTTTGCTGAATGTAACATGGCGTCAATTGAACTTTCGGGAAAGATAAAAAGGTTGGAAAGCAGCATGAAACAACATGAGAAGGTTGCCATGGAAGCATCATTGAATCTTGAATCTTGTAAAAAAGAAGTGAAGAGACTTAAGTTACAGCTTGAATCAGCCTTTAATGAAGCAGATTCTGTTGCTAAAATGACCCCAGAACGGGAACAAGCATTCCGTGAGTTGCCTACTACCATTGAGGAGCTTGAAGCTGCCATAAGTGATGTTACTTCTCAAGCCAATTCCATTCTCTTCCTAAATCAGAATATTCTAGTGGAATATGAAAGAAGACAAAAGAAAATTGAAGAGCTGACACGTAACCGAGAATCAGCTAGGAGAGACTTACAAGAATGCTTGGAAGAAATAGAGACCCTCAAGGGTAAGTGGCTTCCTTCATTGAGAACCCTTGTGGCTCAAATAAATGCAACTTTTGGCCATAATTTTAAAGAAATGGCCGTGGCGGGAGAAGTTACGTTAGATGAGCGTGGCATGGATTATGATCAATACGGGATACTAATTAAAGTGAAGTTCAGGGAAGCTGGACAATTACAGGTTCTGAGTTCTTACCACCAGTCAGGAGGGGAACGTTCTGTGGCAACCATTCTTTACCTTGTTTCTCTGCAAGACCTTACGAACTGCCCGTTTAGGGTAGTTGATGAAATCAACCAAGGAATGGACCCTATAAATGAGAGGAAGATGTTTCAGCAATTGGTCAGAGCTGCCAGTAAACCAAACACGCCGCAGTGCTTTTTGTTGACACCAAAACTGCTGCCCAGCCTTGAATATGGCGAATCATGCAGTATTCTGACAGTTATGAATGGCCCTTGGATTGAGCAGCCATCAAGACTGTGGAGCAGTGGAAAAAACTGGGGATCTGTCACAGGGCTCGTCCCGGGAAGTAACTGTTAAGGTTGGGGATCATTTAGTTTCGAATTTTCGCCATTGCTTTCTGTTATTTTGTGTACTTATTTGGCTACACCAATGTTTTGTTTCCAGTGTGTTGTGCTGTTATCTATTTATTCTTGGAGAATATGCATCATCTGCCTACTATTGGTGTTATTTGTATGTATGTGTTAAGAATCATGCATTATTGTGTAATTAGAGTTAATTATGGTGGTTAATTAGAGATGATTTGTTGCATGTTTTCATAGCTTATTATGAAAGAAGTATGTTAGAAGGAATAAATTGGAAGATGGACAATTAAACAACTTTAGGAAGATAGATCTGGACTGGTGGAGATTTTGTAGAAATTACTTGTCAAGTTTTTCTGACAACTGCTCCCATTTGTTTTGCGAAATGATCATAAAAATCTGGAAGCATTTGCATTTTGAAAGTAACTTCTGGGAACCACTTTCTTAAATTGTTCGAGATAAATTTGTGATAAAAATGCCTCACGGTATTGCCAAGGGCAAGTATCGGTAATACCAAGGCAAACAATGAATAGTCCAAAGATGTTATAATATAGATTGCTTTGTGGCATTAACAAAAATAGCTTTGGTACCTAAAAAAAAAATCTATAATATATATATATATATATATATATCACTAAGCAGTTATTTATATTGTGTTGACTTTTGTTTGGTTGATTAAATAATATTGAAAAGCGAAAAGAATATTAAATTATTTATTGGAAAAGAATTTTGATTTTAAACTACGATAAATAGGAACGGATGGAGTATATAAAGTGTAGTGGTGTATTAACCATTTAACTTTTACAACAAAAGAAAAAAAAAACCATCTTCATCTTCATCGAAAAATTGATTGGTTTTGAATGATACTAGAAAATTGAAAAGTAATATTGAAAAGCGAAAAGAATATTAAAATATTTATTGGAAATTGGATTTAGAAGTGGATTGGGGAAATAAATCATGATTTTAATGTTGCCGAATTCAATTTTCATTCAATTTGCTTGGAACCCCGATTTCTCCATTGGGGGTTTTTTTATTCCATTGTTCGATCCATCCAAATCTTGGTTTACAACCTCAAAAGAGGCTTTCCTTTTCGTTTATTTTCGTGGGATTTGATGTAGATGATGATGAGGATGATGATGATGAAGAAAAGAAAAAGACGTGGAGATGATGAAGATGATGAAGATTATGAATGTGATTAAGATAAAAAAAAAAAAAAGATGATGAGGATTATGAATATGATGAAGATAATGGATTTGTACAGATTTTGTAAAGGATTTGTGATGAATATGATGATTTAAGACGACGAAGATGGAATGTGTAGGTAGGGGTGTAGAATGTAATATATATTTAATTTAAGGACCAACATTAGTGTATAAAAGTGTGGTGTAAAGACATAAAATGTGGTATAATAAAGAATGAATTTGTTTTTGAAATTCAATGTGGTATAAAGGTAGATTTTGCTTTTTAGTGTGGTGTAAAAGGTAGAATGATGCAATGGTGGATCAGCTATGGTGCGAATAAAGCTCCTCTTATTTTATTATTATTCATTTACTTTTCCATACCACCAAATCATTCGTGACACCACGTCAATAATTTTAACTTTTAAGAAGCATACACTTTAGTCTATTGATTTTGTGAAAATAAAAAAACAATTACTTTAATCTTTTAACATTATTACATTACAAATACTTAAAAAAACTACCATCCCTATTTACTTTCCTCTCTATGTTGTAAATATTATAAAATTGGATGTCCTTTTGTGCAATTTACCAAACAAGCACCACTTGTCATCATACTTGTATGGGTTACAACTCAACCAGCCACTTGGAGCTTTCATATTAACTAAAGGACACACAACAAATTTTGGAGGTGTATATAAATGAGAAAATTCAATGCAAAGGACACAAGAGTTTTTCCTTAATTATTTTCTCTCTCTCTCTTCTTTAGCACTATATTTACTAGTACTTCCACCTTTACTAAATCAACAGAAAGTTTCCTAGTTTATTTATCCAAGTACAATATACTATTAAAATTAGAAGAATAATATTTATTATTCAACACGTTATCAACACGACTCTATCATTTGTTATCAAGTCTATATCACCAAGTCGATTTCCACCACTTGCTGTTGAAAGAAATGATGAATTGTCGTAGATGTGCGAGATACAAACGAAGATGTTTGTCTGATTCATAGTGCCATTACGCATACGATACTCAAACATGAGAAATATTTTTCTTCTTGAGGAAAGAAAAGATGAACGTTAATACTATATGTGGCAGTGCAAAACTGATCGAAGGCTTTGGAAGAGCCACAATATTTCTTCCTGGAGGAACAAAATTTATGCTCGATCATGCTTTATATTCTCCGAAATCCCGAAGAAATTTATTGAGTTTTAAAGATATCCGCCGGAATGGATATCATATTGACACAATGAATGAAAGGAATACTGGGTATTTGTATATAAAAGTAAATGTCTTAGGAGAGAAAAATATATTACGAGAAACTCCCTTCTCTATCAACGGGATTATATTATACTAAAATAAATGCGCTTGAGACGCATCTTGTAGTAAACCAGAAGTTTACTGATGATATTTTATTGAGAATTTGGCATGATCGACTGGGACACCCTGGGTCAATTATGATGAAAAGAATCATTGAGAACTCACATGGCCACGTTCTGAAAAACCTGAACTTTTTCAAAGTTAATGAATTATTATGTACGGCATGTTCTCAAGGAAAATTTATTACAAGGCCATCAGTCACGAAAGTGGTTACTGAATCGCCAGTATTTGTAGAATGAATTCATGGCGACATATGTGGACCTATACATCCACATAATGGACAGTTCAGATATTTTATGGTCCTAATTGACGCATCCATCAGATGGTCACATGTATCATTGTTATTGACTCGCAACCTAGCATTTACAAAATTGCTAGCGCAGATAATCAGTTTACGAGCACAATTTCCAAATTATCCAATTAAAAGTATCCGTTTGGATAATGCTGCAGAATATTCATCACGTGCTTTTTATGATTATTGCATGTCTGTGGGAATTTGTGTGGAACATCCGGTTGCTCATGTTCACACACAAAATTGTCTAGCTGAGTCTTGTTTTAAACGTCTATAGTTAATTGCTAGACCAATGTTAATGAGAACAAATTTACCCATATCAGCTTGGGGACATGCTATTTTACATGCAACAACGCTTTCTCAAATTAGACCATCGAGCTATAATAAATACTCCCCGATGCAGTTGGTTATGGGTCATGAGCCCAATATATCTCATCTAAGAATATTTGGTTGTGCGGTATATGTACCAATATTGCCTGCAGCAAAACGCACCAAGATGGGCCCCCAAAGAAGATTGGGAATTTATGTGGGATATAATTCCCCGTCCATTATTAGATATCTTGAACCCTTGACGGGTGACTTATTTACTGCAAGATTTGCAGATTGTCGTTTTGATGAGACTGTTTTCCCGAGATTAGGGGGAGGAAATAGGCCTGAAAAAGAATTGTTACAAATAGAACATAAAAGATCTCTTGAAAAACATCGTTAAATTTTCTTGATCCTCGTACAAGTGCATATGAACTTGAAGTTCAAAGAATAATAATTTGCAAGAATAATAATCAATTACCGGATGGATTTAATGACTCTAGTAGAGTCACTAAATCTTATATAAAAGCCGCGAATGCTCGACTTGTATTTCAGTCCCTGAAGGACTTGAAAAGAATAATATAGCAAATGAATCGAAACCACGCCAGAAGCATGGTAGACCGATTGGTGCAAAAGATAAAAATCCTCGAAAGAAGAGAGGACAAAATGATCAAAGTGATTAAGTCGATGACTCTAAAATTGATGATGAGATCCAAGAGAACGAGAAATTACAAATCCGGAAATTGATGAATGTATAGAGACATCAATTAATTATGTAACTTCCGGAACAAAATGGAACCGAGAGGAAGTCATCATCGATGATATTTTTGTATATAATGTCGCACTTGAAATAATTGGTGAAAACGAGGATCATGAACCGACATCAATTGATGAATGTCAAAAAAGAAAAGACTGGCCACAATGGCAAGATGCCATTAAATCAGAATTAGAATCCGTGGCAAAACGAAAATTTTCGGACTTATAGTCCGTACCCCTGAAGGATAAAGCAGTTGCGTTCAAATGGGTGTTCGTGCGGAAAAAATTGAGAAAAATGTAATATTGAGATATAAAGCACGACTCGTTGCCCAAGGCTTTTCACAAAGGCCTGGTATCGATTATGAGGAAACTTATTCACCAGTAGTTGATTCAATAACATTATGATACCTTATGAGCTTGGCAGTGCATGAAAACCTTCAAATGCGTCTTATGGACGTTGTTACGGCTTATCTATATGGGAAACTTGAAAATGATATGTATATGAAAATCCCTGAAGGATTTAGAATGCCCGAGGCATGTAAATCGAATCCTCGAGAAATTTATTCTGTCAAGTTACAAAAGTCTCTGTACGGATTAAAGCAATCTGGATGAATGTGGTATAATCGTCTCAATGAAAGTTTGATTAAAGAAGGTTTTAAAAATGATCTGATTTGTCCTTGTGTTTTTATCAGAAAGCGTGAATCACAATTTCTGATAATTTCTGTATATGTTGATGATTTAAATATTGTTGGAACTCCCAAAGAAGTTTTAAAGGCAATTGATTACTTAAAGATAGAATTTGAAGTTAAAGATTTTGGACAAACGAGATTTTGTCTTGGTTTACAGATTGAACATCTAGAAGATGGAATCCTTGTCCATCAATCAACTTATACAAAGAAAGTTTTTAAACGATTATGTATGGACAAATCACATCCGTTAAGCACCCAAATGGATGTAAGATCACTCAAAATAGACAAAAATCCATTTCGACCATGCAAAGAAAATGAAGAGATACTTGGTCTTGAAGTACCATATCTCAGTGCTATCGGTGCTCTAATGTATTTAGCTAACAATACTAGACCGGATATTTCTTTTTCTATGAGTTTATTGGCCAGGTTTAGCTCAGCCCCGACGCTACGTCATTGGAATGGAGTCAAACATCTGTTTCAATATTTGCAAAGGACGATAGATCTTGGACTATTCTACTCCAACAAATCAAGTCGGGAGCTCGTTGGTTATGTGGATGCAAGATATTTATCCGACCCCCACAAAGCAAGGTATGAGACAGGTTACTTGTTTACTAGCGGTGGCACATCGATTTCATGGCACTCAACCAAGAAATCTTTGGTCGCTACATCCTCAAATCATGCCGAGATAATTGCTATTCATGAAGCAAGCCGAGAACGTGTCTGGTTGAGATCATTGACGCATTATATAAGAGAAACTTGTGGCTTGTTCGTTGAGAAAGAGAGGCTGACTACATTATATGAAGACAATGCAGCATGTATAGCACAACTAAAGGGAGGATACATAAAGGGAGATCGAATGAAACATATTTCACCAAAATTCTTCTTCACTCAAGATCATCAAAAGAAAGACGACAATGATGTTCAACAGATCAGATTAAGTGACAATCCAACATATTTATTCATGAAGTCATTACCTACTGCTACGTTTGAGAAATTGATAAAGAAGATCGGAATGCGCCGGCTTAGAGACCCGAAGAGATGTCCTAATCATGGGGAGTAAAACATAAATGAAGGCTATAATATTATTCCTTCGTTATGATTTTTTTCCACGGGGTTTTTTCATAATGAAGGTTTTAACGAGACAGATTCTTTGTGGAAAAGGACATCCAAGGAAAGTGTTGTAAATATTATAAAATTGGATGTCCTTTTGTGCAATTTACCAAACAAGCTTGTCATACTTGTATGAATTACACCTCAATTAGCCACTTGGAGCTTTCATATTAACTAAAGGACACACAACAAATTTTGGAGGTGTATATAAATGAGAAAATTCAATGCAAAGGACACAAGAGCTTTTCTTTAGTTATTCTCTCTCTCTCTCTCTCTCTCTCTCTCTCTCTCTCTCTCTCTCTCTTCTTTAGCACTATATTTACTAGTTACACAAAAGAAATGTTTTTCAGCTTTACTAATTCAACCGAAAGTTTCCTAGTTTATTTATCCAAGTACAATATACTATAAAACTAGAAGAATAATATTTATTATTCAATACTTTCCTTTTTTTTCATTTAAACCAAACACAAGTAAAAACATAAGCTTTCAAATTGCCCGAAGAAGTTTCCGGAGAAGAGGAGCATCGCTGGAAAAATGAAAAGAGCACTAGTGGAGGTTAAAACAAGTCAAACCTTCAACCAAAACACGTAAGTGATGATGGTTTATTGTTATTACTTCATTTCGAATGGTATTTGGTAGTAATATTACATATTGGACACATTTTTTCGTAAAATATTCCGGCGAGATTGTAACCGTTCGACGGGAGGGTGAGGAAGAAGATTGGTCTTAAAACGTCATCCACTGTGACATTGGTTTGTTCATTTGAATGTAAGATGTACTGACGTTACACAATATATGGCAAAACATGTTGAAGTTTGTAAAAAAATTGAAAGTAAAGAAAATGCGGAATTATTATTAATGAAATAAAACCAACTTATTAAGTTACAATCCAGATGATCATGGGGTATTTATAGCTTCTTACATATCATGAATTAGTTAAGAGTAAGTTGCAAATGGTTACAACAAACTATAACTGAATAACCGTTTTCTACACTAAACTATTCAGCAGTCTATTGAGTCTTCATGTGGTCTGCTGAGTTCGTCAACAGAATGCACTTAGCATTCCCTTCAGCTCTTATACTGTAACTAATGAAGTTTGTAGAATTATAAACATGAAACAAAATGCGGAATTATTATTGATGAACTGAAAATTACAAGTTGTATTACAATGTAGCTTGTCATGAGGTATTTATAACTTCATACACCTCATGAATCATTTAGAAGTAAGTTACAAGTGGTTACAACAAACTATAACTGAATAACGGCTTTCTACATTACACTTCACTAGATTACTCGCAGTACCGTGACTTCATACTTGTCGAGGTACGCTATGTCTTCATACCATCGGTAGAGTGTATCAACTGACTGTACTCAGCATTCCCTTCAGCCTCTATACTGTAACACCCTCCCTCAAACTGAGAATGGTACATGAACAGCTTGCACTCAGCATTTTTTCCAGCTACTGGAACTCTGAAATATCTTTGAAATTCCTAATTTGTCTAGCAGATAAGAGAAAATAGGTGCATCCAAGGCTTTAGTGAGAATGTCAGCTATTTGTTCTTTTGTGTTTATTGGAAGTAGTTTGACAAGTCCAAAGTTTACTTTGTCTCTTACAACATGACAGTCAATCTCTATGTGTTTGGTTCATTTATTGAAGACATGATTATGGGCAATGTGCAAGGCATGGCATTATCACAAAATAAGACAATAGGTAGATGAACTGGAATTTTCAGATCTTGAAGAATGTAAATGAGTCATTGAATTTCACAAACTGCAATTGCCATAGCCCTATATTTAGCCTCTGAAGAACTTCTTGCTATATTAGTTTGTTTCTTTGCCTTCCAAGAGATTGGTGCATCTCCTAGGAACATTATGTAGCATGATATTGATTTTCTTGTTTCAGGACAACCAACCCAATCACTGTCTGTAAATCCTTTGAGTACATGATCATTGTTTGCTAGGAACAAGATTCCTTGACCATGGCTGGCTATCAAATACATCAGCAGTCTGTGTGCTGCCTTCATATGATTTTCAGTAGGAGTGTCTAGAAATTGACTCAATTGCTTAACTGCAAAGGCAATATCTGGTCTGGTAAAAGTAAGATATATAAGTTTGCCCACTAATGATTTGTAAGTAGTATTATCTTCCAAAAGTGGGGAATCACCATGCTGTAAAGTTTGCTTGGACTCCATAGATGTCTTGGCAGGTTTTGCTCTAAAAAATTCATATTTTCTAAGAGGTTAAGAGTGTATGTTCTTTGAGAAATTGATATGCCAGTAGGAGTTGTAGCAGCTTCAATGCCTAGGAAATATCTCAATTTTCCAAGATCCTTGATAGTGAATTGTTGATGTAGGGCATCATTTACCTGCTGAATTATTTGTTCACTGGGGCTTGCTGCTATGATGTCATCTACATAGACCGGCAAAGAAATAAAGGACTTTCCTAACCCTTTTATGAATAGACTGTGGTCATTCTTAGACTGAATGAATCACTGAGCCTCCAAAAACTTAGTTAACTTTCAGTTCTATTGTCTACTGGCTTGCTTGAGGCCATACAATGATTTGGTTAATCTTCAAACTTAATTTGGTTTAGTTGTTGCACAACCTGGTGGCAATTGAATATATAATTCTTCTTGCAAATCTCCATGTAAGAAGGCAGTGTTGACATCCATCTGATGTAGCCGCCATTATTAGCTACTGTTGTTGCAAGTAAAGTTCTGACTGTAGTAATCTTGACAACAGGAGAAAAGGTTTCTTGATAATCAATGTCATATGTTTGAGTGTTGCCTTTTGCTATTAGTCTAGCTTTGTATCTCTCTACTGAACCATCAGGATTGTATTTGATTCTGTATACCCACTTGCACCCAATGGGTTTCTTTCCTGGGGGCAGATCAACTATCTCCCATGTATGGGTCTTTTGTAGAGCTTCAATCTTTTTTTGCATTGCTTATTTCTACTCATCATGCTTGATAGCTTGATTGTAAGTATTAGGCTCTTTAATGGCATCAATAGCATTGATGAATTTGGCATAGTCTGTTGAGAGATTGTCTAGGCTCATGACCTCACTCAGCAGGTGTGAGGTCCACTAAACAGTATGAGCACCTCCTTGATAAAAGGTTGGTGGTTTTCGTGTTCTTATGGACCTTATTAATTGTGTGGGTTTAGGTGCCTGATTAACTGGTGCATGCTCTTCATTAGATGCCTCAGCAGTAGTTGACCCTGTGTCTGGGTGGTCTGCTAACTTATTCAGCAGATCATCAAAGTTGTCCATTACTGGTAAAGGAACTGGCATGTCAGCAAGATATCTAGCCCTTCCTGATACCTGTTGAAACAGAGGAAAATAAGTCTCATGGAATTGAGTAATTCTAGCAACAAAGATATCTTTGTTGGTAATGTCTAAAAGAATAGCACCCTTGGATGTATTGGAATTCCCAAGGTAGACACAAGTCCTACATCTTGAGTCAAATTTTATTCTTGTACTGCTGAAGTGTGCAAGAGAAAACTAAGCAACCAAAAACCTTGAACACAGAATAGTCTGGTTTAGTGCCATAAATAACTTCATGTGGAGTGCTTTCCTTCAGTAGTGATGTAGGTGTAGCATTAATTAATTTTACAACATGTAAAAGACAGAAACCCCAATATTCAATCGGTAAATTACTCTGGAACCTCAGTCCCCTAGCAACATTCAGCAGATGCTGATGTTTCCTTTCAACAATACCATTCTGTTCATGTGTGCTGACACAAGATGTCTGATGTATCATGCCCTGCTGAGCATAAAAGTCAGTGAGTTGGAACTCAACTCCATTGTCAGATGTAATTGTTGGAGAAAATAAAGGAAAAAATGATTTAATCGATTTTATTGATTTTAAATTATTTTTTACAACTACTTATAAAAGCGTGTTCGATAAGACTTTTATTAAAGTTATCGAGACTTTATTAAAATCATTGGAAACTACGTGCTACATAGTTGACAATATGATTTTAAATCATTCAATTCGGAGTACGGGTGAATGAGATATTAACGCTTTAAGTTGTTGTGAGATATGGGAAGTAAAGTAGTGTAAAACTTTATCCCACATTGGAACATGAGTGTTCCAATGTCAAGTATTTATATGATGATAGTTGATGATTGGTATAAGCTCCTAGAGAAAGGGAGAGAGTTTATAATGGTTTTAGACTGACGATGTTCTGCTAAAATTTCCACACAGGCGCGCGCCGCCGGCCGCTCTTGCCCGTGGGCCGTGGGCTTAGGGAATTGGGCCTGAGGCCTTGGGCTGGGCAAGTATTATCTTTATGGACAAAGTCAGCGGGGTGGCAAGGTAAAACGCAAGCTGAGGCTCGGCCCGGTCGGGCGATGCTTTGAATCGAAATCCGACATTCGAGTGAGGCTGAGTTAGCTGAGGCAACTTAGCATCAGTCAGGCTGAGGCTAAGGCTGAGTCAGCTGGATGAAACTCAATAAAGGGAAGAAGTCAGCTGAGGCAAACTCAGCATTAGCAGGGGAGAAGTCAGCTGAGGGTTTGGCCAAGGCACCTTCAGCAGACTGAATGTCTCATTCAACTGAGACTTTTCATCTTCTTCTGAGACCTTTCATCTTCGAACCTGTTATCATCAATACTTGGAGTAAAGTGGAAGTAGTGGGAGTTATGCAATAAATGAAATTAACTGCAGGGACTCTTCCATAACAATCTGAGCCTCTATATAAATAAGTCCTCACAAGATGGAACAAACACAGAAGTATTCAAGAAATACAAGAGCATTCATACATTCCATTGCATAAAATAGTTTTTCTGCATTCATAGTGAAGAGTTTTCTGGGCATCATCAGAGTTCGAAGTGGTTCAGAAATTGAAGTACCTCATTTCTGAACAGGTAATTGAGTAATCCTGGGAGACAATTGCATAAACCGGGGTACAAGTCGGAGCAAATTTGTCTTAAGGACATAGTTCCATCTCGCCTCAATTGGAGATATCCTTTCGTTTCATTTTCATTTTCAATTATAGAATTGTAATATTTTTATTTCAGATTAATAAAAGGTGTTCTTAATTTTCTGTTTATTTATTTATTTCGCATACGATACTACGGCTATAACACTAATAACTTTGTGAAACCGTGTAGAAACAAATTTAACAAAAGATTTAACAAGTTCAGAAGCTTCAGATTTGCGCCTCATAAGAAAAACCCAAGTAAATCTATAAAAATCATCTACAACAGTAAGAAAATATTGTTGTTCATTCACAGTATGTTGTTTCAAAGGATCCCAAATATCCATATGAACAAGATCAAAAATAGCATTTACAGCAGTTGTACTTAATGGAAGTGGTTTTTTCTTTAATTTGGCCATAGGGCAACATAACAAAGATCATGATTGCAAAATTTGACATCAGCAGACTGTGAACTAATGACTTGCCTGGAAAGTGTCCTAGTCTGTAGTGCCATAAAAGGGCATCATCTAATCTATCAGATAAAGTGTGATTCTCTACAACATTAACATGAGAAAGTCTGACGGGTTGATCCATGACATAGAGTCCTCTGTGTAACTCATCTGAACCAATCATTTTCTTGTTCTTGTCCTACAAAACACACTTGATAGCAGAAAAAACAACTGTACCTTTTGTATGATTAATAAAAGAAGGTAAAGATAAATGGTTATATTTAAAACCAGGAATACAAAAAAATCATTTAGGACCTGCTGAGGGTTTACCCTTAGGGCAACCACAGCAGCCCCCGATCCCAATCCCTATAATACATTTTAAGGCCTTTTTTGACACAATGGTGTCTTGACACAACACCCGTAAATACATATCCCTTATAGCAGCCTTGAAATATCAAGTAGCATGTGGGGGTTGCAAGTTGCAACTGTCGAGTTTTTTTTTTTTTTGAACAAAACTGGAGGCTTTGATTCGCATATGTATACTGATATAATATAATATTAATAATAATTCCCTCAATAATAATAATAATAATAATAATAATAATAATAATAATAATAATAATAGTGAATCAAATTTTTTCGTGTTGTAATGATAACATAAAAATATACTATTCGGTAAAACATAAAATATTTCAACTATGTGAAAAACATATTTTTTAAGATGAAAGTAAATGAAATAATCAAAATATACGATTTTTTGCTATTTTTGTTAGAAAATATACCGTATATTTTTTTTTTAGTTTAAACATTTTATTCGAATACAAACATTTTATCCCGATTGTGATAGGAAAATGTTACAAAGCTAGAAAATATATTGATAGTTAGGTTTGTTAGTTGTGATGAAAGAGAAAAGTTGTTTATAGGGGGTTGTATAGAGGTTGCTTATTGGAGTGGATTTTTTTTTTGGGTGTTGAAAAAGTGTAACTGAAACGGAAAACGATGTGTTTAGAGGGTGTGATCGGGAGTAACCATTGGGGTTGCTCTTACTTGTCCTATATGTGTAACATAAACATTATTTCCATTAGGGTAATCCCATTTTTATACCAGATGAAGGTTTGGATTACTTAACAGATCTAATGATCCTACAATGTGATCTCTGGCACCATAGTCCAACATCCATTGTATAGATATTACTAAATTTAAATCACATGTCCCTGTTGCAGGTGAATAGTGTGTAACAATCTCAGCAGGTTGGCCAACAGAAATCCTGCATGTCTAGGAGGATCAGAACTCAGTAGAGCCATCAACTTGCTGTGCAGTAAGATTTGGAAACCCTGGTCCAGCAGACCTGTTTTGGGCCTTATCTTCTTCTGCTGATTGTTCTTCCTCTACCAAATTAGCCATTTTTGACTTGAAACCAAGAGGATAGCCATGCTTCTTGTAACAGGTCTCTTCAGTATGACCACCAAATCCACAAAAAACTACATTGCATCTTCTTAGGCTGCTTAGGTCTGGGATTTGTAGTAAATGCAGAGTTAGGTCTGCTGACTATTTGATTTTGCCCCTGCCCATGTTTCTGAGACAAGAGAACCATAGAATCTTGATTCTTGACCGTATTAGCTACATATAACTCATGTCATTCAAATTTAATGGCCATTGCAAAGGCATGTTGAATTTCTAGGAATGGCACCATCAGCATTTCCTGTGAAACATTGGCTCAAAATCATCCCTTTTAGGAATTTCATACCATGTTCAGTCTCCATATGAGATCCATTAGTGTGCTAACTACATTGCAGTGACATTGAGGATAACAAGAACAAACTGACACAAGCCTGATAGTCTTGATTTCTTCCCAGAGAACCATCAATTTTGTGAAATATTGATTGACAGAATCAGTACCTTGCTTCAACATATGTATCTCTTCAATAAAATCTGAGAGCCTCAAGGCATCAATATTAAAAAATCTAGCTGCAAGATTCTTCCAAACCGCATGTGCACTCTTGAAGTACATCAAACTTTGGGCAATGGTGTTCACTAAAGAATTCAAGATCCATGATCTCACCATTGTATCACATTGTCTCCGTGCATGAAAATCTGTTGAATATGCCTTTGCCCTTTTATTCTGCCGTCTATAAAGCCAATTTTATTCTTTGTGATTAACACCATCTCTATAGAAATTTTCCATGGATTAAAGTTGTTGCCATTCATCAAAGGCTGAACAAGAACCAGAGACGGATTCTCATTAGGATGAACATAGAATGGACTGGAGGGGCTTAATTCTTGTTTCTTTGCTTCCATGGCTACCAAGAACTCCAGGATTTATCACAAATAAAAAATGAATGTGAAATTACAGATAAACGATCAAGAAATGATAAAAAAACTCAAGAAAACGATGACAATTTACTCTCAAGAAACTGAAATCACAAAAAAAGATGAAGAACACTCTCAAGATTCTTCAAAGACTGAGGAAAACACAAGAAAGCATTCAGAAATTCTCAAATTTCTGCTCTGATACCATGATGAAGTTTGTAGAATTACAAACATGAAACAAAATGCGGAATTGTTAATGATAAACTGAAAATTACAAGTTGTATTACAATGTAGCTGATCATGGGGTATTTATAATTTCATACACCTCGTGAATCAGTTAGAAGTAAGTTACAAGTGGTTACAACAAATTATAACTGAATAACCGCTTTCTACATCACACTTCACTAGATTACTCAGCAGGCAGTTGTGACTTCATACTGTCCGCAGGCTGTTGTGTCTTCATACCATCAGCAGAGTGTATTAGCTGACTGTACTCAGCATTCCCTTCAGCCTCTATACTGTAACAACACCCCCTTCAAGCTGAGAGTGGTACATGAACAACTTGCACTCATCATTCCCTTTAATTACTGGAACTCTGAAATATCTTTGATATTCCTAATTTGTCTAGCAGATAGGAGAAAATAGGTTCATCTAAGGCTTTGGTGAGAATGTCAGCTATTTGTTCTTTTGTGTTGACTGGAAAAAGTTTGACAAGTGCATATTTGACTTTGTCTCTCACAACATAAAAATCAATCTCAATATGTTTTGTTCATTCATGAAATACAGGATTATGAGCAATGTGCATGGCCCTTGCATTGTCACAAAATAACACTGCAGTCATCTGAATATGAACCTTCAAATCTTGTAAGCTGTAAATCAACCACAGATGTTCACAAACTATCTTTGCCATAGCCCTGTATTCACCTCTTGAAGAACTTCTTGCTATATTAGTTTGTTTCTTTTCCTTCCAAGAGATGGGTGCATCTCCTAAAAACATCATGTAGCCTGAGACTGATTTCCTTTTTCAGGGCAACCAGCCAAATGACATCTGTGAAACCTTTTAAGACAAGGTTATTCTCTGCTGGAAACAAGATTCCCTGACCTGGCAGTAAGGTACAACAGACTGCCTATCATCCTTCTGTATAAAGTCTGATCAACACCTTTGCCTTCTTTGTCTTCATCCAATCTAATGTTTGTACTCATAGGAGTTGATACCCTGATGCTGTTTTCCATACTAAATTTCTTCAGCAGCTCATTGGTATACTTGGTTTGATGAATGAAGATTCCATCTTTCATCTGTTTGACTTACAATCCTAAAAAGTAGTTCATTTCTCCCATCATACTCATTTGAAATTTACTTTTCATCAGATTAGCAAACTTCTCACATAGCAATTCATTTTCAAAACCAAAAATTATGTCATCAACATAAATGCACTGCCACCGGCGGTCTTTGTCTCCTTCATTGATTCTGAAAAGAGTCTTATCAATGGTACCTTTGGTAAAACCATTGTCCACCAAGAATTGAGATAGGGTCTCATACCATGCTCTTGGTGCTTGTTTCAAACCATAAAGTGCTTTATTGAGTCTGTACACTTTATCTTCTTGATCTTTAACTTCAAAACCAGGAGGTTGCTGAACATAGACCTCCTCTTCCAGAATGCCATTCAAAAATGCACTCTTGACATCCATCTGATATACTTTGAAGTTTTTGTAAGCGGCATATGCCAAGAACAATCTTATAGCTTCCAATATTGCAACAGGGGAATATGTTTCATCAAAATCTATTCCTTCTGCTTGAGAATAGCCTTTTGCTACTAGTCTGGCCTTATTCCTCACAATGGTACCAGATTCATCCAATTTGTTTCTGTATACCCATTTTGTACCAATTATATTTGCATGATTAGGCCTTTCCAATAGTCTCTAAACTTGATTTCTCTCAAATTCATTCAATTCTTCTTGAATAGCAATTATCCAATCTGGATCTGATATTGCTTCTTCAACAACTTTAGGTTCCACTTGAGATAGGAAACAAGTGAACATTGCTTCTAATTGTCTTCTAGTCCTTACACCTTGCTGTATGTTGCTAATAACTTGTTCAGCAGGGTGATCCCTTAACCATTGTGGATTTTGGTTAGATTGTTTCTCAGGAACATCATCTTTAGTAGGGTCTGCTGTTGCTTCAGGAGGTTCAGCAGATCCTTGAACTGCTTCAGTTGTTGCATCAGTAGTGTTACCAGCAGGGTGTTCAGCAGGGGCAGAGTCAGAAATCTTTAAGTCATCAATCCTTTCCAAAACATCAACACATTCTAGATCAGTGACTTGTTGATTCTCAGCAGGTTTTGAAGATTCATCTTCCATTCTAGTGAACTTAGGTTCATCAAATACAACATGTATAGTTTCTTCATGTTCAATGTCCTTTTGTTCAGTACCCTGAATGCCCTGCTGACAGAAGAGTTTCCCAAGAAGATTCTTTCATCTGATTTTGGTTGGAATGTCTTCAATTGCTCCTTATGATTTAAAATAAAACATTTGCTTCCAAATGGATGGAAATAAGATACATTAGGTTTCCTTCCATTCCAAATCTCATAAGGTGTCTTCAGCAGCTTCTTGTTCACTGAGGTCCTGTTTTGTGTATAGCATGCTGTATTAACTGCTTTAGCCCAATATCTTTTAGGTAACAATGCTTCACAAATCATAGTTCTTCCTGCTTCTTTTAGAGTTCTATTTCTTCTTTCAGCAACCCCATTTTGCTGAGGTGTACCAGCAGCAACCAGTTGATATAGTACACCATTCTGTTCACAATATTCTCTTAGAACTTTATTGAGAAATTCAGTACCCTTGTCTGATCTGATCTTCACTACTGTTAAACTATTCTCATTTTGCAATCTCTTCAAAAGTTCAGGCATCTTTTGAAGTTTTTCACTTTTCTTGTTCATGAATACTACCCAAGTGTATCTTGAATAATCATCCACAACTACTAAGGTGTATTTCTTTCCTGTTACATTTGTTGGTGTTACTGGTCCAAATAGATCCATGTGCATTAGCTCCAAAACTCTATTTGTTGATTGTTTTGTCTTTGACTTGAAGCTTGATTTTGTTTGTTTACCTTGCTGACAAGCATCACATATACCATCCTTCTTGAATGTGATCTCAGGTAAACCAATCACCAGTTTCTTCTTCATCAACTAATTAATATTATCAAATTTCAGATGATTCAACTTCTTATGCCATAACCAATTGAGTTCTGACTTGGTATGCACAATCAGGCAAGTTTCTGGAACACAGTAGACCAATCCACAACATACATGTTTTGTTGTCTTCTTCCAGCCAACACAAATTGATCACCTCTTTCACTGATGACAATGCATGTGTTTTTGTCAAAAGTGACCTTGTAACCCATGTCACAAAACTGTCCAGTGCTCAGTAGGTTATAGTCCAGTCCTTCCACAAGTGCAACATTCCTGATTGTTAATCCATTTCTCACAATTGTCCCATATCCTCTTGTGTATCCTGGTGTATCTTTGTTGCCAAAATTCACTGTTGGACCATCCTTTGCCACAAAATTTGACAAACAGTGCTTATTCTTTGTCATATTCTGGAACATCCACTGTCAAAGTACCAGACACCCTACAAAACAAAGTTAATGCATTTTAGGTACCCAAAACTGTTTGGGTCCATGATGGTCAGTGGTAAGCATGACCCTTGGCAAGATTCCATAAGGTCTTCTTTGAAAGGTATCATACTTTTGTTCATACATGTATTCTACACATCCATAAGGTTTAACATTTGGTTGTATAGGACTCACATATGCTTTCTGGCCTTTTGGTATGTAATGATGTTTAGAGTGATTTCTTTTGTTAGAAGCACTAGCATAACCATTTGATTGCTGTCTGTTAGGAACAGCCCTGTAATATGAAGTCTACTGAGGTCTCTGCTGAGGTCTTATATAAGCCCTCTACTGAGTCCTTTACTGATTCCATTGCTGAGGTTTTACCTTAGCAGTATGGTTATATCTGTTGTTTCTAGCAGTAGAAATAGGAATATTCCAATCATCATCGGTAAGGAACAATCAACCTTTCCCCCCCTGAGATAAGTATCCCTTGAATGATTGACATTCTTAGGTTTAGGATTCTTATCCTTGGAATATTTCTGATTTTTACTCTTTTGTGGTCCAGCAGACTTGGTAGCAGGTCTGCTATCAGCAGGTCTAGAAGGTATAGCAGTCCTATTTTTGGATTTATTCTTTTTGTTAGGTGTTGTTGACCTTTTTGACTTCCGATTTTGCTTCCTTGAAGTCTTCTCAGTAGGGTTTACTGCCTCAGCAACCCTTTTGGGAGTTGGATCTTGTGCAGGCACAAACTTAGGACCAATTTTGGTACTAGGTTCAGTAACCTTACTGGATCCACTCTTGTTGGATTGTTGTGTTCCAAATCCAAGGCCTGTTCTAGCACCATAAGGCTTTCTAGATTTGAATGTAGTGGAGGAACAAGATTGTTCTGCAGATTCAGCAGGCTTATGTTGATTCTATCCAATCTCTTTTTCCTTTCCTTTGAGAATTCTTAATTCAGCTTTTAATCTTTCAACTTCTGTTTGAAGAGCTTCTTTTTTAGCCTTCACAATCTCATAACCAGATTGTATTATCCTTAGTTGATTAATGATAGCATCTAAAGTTTCTTCATTGTCAGAATTTTCAGGATTTGAACCACAAGTTGATTCACAATCACTTCTAGCATGAGTGTTTATAGATACAGAATTGTATAACTCCTCTGTTTCATCCATATTTGACATTAAAGCATAATCATCCATATCAGCAACAAGTGCAGTATCATCAGATTCATTTCCCTTTTCTGATTCTACTTCATATCCTGATTCATCTTCAGCAACCATAGCTTTCTTGCCGTATCTTCTTTGCGACTTTTGCTCTTCGCAGGGTCCGGACAATCAGGTCTAAAATGTCCAGGCTTCTTTCAATTGAAGCAAATATAATCAGGTTCCTTCTTCTGTTTTAGTTCAGGACAGTCAGGTTTGAAGTGTCCTTGTTTCTTGCATTGATAGCATAAGTAGTCATTGTCTTTCTTGGATTCATCATTCTTCTTTTAACTGAACTTCTTTGTGAAATTCCTTGGAGATCCCTTTCCAGTTTTCATCATTCTGATTTTCTTGCTCAGTATGGCAATTTGCTCTTGCATCTCATCCAGTAGATCATCTTGAGCTCCTGATGTTTCTTCATGATGTGCAGCAGCCAATGCAGTGGTCTTAGGTTCTTCTTTTTCTGTTTCAGGCACAAGTTTCTTACTGAATTCATATGCCTTGAGATCTGAGAACAATTTGAAGGTGTCTTCTTCATGTAAGCTTCTCATTTCTTCTATGGCAGTCACCTTCATCTCCCAAACTTCTTTTGCTGGTAATGCTTCCAAGATTTTTGAATTGATATCTTCTTGTGAGTACTTCACACTCAGTAGGGTGAGTTCATCCATGATTGCATTGAATCTTGACTCCATTTGTTCAATAGTTTCATTTGGTTTCATTTTGAACTCCTGGAACTTCTTCTTTGCCACATTGATCTTGTTCTTCTTGATTGCATCAGTACCTTCACAGATTAATTTCAACTTATCCCAAAGTTCTTTTGCAGTCTTGCAATCTTTCATTTTCATGTACATATTGCTATCCAAAGTTCTGTATATGATATCAATAGCAATGTTGTTGAGGTTTGCTCTTTTTCTATCTTCAGCAGTCCATTCTCTTTTTGGCTTTGGAATGTACTGAGTTTCATTATCCACAGTTATAGCTTTTGTGATTTCCAGTGGTCCATCGGTCAGCACATCCATCATCTCATCATGAGTTGCAGCTAGATAATCCTGCATACGACGTTTATACTCTTCAAAACGATCTAAAGAACAAATCAACATTATTCTAGCATACTGGTTGTTATCCATGATGCATAGCTTTGAAAATCAGAAACTTGAAAAAGTTTTCAAAGTATTTTCACAAGCACAACAAGTAGGATTACTTCGAACAGAAGCACTGCTTTGATACCAATTGTTGGTCCCTTGAAAAGCTTTGGTAAAGTTTAGAGGGGGGGGGGGGTGAATAAACTTAGCACATAAAATTTTTTAGTTAACAAACTCAGCAACTTCATCAGCCTGCTGATAGCTCGCAGCTCGTCGACACTCGCAGTCCGCCGACTACGACTTTACCGAATTCGGCGCCGCGGCGGAATATATTTAGATTAAGTCTTATTACTTGTTGTTAAAATATGATACCAAGTATTAGATACTCAGTAGTGTTTGTGTGTGATTCAGTAGCTAGTTCAGTAGGTTGATGTGATAAATATACTAATGCAGGAAGTAAATGCATAAAGTAAGTAGGCAATTTTTATAGTGGTTCATGGTGGTGTAATCCTGTCAGTCCACTCTTCTCCTGTGATGTTGGAGGTAATTCACTAGAGATACGTGAGATAGCAGTTACAAAAATCCCTAAGTTGTTTGTCCTTCACCAATAACTATGGCTTCACAAACTGAACACTTGGAACAGGTAGAATTGCTGCTCCAAAGTCTTCCACTGGTCCTTGAAGGGTAGGATTGCCTCTTCACCAGATCCACCACAAACAACAGTCCTTGACACCCAAAGATGCTTCACTGTCTTCAGTAGATTTCTTGTAAAAGAAAGTTTGAACCAAGTAAGTGATTCATCTTTCAGCAGCTTGATCAGGATGATATGATCAGCAGCTTGGATTCTTCAAGTGTGTAAACTTGATGTAGCTTGATAACAGATTACACTTGAAGATGTTTATTGGATCAGTAGCTTTAAGCTCAGTAGGGTTAGCAGGGTGTTTAATAGATTGAAATCTGATAGCTCAAGATAGATCCTTAATTTTCATCATTTGTATCTGAATTAGGAGTCCTCTATTTATAGGTGAGAATCCTTGTGACTTATGTTTGAAATTCAAACTTAGCCGTTTCAGACTTGTCCTTTTCTTGACTTGCATTCTGTCCATGTACATAGTACTGACACTGTCAGAATGCTTTTTGATAGTTTTCAGTCTGTCCACCCTTTGACTTGTATCCATTGGATAAACCTCTGTTTCTTTCCATCGTCCCTTTAATCTTAACCATTGATTTGTTTGATAAAATCAGAGGTTATTATCTGTCCTTATCCTTGTATTTTTCCAATGTAATCTTTGAATAATTTGAAATATATATCAGCAGGTTCCTGTGGGTATTAGTCTGCTGAAATACATATCAGTCAGCTGATCTAAAGTTGCTGTGTTTATTAAAACACTGCAGCTGACTTTTCTTGTATCTAACTTTTTATTATGAAGTTAGATTACACCATTTTGAATATAACTAAGTTCCAATCACCACTTAACTTATGGAACTTAGACCTTGTACACAAGGTATATGCAATCAATTTAGGTCATCACAGACTTCCCTAAATTCTGATTCCATATCATTGACTTTAAATACTAAGTTTGATCCCTTAGCCTTCAATAACTGAGTTTGAACCCTCAGCCTTCAGTCTTCAGCAGGTTCCTAAACTAGTCTACTGACTCAGGTACCCTACTGATCTAGACAGGTCTGCTGATGAAAGTCAGCTGTACTTTTACAGTGCTTGTTTGATCAAACCTATACAAAGATCAAACTCTAATAAGCCTATACATTTGATCTAGACATCTTTTTGCCTTTGCTCTATAACAGCTAGTCTGTCACTCATCACTAAAACTTAAAATAAGTCCAACACTAACAATTACAAAAAGGTTCAGTGTAGTTTTTGTGGGTTCAGTGGTCATACTGTAGAGACTTGTTACAATAAACATGGCCATCCTCCTGGTTTCAAGTCAAAAATGGCTAATTTGGTAGAAGGGGAACAATCAGCAGAAGAAGATCAGACCCAGAATAGGTCTGCTGAACCAGGGTTTCCCAATCTTACTGCACATCAACTTGATAAGTTAATGGCTCTGCTGAGTTCTGATCCTCCTAGACATGCAAGATTTGCTGTTGGGCAGCCTGATGAGATCGTTACACATTACTCACCTACTACAGGGACAGGTGATCTAAATAGAGTAAGAACTGTACAATGGATCTTGGACTCTGGTGCCACAGATTACATTATAGGATCATTAGATCGGTTAAGTAATCCCAAACCTTCATCTGATATAAAAATAGGATTACCTAATGCAACTAATGTTTCTTTTACACATATAGGACAAATAAAGGTATACCCTCGGCTGGTCCTACATGATGTGTTTTGCATTCCTGGTGTTTTGCATTCCTGGTTTTAAATACAATCTTTTATCTTTACCTTCCTTTATTAATCATACAAAAGGGGTAGTTGTTTTTTCTGCTAACGAGTGTGTTTTGCAGGATAATAACAAGAAAATGATTGGTTCAACCGGGTTACACAGAGGACTGTATGTCATGGATTAGCCAATCAGAACTTTTGCTGTTAATACTGTAGAAAATAACACTTTGTCTGATACACTAGATGATGCCCTTTTATGGCACTATATACTAGGACACTTGCCAGATAAGAGACTGCAAGTTATTAGTTCACAGTCTGCTTGTCAAATTTCGTGGCCATGATCTTTGTTATGCCTGCCCTATGGAAAATTAAAGAAAAATCATTTTCCATTAAGTACAACTGATGTAAATGTTGTTTTTGAACTTGTTCATATGGATATTTGGGGTCCTTTGAAACAACAAACTGTGAATGGACAACAATATTGTCTTACCGTTGTAGATGACTTTTCTAGATTTACTTGGGTTTTTCTTATAGGGCATAAATATGAAGCTTCTGATCTTGTTAAATCCTTTGTTAAATTTGTCTATACTCAATTTCATAAAATTATTTAAGTAATTAGATATGAACATGAAGATGAGTTTCATCTTACTGACTTTTATGCTCAATAAGGCATCATACATCAGACATCCTGTGTCAGCACACCTGAGCAGAATAGTATTTTTGAAAGGAAACATCAGCATTTGCTGAATGTTGCCAGGGGTATGAGGTTCCAGAGTAATTTACCCATCAAGTATTGGGGGTTTTTCCTTTTACATGCTGTAAAATTGATTAATACCACTCCTACACCACTACTGAAGGAAAGTACTCCACATGAAGTGCTTTATGCACCAAACTAGATTATTCTGTGTTTAAGGTTTTTGGTTGCTTAGTTTCTTCTTGCACACTTCATCAGTATAGGACAAAATTTGATTTCAGATGTGGGACTTGTGTTTATCTTGGAATTTCAAACACCTCCAAGGGTTTTATTCATTTGGACATCACCAACAAAGATATCTTTGTTGCTAAAATACTCAATTCCATGAGACTTATTTTCCTCTATTTCAACAAGTACTAGGCAAAGCTAGATATCTTACTGATATGCCAGTGCCATTACCAGTTATAGAAGGTTTTGATGATCCGTGGAATGATTTAAAAGACCACCCAGACACATAGGCAAGCTGCAGCTAAGGCATCTAATGAAGAACATGCTCCTGTCAGCCAGGCACATGTACATACATAATTGAAAAGATCCACAAGGATAAGGAAATTACCAACCTTTTATCAAGGAGGAGATATACAAGTCAACGGACCCCACATCTGTAAGTGAGGTAATGAATCTGGAAAAACTTTCAGTAGAATATGCCAGATTCATTAATGCTATTGATACTATTAAAGAACCTAAGACTTACAATCAAGCTATCAAGCACGATGAGTGGAAAGAAGCAATGCAAAAAGAGATTGAAGCAATACAAAAAACTCACACCTGGGAAGTAGTTGATTTGCCTCCAGGAAAGAAGCATATTGAATGCAAATGAGTGTATAAAATCAAGTACAGTTGATGGTTAAGTGGAGAGATACAAAGCCATATTAGTGGAAAATGATATAATCAAACATATGGGATTGATTATCAAGTAACTTTTCCCCCGTTGTCAAGATCACTACAGTCAGGGCTTTACTTGCAGCAGTAACCGATAATAGGCATCACCATCAAATGGATGCCAACACTGCTTTCTTACATGGATATTTACATGAATAAGTGTATATGGAACTTCCCGTGGGACTTGCAGCAACCAAACCAAATCAAGTTTACAAAAATGACCACAGTTTATTCACCAAAGGGTCATGACAATATTTTATTTCTTTTTTGGTATATGTAGATGACATAATAGCAGCAAGTCCTAATGAGCAATTGATTCAGCAAGTAAAGGATGCCTTACATCAGCAGTTCACCATTAAATATCTTGGAAAATTGAGATATTTCCTAGGTATTGAGGCTGTTAAAACTTCTACAGGCATATCAATTTCTCATAGAAAAAGTACACACTCAACCTTCTAAAAGAATATGAATTTTTTGGGCTACACCTTCTAAGACACCTATGGAGTCCAAGAAGACTTTATAGCTTGGTGATTCACCACTTTTGAAAGATAACAATGCATACAGATCACTAATGGGTAAACTAATCTACCTCACTTTTACCAGACCAGATATAAATTTTGCAGTTCCACAGATGAGTCAATTTACGAACACCCCTACTAAAAACCACATAAGGCAGCACATATACTGATGAGATATTTGAAGGCCAATCCAGGTCAAGAAATTTTGTTTCCAGCAGAGAATAACCTTGTCTTGAAAGGTTTTACAGTCAATTATTGGGCTGGTTGCCCCGAAAGAAAGAAATCGGTATCAGGCTATATGATGTTTCTAGGAGATGCACCCGTCTTTAGGAAGGCAAAGAAGTAAACCACTATAGCAAGAAGTTCATTAGAGGTTGAGTACAGGGCTATCGCAAATGCAGTTTGTGAATTTAATGGTTGATTTACATCCTACAAGATTTGAAGGTTCATGTTCAGATGCCTGTTGTGTTATTCTGTGACAATGCAAGTGCTATGCACATTGCTCATAACCATGTTTTTCATGAAAGAACCAAGCATATTGGGATTGACTGTCATGTTGTGAGAGACAAAGTCAAATCTGGACTTGTCAAACTTTTTCCAGTCAACACAAAAGAACAAATAGATGACACTCTCACCAAGGCTTTAGACGCACCCATCTTTACCTATCTGCTAGAGAAGTTGGGAATTAATTTATTCCAGAGTTCCAGTAGCTGAAGGGAATGCTGGGTGCAAGCTATTCTTGTACCACTCTCAGCTTGAGAGGGTATTACAGTATAAGTTTTGAAGGGAATGTTGAGTGCAGTTTGCTGAGGAACTCAGCAGACCATATGAAGACTCAATAGTCTGTTGAGTTGATTTAGTACATAAAATAGTTATTCAGTTATAGTTAACTTAATTTTAACTGATTCATGAGGTGTATGAAGCTATAAATACCCTATGATCAGCAACATTGTAACTTAACTGGTTGATTTTAGTTCAATAATGTTGATTCCGCAATTTATTTACATACTGTTAGTAATTCTACAAACTTCAACAGAGGACATGTAGGAAAATATGAATGTGTATATATTGTGGATAAATGGTGTGTAGAAAAGGAGAAGAACAAGGGTTTTTTTTTTTAAGAAATGAATTTTGATGATGAAGACGAAGAAGGTTTTAGTATTTGGGTTAATGTTGATGATTTGGATGAAGATTAAGTTTGTGGATTGTTATGGATGTAGGTTAATAACTGTGGATTATAATGTTTCATTTTAATTATCAAAGGACTCAATTGCATTTTTTGAGATTTGTCGTAATAGAAGTAATTTTTTTCATTATTTTGGTGGTGTTTGAAGTAAAAAATATATTAAAAAATTTAAGGTGGTGCCAAAAGTAATTAAAGAGTGCCAGAAGTGAACGTGGTGCCAAAAACAAAAATGTGGTGCCAATAGAAGCCATCTATATTTTCATGTGAATAATGCCTTAAACCCGAGTTGGACTGCGTCCGACCAAATCGAATCATTGTTAAATGACATATGGACTGGGTCCGACCAGATCGAATCATTGTTAAATGACATTTTCGTTATAGAATATTTGTTCATTTAATTAAAAACTCATAACATTTAATAAGGTCTATAGAATGAAATGATGCCTATAATATCCCTAGTTGTATTTATTAATAATTGAGACATGATTAATACTGATAGAGTAGCATGTATCAGATTTATTCTATTTTGTGAAGATTATAATGAATCTCATCCATTAAATCGTGTCAGCACTTAGACGTGTACGTGGACGCGGACGTGTATTGAAAGAATATGTACAATGGATGACCCATTTATTTACTTAAGTATCTTAATTGTGGCGGTTGTATAATTGCCCTTAGACCTAAAGTCATCATAATATCAAGATGTTAATTGTTAGGTTTTGACACTATTGAAGTTTCTCCTTTAAATGGCAATAATGTGGAAATGATTGGATGTGATATTGATGCATACGTTGGATGAATCTTGATCGTCCGGGATTCACAATTCTTAATGATAGAAATGAATATCCGGATGTGGACATCTTATACATGAATGTTTTATTCTCAAAATCTTTACAAAGTGAGAGTTAAGTGTTCACTTCAAGAATATTACATTTCGTGATATATGAAATAGTTGTTGATGGAAGACACTCGGATAATGACTATTTGGATATTGACTATGCGAAATAATGTATTTATATGGTAACCGTTTCACTTGAAAATTTGTAGTCGGAGCAATGACTATTCCGAGTAATGGGAGGTCGTGACTCATTGTTGGATGATACTTACAATCGTTAAATACGGATTGATTAATAAAGTGTTATTAATGAAAAATTAAATAGTTTAATTGATCTAATTTTATTTATAAAAGTATATTTCGTATTTACGACCAACATATGCAGAGGCCTAATGGTTACACACAAATGAATGATGATCCGGAATTAAAATGTGCTTTTGCGATAATCAATAAGGATTAAATAATTATGTTACTAGAAAAAGTTGTAGTGAAAATAGTGTTTTAGAAATTCATTGGCCACAACAATGGAACTGACGATACTAGATATCGTCGAGTATATAATCCGGGCCTAATTTACTCCTAGAACGATTTATCAAGAACCTTTAACAATGGTGATGGTGATTTTGGTTTGTTTTAGACTGAGCCTGAGAGTTAGTTTCTCTCAAGTTACCTACGTATCCAATGTGTGTAATTGGAATCAAGTATTTCGTAGTTCCTTTGGGTTTGTTTATATAGGAGGCGTTCTAGCCATATTTCTTGTCCTGCAAGTACCTAGGATTTACTTCCTAGCCCCTAAGGATTAATGCGTATAAATCTCTTTGATTTGGGGATAATTATGATGATATTTGATTGACAGGATCGGCATCCTATATTCATGGGATTATTTCCATGTTTATCGTATTACGTAGTCACGTGGTCGAATTATCAACGTAAGTAAAGGCCCAGACGTCCTGCGCTGGGCTCCTTAGGTCGTCTCGACCTGGGTTGCATGACCTGCCCTCTATTATGACCGAGCCGTCCTGCGGTGGTCTGGTCGGGAGGGCAAGGGTAGACCTCCTACCTGGGGTCAGGCCTGGGTAACGTTAGGCCCCTTGCCCTTGTAACTATTATTAGCTTCTCTCTTTATTTATTATAGTGCCTTTCTCCGAGTGACATGTGGCTAGGTCTACCCCGGCCATCGTCATAAGCCCTCAGGTCTGACCAGACTTCTTGAGGATAGGGCAGACCTGACTTAGGCAGGGTGTAGCTTAGCTATTTCACAGAGTTAGGGTTCATCTTGCCACGTGGCCATGTTACCATCAGTAGTTAACTAGACACAAAAAATGAAGTGTTTCTGCATACGCCTTAATGATGGTCAATTTTCCCAATACTGTTTTTGGGGCTTATAACCTTCTAGTCGCGTCACATCTCCTCATATGTTTTAAGTTTATTCACTATTAAATCAGAAAGCGGAGACTTCCGGTTGCCATTTCTCTTCTTCAACTCCCTTGCACAAGTAAGCTTTCCCCTTCTCCCTTTTTTTCGATTCGTTTTATTGTTAATAAGCGAACCAGTGATTCATACTGATAGTTCAATCGAAGCCTTATTTGAATCCGCCTCTGAATCGGAAAGTGAGTCCTCTCATTTAAGGTTAACATCGAGAATCTTGTTCTTTCACCGGTCGAGAACCCTATTTCCAAACCCTTAATCAATCGTAAGGGATTCGAGCATCTAGTCTTAGCCCCCCGGTACGAACCGTCTTAATCCGGTCCTCCACGCTCCTCCGGAACTTCTAAGTTCATCCTGACCTTAAAAGAGCACATGGCTTTGAAATCCCAAGCTGCCTGCCACGGCAGTGATTCTAACCTGACCAATAGTGACATGGTCTCTATCTGTAAGCAGTACAAGATAGAGAATCCACTATACGACCCCAAAGTCCCGGCTCCCGGGGTTTACACATAACAAGCGCCGGGAAGGCTGCTACGCCGTTTACCGGGAGCAACACCTTTGTGGTCTGCGGTTTCCAATATGCCATGCAATATTGGCCATCCTAGAGCACTATGGCCCGGGTCTTGTCCAAATCGTACCAAATGGTAAAAGAGCCATAGTGGGTTTTGCCATTTGGTGTCGGTGTGCATGTATCCCTTTCACCATTAAGTATTTTAGGCTCTTCTACCAGTGTAAACAAGTACCTGACCAAGCCGGGTACTACTGTTTTCCTCATCGAGGAGATTTCTTAAAGGATGTCCGGCTCATCGAAAAGGGATAAACTTTCTACAAGAACTGGAAGCGCCGGTTCTTCTTTATTTGTCCCGAGGTGGAGTTTACTTTGGGCAGATGGAATACGGATGACTTGGGTAGAGATCCCCGGCCCACAAATGTTGATAAAAAATTGGTTGATGACATTCAGAAGAGTGGCATCTACATCAGCCTGAAGAAGTATTCTTCCGTATTGATTAGCTCTGCTAAATTGCCAACTGCTGGTCCTGATCCTTACAAGGAATTAAGCAAAGAAGAATATGAAATCCGTAGGTATGTGTTGCCTTTTTTAGTTTTTGGGTTATAAAATACTTGTACTGAATTTCTTGTCTTATTGTTTGTAGTGTCCAATTTTGCTGAGTTATAAAGAGGAGGTACCCGTTGATGCTCAGCTGAGCAGGATTCCGAGAGGACAGTTAGTACTGACTTGGCTTCTGCTTGGTCTGCCGGGAACGTGCTGGATCTTGAGACAACTAGGATCTTGTTCCGAGCTTCCTGAAGACGCCCCTGCCTCTTCTTCTCAGGCTATCCCAATGGACGTGAAGGATGCCGAGAAAGAAGAAGAGAGAAATGAGTTCCGACTCCAGAGGGAAAGCAAGTAGTGATCGTTGACGCCCCTCGAAGAGGTAAATCCAAAAGAAAGAGGGCTGTCACCCGTCCTACGGCTAAAGAAACTTTAGAGAAGATAACTGCTCAGTCCGATATTCACTCGATCGTTGAACGCAATGTGGCAAAATCCTCCTCTCAACCTAATAATCAGGCTCCCTGGTTTCAAAAATCGCGCACTGATAGCGAAGCCCTACTTTTGGCCAATGCAATTTCCAGGGTTCCCCGCTTAGAAACCTGACATTGGATGGTCCTGGAGAGGTTGACCTGGCTATCGGGAAGGGGATCGCTTCGCTCTGATGATGGACAGATGGGGCCCGTAATCGGGACTTTTACAACATCCACAGGACCCGGCGGGTCTGATAGGGATGCTCACCACCTTTGTAAGCTCATTTATTTGTCTTTCATTTTTTTTGTCATTATGTTGAACACATCTTGATTCTTGTTTTCTTGGTAGGCCAATACTGCGGTGGCCCGTGATAGAATGGATGCTAATCGTGAGCATGAGTGGGATGCATCTTTGAAGAAAGTTAGCCTTTAGAAGAGCAGGTCAACCAGGCTACCCTAGAAGCGGGCACAACCAAGAACCAACTGGAGGAAATTAGCAGGAAGCGTGGCGAGGACGTTGAGGCCGCCGCTGAGATTTTTCGTGCTAAGCTCATGTCCAAGGCTGAGAAAGAGGTGGTTGAGTTTAACAAAACCATTTCGGAGCTGCAGGAAAAGGCTGCTCGGGTAGCTGAGGCATGGGCTAACGAGAAAAAGGCTCTTGAATCTGGGATGGAAGTAAAACTAAAGGCGGCCGGTATCGAAGCAGTGGCGGCCTTCCAGACCTCTGAGGGTTATGCAAAAGCTCTTGGTACCGTGGGTTTGGCGGGCTATGATGAAGGCTTTTATCATCTAGCGTGCTGTGCTCGATAGGCGCTTGAGGCTGGTGCGCCCTCTCTGGAGACCCTCAGAGATTGGACTCTGACCGATCAGTATGATGCTCGGCTGCTTCCATTCCATGCTGAGATTCTATTTACACAGGAAGAGCTTGTTGCCATTGCCGCGGACTTAGTCGAGAGAGGTGAGCTCCCTGGAACCCGCCACCGGTGATCCCTAATAACTTGAGAGCGTTAGTTAATGAACCTGCAATGGCCTCGGAGACTCCTTCCGCCCCTTCTGCGTCGAGCCCAGCCGACGCGCTGTTGCACCCCTCGCTTCAGGGAGAAAATGTTCATGATGCATCCCTTGTGCCCGAGGGTGGGGAGAGTCAGTAATGATGTTTTTCAATATGTTTTTGATTTCAGCCCCCAGTTGGGATACTTGACCGTCCTCCTACCTTTTGATGTAATTACTTTTAAAACCTGGATGTTTGTGACAATTGTTGTATGCATTTATCATTATGCATATCTTTCTTTGCCACATTATTTTTGAGATATTCTCTTTTCGATTTAATTTGGTCGAAAATACGCTATGTTGTGTACTTACGGCCCAAAGTGACCAAGTATTTGTCTGAGGGGTCGACTGCGACCATAATGTTGTGTCGCCTGCGACCCTAATGTTGTCCGTGTCCCCTTTGTTTTTAAGAAGCTTCGGGTCCATTGTGTATAAGCTTGTTGAAAATATCTTGACCTCTGTCCGTGGTCTTATTATTTCGTGCTTCCTGTTGAGGTCTGGCGGAGTTGACCTTGGATTTCTCCCCGCTTACTGTCCTGGGTATGTCAGTCTTAGGAAGCGTAAGCGTTGACTCCGTCAGGCTTCTTTATGAAACGCTTAATAATCATAACTTCAAGCGGCATAATAGTAATTGACATAGCATTTAATGTTTGAATTTGAAGAGGATTGATCCTGACCATTTGAAACAAATCAATCTGGACCGTGGGCCCTTTTTGGTGTGCCTATAAGAGGAGATGGATGACCCTTATATTCATTTACTCGTGAAACAACTTGTGCTCTTTCCTTCAAATTTTCTTTGAATCTTTCTTCAGTGACATCTCTCTTGATCATGTCTTCCTTTAACGACTTATCTCTTTTTTTACGACCTCTTCACGTGAAGTGTTGGCCAACTTCTGGGTGCATTTCAACCGGTTCCCTGTATTAATTGAAAGGGGCTTGAAGCCGGGGAAGATTAGCGGAGGGTCTCGCCTTCGCATTGAATTTTATGGCTGGGAGGAGTTAATGGCCAAAACTTTTGGCCGCTATAATGTCAGCGTTATGCGTGAATTCTATTCGGCTTTGTCGGTGTGTTGAGCTCTTGGGGGTCGGTCAGCTTCGTCCCTGTGCGTGGAGTGACGGTTCCTTTTACTCCGGCGGTCATCAACGATTTCTTCCATCTCTCCAACTTTGACCCCACCCTTCATTATGAGCGGGCCTGGGCCTTGGATGAGGATGAAGTTTCCCGTAACATGCATCAAAATGGAGCTCTACACTATTTGTTCCCTGACTCCTGGCAGTATGCCCCGGAAGGGGTTGCGTCGGAACTATGTCAAGATCATCGGGAGTGGAAGCGCTTCATTAATACTCGCGTGCTTCCTACTGATGATTTCAAGGAAGTTACGGTGGAAGAGGGTTTACTCCTACATGTTATTGGCAACCCGTCGGTAAATATGGATTGGGGTCTATTAATACATTGTGAGGCGGTGTCTTTTGCTACGGAGACGCAGCCCGGTCGCTCCATTCCGTATCTTTGGTTGATTTCTAACTTGTGTTCCGACCTGGTTCCCACTTGTCCGTCGGACGAGTACCTTCCCCCTCCAAAGATCAATCTTGATCAGATTGTGTCCGAGTCTTCCCCCGACCTGTTTGCAACCGATGAGGAGTAGTAGTTATGCAGTTGTTGCTTCTTTTTTCTTTTCTTTTTGTTGTTTGTTTGTACTGTTGCCTCGCCTTTTCTTCAACAATGACCTTTATCCACATTAGTGTTTGAGTTATTTGTTTTATTTTGTTTGCAATATTTGTACTTCTCCGAGTCCTTATGAACCCACCTCTCGGTCATTCTACCACCTTGTTCTAAGCGAGCTCAATAACATCCTCGCACGGGCTTGCTTGAAAACAAACGATTGTTTGAATCCTGACATACTTGTCCGTTGGGCCCTGCAATCGAGGTGTGTTGGAATTCAAAAGACGAACGGTTTTTCTGTTTAGCATTAAATTCAAAGACCAATGGTTTTTCTTGAAGGCCGTGTTTTTGACCAATGCATTAAATTGGCTCCATATTTAAGTCTTCGAATGTGGAGAGTCCACCAACATAATCCGTAGGATCCTTTCAACCTCAGCCGCTGATATTATTCTCCTCTCCTATAAATAGAGGGTGTTTTGTTGTTGCTTTGAACACTCTTTCGGAAGTTTTTGCTTGTGTTTTAAAATATGTCGTCCTCCTCTGGATCTTGTTCTCCTACTTTGCTATCCCTTTTTTCACCATCACGTCTGATAACGCGGTCCAGAACTATGGAGTCTACTTTGCCGATCACGGGTACCTTCCCGAGAGGACTCTAAACTTGAGTAGGATTGATGGAAGTGGAACATTGTTTCGCATATCTTACTCCGGTTGGCGTTTCTTCCTTCTTAGTCCTATCGATAGATGTAATCTTACCCTGGTTCGTGAGTTTTACGCCATGCTTTCCGAGGCTGAATCGGTTGAAGGAGTTTCCTCCGTGTTTGTTCGCGGCGCTCTAGTGCGCTTTTCCCCTGCAGACATAAATGAGTTTCTGCAACTTCCTTCCTTTGACCCGGCCCTACATTTTGAAAGGGCCTAGGACCTTGATAAGGAAAGGTCGTATCTCGCTCATCGGTATGATGCATACTCGGCTGTTTTTCCAGAGTGAGAAGAAGATCCCGTTCATATTGCCGCCATTTCTGGGCTATGTCCTTGGTACCGGGAGTGGAAACAGTTTATCAATAGCCGAGCTATCCCTATTGATTATCCCGAGCTAGTGACGATGAAGAGGTCATTCTTATGCACTCCATTATGTCTCCGAATGTGAATGTTGACTGGGGTCTTATTATCCATCGTGAGGCCATCAAATTTTCCAGGCAAATGAAGCCCAACCGCCTAATGCCGTTTGCTTGGCTAATCTCAAGTCTTTGCACCACTACGTTCGGGATGACCTTTATGCCCAAAGACCAAATGGTGCGTCTGAATGCTAGGCACCATTAGGGCCCGTCTTCTCTCTCTCTATTTTTTTTTTTGGAATAAAATAATTTGAGATTGGGAGAATACATCATACCAGAGATTGCTCTTATTGATTATATAGCTTTATTTTATAACAAATCAAGAAAGCGTATTAATTAATGTCGTCAACATTGAAATGAAGAGCCATAACCCAAAAATAGACAAAATATTATCTTGTGCACGTCGTAAATGTGGTCGCGTGCATACCCGCATGATTCATTGCATGTTACACAAAGTAAAACCCGAAAGCACGTTCATTAATGTCGTCAACATTGAAATGAAGAGCCATTACCCCAAAATAGACAAAATATTATCTTGTGCACGTCATAAACGTGGTCACGTGCACATCCGCCTGCTTTACTACATATAATATTTTTTTAGGTTGTCCGCGTGCCACGGACGGTTGAGCTCGTAGCCCTCTTCATTTTATAGCACGTATGTTCCCTTTTTGACCTCTTTTGACATCTGGTACGGGCCTTCACAATTAACTGTCAGTTTGCCTCTATCGGGTTTTAGGCCTATGGCCTTTATATTTCGGAGAACTAAATCTCCTACTTTGAAATAGTGACCCGGGAACTTCTTGTCATGTAGCCGCTTCGCGATCTGCTTATAATTCTCGAGCATATGATAAGTTGCTATCCTTCTTTCTTCTGCCATATCTAATTTGACTTTTCTGTTCATTTCATTATCCTCAAGGGTGTACCTTGCGACCCGGATACTTGGAAGTGCCATCTCGATGGGGGTCATGGCCTCAGTGCCATATGTGAACGCGAAAGGAGTTTGACCTATTGGATTTTTCACCGTGGTACGAAGTGACCACAGTATGGCGGGGAGCTCGTCGACCCATCCTCCGAGCTTGGCACAATCGCTCACACTTTTCTTGAGCATCTTGATTATCTGTTTGTTTCCGGCCTCTACTTGACCGTTCCCTTGAGGGTAGGTTACTGATGACTTCCAACTCCTTTCTGAATTGTGGTCCGTGATCGGACACCACTGCTCTAGGAATGCCAAATCTTGTCCATATTTGGTAGTGCAGGAAATAAACCGCGTTTTTAGCTCATATCTTTGGCAGCGGTTTGGCCTCGATCCACTTAGTGAAATAGTCTACTACTACTATAATGAGGGTGCAATTACCTCTTCCTCTTGGAAATGGACCAATAAAATCTAAACCCCACATATCAAACGGCCACACTGTTATGACAATGCTATGCTTTACAGATGGTAACCGTGGTATATCTCCGAATTTTTGGCATGTCGGGCACGTTCGAACCAAAGTCTCAGCGTCTTTTAGAATCGTTGGCAAATAATATCCCATGAATATGACCTTTTGAGCTAGTGCCCGACTGGCGGGGTGCCCGCCGCACGCTCCCTGATGCAATTCTATCAGAATTTTCTGTCATTCTTCCTTGTCGACACATCTGAGTAAAGGTTTCATGATGGATCTTCTATAAAGGATGTTGTCCAAGACAGAGTATCTGGCCGCTCTTTTTTGAAGTGAGCGAGCCTCATTTTTATCCAGTGGTAACCAGCCTGATTCGATGTATGCCCGGATATCATCAACCTATCCTTGATGTGGCTCCTGTTCATCTTTATCCATCACTCTGCCACTGTTGATAAAAGGTGCTGCAAGGTACTCAACCATTATGGACGGATCTGCGAACTCGTCTCATTCTGACAATCTGATAAGAAGTCCGCTCTCATATTTTCCTTTCTATCAATCCTTTTGAATTCATAGTAATTGAATTCTTTTTTCAACTCTCTGATTGCCTCACAGTATTTACCTAGATGTCGCAATGTGTGCCATAATCTCCCGATATTTGATTGACCACTAACTGTGAGTCACAATAGACTTCGATATTATGCACTCTCATTTATTTTGCGAGTTCGAGTCCGGCTTGGACCGCCTCTTACTCCGCTTGATTATTAGATGCCTCGAACTCAAATCAGAGCACTTTTTCGATATCCTCAGTAGTCCCCAGTTCGGATAATACAATTCTGGCCCATCATCTGTTTCTACTTAAGGCACCGTCGACATACAACTGCCAGCAGTTCTCTGGCCATCTCGGTTCTGTAGTTTTGGCTCGGGTTTGGTCATTCATTTCATTTGAGTTTGACAACTCTACGTTGAAGCTCGTTTTGACGACGAAATCTGCTAACGATTGAGCTTTGATTGCCTTCGGGGCTGGTAATGTATATCGAACTCTGTGAGTTCGATTGCCCAGTGAAGTAAGCGACCTGATATGTCCGGCTTATGTAGCACTTGACGCAATGGACTATTCGTGAGATCGGTAATAGCATGCGAAGTTAAATATCCCCTGAGTTTGCGGGCGGCGATAACTAGCGAGTAGGCAAGCTTTTCAACATTAAAATATCGGGTTTCCACCGGGTTGAGAGCTTTGCTCACATAGAAAACGGGGTTTTGGAGATTTCGGTCTCTTTTACAAGTACTGCAGCTACAACCCGATCTGATGCCGCCAGATATAGAAATAGAACCTCTCCCACTGCTGTGCTGACCAATAAGGGGGGTTTCCCCAGATATTCCTTGAGGTCCTGAAATGCTCGGGAGCATTCTTCATCCCATGAGAAGCTTTTGTTGCCTTTTAAAATTTTGAAGAAAGGAAGGCATTTTACTACGGATCTTGATATGAACTTGCCCAAAGCAATTATCCGGCCGTTAAGTTTCTGAACCTCCTTGATGCAAGTCGGCTTCTTCATTTGGATCAGAGCTTGTATTTTTTTCGGGTTGGCCTCTATGCCCCGATGACTAACCATGAAACCTAAGAATTTGCTCGCTTGCACGCCAAATGTGCATTTGGCGGGATTAAGCTTCATTGAATGCCTCCGGACATTATCGAACATTTCAGCAAGGTCAGAGGCATGATTGCCACTGGCCGACTTGACTACCATGTCATCTATATATGCTTCCATATTTTTGCCGATTTGTGCTGCGAAAACATTATTCACCATTCGTTGGTATGTCGATCCCGCATTTTTTAATCCGAAGGGCATCATCTCATAATAATATCGAAACCTGCGATGGAGTCAACTAATTTGTCAATCCGAGGTAGCTGATAAGGATCCTTTGGACAAGCTTTGTTTATGTCGGTGATGTTGACACACATTCTCCATTTTGCTTCTTTTCCATGATTACGTTGGCTAACTAGGTTGGGTAAGCCAGCTCTTTAATGATTCCTGCTTGCAAAAGCTTTTCGATCTCTATTTTGTTAGTTGTCTCCTTTTCCGGAGTGAACTGTCGGGCTCGGTGCGGAATGCTTTAAAAGTCGGATCTACATTTAGGTGATGGAGTGCCACCTCCGACTCTACACCCCTCATGTCTGTCACCACCCATACGAATGCGTCTCAGTTTGCCCGCAATTATGCAATTAAGGCCTTCTTATTAGAGGTGGACATGTGAGCTCCAATTTTTATCTTCTGGTCGGGTTAGGCGTCGTTGACGATTGTCTCTATCAAATCTTCATTAACTGTGAAATCTGGCTCATCTCTGACTTGCAGGGTCTCACACTCGACCTCCGTTACAGGGAGTTGTCTAACCGTCTATACCGCGGTCATTCGCTCAGGGTCCGCTCCCTGCTTGAGGCGCGGCCTTTTGTCGGCTCTTGATGTATAACTTTTATATGATAAAAATTACGATGTTTTATATATTTTATTAACTCTTTCTATATAAAATATAAGAAATTATAACGATAATCTTATGAAATATTAATAGTAATGAATAAATCTAAATATTATAAAAATCTAGTAAAAGTAATGAAAAGTTATAAATTTTGTGCCGGTCTAGTAACCAGAGTGTCATGTCAGATTTACGTAGGTATTTTTGGTATTTTATTGCAGATTTTTAGGTAAACCAAGACCCCGAGCGACGACACTTTTTGAAGTAAAATCATATCTTTTGAAGGAAGTAAGGAAGTGCCACGAGACTTAAAGTTCAAGTGGATCAACGGTTCGTGATACTATTATCGAATTATATTTTCGACGAGCGAATGGCCCATCAAAAATGCATTTTCTGAAGAAGAGTCCTTCATGAAAGTTATAGATCTTTTCAAGTGCTTTCCAACGCTTCTCCAATCATGTCATTTGGAGATCCAGAGCTCAAGTTATGATTTTATCAAGTTTCAGATCAAGATGTGAAAAAATGCTAACCGGATCAATCCGGATTAACCTCGGATCGATCCGGCTTGTCAAGTTGGAAACATAATGATGATTAGCATGTGATCCTGTAGAAAATAATCCGGTGGATAATATTTTTTATTGCCGGATCGATCCGGCATCACCTCGGATCGATCCGGCCCTGGAAAATTTTGTCTATAAATTCAGCAGACTTGCAGACAAAAAAGGTGTACCAATATATTTTCTAAACTTCTCTTAATTAGTTGTAGTATGTATGTATATAGGCCTTATGCCATAAATAAATAGTAGTATTGTTATAATGCTCGGGAAATTATCGGAAGTTCAATGTTGCTGAAGTCGTTGTAATGTCTGGAAGAATACGACCTCTGAATCAACATTTGTAATCGGGTAAAATTTCTAAAGTATTTATGTTTGTTTTTATCTTTTTAAGTTGTTATAATGTTTTTTAGCTAAGTCTAAATAAGTAGCCAAAGTTATGTAATCGTTTTATTTCGATCTTTTTGGTAAAGGAATGCTGTCTAAGTAAAATTGACTAAAATTGAGTTAATTGAATCTTTTTCTATTTTGCAACGTATCGATAATATTCGGATTGAAGTAATTAATCAAGATGAATCACAACATATAACCTAACCATGAACTGACCAGAGAAGTTAGGATATGAGATAAATGATAGAAAAACCGGAGGGTAAAATTGGCCGTGCGAAAGCGTGACAACGGAATCCTATTTCCTACCCGGGGGCAAATTTGTCTTGGGAAAGGTGAATCTTATTAAAAATTGTGCTCATGATCATAATAATGTTAAAATCAACGGTTTAATTGAAACTAACACCGGAAAGTTAAATCGATCCGCCTGACAACCGGAGCCTTTTGAATAACATCGGCCGTCTGACAAACGGAATAACCTCTTTTATCCGGGGTAGATTTGTACTCGGTACCTGTTCAGACTAACTGAGATTAGCATGGGGCAGTTGTGGAGATTGAACTGATGACAATTTAACATATGACAATTGCATACGCTCGTGTGAGAAGGAATTGTTAACTTCAGGAGTGCACCGTTTCATTTACTCAATTATACCTAATAAAAGGAAGATCGAGCACATCCATTAAACTAAAAAGATTGAATGATTCAATTACATATATCTTGGCTAGTTCTATAATAATTATAAGTATTTAAAATATTGGTATATATATATAGTTTACTATTTATGTATTACTATATATATTTATGTATTTATATATATTATAATAGTTTAGTTTTAATTTATGAATTTATTTTCTGTTTCTTAGTAGAATAGTGACTCGTATGATAAACCTGCGATTTAGATCGAGATAATAATAGTTGTTTGGTGTTTAACCACACTTAAAAGAATTACCTTGTTTCCCTGAGGATTCGACACCTGACTCACCACACTAGCACTACAGTTTGACCCGATACACTGTCGGTTAAGGACTGGAATAGCACTAGAAAAGGCCACGTCAGCTTTCTGGCGCCGTTGCCGGGGAACGACGCTAATTTTTTCTTTGTGTCTATGGTTACTACTTATCAGCTCAAAATTCTCGAGAATAAGTCAACACTTTTTCTGATCTCATTTCTATTTTGTTTTTCGTTGGTATCTACTTTCTTTTAGTTACCAATTTTCTTTTTTCTACCTAAGTCGAGCATTTTCTATTTTTCGTTAGTTGATGACCAGAAGCGGTAAGGCCCCACTCACTCCTTATAAGCCTGACATAAACACTTACGAAAGGCAGTTAAGAGTAGAGAGTAAACGTGGTCATACTAGTCAGGGAAATCCTGACCAAGAATCATCATCAAACAGAAATACGAGAATGGCCGAAATCAGTGATGAAACACCTGAACAAGGGCTAGAACATGCTCTAGGGCATGGACAAAACCCTGTTAACCCTAATAATAATCAAAATCCTAAAAATAGGAATAATCAGAATCGGAACTAGAATAATCGTAATAACCCACCAAACCCGAGACCTATCTGTGATCAGACCATAAGAAGAAACCAGACTACTAATCCCATACTTTTACCTAATGAAGGAGCAAACAATTTTGAAATTAAATATCATCTTTTTGGTTTAATTGGCTCAAGAGCCCAATTCCTAGGAGAGGATGATGAAGATCCACATCATCATCTCTATCTTTTTGAAGAACTGTGCAATACAGCCAAAAGTCAAGGTGCTCATAAGGAATTAACGAGGATGACTATGTTTCCTTTTTCTTTAAAAGGACGAGCATGAGATTGGTTTATGTCTCTTCCACATCACCCACTTACTAGTTGGGAGGATATTCAAACTGAATTCTTGAAACAATATTTCACTCCTGGAAGAAAAATTTGGAATTAAAAGTCGAGGTTGCTAACTTTAGACAAGGATCTGAAGAAACGCTTGGGAATGCCTGGGAGAGATTTAAAAAATTATTAAGAGCTTGTCCCGACCATGGTTATTCCTTAGATATGCAAATTCAACTTTTCTGTCGTAAATTAAGAAAAGACTCACTTGCGGATGTAGATCATGCATGTGGTGGTTCTTTAATGATGAGTGAAGCTCAAATAGTTTCCGATGCTATAGAAAAGATTTCCAAGAATAACAGAATGTGGGAAACCGATTCTAGCACCAGAAAAGTAGCTTTTGCAGGAGAATGTACATCTAATACAGAAGTTTTAGCACATTTGGAGAATTTGAGTAGGAAATTTGATGACCTACAATCGAACAAAAACCAAAGTTCAGAAAATAGTACACCAACTGAATACTCAAATCAGGATAATATGCCATTAGGGATTGAAGAACCAACAGGATATTCGAGAGAGGAGGTAAGTTTTCTTCAGCAGCATAGGAATTTGAACAATGCATACTCAAACTCGTTTAATGCTATTAGAAGAGATCACCCTACTTTTCGATGGTCTGAAAACCCTAGTAAGCAAGGACAACCGCCATATCCAGTTCCATATAGGAATTCGTCTAATAATCAAGTTTATCAGGGAGATACCTCTAATCAGAATTTACAATCATTACCGAGATCCTATCCTCAACACACCACTCAAAGTATACCAAGAACTCAAAGTTCAACTCGATCATGAAAGGAGTTGAAAAATGGGAAAAACTAATGGAAAATATGATGGGTGTGGTATCTACTCAAGCTAAAAATATGGAAACAATGATGACTTCTATTGGTACAGTTCACTAAAGATATGAGTACAATAAAAACATCTATGAGTGGCCATGATACCAGAATGAGAACGATAGAAGCCTCATTAAGGAATATGGAAGATCATTTGAGTAGGGAAGGTGAACGTAAAAATAGTAGACCACTAGGAGGATTACCAAGCAATACTGAAAGAAATCCGAGAGAGGTAAATGCTGTAGTTACCAGAAGTAGAAAACTCTGTGGTAGTAATGGAATAGAAAACTTCGGAAATAATGAAGTAGAAGATGATTTAGATGAAAAGAATGATGAAACTAAAGAGGAAAATTCACCGATGAGGAAGAAGAAATTATAGAGAATTTCTTGAATGGAAATAGAAGTATGGAACCTGAGAATGAAGGTGAAAAATGGGTAAAAATCCTTAGGATTTTGAAAGATCCCATGGACAAAGACTTAAGAAAATTATTCAAGGAACATGTTAGAATGAATGATAATGAAACTAAGGATGAAAAACTAGAAGAACTGAAGGAATCTGAAGTAGAGATTGATTCAGGGAATGTTTTAAAAGAAAAAACTCAAGATCATGATACTTGGCGATCAAGTAATACTCAGAAGTTTAAGGAGAAAGAAAAAGAGAAAATGACTTTGGGATCAAAGGTTATAGATTTAGAATCTTTACCTTACCCACCTAAAGATCAAATTAAAAAGATTAAAACTGATAAGAAGTATGCTCGTTTCCTTGATACTTTTCGTCATATTCATGTTAATATCCCTGTTATCGAAGCTCTAATTAGTATGCCTGCTTATGGAAAGTTTCGAAAGATATTCGTCAAGCAAGAAAAAATTAGAGGAATATGAGAATATATGCCTAAATGAAGAATGTTCTCAGCTTTGCGGATAAGTTACCACCTAAAATGAAAGATCCTGGAAGTTTTACCATTCCATGTGAAATTGGAGGATTTCTGTTTAAGAAGGTCTTATGTGATATTGGAGCTAGTATAAATGTCATGTCTTATGAGGATTATAGAAAACTAGGCATAGGAAAGCTTACGAAGACTGAAATGACTCTGCAAATGGCAGATAGATCGATTAAATACCCTAAAGGAATTATTGAGGACGTATTGGTTAAAGTAGACAAGTTCTATTTTCCAGTAGACTTTGTAGTTATGGAAATGGAAGAAGGATATTCAGCGCCACTTATCTTAGGTCGACCATTTCTAGCTACAGGAAGAACTTTAATAGATATCCAGAAAGGAGAGTTGATTCTAAGAGTCAATGAAGATGAAGTTGCTTTCAATATATTCAAAGCTATGGAACATCCATACAGATCACCAGAATCATGTTCTTTTATAGAAGATATTCATTCTGTCTATGATATTCAGTTACCAACTTTTGAAGACAGATTAGAAGAATGCTTAACTCTGTCTATCTATAAGGAGGATGAGAAAGACACCGAAATGAAAGAGATAATCCTTTCTCTAGATAAAGGAAGTTTTACTTTTAAACCATCATGGCATAAGTATTTAGAATTAGAAGTAGAAGGACCAGTTCTTAAACCATCACTGGAAGATCCACCTAAGAATCTGGAATTGAAACCGTTACCTTTAAATATGAAGTATGCTTTTCTTGAAACTAATAACCTACTACCGGTTATTATTTTGTCAACCTTAACTGAGCAACAAGAAGATTGATTACTTAGAATGTTGAAAAAGCATAAGAAAGCTTTTGGATGGACAGTTGCCGATATTCGAGGTATTAGCCCGGAGATTTGCGTTCATAAGATAATTCTGAAGGAAGATGCTAAACCTTGTATTAAACCGCAACGCCGCCTCAATCTAAATTTGCAGTTAATTGTTAAGAAAGAGGTCATTAAGTTATTAGAAATGGGGATAATTTTTCCTATATCTGATAGTGAATGGGTAAGTCCAACTCAAGTGGTACCAAAGAAGGGAGGTTTCACAGTGAAAGAGAATGAAAAGAATGAATGGATTCCGACAAGAAAAATTACCGGATATCGAATGTGCATTGATTTTAGAAAACTAAACGATCATGCTAAGAAAGATCATCATCCACTTCCATTCATAGTGCAAATGTTGGAACGTTTAAGTGGACATAAGTATTACTGTTTCTTATATGGTTATTCAGGATATTTACAAATATTCATTGCAGCAGGAGATAGAGAAAAAACTACTTTCACTTGTCCTTATGGAACTTTTGCTTATAAAAGAATGCCGTTTGGTTTATGTAATGCACCAGCTACGTTTCAAAGGTGTATGATGGCTATATTTGCTGATATGGTTGAGAAATTCTTAGAAATTTTTATGGATGACTTTAGTGTTTACGGAGATTCCTTTGATGAATGTTTATCACACTTAGAACGAGTGTTACAACGCTGCGAAGATACCAATTTAGTTTTAAACTGGGAAAAATGTCATTTAATGGTATCAGAAGGGATTGTTCTAGGTCATAGAATCTCTCAAGTAGGTATCGATGTTGATAAAGATAAAGTCGAGGTAATCAAAAAGTTACCTCCACCAGTTAATTTAAGAACTCTAAGAGGATTTTTGGACATGCAGGTTTTTATAGAAGATTCATTGCAGATTTCTCAAAAATAGCAAAGCCTCTAAGTCATTTGCTTGAAAAGGAAGTACCTTTTAACTTTGATAGTAGATGTATGGAAGCTTTTCAGACCCTAAAAGCGAGGTTGACTACTGCACCAGTGCTAGTAGCACCATATTGGAGTTTACCTTTTGAAATTATGTGTGATGCGAGTGATTTAGCTGTAGGAGCTGTCTTAGGTCAAAGATATAACAAAGTACTCAAAGCAATATACTATGCATCTCACACATTGAACGCAGCTCAACTTAATTACGCAACTACAGAAAAAGAACTGTTGGCTGTAATTTTTGCCTTAGATAAGTTTAGATCGTATATTGTTGGATCTAAGGTTATTATTTATACGGACCATTCAAGATCAAGTGTTTACTAAGTAAGAAAGATGCTAAACCACGTCTTCTTAGATGGATTCTCTTACTACAAGAATTTGATATTGAAATTAAAGATAAAAAAGGAAGTGAAAATGTAGTAGCAGATCATCTAAGTAGAATGGAAAATGATGAAGAAGTAGGAAATGAAATTAAAGATTCATTTCCTGATGAACAACTGTTTAGAATCGATACTCCTTCAACCATGCAATTATTAAAGAATAGAATTCCTTCTAAGGAAATGTCACCTTGGTTTGGAGATATCATTAATTACTTAACCTGTGATTATATCCCGTCTCATTGGACTTGGAAACAGAAAAAGAAATTCTTTTACGACTTAAAATTCTATTACTGGGAGAATCCAGATCTTTTCCGTAAATGTTCGGATGGGATAATCAGAAAATGTGTACCTAATAATGAGATTTTAAGTATTTTATCGTTTTTCCATGATCGTGAGGCAGGAGGTCATCATGGAGGTTGGAAAACTGCTTTTAAAGTTTTACAATGTGGTTTTTATTGGCCTACACTATATAGAGATGCTTATAAGTATGTTAAATCTTGTGAGTCTTGTCAAAAATGGGGAATATATCTAAAAAACATGAAATGCCTATGCAATTATTTTAGAATGTGAGTTATTTGATGTTTAGGGTATAGATTTCATGGGACCTTTTCCTATATCTTTTGGAAAAAGATTTATTATTGTAATGGTAGATTATGTTTCAAAATGGGTAGAAGCTGAAGCTTTTCCCACTAATGATACCAAAGTTGTCATACAATTCCTTAAAAAGAATATATTTATCAGATATGGCATTCCGAGGGCTATCATTAGTGATAGAGGGTCACACTTTTGTAATAGACCATTTACTAAGATAGTTGAAAAATATGGTGTAACGCATAAACTAGGAACACCCTATCATCCGCAGACCAGTGGTTAGGTAGAGGTGTCAAATAGAGAAATTAAAAGAATTGTAGAAAAGACAGTGGACTCAAATCGTAAAAACTGGGCAGAGAAACTGGATGATGCATTATGGGCATACAGAACAGCTTTTAAAACACCAATTGGTTGTTCTCCCTATCGGCTAGTCTTTGGTAAGTCTTGTCATCTCCCAGTTGAGTTAGAACACCGGGCCTTTTGGGCTATTAGATTTCTGAATTTCGATCCTAAGGCTGTCGGTGATCATAGATTGCTTCAGTTAACAGAACTAGAAGAATTTTGTCTTGATGCTTATGAAAACGCTCGAATCTACAAGGAACGCACGAAATCCTTTCATGATAAGAGAATCTTTAAATGTGAGTTCCATGTAGGTGATCGAGTGTTATTGTACAATTCACGTTTAAAGTTATTTCTATGTAAGCTTAAATCAAGATGGATAGGTCCATTTAAAGTAACAAGGGTTTACAAATCTGGAGCCGTTGAACTTACTGATGGAAGTACAACTTTTATAGCCAATGGCCACAGGGTAAAGCTGTTTGTGGAAGGAGAAGAGACCTCTCTGAGGAAAGAAGTGATGTTGCTAACAGATCCGCCGCAAAACTAAAAAGCAGGAAAACTCAAAGCAGCTGAATACAAGGTGCTATCTATCTTTACTTTACTTTTTCTGTGTGTTATATGTTTGAACTAGTTTCGTCTTTTACCGGACAGACGTAAAAGAACTGGATGTCTTTTTTAGATAGAATAGGAGTTTTTATTTTACTTTTGAAGTTAGGCCTTGATAAGGATGTCGCGTTTACAATAGAAGCTTTAGTTTTTGAGAAAAACAAGCAATTGTTGAGAGAGATCAGATTGAAAGAAGTTTGTAATGGAAAATCGAGAAGTTCGATAAAGAGAAGGGCAAAGTTTTTAATGCGATGCAGAATCTGTGGAAAAAGTGAGCATAATGGGAAATGTGGAGAAAGCACAACCAAATCTCAGGATGAGTGTTTGAATGTTGTTAAGAAGGGAACGATTAGGTGGTTATCCGAAAATCCCGATGGAGATCAAAGAGAAAATTCGAACAACTCATTTCTCAAGGTTAGGTTGATAGAACGTTATATCAGAACTCTGGAAGATTTAGAAATAGAGGAATTAGGACCCCTATAAGTTTTATAATATTTATAAGATTTTATATAACTTTTGAAAATTTTATAAATAGGATCTTTATGAAATTGTTTAAAAGTTTTATACAAATTTTATAAAAGGTTTTATTTAAAAATTAGCAGAAATATTATAAAGATTTTATTAAGTTTTATTAAGTTTTATAGAGTTTTATGTTTTTTTTTTTAAAAAAAATAAAATATTTTTGTCGGATCGATCCGACATAGCCCCGGATCGATCCGGGAACTAAAAACCTAAAAAGAACGGGTTCTTCCCTTCTTCTTCCTCTTCCACTTTTTTCTGAAAAAACAGCCACCCCTCCCCATTTCCCCCTCGATTTTTTTCTTCAAAATCATCACTAAAAATCACTCTCACATCACCCCAATCTTTATTTCTTCTCATTTTCCTCTCCTCTCTTCAATTTTTCATTTTTATTGGAGAAATTTTCAAAAAAAGCTTCAACTTTCACTCCGGTGATATTCATCTTTTCCGGCCAACTCTTCACCCTTTTAAGCACTATAAGGTAACATTGTAGTAATTTATTTTGTTAATTTCGTTTTTTATTCAACTTTTTATTTGATTTCAACTGTTTTGTCACTCACATGTGTACTGTTGTTTTGTGTTGTTTTATGTTGTTTTGTTGTTTTGTGTTGTTTTGTTATTGTGTCACTATCGTAGAATGGCCGAATCATCAAAAGCCACTAAAAAACGTAAGCCACATATCCCTACCCAAATCCCGGTCATAGAGACAAGGCCTTTGATAGAGGAAGAATTGGCTGTTAGTTTTGAAAGAACCGCGTCTAGAGCAGCTAGAAATGCCTTAAAAAATAAGTTTGGAAAGTGTCTAGTGGCGATAGAAAGGGGTTTAGATTTCAAGGACTTGGGAAGGGAAGTGAAAGAAATTTTTGAAAGGAGACAGTGGCTGGAGTTAGCCAGTTTAAGGGAAGGTGAAGTTAACACAACCATAGTAGCTGAATTTTATTCTCTGGTAGAAACTCATAATGAAACAGAGGATGGTGAGTTAACTTCGGTAACCTTAAGAACCAGGACAGTGCCATTTAATCCTCAGATTATAAATGCTATATATGGTATCCCTGATATACCGGAAAATGAGGATTATTATACGGTATGGAATCTAGATGAGCTCACGACTTTGACCATATAGTCTCAATGTACCCGGACGCGTTAGATCCCACGGCTATATGGCATGAAAATAGGTTTTCCTATGGAAAGTGTATAAGGGATAAGAGAGCGATTAAACGTTTTATCAGTTCGACTCTTTACCCTACTCGTCATTTGACATCTTTTGGTAAGGAGGACCTGTGTATTGCTTGGGCTATGGTAAATGATATACCTGTGGATGTAAGCAAGGTTATGTATAAACAGGCCAAGGAATTTGTCTCAACTGCCAAACCAGGCAGTCACATGCCTTTTCCTTGTTTTATTTCTTCCTTGTGTCGCCAGATAGGTGTTCTTGAGCTCCCAAATGATAATCTGATTATGGTTGATGAAACACTGATAGGGCCTAGTTTGCCACTTAGGCCGGCGGGAAGAATAGATTTTATGAACCCTAACCGCCGTCAACCTCAGACTATTCCACCTGTTTCTCAATCCACCTCTGTTCCTCCTTCATCTAGTCAAACTCAATCTCAGCTTCCACAAACCATCACATATGACATGTTTCAATCCTTAGCCTATGATGTTCATCGTGCCAATGCCAATATGGCTGTTTTTGCGGAAAGAAATAGGCTGTGGTCTGAAGATTTGAGACGAGGCATGCGTGGTATTTATCAGATGAATATACTTCAGAACCCTACTTACGCCGAAATGGACATTCCGCAATGCCAATCTGAGCCGTATACCGTGCCCGACTTTATTCCACCGATGCCACCTCGATCAAACTTCCAACAAATGCCGCATTCTTTTGGATATCAAACTAGTGGTATAGGGGATTTTTCGACAGGTACTACGGCAGCAGCTACATCTGGTTGGGGAGGAATTGGAGCATTTAGTCATACCACGACGGGATGGGAAAGCACTTATACTGATGTCACGACAGGGATGAGCTCGATGGGATTCGATGGCTCAGTTAGGATGTCGACACATTTTCAAGAACCATTCCATGAACCGACTTATGATCCAGCTAATTCTCATGCCATGCCGAGTTCAAGCTTTGTCGAGATGAGTGATGACGAGGAGTGATTTAAACAATTTTATGATTATTGACACTTAAAACAATTAATTTTCGTACAACTAGTTTGCGATTTTATTTTCATATGATTTTATGTTATTTTGATTTTATTTTCGTGTGATTTTGTTTTACGCACCATGTAGTAAAGTTTGTCGTTATCAATACTCTATAAAAATAACAAAATAAAATAAGAAACCAAAATTATTGAGCAAAAATTTATCAACTAGAAAAAATTCTGGGAAATTTCCAAGCCAAAACAACTCTGTCCGTGAATAGTAGTCACCGGATCGATCCGACTTAACCCCGGATCGATCCGGCGTGAGTGTACCGACCTGACAAGAATTTCCAGCTATAGGCCGGATCGATCCGGCCCTTTCCAGGATCGATCCGGGAAGTACAAAAACGCCAAAAAGGAGATCTTTTCTACTTTTGCATGATAGGTGCATTCCTATAAAAGGAAATAGCAGATGCCTTTTTAAAAACTTTCCTATCTGTAAGAAAAATGTCTAATCACTCATCCCCCTCGGTTAATAGTTATGAACCACATACACCTGACGGTGTGGTTCCAGAGAGTCAAGCATCGTGTTTTCATAACGACTTTCCAAGGCGTTTAAATTTTGTCTGATCTCCTATTCTGATGGAGAAAGGTTTAAATACTGAAAAAGTTGATCAGTGGGGTAGGAATTTGATACGAGGCTTTGGTTGGAAGAAATTTGTTAAACATCCGAGGGGTAGAATAAATATTTCTGTAGTTCGGGACTTTTATTCAGCTCTATCTGATAACCCTGCGATAACAGCAACTCAACTCATTACCGTCCGAGACATTGTTATTCCCTTTTCATCCTTCGTTATTAATCAAGTTTATGAAATTGCGCCTTGTGGTTTTTTTCCCAGTACACATTTTGAGTTCCAATGGGAACTAGAAAATCCTTCTAATATTGTCAATAGAACCGCAGAAGCATTCCAATATTTGTTTCCTCTTTTTGATCATAATTATGATTTTTCCACTCTTGCGTTATCCCCTCACCTGAGGGCGTGGAAACATTTTATTAATTCACGAGTCTATCCCACAAATGATTTCTCGGGAATTCAGGATTGTGAATTGCTTCTGATGTATGCAATCACTATTGGAGCTTATATAGATTGGGGGATATTGATTCACAAGACAGCGGTCAATTTCGCAATAGAGAGACGTAGTAGAGGGAAGCCCATGCCGTTTGCATGGCTTATATCTCGACTTTGTGTTCATTTACATGGAGTTCCTGAGTTTGATCAAGACGAGATTTTTCCATCTCGTGGTTCTCAAGTTAGCCTACTTCCGGTTGATACTCCCGGATGTTCGTCAACAGTCTGATGTGTTGTTTGAGTTAGTACTTATAAGTTGGTAGTGACAGTTGGAGATTCGTTAGTTAAGAAGTTAGTTTTTTAAGATAGTAGTTCTTTAAGTTGGTAGATTAATAATCTATTTAATTATGTTTCTCTTTGAGTGTAATAATTTTAATCTTGTTTAATATATATATGTTTTTATGTTGGTTCTATTAATGGAAACGTAATAATACACGCAAGTAATATCGATAAAATAATAACAATCATATACAAATTTTTATTTTATTTTCGAACCTATTTTATTACTCACTGAACATCGGGACGATGCCACTTCGTAAGTGGGGAGTAGAGTTAGGTTAGTAAAATAAAAATAAAAATTTTTCATATAAATTTATACTTAATTGCTTAATACTTAGTTTAATTTTTCTTGAATAAATTTAAGTAGATAATATATAAGTAATATGAATAAAAATAATATAAATTGGTAAGAATAGATTTTAATTAAGTAAAGTAAATTAGATATATTATAAGTATATTATATATGTCATTTTAGATTTTTATAAGATTTCAAGTATATGTAACTATACATAAATATTATCAAGTAATTTTTTATGAAATTTAGCAGATATACTTATATCTATAATGAAAAGTTAGAATAATTTTCTTTTCGAAATGAAATATGAATATGGAATCGGATTAGGAATGATGAGATTTTTGGCATTACTTTGACTAACTATGGCCAAATAAGCCTACCCGAACGTAATTTTCTAATTTTTGTCCCCACCTCAGCCTTGTAGAGTGATCAAGACCTCACTCGAAATTAGCCATTATGATTAACTAGATAAAACCGACCCTTAACTTAAAATGGTCTACATTTCCTTGAAATCCAGCAAGTTTAGTATGTGCTTATGGATAGCGGTGACGACATCGAAATTCAGTAGTGGTATATGCTGAGATTGGAATAAATATTATTCGGAAGGCAATCTTTTGTCAAAAACTGTTATGTTTGTTAAAAAAAAAAGAGAGAAAATCTGAAAAAGGTGAAATGATATTAAGATATTATTAATCGAGATATTTTTTATCAAAATTATGAAGGTGTAAGTACGTACGACTTGCTTCTTTCTCTTTTGATTTCCTTTTCTATCATTTCGATTAACAGACACCCTGAGCCTAAAAACGTTATAAGCCATTTTGTCAACTACTTGACTTAGTCCTTGATTCCAAATATTTCATATAAGTTGAGATAGGAGAATAATTCTAGAATTTTAATTATATTTATTAAGTAAATGATGCAGAATTTCATTTAAATGATATTTGATAAATAATTTATCTAAGTTATATACACTTTTTATCTTGTTAATTTCTAAGAAAGATATAACTAATATATTTATAATATTGAAATGATATTTTACTAACTTAAGATTTAATCTACCAAGTATATCATTTTTATTGTAATTTTTATATATTACCGCTTATTTTGCTCGAGGACGATCAAAGAGCTAAGTGGGGAGTAGTTGATGTATAACTTTTATATGATAAAAATTACGATGTTTTATATATTTTATTAACTCTTTCTATATAAAATATAAGAAATTATAACGATAATCTTATGAAATATTAATAGTAATGAATAAATCTAAATATTATAAAAATCTAGTAAAAGTAATGAAAAGTTATAAATTTTGTACCGGTCTAGTAACCGGAGTGTCATGTCAGATTTACGTGGGTATTTTTGGTATTTTATTGCAGATTTTTAGGTAAACCAAGACCCCGAGTGACGACGCTTTTTGAAGTAAAATCATATCTTTTGAAGGAAGTAAGGAAGTGCCACGAGACTTAAAGTTCAAGTGGATCAACGGTTCGTGATACTATTATCGAATTATATTTTCGACGAGCGAATGGCCCATCAAAAAGGCATTTTCTGAAGAAGAGTCCTTCATGAAAGTTATAGATCTTTTCAATAGCTTTCCAACGCTTCTCGAATCATGTCATTTGGAGATCCAGAGCTCAAGTTATGATTTTATCAAGTTTAAAATCTAGATGTGAAAAAATGCTAACCGGATCAATCCGGATTAACCTCGGATCGATCCGGCTTGTCAAGTTGGAAACATAATGATGATTAGCATGTGATCCTGTAGAAAATAGTCCGGTGGATAATATTTTTTATTGCCGGATCGATCCGCCATCACCTCGGATCGATCCGGCCCTGGAAAATTTTGTCTATAAATTCAGCAGACTTGCAGACAAAAAAGGTGTACCAATATATTTTCTAAACTTCTCTTAATTAGTAGTAGTATGTATGTATATAGGCCTTATGCCATAAATAAATAGTAGTATTGTTATAATGCTCGGGAAATTATCGGAAGTTCAATGTGGCTGAAGTCGTTGTAATGTCCGAAAGAATACGACATCTGAATCAACATTTGTAATCGGGTAAAATTTCTAAAGTATTTATGTTTGTTTTTATCTTTTTAAGTTGTTATAATGTTTTTTAGATAAGTCTAAATAACTAGCCAAAGTTATGTAATCGTTTTATTTCGATCTTTTTGGTAAAGGAATGCTGTCTAAGTAAAATTGACTAAAATTGAGTTAATTGAATCTTTTTCTATTTTGCAACGTATCGATAATATTCGGATTGAAGTAATTAATCAAGATGAATCGCAACATATAACCTAACGATGAACTGACCAGAGAAGTTAGGATATGAGATAAATGATAGAAAAACCGGAGGGTAAAATTGGCCGTGCGAAAGCGTGACAACGGAATCCTATTTCCTACCCGGGGGCAGATTTGTCTTGGGAAAGGTGAATCTTATTAAAAATTGTGCTCAAGATCGTAATAATGTTAAAATCAACGGTTTAATTGAAACTAACACCAGAAAGTTAAATCGATCCGCCTGACAACCGGAGCCTTTTGAATAACATCGGCCATCTGACAAACGGAATAACCTCTTTTATCCGGGGTAGATTTGTACTCGGTACCTGTTCAGACTAACTGAGATTAGCATGGGGCAGTTGTGGAGATTGAACTGATAACAATTTAACATATGACAATTTCATACGATCGTATGAGAAGGAATTGTTAACTTCAGGAGTGCCCCGTTTCATTTACTCAATTATACCTAATAAAAGGAAGATCGAGCACATCCATTAAACTAAAAAGATTGAATGATTCAATTACATATATCTTGGCTAGTTCTATAATAATTATAAGTATTTAAAATATTGGTATCTATATATATATATATATATATATATATATATATATATATAGTTTACTATTTATGTATTACTATATATATTTATGTATTTATATATATTATAATAGTTTAGTTTTAATTTATGAATTTATTTTCTCGTTTCTTAGTAGAATAGTGACTCGTATGATAAACCTGCGATTTAGATCGAGATAATAATAGTTGTTTGGTGTTTAACCACATTTAAAAGAATTACCTTATTTCCCGAGGATTCGACACCCGACTCACCACACTAGCACTACGGTTTGACCCGATACACTCGTCGGTTAAGGACCGGAATAGCACTAGAAAAGGCCACGTCGGCTCTCAAAGCTCGAATATATGTTAGGACCGACTCAGGGTCGCTAACACTTACCCCGATCCCATCTTCTTCATAAAATTTTGCGCATTGATGAGGGATCGACACGACCATTTGGAATTGTCTTAGGGCTGGCGCTCCTATGATCACATTGTAACTTGATTGAAGATCCACGACAAGAAAATTTATCCTCTCGGTGCGAAAAGGGCATGGTCCCCAATCTGTACGTCAAAATCGATGGCCCCCTTGACCTGAATTCGGTGATTGGTGAACCCCTCAAGGGTACCAATATGTGGTCTCAAGTTGGAGTCACTGAAGCCGAGCTCCCTAAGCAATTGTAATACATGATATCTCTGCATGCCCCTGTGTCGATCATTACCCTATTCAGCAGTGCCCGGTTAATAATGACCGAGATACTTAAGCACGATTCCTCAGTATGGACGGATGTGACCAACTCATTATGGGTAAATGTAAGAGGTTGCTCCTGTCCGAGCAAGATAGCTGGTCGCTCAACGTGCTTATGAATGGAGTTGATTCGGTGTTTGATCTGGTTATTTCTAAGTGCGGCCTCGGTGATAATATGGATCTCTCTATCATACTGACAAGGTTGACGGTTATCTTGTTTGCCTCACCGCCATCCTTTCTATACTGATCCAGTCTTTCTCGTTGTATTAGTTTTTAGATTTCAATTTTCAATTGTCTGCATTCCTCCGTAGTATGTCCATGATCTCTATGATATCGACAGTATTTTGAGGTATCGCGACGTCTATCGGGCCTCATTGGAGTAGGATCGGGTAATTCGTCCTTTACTTCTGCCAGAAGTCGAGTATACGATATATTGATGGGTGTGAAACTATCATCCGTAAATTTCTCGGGCTTCCTAATATCGTGACCTCGACTCCTCCGACTTTCTCTTGGTGGGCTTCGGTCTGTTCTCTATCATCACGCCGAGTTGTTGATGGTACCGTTGGTCCGTCAGTTGCTACATATTTTCTCGCTTGAGCCAACATATCTTGGGAGATTTTGGGGTGTACTGAGGGCGAAGTGGGACTTGAGATAACCCTTTCCTAGTCCTTCTTCGAAGGTAGTCATTACCACATTCTTAGGCAATCCTCTGGTCCGCTCATAGATTTTGATAAAACGATCAAAGAAACTACGCGTAGTCTCAGTCTCGCCCTGACGGATTTCATGCAAGTCTGTGTGAGTCTTCTTGGGTTGACCGACGGATCTGAACTCTGTTGTAAATTTGTTCACCAGGTCATCCCACGATGTAATTGATCTAGGGGACAGACTGCGAACCCATGTGGCCGCCCTATCTTGCATCGCTCCGGCAAATGCAATGCACCACGCTTCTTCACTTGACGTGGCTAGACTAAACTTGCTCGGGAGGCGGACAACCAGTCAGAGAGGATTTGTGGTTCCATTATAATTCGTGGCCGTGGGGTAATGTATTCATTCTCTTGGGGTTGCCTTTAGTATGTTCTCGTGGAGAACTCAGGTTCCCTAGGTGGGAGTTTCCTGGTGTATTGCCTTCCATTTCTCTAAGTTAGCGATTTTCCTTTTCATTAGCTCAAAGTCATCCCACATTTCCGGGGGCAATGTTGACTTGATTGTGCTTTCCGCGTAATCTGAATCGTCAATTACCTCGGTTCGGGGCCGCACCTATCGAATACGTTCTACCCTCAGTTGACTTCGCACAGGGGCTGCACCACGGACGTTATCCACGGGCCCGAGGTGTTGAAGCGCCGATATTCTCCTTTTTCCGGATAGAGGTGGCATGACTGCTCTTTTTTGCATGATGAACATGATGGGTCTTCTCTAGGTTTTTTCTCTTGCGGGGATTGTGAGTGAGTTGTATCTCAGTCGGAGCGGGCATTGGCGGAAAGAATTTACTCACCGGAAAAGGAGGGTGGCCATTGGCTATAAGCTTTAGGTTGCATACCCGCATGTCCTCTACGTATTCCATGTGAGACTTCAGAGCGAGGGCATGGGAGTCTGGCTCTTTGTCAGTGGTTGCCCTTGGCTCCAAGCTTCGCTGATGCGGTTCTAAGGCCTATTTGCCCCGGCTTTTCCTTATAGCCGCTGCTTCTAACTCCCGTGCCTTCGCCTTTTCCAACAACACTCCACGCATATCGGGGTCACCGTTGTGACCGCTGTTCCCACCAGTAGCGTGTGAACCCTTGCTACGTCCATTTTGATGTGACGTCGTGTCACATGGCGGATCCTGATCTGTTCCTTTATTCGGTGTCTCGGGGTTGATGAGTTTCCCTCCAGTCATTTGATTCGAATGAAAACTTGTATTGTACGCTAACTAGCCAAATTCTTTGCAACAAACGCATGCTTACCTAGATTTTGGCAGAAAACTTAACTGATCCGATTTGGTAGTGACGCTACTTTGTAAAACCGGAGATTGGGAGCATGCATGCGCTAATTCATGGATGATGACGATTCTTCTCCAAGCTTTGCGAAGCTACCGCCAGTGAATTCCCTTTTTCCGGCAAGTATGCTCCAAATGAAAAGTCCCGGTTTGTGAAATCGAAAACCTTTTCTTAAACTTCTTCGAGATAATCGTGGAATCTGCTATTGCTTGGCTATGCAACTCAAAGGTTGAATCTTTCCTCGGCTGAAATGTTTTTAAGGATGGTGGTGCAAATCGCCGGAAAAGCTATGAATAACGATTTGGATGCTTTCCCGATAACGGAGCCAACTGATATTGCTAGGAATATCACGGTTGTTATACTAGAAGTGATGCGGTGGATATTTGAACGGAGAAGATGATTTATGGTGTTGATGTGCGGTGGTTGTGAAGAACACACGGCGGTGCTCAGCCGGAAGGTACGAGGTGTGATAAGAAGAAAACATGGTCGACGAATTTGGCAGAGTATATCTGGTTATATTTCATAGTCCCCTTTACAGATGATTCGAAGCCTCTATTTATAGCAAAACGCTAATTGTAATTAGACTAGCAGTGATAAGACATAATTAAACCTAATTGGGAAGACACGAAAGGGTAACGGGTCGCGCTGAGGGGACCGCTGGATTCTTTATTGTCTTCGTCTTAGGGATTGTCTTGTCCTTGCTGATGTAGAGTGTGGAACGTGTTTTCCTGTGCAGAGGGCTTAGTCCACATGATTGGTACGACGAACAGTGTGCGGCACGCTCGGCCCTCAGCTCGAGGGCTGAGATGATCGTGTGAGTTCGATGATGTGACCGTCTTATTTCCAACTGAGCTGGTGGTGATGGAGGTCAGAGGCGGAGAAAAAGACCACTGCGGTGGGTACAAAGGTTGTTCGGTCCACCATGTCGGGCCGCGGTATATCAGATGGCATACTAGGTTCTGATTGTTAGCTTTGTGTTGCCGTTTTGGTTTTAGTCTGACTTGCAGACTCGGGAAGTTTGTCCTTTGAAAACTTTCTGAGTCTAACCTGTAATACTTAGTTAAGAATTTTGCCTGACCTGTAGACTCGGGAAGTTTGTCCTTTGCAAACTTTCTGAGTCTGACCCGCAGTACTCAGTTAAAAATTTAGCCTGACCTGTAGACTCGGGAAGTTTGTCCTTTGCAAACATTATGAGTCTAACCTGTAGTACTCAGTTAAAATTTTGGCCTGACCTGCAGACTCGGGAAGTTTGTCCTTTGCAAACTTTCTGAGTCTGACCTGCAGTACTCACTTAAAAATTTAGCCTGACCCGCAGACTCAGGAAGTTTGTCCTTTGCAAAGTTTCTGAGTCTGACCTGCAGTACTCAGTTAAACATTTAGCTTGACCTGCAGACTCAGGAAGTTTGTCCTTTGCAAACTTTCCGAGTCTGACTTGCAGTACTCAGTTAAAAATTTAGCTCGACTCGGACTCAGGAAGTTTGTCCATTACAAACTTTCGACTCGACCCGCGTACTCGCTTAAAAATTTAGCTCGACCTCGCGACTCGGGATGTTTGTCCTTTGCAAACTTTCGAGTCTACTCGCGTACTCGGTTAAAAGTTTAGCTCGACTCGCGTACTCGGGAAGTTTGTCCTTTGCAAACTTTCCGTGTCTGACCTACAGTCCTGAGTTCAATTTTTCCCTTTATGGGTTATATACTAACAATGTCATACTTATAAAAAGGTAAATTTCATTAAAATGCTGTGATGTTTGATTACATCTTTATTGAAAATAACAATATTGAAAATAAATAAGGCAAGTCTGGCAACTGTCTTAGACATAAAATTTCATAAGATTGTTGGCATTCCAACTTCGAGGTATAGTCCTGCCACTTGCATCAGCTAGCTGATATGTGCCTTTTCTATGAACTTTGACCACCCTGTAGGGGCCTTCCCAGTTTGGGTCGAGCTTGCCTTGTGGGCCTTGACTAAGCCGAGTCTAAGTCAAACCGACTTATAACAAAAAACCGAGTCAACCGGCAACGGATATAAGTTTCGACCTTTATCCGGATCTTGTTGATTCTATAAGAAAAAGCTGAGTATGCAAAACTGAATTCTGGTGAATGTCAGTTTGTGAGTTGTGTATGCTTATAACAATCAGTTTCAGGTAAATAACTGAATGTAAATGCGTAAAGTAAGTAGAGCAAGAATTATAGTTGTTCCAGGTGGTGTAATCCTGTCAGTCCACTCTTTCCCTGTGATGTAGGAGGAAAATTCCACTAGAACTCCTTAAGGTACGCTGTTACAAAAGTCCTAAACGATAGTCATTGACTAATAACTAGTGTCACTATCTAAACAACTAAAGAACATGTTGGATTGCTGCTCTTCAACTGCTTGAACCACTGGTCTTTGGAGGGTTGTGTTGCCTCTTCACCAGCTACCACCACAAACACAGTCTACCCGAATGCAAATGACAATTGTCCTTGGCAAATCTTTGACCTGATTGCTTCACAGTATAAACCTTTGATTAAGAATCAAATTTGGGTTGAGAATCAATAAATTGATTCTTGCTTGTGGTTCTTCAAAGTGTCGAATTCTGGATTTGATCGATGTAGCGTGAACACTTGAAGAAATCTAGATAGGATCTTGTTGAGCGCAGATATTGATAGCAATTCGAATGAACTAGACTTGTGCACAAGAGTGCTTGTAATCTTGTTAATTCGGTGTTTGATCCTTGATGCCAAGTCCTCTATTTATAGTGTGAGGTCCAACGTTCATCTTGCTTGAATTTGAATTGCTTCAACGTCTATCTTTTCAAATGTCAGGTGTCAGTGACCGTTCTGACATGTCAGTTCTTCATCCAATAAAAATACTTGATTTATAACCTTCGAATGTACTTTCAGTTTCTTGGACGGCTGACTATAAAACTGAGTTTCCTAATCTGTTTTATACTGAGTGTGTCATTTTTCAGTTTGTTAACTGACTTATAGCATTAACTGAGTTTTTACTCTTCTTCAAAGCTTAGTACTATATTATATGATTTTACGTGACTGAATCAGATTACACCATTTCTTAAGCAAATAATATAAGATATCATTGTCCTTATTATTCTTAGGCCTTCTACAAGATCCATAAATTCAGTTCTGGCCATCATAGACTAACATGAATTCTAACTTTACAGTCTCGGCTTTGATCTTCACAACTGAGTCTGAACCCTCAGTTCTTCAATCTTCTACATTTGAGTTTGTGTCCCTCGGTTCTTCAAATACTGAGTTTGTTCCCTCATCCTTTAGTTCTAGATAAGTCAACCGAGTCTGTGTCCCTCAGCGAACTTACCTTCTTTAGTTCGAGTACGACTTCAGTTTTAGGTGTACATCATCAGTCTTATGTTAAGTTCCAGTTTTCTAGATGATTTCCAGTTTTCATTTTATGACCCTTCTATCTATTATAGAGCTTGTCTGATATAACCTATACAATTATCAGACTCTAGTAAAACCTATACATTCAGTTCTAAACATCTTTTAGCCTTTCACTACAACCACTAGTTCCAGCACTTCATTAGTGGGGTGTAAACAAATAAGTAACTAAATGAGATGAATCATCATCAGAACTAAAATTTTATTCCAACAATTTCCCTCTTTTTGATGATGCCAAAACCCTCCTTAAAAGAAAATCTTAAAGATAATAACAATGCAAAACATGGTAAAACTGGAAACTGGATTTCATTAAGTTTGCAAAAACTAGATAGTTACACAGATGATAATAACTGAATTAAGATCTAAACATTGCTTTGTGTAACTTTGATAAACTTCTATTCTTTATCGTGAAGACGATACTCTTCTTCAATCTTTGTATCTTCCTTGTGGAATGTTCTGAGATAATCCACTTGGCTTGTAAGTTTTCACTTTGTCCATAGAACTAACTTAGGAAGATGTCTTTCATCCTTGTAGTAGTCTTCAAATTCTGAAATATCAGCTTTCAACTGTTCTCTCTTTTCTTTGATTTGAAGTCTTTCTTCAATCCTCTTGATCTTCTTGTGGTGTGCCATCTTCTGATTGTGAAATACATCTGACTAAAAGTAATTGAGTGATTCTTCATAAGTCTTGTGCCTATACTTTCCTTTGTCACGGTTATAGTCAGCGATGAACTTCATCCATAGATCCATTGTAAGAGTAGCTCTTCTTTCTCCAGGTTGACTGTACTTGGAAATGAGCCGTTCTTCAGATAGTTCTTTTACATCCCTGACATAAGGACCTGTATTCTTCTTCAATTCTATCAACTCAGCTTCAAGCTTCCGTTTTTCTTCACATAGATTTAGCTTTTCTTCCTTTACTTCCCCTTTTTTGGCATCATACAATTGATTGATCAACTGTTGGGTTTCCTTTTGATCTGCTGAAATATATTTCTGGGAAGTCAGAGCTTTTTTGAGCTAAGTCACTAAACCATAGATTCGCTGATTTAAATGCCATTCTGCCTTGGCTTGAATCTCATGATCCTCTTCTGTTGTGATCACAAATTTCTCTTTCAGACTGAGAATTTCTGAGACTGAATTTGAAGTTGAGTTCTTGATAACATCCAACTTGTTATGAACTGAGACGTCAGTCTTCTTTTTGTAGTCCAAGTATCCGGAAATGTGTGACAGAAGACCAATGAAATCTTCTTTCTGATTGAGCAAGATCTTCAAACTTTCTTGTACTGTGCACAATTCTTCTACTGTCAGCTTTTCTATTGGATCTTCATCATCTGCTTCTTGGATATTAGACTAACTGTTATCTTCAATAATCATCAGTTGCTGAGTTTCATCGGCTTTTCATTCTTCTTCCTTATTGTCAGTTGTCTGATTTCCAACTGGCAATTCTTCTGGTTGAGTAACGGTTTGCCTAGTTTGAGCTTCAGATTGTGCTTCTGGTTGCAAGTCTGTACTCTTTTATGCTTCTTTTCTTGAATCATCATCTTTCTTCTTTGAAGCATCCTTGGGAAATGATGATGTGACTGACTCTTTTCTCTGAGCTACTTCGTGGAATCTCTTATAGCAATTGGTGAGAAACTCATCCATAGGAAACAGGGCATAAAAGTCATTAACTTCGAGTTTCTCCAACAATAGCTTTTCTTCAGTCCGTAACGTATCCTTGATAGCTTCATGAGAGTCTTCATTCTTGAGCTTTAACTTCATCAGTTTGATAATTCTTTCAGCATCGAAAATGTACTCCTTTGTTTGCTGAGTTACCTGTTCCTCTCGCTCAACATGTTCCTCTTGCTCAACATGTATAGCAGAAACTTGTCACTCTGATATTCTCTGCTTAATGTGAGAAACAATATTAGTAACCATGCTTTTCTTCTGACTGACTTCAGTTGTCAGTTGTTGTTCCCCCTTAATTGGTGCTAACTGACTTGAAGTGCCTAAGAACAAACATCTTCCAACTAACTTTTCTCCCTGTGTTTCAGCTTTCCTTTTAATTCCTTGCTGCTGAGCGATATGCTGACACAGTTTTCTTATTGGCTTCAGGTTGGGAAGTCTTCTTCTTTGTACTTACAACTGCTGCAATTTTCTCAGTGGTTGTAAATGTAGTAGCAGTTTGTCCACATTTCTTCCTATTCCTGAGTCTCTCCAAATAATACTGAATCACTAAACTGAGTGATTTTCTTAACCAAAATCTGCCAACCAAATGTCTTCCTTCATCTTTGGTTTTGGTAACAAACGCTAATTTAGCCATGTGTTGCTTTTTGATCTGGTTGAAAATATAGCCTGCCCCATTGAACTTGAAACCGTCCCATATGATATTCAAAGGTGTATCCCATCTTCAGTTAACGTGCTTAACCCTTTGTGTTGTCCGATGACGTGCTTGCTGATCCACCTACTGAGTAAGGCAAATTCAAGTTTGAGGGCGGTAAGTTCCTTATCGACTGCGGCTGGTTGTTAAGCTGAAATCTGCTTCAGAAAAGCTTCACGCTAGAGAGGCAAACATGCTAAATCAATTGATTTTACTAGAGGGTCCTTGAAATCAAATAACTAGTCGATGATTTCCTCATTAACAAAAATCTTTTGACCACGAACTCTTGTTAAGAGTGAATTTTCAGCATCTTCATGTTTTCCCAATATTGCAATAAACCTTCCAAGTCTAAATCTTTTTGCAATTGAGCTTCCAAAAGGTTTCCCAAACCTTGTAATCTCCCAATCTTTTCAGATACATAGCTGGAGAGAAGGGTATTGTTGCATAATTCTTCAAATTCTTTACAAGTTAAAGAATCTGGTTTGGTGATTAACCTTTCCTTTTGAGTTTGTTTTGAAGCGGCCATTGTAAAGGTTTTTCAAAGTTTTAAGAATTTTGGGAATAAAAGAAATTTCTGGCTTTTTCTGGATAATTTTTTTTTTCAATTTTTGAATGTAATGAGGAGGAGAAGATATATAGGGGTGGGGAGGCTGACGGTTGTGATCCTCTGAAAATTTTTTGTACCAACTTTTCAAATACCATCGAGTATTTTGTGTAACCGATGCATGTACTATTCCTATGATCTGACATTTTCTGGGGGTATACACGCAACAAATTCTGACAAAACAGCGGAAATTAAATGCGATGTTACTGTTGTCTGTATTATCCTTTCGTCTTTTGACTTTCTTTGATTGGCCAAGAACTGACAGAGATCGGTTCTAAGATGTGTTCAGTTCCATCAATTCTTTAGTTCAGTTGGTCTGTTTGAGATTGTTGATGTCAATGACTGATTTGTCAAGTGAGCGCACCCAGCATGACAAAGATCAATCCCCTTGACGAATCTCTAAGCTTGAACTGAGCAAACCTTTCTTTGTCTAGTGGTTTGGTAAAAATGTCAGCCAACTGTTCTTCAGTTGGGACATAGAGAACTGTAACGTCCTTTTTCTCCACGTGATCTGTTAAGGGTGATTTTATATGATTTATAACGTTATATTTTATAATGATTTCCTCCATATTCGTATAATTCGCATAGAAATTAGGTGTTTAATTGATTTATTGAGCGAATGAGGTTTTAAACGGTTTAGTCGCAAAACTGGTTAATTTATGTGTTTTATTGATGATTCTATGTTGATTTGAATGATATTACATTTTGTGATGTTTTGATTACCTTGTAGATGCATGATATTGGCTCAAAAGAGGATTAAAAGATGTCAACGATCGAATTTGTATGAAGAGAAAGAGATAGAGATGGAAAAAGCGTTCAAGTCCCGTCCATCTGGACGGACGTCTGAAGGAGTGGACGAGCGTCCAGGAGAGGAAATTTGATTCAGAGTTCTGAGATATTCAGTGGACGAGCATCTAAAATAAAGAAGAACGGGCGTCTGGCCATGACTCGGCCCGATTCGAAGTTTGCACTGAAGGCTGGACGGGCGTCCACCCATCCAGACGGGCGTCCGAGCGCCGACTTAGCAGAACCGACTTGAAAATCTATAAATAGCTGCGGTTTTCTCCACATAAATCATCATACATTCGAACCCTAAACCCTAGGGGCGGCTCAGCTGCGTTTTTCCTTAGTTTACAATCAGTTTTTATTCAAATAATTTTTATGCACTTATATTTAAACAAATTCGAGTTTCAAAGAGGATGTTGAGAGGCTAGACCTCCATTGAACAAGCGTTGTGAAGCCATCCGATCAACAATTCAGTTTCGTTTCTTGATTATCTTGTGAGTATTTTATTCAAGTTGTATTTTTATTATCGTTTATCATTGTTTATTGCAATTATATCGATAGATCATTGCATGATTGATTGTTTGTTTGATTTGGATGAAAACATAATTGAACCCCTAGAATCAATATAATAAAGATTAGATCTTTAACCTAAAAATAACGAGAGTTAATTAGGTTGAATTTCTAGATAACTTGATTGAGAAATCTTACACCTTTGTTTTGAAAGTATGAATCTTTAAAATCGAGAGATAGAAGATTAAGAAACGAATTTTTCTAAGAAATTAGGAGTTCATACATTGGCTAGGTGAATCACAACTTGGTTAAAACTCACGAGATAATTGAGATAGGAATTGATAGTTGTAGGATAGGTGGATCAATTGCTTGTTCGTTCGTAACTTATTTATTAAAATCCTTTGAACTTGAATTGTTTAGCCTAGTTCGTCTTTTTATTGCATATTAGGATTAGATTTAGTTTAATTGGTTCGCAATCTTATTTTCCTGGCTTTAGATCTTGATCTTCTATCCAGCTTATGTTCGTTATCTTTCTTGTTAGTTATTCCCTGTTTTAATTTCACATCTTTTTAGTAGTAATCGTGACATAGTTAGGTTAGATAATAAAAACTAGTTTAAACAACCCCGATTCCCCGTAAGATCGACCCGGTATCAACCTCTTTACTACGATCCTTGCACTTGAGGTATATCGGATTTATAAATATTATTACTTGTTTGTTTTGCTTAGATAAAATCCGTGACATGATCCCTTATAAAGTGATGTCTCACATCAATGTGCTTAGTCCTTGAGTGCAAAACTGGATTGTCAGTTATAGCTATTGCACTAGTATTGTCACACATTATAGGAATCAGGCCTTCTTCTATTGCATAATCTCTTAACTGTTGTCTGATCCATAAAACTTGAGCACAACAGCTTCCAGCTGCTATGTACTCCGCTTTCAGCTATTAGATGTAGAAATACGAGTTTTGCTTCTTGCTGAACCATGACACAAGTCTATTTCCTAGTAACTGACATGTGCCCGAAGTACTCTTTCTATCCACTTTGCATCCGGCATAGTCTGAGTCTGAGTAGGATATCAATTTGAATTCCCCTTCCTTTGAGTACCATATCTCAACTCCTTATGTGTCTTTTAAATACTTCAAGGTTCTTTTTACAATAGTGAGGTGACTTTCTTTCGGTTTGTCTGAAATCTAGCACAAACACCAACTACAAAGGATATGTCTGGTCTAATTCTTTGTAAGATACAGTAAACTACCAATCATCATTCTGTAGAAAGTTTGATCCACATCCTTGCCATCTTTGTCTTCATCTAATCTGATGTTAGTTCCGATTGGTGTTGCAATGCCTGCTGATTTCTCCATCCCAAACTTCTTAATCAGTTCTCTGGTATACTTGGTTTGATGAATGAAAATTCCATCAACCATTTATCTTACTTGTAAACCGAGAAAGTAATTCGGTTCTCCCATCATACTCATTTGAAATTTGCTCTTCATCAAACTTGCAAATTTCTCATAGAGTAGTTCATTTTCTGATCCAAAAATGATGTCATCAACATAGATTTGTACTAAGAGAGTGCTATCTTCTACTTTCATCCTGAATAAAGTTTTATCAATAGTTCCTTTTGTAAAACCATTATCCACCAAAAACTGAGACAGAGTTTCATACCAAGCTCTTGGTTCTTGTTTGAGTCCATAGAGAGCTTTTCTCAATTTAAAGACTTTGTCAGCTTGGTCTTTAATTTCAAATCCTGGGGGTTGCTAAACATAGACTTCTTCTTCAAGTATCCCATTCAAAAATGCACTTTTAGCATCCGTCTGGTACACTTTCAATTTCTTGTGAGCTGCAAAGGCAAGAAATAGTCTCATTGCCTCTAGCCTTGCAACTGGGGCATAAGTTTCATCAAAGTCTATCCCTTCAGCTTATGAGTAACGTTTTGCTACAAGTCTGGCTTTATTTCTGACAATATTTCCATCTTCATCAAGTTTGTTTCTAAAAACCCATTTAGTTCCGATTATGTTGACATGATCTGGCTTGTCTACTAAATCTCAAACTTGATTTCTCTCAAATTCGTTGAGTTCTTCTTGCATAGCCAAAATCCAATCTAGATCATTCAAAGATTCTTCAATTTCTTTGGGTTCAGATTGAGACAGAAAGCAAGCTATCATAGCATCTAGTTGATGTATTGTTCGAACTCCAGCTTGAAAATCACCTATCACCTGTTCTTCAGGGTGATCTCTCATCCACTGATGTACTGGGGGTTGCATCAAATAGTTTTCATTTTGTTGAACTGGTTCTTCATGAGCTTGATCATTTTTAGTTGGATCAGTTTCTTGTTGTTGTTCATTTGCAGGTTCTATTACTGGTAACTCAGACTGATCTTGATCTGAAGAATCTGAGATTCTTAATCTTCCAATATCAATGAAAACTGATTCTAGAGGCTTGTCTGACGTATGTTGAGAAATTGGTTCTTCCTTGTCTTCAATTGTGTCTCCAGTAAATTTTGGTTCATCAAAACCACATGTATAGATTCTTCATGCTTGAGTGTTCGCTTGTTTAACACTTTAAAAGCTTTACTGACACTTGAGTAACCCATAAATATTCATTCATCAGCTTTGGGCTGAAAAATCACCTATCACCTGTTCTTCAGGGTGATCTCTCATCCACTGATGTACTGGGGGTTGCATCAAATGGTTTTCATTTTTTTGAACTGGTTCTTCATGAGCTTGATCATTTTTAGTTGGATCAGTTTCTTGTTTTTGTTCAGTTGCAGGTTCTATTACTGGTAACTCAGACTGATCCTGATCTGAAGAATCTGAGATTCTTAATCTTCCAATATCAATGAAAACTGATTCTAGAGGCTTGTCTGACGTATGTTGAGAAACTGGTTCTTCCTTGTCTTCAATTGTGTCTCCAGTAAATTTTGGTTCATCAAAACCACATGTATAGATTCTTCATGCTTGAGTATTCGCTTGTTTAACACTTTAAAAGCTTTACTGACACTTGAGTAACCCAGAAATATTCATTCATCAGCTTTGGGCTGAAAAACCGTGAGATGATCCTTTCCATTATTGTGAACAAAGCATTGGCTTCCAAAGGCATGAAAATATGAGACATTTGGTTTTCTTCCATTCCAAATCTCATAAGGTGTCTTTTCATTTCTCTTGTTCATGAGAGCTCGATTCTGAGTATAGCAAGCTGTATTTACAACTTCTGCCCAATATCTTTCTGGCAGTTTAGATTCATCATTGTCCTTCTAGCTTCCTTGAGTGTTCTATTTCTCCGTTCAGCTACTCCATTTTGTTGAGGTGTTGTTGCAGCTGAAAGCTGGCGTAGTACTCCGTTTTCTTCATAATACTCAATGATTATGTTGTTGAGAAATTATGTTCCTTTGTCAGATCTAACTTGACTACTGTAACACTTTTCTGATTTTGGAGTCTTTTGAGAAGTTATGTCAGTTGTTGCTTAGTTTCTCTCTTCTTTGACATAAAGATAACCCAAGTATATCTTGAAAAGTCATCAACTACCACTAAGGTGTATTTCTTTCCACTAACACTGATTGGTGTAATTGGTCAAATAAGTCCATATGCATCAGTTCTAAAACTCTGGTTGTTGAATGCTGAGACTTAGTCTTGAAACTTGCTTTTGTTTGCTTTCCTTGCTAACATGCATCACACAAGCGTCTTTCTTATATGTCATCTCTGGTAGTCCAATCACCAAGTTCTTCTTGACTAATAAGTTGATATCATCAAAATTTAGGTGACTCGGTTTCTTATGCCACAACCAACTGAGTTCTGACTTGGTGTGCACAATTAAACAGGTTTTGAAACTGCTGTAGACCAATCTACAACATACATGTTCTCTTCCCTTCTTCCGGCAAGAACTACTTGGAAAACTGTTTCGCTGACGACAATGCAATATTCCATATCAAATGTTACTTTGTATCCCATATCGTAGAATTGACTTGTGCTGAGTCGATTGTAGTGAAGTCCTTCCACATAAGATACATTCTTGATTGTGAGTCCATTTCTGATTAAGTTTCCATAACCTTTTGTGTAACCAGGTCTATATTTACTTCCAAAATTGACTTTTGGTCCATCTTTTGCTACAAAATCAACTAGACAGTCCTTGCTCTTTGTCATGTGTCTAGAGCAACCACTGTCAAAATACCAAATGTCCTGCAAAACAAATTAAAATTCTTTAGGTACCCAACTCTGTTTGGGTCCATAGTGGTCAGTTGTTAGTACAACTCGAGGGATATTTCCATAAGGTTTCTCTGGAAGTTGTTGCACTTATTTTCATATATATAAGCCACACTTCCATAATATATTTTCCTGGATTGTGTCGCATTTATATGATTTCTCAGATCTTTTGGTTGAAACTGATTTCCAAAATATCTTCCATTATTAAAAGCTGAATAATAATCATCATTCCTTTTGTACTGAGGTCTAGGCTGACCTTGTACTGAGACTTTTGCTGAGAACTGGGATAAGTTCTCTGCTGAGTCTTGGACTGAAACATGTGATAAGTTTTCTATCTAGAATGATTGTTCCTATCAATTTTAATAGTAGGTTCAGTAAAATTCCAATCATCATCAGTGGGGTATAGTCTGCCTTTCCCCTTGATGTGTGAATCTTTGAATGAATGACATTCTTAGATTTACTCTGATTATAATTTTTCAGGTTCTTGACTTGATTTGTTTTTGTAGATCCGGCGGTTGATCTACCATTTCTGTTTCCTTGAGGTGCCAATGATCTACCTTTTGATTTACTTTTTCTATTAATTGCAACTGACTTTTTGGGAAACTGACTCTGAGTTTATTCACGCAAGACTGACTTCACTGGTTCATCAATCTTATCAGTCTGAGGAAATTGCTCAGCTACGAACTTAACACCAGCTTTGGCATTGGGTTCAGCAGTCTTGCTCGTTCCTTCCTTAGAAGATTGTTGTGTATCAAATCCTAAGCCAATTCGATCTCTATAGGGCTTTCCGGATTTGAATCCAGTGGCTGAACTTGATTGGGCAAAAGATTCAGTTGTTGCTGCTGATACAGTAGGCTGGTACTAATTCTTTCCTTTATCAGTTCGAGTTAGTTTCAACACGTTCAATTCAGACTTCAATCGTTCAACTTCAAGAATTAAAGCTTCTTTCTCAGCTTTAATTGACTCATAACCAGCTTGTATAGTAACCAGCTGGTTCATCAATTCGTCAAGTGTTTCCTCTAATTCTAGATTTCTCGGATTGGAATCAACAGTCGAAGAACAAGCATTTTGCATAGAAATCTAAGCTGAGGAATATTTGGAGTTAGATTCACATACTTCGTTTGGATCCTCCATGTGAGCCATTAGTGCTGTGTCATCTGATAATCTTTTTGTGCCAGCTTCATAGTCTGACTCACCTCCGGCTAAGAGTGCTTTTCTGCCAGTTCTTCGTTGGTGAGTCTTCTTACCAGTCAGCTCTGGACATTCAGCTTTGTAGTGTCCAGGCTTTTTATAATTGAAGCAGAGATACTCATCGTCTTTTCTCTTTTCAGGAGTCTTCTTGATAAACTTCTGAGTGACAGGATGTCCACTCTTCATTCTTCGAATTCTATTCATCTTAGAGCCATCTACTCTTCCATCTCATCCAATTGCTGAAGATTGTTTGATGAGGTTTCTTGATTGTCATTTGAAGGTGCTGCGATGGCTGTTGTTTTAGGTTCCTCCAGAGCCTTGATTATTGCAGATGTGCTTGTGAAATCTCATTGAATTCATAAGCCTTTAGGTCTAAGAAGATTTTGAAGGAATCATCTATATCAAGTCTTATTGATTCTTCCATTACTATGACCTTCATCTTCCAACACATGGGTAAAGCCTTCAAGATTCTTGTGTTGATCTTTTTCTTGGTGTACTTGATCTTGAGTAATGCTAGTTCATCCATTATGGCACTAAATCTTGTTTCCATCTGATCAACATTCTCACCTGACTTCATCTTGAAATTCTCAAACTTTTGTTTTGCCACTGAGATCATGTTTTCTTTGATGGAGTCAGTTCCTTCACAAACCAGTTGGAGTTTCTCCCACATTTCTTTTGTTGTAGTGCAATCTTTGACCTTCAGATACATGTTGCTGTCAAGAGTTCTGAGTATGATAGCCATGGCAACATTGTTCAGGTTGTTTCTCTTTCGTTCATCACTGGTCCAATCGCTTTTGGGCTTTGGAACTCTAACTTGTTCACCATTGACAGTTTGCATGTGAGTGATCTGGATAGGTCCATCAATGAGTACATCTATCATCTCATCATGAGAAGCTGCTAGAAAGGCCTGAAAATGACATTTGTATTCATCAAATATGTCCATGTTGCACATTAGCATCTGTCTGGCATACTGATTGTTATCCATTGTGTGAGTGAATGAAAATTGCAAAGACTAGAAACTAAAAGACTGAGCTTTTTCATAAGAACAACTAGAGGAGATAACTAGAGCAAGTGAGTTTTCAACAATAGCTTGTCAAAGAACCTCACTCTGATACCAACTGTTGGTCCCTTGGAAAGGCTAACACAAGTATAAGGGGGGGTGAATAAACTTGTCACAAAAAACTAGATTAATAATAATTGAGGTTCAGTTTTAACTTGTGTGGAGTTGAACTGACTAAGCCGAGTCTAAGTCAAACTGACTTATAACAAAACTGAGTCAACCGGCAGCGGATATAAGTTTTAGCCTTTATTTGGATCTTGTTGATTCTATAAGAAAAAGTTGAGTATGCAAAATTGGATTCTGGTGAATGTCAGTTTGTGAGTTGTGTATGCTTATAACAATCAATTTCAGTATGTTGTATAAACAATAATAAATGTTGTATAAGTAAATGATTGAATGTAAATGCGTAAAGTAAGTAGAGCAAGAATTATAGTGGTTCCAAGTGGTGTAATCCTGTCAGTCCACTCTTCCCCTGTGATGTAGGAGAAAAATTCCACTAGAACTCCTTAGTGTCAGATGTATTTCACTGATAGTCCTTGACTAATCCTTAGTGTCACTATCTAAACAACTAAAGAACATGTTGGATTACAGCTCTTCAACTGCTTGAACCATTGTCCTTGGAGGGTTGTGTTGCCTCTTCACCAGCTACCACCACAAACACAGTCTACCCGAATGCAAATGACAACTGTCCTTATCAAATCCTTGACCGGATTGCTTCACAGTCTAAACCTTTGATTAAGAATCAAAGTTGGGTTGAGAATCAATAAATTGATTCTTGCTTGTGGTTCTTCAAAGTGTCGAATTCTGGATATGATCGATGTAGCTTGAACACTTGAAGAAATCTAGATATGATCTTGTTGAGCGCATATATTGATAGCAATTCGAATGAACTAGACTTGTGCACAAGAATGCTTGTAATCTTGTTAATTCGGTGTTTGATCCTTGATGCCAAGTCCTCTATTTATAGTATGAGGTCCAATGTTCATCTTGCTTGAATTTGAATTGCTTCAACGTCTATATTTTCATATGTCAGGTGTCAGTGACCGTTCTGACATGTCAGTTCTTTATCCAATAAAAATCCTTGATTTATAACGTTCGAATGTACTTTTAGTTTCTTGGATGGCTGACTATAAAACTGAGTTTCCTGATCAGTTTTATACTGAGTGTGTCATTTTTCAGTTTGTTAACAGACTTAGAGCATTAACTGAGTTTTTACTCATCTTCAAAACTTAGTACTCTATTTATCTGATTTTATGTGACTGAATCAGATTACACAATTTCTTAAACAAATCATCTAAGATATCATTGTCCTTATGATTCTTAGGTCTTCTACAAGATTCATAAAGTCAGTTCAGGCCATCATAGACTTACCTGTATTCTAACTTTACAGTCTCGGCTTTGATCTTCACAACTGAGTCTGAACCCTCAGTTTCAATCTTCTACAACTGAGTCTGTGTCCCTTAGTTCTTCAAATACTGAGTTTGTTCCCTCAGCCTTCGGTTCTAGATAAGTCAACCGAGTCAGTGTCCCTCAGCGAACTTACCTTCTTATGTTCTGAGTACGACTTCAGTTTTAGGTGTACATCTTTAGTCTTATGTTAAGTTCCGGTATTCTAGATGATTTCAAGTTTTAGTTTTACGAACCTTATATCTATTACAGAGCTTGTCTGATATAACCTATACAATTATCAGACTCTAGTAAAACCTATACATTCAGTTCTAGACATCTCTTAGCCTTTCACTATAGCAGCTAGTTCCAGCACTTCATCAATTGGGTGTAAAAAAATAAGTAACTAAATGAGATGAATAATCATCAAAACTAAAATTTTATTTTCAACAGTAAGCTAAAGAAAAAGGTGTTTCACCTGTAGGCGAGTTTGGCGTAGTTATGTATGCCCAAAGTATATTGGGTAAGTGTTCAACCCAATTATATCTCTCTTCTTCTAGTCTCTTCTTCAAACCAATTTGGACCTTTCTGTTTGTCTATTCCACTTGGCCATTAGCTTGCGGATGTCCAACAGAGGTAAAGTGTTGGGTTATACCCAGCTCGGCACACCATATCCTGACTGTCATGTCTTCAAATTGTGTCCCATTGTCTAATATCAGGGTCTTTGGTATACCATATCTACAGACAATGCTTTTCCAAAGGAACTTTTGAATTGCCTTTGCCGTGATGGTCGTTAGAGCTTCAGCTTCTACCCACTTAGTAAAGTAGTTGAGCGCTACCACAAGGAACCTTAGATTTCCCGGAGCTCAGGAAAGTGGGCCGACTAGGTCTACCCCTATTGATAAAAGGGCCAAGGAGAGACTATAAGGATCATTTCCTGTGAAGGTTGGTGAGATAAGTTATCATGCACCTAGCATGACTTACATTTCATAACGAGCTCATTCGCATCACTCTGCATTGTGGGCCAGTAGTACCCAAATAAACGACATTTTCTTGCCAAGGATCGTGCACCCGCATGATTTCTGCAGATACCAAGATGGACCTCTCTAAGGAGATAATTTCATTCTTCTTTAGAAGCACATCTGAGACAAAGTGATATAAAAGATCGTCTATACAGAACTTCATTAAAAAGGTAGTACTTGCTTGCTAGGAGCTTTATCTTTCGGGCCTGAGACTTATCATCCGACATGATGCCATGTTTGAGATATGACACCGTGGGGTCCATCCATATAGCTTGTTGACAGACTGGTTGAACTTTCCTCTCACATAGCTTCGTTCGGTGAGTTGTTCTACCAGGACGTTTTTGTCTGAGAAGAAATTGGAGGCCAATTTTGAAAGAGCGTTAGCTCGTTTGTTTTGAGACCGAGAGACCTGCTCGATCCGGACCGACTTGAAGGTCTTGAGTAAGGTTTGAGCTACTGACAAGTAATTCTTCATTGGTTCCTCATTTTCTTCATACTCGCTTTGATATGATTAACAACTAGTTGGGAGTCATTGAACACTTGTAAATTGACATCACCGAGTTTGCTGACTAGTCGTAGCCCGGTGATCAAAGCCTCATACTCGGCTTTGTTATTTGTAGCTCTGAACTAGAATCGTAAGGCATAAGGAAATTCTTCACCTTTTGGACTGATGAGCAATAGGCCTGCCCCTGCTCCTTCTTTTCCTACGCTGCCCCGTCTACATACAGGGTCCATGACTCGACTTGCTCTGTCGGCTGATCTTTCTCAACTTCCACTGAAATTCCTTCGGCTAAAAAGTCTGCTAAATCCTGAGCCTTTATAGCAGTCCAGGTCATACTCTACAAGCTCTATGACCAACTTTGCTAGTCGTCCAGATGTATCTGGTCGAGCTAATACTTGTCATAGGGGCTGATCTGTTACCACAGTTATCGGACGCGCTTGAAAATATGGTCTCAACTTCTTCAAAGTATGCACCAAAGCCAAATCTAGTTTCTATGCATTGGTGTACCTGACTTCCGGGCCATGTAGAGCCCTGGTCACATAGAATACCGGTCTCTGGATGTTGTCCTCATCCATGATCAGGACTGCACTAATTGCTTTTGCAACCACTGCTAAGTATATTAGCAGAGTTTCTCTGTCCTAAGGAGAGGTCAAGGTTGGCAGCTCGGCTAAGTAAGCCTTGAGGTCCTCGAATGCTTTCTGGTTATCCTCGTTCCACTTGAAAGGACTTGTCTTTCTTAGAACTTTGAAGAATGGTAAGGCACGCTGTGCCAATCTTGACAATAACCTGTTCAGGGCAGCCGTACGCCCTGTCAACCTTTGCACTTCTTTGACTTTCCTTAGGGGTGGCATTGACCTTAATGCCTCAATCTTGTCTGGATATGCCTTGATGCTGTCCTTGGAGATCATATACCCCAGGAATTTACCCGACCTGACCACAAACGTACATTTTTTGGGGTTGAGTTTCATCTGAGTCTGTCTGAGCACATTGAATACCTCCCCGACGTCCAGCACGTACTGATCAAGAGACATGCTCTTGATCAGGAGATCATCTACGTAAACCTCCTTACATCTTCCAATTTTCTTACAAAAATTTTGTTTACCGCTCTTTGGTAAGTTGGTCCAGCATTCTTGAGTCCGAAAGGCATGGTGAAGTAGCAAAAGGTGCCCAACTCTGTTATAAATATAGTCATTTCTGCATCTTTAGGGTCCATGGCTATTTGATGGTACCTCTTGTACGCATCTAGAAATGCAAATATCTCAAAACCCATAGTTGAATCAACTAAACTATCAATCTTAGGGAGCGGATAGCAGTCCTTAGGACAAGCTTTATTCAAGTTGGTGAAGTCCACGCATATCCACCAACTTCTATCCGGCTTCTTTACGAGTACTGGGTTAGCTAGCTAGTCCGGATAGAATACCTCTCGTATGATGTTTGCCTAGAGAAATTTTTCTACCTCTTTTTGAATTTCCTCCATTCTTTCATTTGCGAAATGTCTCTTCTTTTGCCGAACTGGTTTCCTGCTCGGGTCGACATTGAGTCTGTGTAGGGCCAACTCGGTTGATAGACCTAGCATGTCTTGCATTCTCCATGCGAACACATCTCTAAACTCTCTCAACACTTTGATGAGTTCTTCTTTTTGTTGCTCTGGGATCCATGATCCCACATTCACAATTAAATCCTTATGATCTTCCCATAGCCTTACTGTCTCGATCTTGTCTTCTGAAGACCAGCCTTCTTCCTCTTCCGGGAGTATCTTCTCAACCGAGACCTGCTGCACCAGCATTTTTCTGCTAACAGTGGCTGTGTAATAGCTCCTAGATGTTTCCAAGTCACCCTTGACCTCCATTGACCCCTGTACTATTGGAAACATCATTCTTATATGAGCTAGGGAGATTACTACTCGGAGCTCTATCAGTGCAGGTCGTCCCATGATAACATTATAGGCTGAGGGTGCTTTGACTACAACATAATCCACCATAAAGGTCCTGCCCCTTGGTTCTTGTCCAAAAGTGGTCGGCAGTCTGATCATGCCCATGGGATTGACCGGGGATCCTGCGAACCCAAATAATAGAGCTGAGACAGGTTCAGCTCAATATCCTTTAGCTTCATTGATTGAAAAACATTGTAGTATAATACGTTGATTGCACTACCCGTATCGACACAGATACGCTTCACCGTATGCTTATTGATTACTACTTCAATAACTAACCCTTCGTTATTAGTGACTAATGGTAGGGGGTCACGCGGACCGTAAATTACCTCTCCAGAAAGCCTTTGCCTTTTGTTGGAGTCGGTGGGAGTAGATGACCTGCTATTGCTCTTTTCCTCGGGTCGGGACGCGGTGTTCGGGCCACCCGAGATCATATTGATTGTGTTGATAGGGCGGTTATCGACTTGCCCGTCAGGACCCGAGGTCTGATCTCTTCTACGGCGGTAGTCATCCCGTCGGTCTCGATCATGACCGAAGTTCCTTCTCTTATACTCTCTTCTCTCCCGGGGTTCTGTGTTTTGTGAATGGTCTATGACTTCGTCCAGCTTTTCCTTCCATAAAAGCCGCATCGATATCTCTCTACAAGTCTCTACAATGTTGTGCATCATGACCAATATCTTCATGGTACTTGCAATACTTGGTCTGATCTCTTTTCTCACGAGGACCCCTCATGAGAGGCGGGACTCGTGCTATGCCTTTTCTTTGCATATTGCGAGGACCTACTCACGTGATCTGTTTAAAGGGATAAAATCCCTTTCCTGAAGAGCACCTTTCTTTCCTAGTCGGTCTGACACCGGTGATGCAACTCGATCTCATACTGTCTTGAGTTTTCTATCAGGTCTGTCTTCTGACTTCTCTTTCTTGGAGCTTTCCGCCTCATTCTTTAAACGGTTGGCCTCTTCACCCTGGCAGTGCTTGTAATCCAGGTCCGTGCACTCTTCCATAGATCTCGGAAGTCGGCTGTTTAACTTATCATATAATCAACCTTCTCGTAGGCCTGCTATGAAAGAGGTGATTAGGAGATGCTTCTCCGTATTTCTGACCTACCTGGACTCTTCATTAAACCTCTTCAGGTATTACATCACCGTCTCCTCCTTTCTCTGCCTGATGGTGAGGAGGTAGGTAGTGTTTTTGTTGGTCCCTTGAAAAGGCTTTGGTTAAGTTTAGAGGGGAGGTGAATAAACTTAACACTTAAAAATTTTGGAGTTAACAAATTCAGTAACTTCAGCAGCCTGCTGATAGCTCAGTAGTCCGCTGACACTCAGTAGTCTGCTGACTATTGACTTTACTGAATTTGTTGCAGCGGAATATATTTAAATTAAGCCTTATTACTTGTTGTTAAAATATGATACCAAGTATTAGATACTCAGTAGTGTACGTGTGTGATTCAGTTGCTAGTTCAGTAGGTTAATGTGTTAAATATACTAAATGCAGAAAGTAAGTAGGCAATTTTTATAGTGGTTCCAGGTGGTGTAATCCTGTTAGTCCACTCTTCTCCTGTGATGTTGGAGGTAATTCACTAGAGATTCTTGAGGTAGCAGTTACAAAAATCCTAAGTTGCTTGTCCTTCACCAATTACTATGGCTTCACAAACTGAACACTTGGAACAGGTATGATTGCTGCTTCAAAGTCTTCCACTGGTCCTTGAAGGGTAGGATTTCCTCTTCACCAGCTCCACCACAAACAACAGTCCTTGACACCCAAAGACGCTTCTATGTCTTCAGGAGATTTCTTATAAAAGAAAGTTTGAATCAAGTAAGTGATTCAGCTTTCGGCAGCTTGATCAGGATGATATGATCAGCAGCTTGAGGTCTTCAAGTGTGTAAACTTGATGTATCTTGATAGCAGATTACACTTGAAGAGTTTTACGGGATCAGTAGCTTTATGCTTAGTAGGGCCAGAAGGGTGAATTCTTGGTAAGAATCTGAAGCTCAAGATTATAAGTTGTTTTTCTCTCAAAAATCATCACATGTATCTAAATTAGGAGTCCTCTATTTATAGGTGAGAATCCTTGTGACCTATGTTTGAAATTCAAACATAGCCGTTTCAGATTTGTCCCATCTTGACTTGCTTTCTTTCACTGTTCATAGTACTGACACTGTCAGAATGCTTTTTGACAGTTTTCAGTATGTCCATCCTTTGACTTGTATCCATTGGATAAAGCTCTGTTTCTTTCCAAAGTCCATTTAATCTTAACCATTGATTTGTTTGATAAAATCAGAGGTTGTTAGTTGTCCCTTTCTTTGTAATCCTCCAATGTAACCTTTGAATAATCCAAGATATACATGACCAGGTTCCTGTGAATGTAAGTCTACTAAAATGCATATCAGTCAGCTGTTCCAAGTTTGTTTTGTTTATAAAAACACTTCAGCTGACTTGTCTTATATCTAACTTTTTATTGTGAAGTTAGATTACACCATTTTGAATATAACTAAGTTCCAATCACCACTTAACTTGTGGAACTTATACCTTGTACACAAGGAATATGTAATCAGTTTAGGTCACCACAGACTTCCCTAAATTCTGATTTCATATCTTTGAATTTAAATACTAAGTTTGATCCCTTAGCCTTCAGTAACTGAGTTTGAGCCCTCAGCCTTCAGTCTTCAGCAGGTTCCTATACTAGTCTACTGACTCAGGTACCCTACTGATATGGACAGGTCTGTTGATGAAAGTCGGTGACCTTTTACAGTGCTTGTTTGATCAAACCTATACAAGATCAAACTCTAATAAGCCTATACATTTGATCTAGACATCTTTTTGCCTTTGCTCTATAACGGCTAGTCTGGCACTCATCACTAAAACTTAAAAATAAGTCCAACAATTTCCCCCTTTTTGGTGATGATGCCAATACCCTCCTTAGAGCAAAGCAAAAAGATTTAAAACAAAAACAGAAAAAAAAATATAGTCATTTCTCATTATAATCAGTTGTTCAAAGGTATTACAAGCTAGATTCAGCAAAAATAAAATGCATGTGTAGGTATGCTGATCTAGTGTCTTCTTTCTCTTTCTTCTCTTTCCTTATCTTGCTGCTCATGATATGCTCTTCTTTCTCTAACAATTTCTCTCATCCATTCATTTTCAATAAGAGAGAAATCAATGTGAGGATTCACTTCTTTCCACCATTTCCATGCCTCAGGTAGAGTAAGATTGATCTAATGTACTCTAAAGCCTAAACGCATGTATACTTCTTTCAATTCATTCAGTGATTCCTTTGCTGATGTGGTAGGAAGACTCCTTCCACCTCTACCACCTCTATGTGCAGATCTTAAAGATTTAACCCTTGCTTCCCAAAACTTAAGTCCCAGAAAAGAATTTAGTCCCTCATGGAAACCCTTGTCATGGTAAGGTCTTCTCTTGTTGTTGTAAAGCTTCTTATATTCTCTGAGAAGATCATCAGTAAGTGGAAGTCTGCAAGGTGCAGGTTCTCTGAAAGCATTGGTGTCAGCTTCCCATCTTTTCTAAGCAAAAATTCTAGCAGCCGCTTTTGCTACTGCTGTTTGGCTCTCTTCCCCCTTATTGACATCATCAACAAAATGGGACAGCAGGCCATGAACAATCTCCTGTGTGATCACTAGATTGTTCAGTTGACCCTCCATAATTTCTGTTCTAGTGTCAACTGTGATTCTTTCTTGCATTGTTTGCTCCAGTAGATTGATCCTCTCAGTAAACTTAGGATCCAATCCAAAGAAGGTTAAGTGTTCCGGCAGGCTCAGCCACAGCAGGCTTAGGTGCATCAGCAAACTTGTCAAGTTTCTGGTGAATAGATTCAAATTGGTCTTTCAGAAACTTGTCCTTCAGTGTATTACCTTGTTTAATCCCTCTCACATCTTGAGCAAGGTCAGCAAGAGCATACTGAGTTGAAGTAATATTGGAAGCAACAATTTCAGTAGTTCTTCCTCTATTCTCCACTAAATTCATCAAGTCTTCAAACCTCTGCTCTTGCCTGCCAAGTTGAGTTCTTAAACTTGTAATGTCATTTCTGACAGCCCTCAACTCATCCATAATCTGTGCTGGTACTCCACCAGCCATTTCTCCAGCCATATGTCCAGCAGACTCATCAGTAGGCTCCTCTACATTATATTGTGCCTTTTGTCTGCTGACAACCATGGCCCAGCTCATATCCCTTCCAGCAGGGTTAGGTCCTTGGAATTCCTCTAGAATTGGATCTAAGGCTGGTACCTCAAAAATAGGTACAAATGCCTGTTGAGGTTCGGCATCTATAGGTTCTTCCTCAGGCACTTGAAACTCCTCATCACTGTAATCATAGTCCAGCAGTTGTTCATCCTCATCAACAACAACAGTCTGCTGACTATCTTTCCCTTCAATGACATTTCCTCCAGCAGGCTCTACTACATCAGCCTATTCTCCAACAGCAGCAGGGGTTTCCTCCAAACCCATTTCTGGTTCCAACCTGTGTCCAGGTGCTGTCTGATCCTCAGCAACATGTACCACCAGTTCCAACCTTTGTTCAGATGCTGTCTGATCCTCAGCAGCCTGAACCTCCTCTACAATCAATGGTGATCCTTCAAATCCCATCACCATATCCAATCTCTGTGCTACCAATGCTTGTTCCTCAGTGATCAGCACTCTCTGTACAAGAATTGCAGGAAATTCAGCCATATTATCTCTTTGAAATTCCCTAACATCAGCAATCCTTCGTAGAATATTGGCAGTTTTGGATAGAGTGTCCTGAGTATCAATCCAGTCTTGATATTGAGCTGAATCCTCAGAACTGATATCAGGCTCACTATGATCAGTAACCCTTTCTTCATCCAAATCTTCGCCTCGATCCTCGGTTGTTCGAAGATTCTACAAAGAAAGAAATTACTTGACATACCAACCAGTCCATTTTCTCCAAGATTTATCCCATCATTTATCAAGGCTTCCAAACCATCTATGGTTAAATCTTCCAAATCTTCATCAATCTGTTCAGTTTGTTGCCACTCAATGGACTGCCCAGCATCAGTAGACTGCTCTACTCCTGGTTCATTTATCAATGCAGTGCCACTAGTCTCTCCTTGATGTAGGGGATGACCATCATCAGAGTCAGATGATGAAGAATCATCACTATCTGATCCATCTCTTGGATCCCTGAATTTGATACCCTCTTCTTTCTTTTGCTCATCAATAAGATCCATCAATCTTGCTTCCAACAAAGAGGTATCAACCAGATCAAGTAAATTCTCCACTCCCAACTTCTCAAAAGCCCATTCCTCAAAATCTGTCATTGGCTCTGCAGCTGGCTTTTGTCTTTTATAAAACCCAAACTTTCATTGAAAGTAGTTTGCAACTAGTAGGAGTTTAGGTTCAACATATCCTTCTTTCTTCTTCTTCTCCTTCCTTTCAAATGGCATGGTTGGCCTTCTGGGAGTAGTTTGAGTACCTTGCTGGCCTCCAAAGGTCTCAACAAGTAAGTTAAGAGTTTATTCAACTGATGCTTCTAGGTCAGTAGGTTGCTCAGATTGTACATTAGTCCCTACCACCTCCATCTGTTCAATACTTGGTTCCCCCTGACTGACATGCTCATCAGCAGGGTTAGCAATGACTTGATTTTCCCCCTGAACTATTGCAGAACTTGCAGGGTCTAGTACCAACTTTTCAATTTCCACAGCAGGTGCAGACTCAGTAGATTGATGTGGTTCTTCAGGAAGTTGCTCAACAACAACTTCTGCAGCTTCAGTAGGCTTAGCAGCCTTTATAGGGGAGGATTCAACAACTTCCACAGCAGGCTCAGGTTCAGCAGTCTGCTGTGCTTCTTCAGTAGGTTGCTCAACAGCAACCTCTACTAGTAGGCTTAATAGTTGTTAGGGGCTCAGCCTCAATAGCCTCTTCTTCCTCTTTTTCTCTCTGAACCTCCAGAATCCTTAACTGTTTCCCTTTGCCATGTTTCTTTTTCTTGGTAATTTCCTTCATTCTCTTAGAAAGTTGCTCTGATTCAACTTCAGCAACTTTCCTCTTTCTACTATCTTCCTTTTGTTGCTCTCTTAAAATTTCAGCATTAGACTTCTTCTTTGCAACTACAGCAGGGTTAGTAACCTCAATTTCAATTGGACCCTCAATAGACTCAGCAGTCTCTGCTGTTTGCTTCCTTGTCTTTCTAGGCTTTAACATTTCTGTAATCTTTCTTGTGTCAGTAGCCTTTCTCTTCTCAGTAACTTTCTTAGGTGAAGTAGGTATAACTGTTTGCTTGACCTGATCACCACCAGCATCATCATCTCCATCATCATTATCACTTTGTGTAGCCCCGGCATCCACATCTTCATCATCATCCAAACCAGGGATGAGATAGTCAATCTTTTTCTTGTATATGGATTTATTTAACTTTTCAGGTGCAATATCAGTAATCCTCAAATGATTCAGCAGGGCCTGAACCAACAATCTGAAAGGTAAAGCCTTCGATTTCCTTGTCCCTTCTCTTTCTTCTGTTATCACTTTCTTCATGTAGTGGACAAAGAATCCAGACCAATCAAACTTCATGCTTCTGCATATGATCATTAACAGTTCTATTTTGGGTCCAGATAAGGTATCCAGGCTTCCACTGAGTGCTAAGATGTTCTTTGCAATAATCTTGCTCAGCAGGTTGTACTCCATCCCTATATACTTCACATTGATGCCTAGTGTTGATTTGATGGCATCATTAGTCTTTATTCTATCAACAAAGTCCAGCTTTCACAACCCCATTTCCTCAGGATTGGTTGGAGCATCGATTACTGGTGCAAAACCAAAAGCTTCCCTCAGCTGAGGAAACTTCAATCTCCTGGCCATTCACCATTGTAGTAAATTCCTCTCTATTGTCTCTTATCACAATGTTTCTCCAGAAACTAACAACATTTGTATATGATATTCTTTCCAATCTTATATTGAGCACATTTTCCAAACCTTCATATCTTTTGATTCTACGACCAATATTGATAGCTAATTCTGTTTTGTTAGCGTCAACTACAAAGCCTCACACACTTTGACTTGTTCCGATGTGAACATCATCCTTATCCGCCATTTTTTAAGAAAAAGATGAAGAAGATAGCTTACAAATCTGTGTTCACTCGGTGTAGACACAGAGAAAATCAATCTAAGTGTTTGAAAGTAACTTCTGTGTATAGGTCTGTATATATAACAGAGAGTAGTGGTTGGAAACTGTCAGATCGTGTACTGTAGCATTAACCACGATTAAATATGAGTAAATGAGATCTTGACACATGGCCCATAACTTATCCATAAAGATTTGTAACCGCTCGATCGTGTAACCGCAGTTATAAAGATAAGATAAATATCCCGCTATTTTGCTTTTTGACTTTAGTAAAGTTTGACTGTAACGTTTCCTTCAGCAGCCTTGTCATCAGTAGATTTGGCTCAGCAGTCTGCTGACATAATGTCTCAGCAGCCTGCTGATAAAGTTATTCTGCTGATCTTCAATTTTCCTTGTTTTGTCCAACTGATAATACAAGATGAAGTTTAATACCAATGACTGATCTGTCAAGTGAGCTCACCTAACATGACAAAGACCAATCCCCTTGGCAACTTCATTTGCTCAATTGTCCAAACATAAGTACATGGAATTGTTGATACCAATGACTAATCTGCTAAGTGAGCTCACCCAACATAGCAAAGACTAATCCCCTTGGTGAATTCCGGTACATTGCTGATCAAATATGTATTAGTCAAATTTTATGTTTCCAAGTTCAGTCCTCAGTTTAGAAAATATTTCACTATCCAATGGTTTAGTGAAAATATCAGCAAGTTGATCTTCAGTAGGGATGTAAAGAACCACCACATCCTTCTTCTCAACATGATCTCTTATAAAATGATGTCTCACATCAATGTGCTTGGTTCTTGAGTGCAAAACAAGATTTTCTGTGATTGCAATTGCACTTGTGTTATCACACATTATAGGAATTTCTCTTTCTTCAATCCCATAATCCCTTAACTGTTGTCTTAACCATAGTATTTGTGCACAGCAGCTTCCAAAGAAGAATGTATTCGGCTTCGGCGGTGGAAGTTGATATTGAATTCTGTTTCTTGCTAATCCAGGAAACCAGTCTATTTCCCATTAACTGACAGGTTCCTGTGGTGCTTTTTCTATCAATCTTGCATCCAGCATAATCAGAATCTGAGTAGGATATAACCTTGAAGGTTCCATCTTGTGAATACCAAATTCCTACATCCAAAGTCTCTTTTAGATACTTGAGAATTCTTTTGACTGCAGCTAAATGACTTTCCTTAGGTTTTGATTGAAATCTTGCACAAACACCTACAACAAAGGATATATCAGGTCTGCTGGCAGTGAGGTACATCAGACTGCCTATCATCCTTCTGTATAAGGTCTGATCAACATCTTTGCCTTCTTTGTCTTCATCCAATCTTATGTTGGTACTCATAGGAGTTGATACCTTGGTGCTGTTTTCCATACCAAGCTTCTTCAGCAGCTCCTTGGTGTTCTTGGTTTGATGAATGAAGATTCCATCTTTCATTTGTTTGACTTGCAATCCCAAAAAGTAGTTTATTTCTCCCATCATACTCATTTGAAATTTACTTTTCATGAGATTAGCAAACTTCTCACATAGCAATTCATTTTCAGAACCAAAAATTATGTCATCAACATAAATCTGTACCAGCAGGGTGTTGTTTCCTTCATTGATTCTGAAAAGAGTTTTGTCAATGGTACCTTTGGTAAAACCATTGTCCACCAAGAATTGAGATAAGGTCTCATACCATGCTCTTGGTGCTTGTTTCAAACCATAAAGTGCTTTATTGAGTCTGTACACTTTATCTTCTTGATCTTTAACTTCAAAACCAGGAGGTTGCTGAACATAGACCTCCTCTTCAAGAATGTCATTCAAAAATGCACTTTTGACATCCATCTAATATACTTTGAAGTCTTTATAAGTTGCATATGCCAAGATAATCTTATTGCTTCCAATCTTGCAACAGGGGCATACTACAACATTTTTGGCTTTTTGTGGCACAATATAAATGCCGTTAAATAGTAAATAAGCGCCGTAAAAAGCATTCCCGACACATAAAAAGGCGGTTATTTAAGTGTCATCAATATTGATGTCGGCAATGTTTTGCGGCAGTTTGTTGTTCCGCCGGGAAGATTTTGCGGCAATTATATGGCACATAATAAAAAGCAACGCAAGTTTTATTTGTGGCATTTTGCTGACATTTTCCTAATATGTCGGTTATTTTTTATGACATTTTTCCTGGCACTTGATTAATGTGGCGGACATATAATTATGGCAATTTAAGGACACTTATTTTGATTGTCTCATGTTGATGTGACAAATTTGACATCACTTTCATTTAGTGGGACACGTGTTTGTATAACAGCATTTGTTCCATTTGATAGTTTTATTACATTTTACGACACATATTAAAAATGTGAAATTTGTTTTTAAGGCAATTTTGTGACACTTGATATTTTTACCAGATATATTTGATCAAATGTGACATAAATATGGTCAACGATTTAGTTAGTTCAAGAGATGTGTAAGAAAAGTCGGTTAATATTTTTGTCGGAAAGATATTTAAAATCATTTTTTATGCACTATTTTGAACTAACTGAATTGTTGACCATATTTATGTCACATTTGATCAATATACCATTGAATACTATTATTCTTACATGACATTCATATATAGTAGTAATCAACATACGAACAAAGACAAAGAACGAAATAAAAAATTTCAAAATATTGAAGGTTGAAGTCGAAGGAAGTGAAAACTACACACCAAAGAACAATTGTTCAAACATTCAATCCAATAATAAGTTGTACTTAAAAAAGAACAAAGAAAATGATTTTCTAATGCTCTTATTTAATAATTTCAATACTCAGAGACATAACTATCTTCGGAAAGACAAAATTATCTTCCTCCTAAAAAAGAACAAGCATCCAATCTCAATAACTTCCATTCCTTGTAGCATTAATATGTCCTGCATAAGGTAAATTGAATGGTATGAAAATTTGTAATCGTTTAGAAAACTATAGTGATATATATGATGTGCGTATATATTTTACCTTTCATTTACATCTCTCATGTTCGTTTTTCTTCTTCCTTGATCAATCCTGCATTCATGGAAAGGAAAACTAACAACTCTTCAGGACAAGACAAAAACTATTCGTATGCAAGTTTTTTCTTCAATGGATAAAAAGTTTCTTTTATTATAAATTATCAGCAAAAGACCAACACAAAATTTTGTAAATAATCAGGAAAAAAACTACAAGTGAGTTTAACATTTGATCAAAGATACCTATATTTTGGTCAACAGAGATTCGTTCAAAGCATGTTCCTGCCAGGGGCGGAACCACCCTATGCCTGGGGTGGTCTCAAGCCCCCCCCAAATGGTGTCAAGCCCCCCCATATGGTGTCAAGCCCCCCCCAAATTTTTATTATTGTATTAGTAGTAGTGTTAATATTAGTATGTTATGTGTATTTTTCTTGAACAAAAGACCTTATATCCTATTGGTTTAAGAACAAATCCTTTTCAGTCTCCATAATTCTAGGTTGTAAGTTCAAATCCCACTACCAACATTTTTTTATTTTTTTCCCGGATTTTTTTTAGCTTTGCAGTTTGTATACCAAGACCATCCCGAAATTTTTTTCTGGTTCCGCCACTGGTTCCTGCAAAATTCAAAGGCATGCTACAGATAAGGAGAAAGACACCAAATTGATTGATATGGCGTAGTCATCCCATCAAACATTTCCAATCTGAGTTTTAATTACATTTGTACATAAACTAATAATAATTAGTGTACAACTTCAAACACACTACACAACAAACCAAGAGTAAAATCTTAATTAGTCGAAAGTTTGAACACTTCAAAATCAAATCAGCAGTAGCATGTTGATCACCATTAAAAGACTTCAAACTACGCCATAGTGTGAGATTGTTTGAACTCTCACACTTATTCATCGATGCAGCAAAAAGGATGCATCACTTGACACATAATAGCATTTGATATTTAAGGCAAATTCGTAATAACATATTAACATATATTTAGAAGAATGTCTTAAGTACTGTTGAGGATATAGTTGTCAATACATAATTACATTCATATTTATTGTATTTATATTTACTTGGAGGTTAAGTTTGTGTACTCCTATATAAACCCCATTGTACTCATAATATAATCAATGGAAAATAGTTGATGATTTCTGATTACAATATGGTATCAAAGCTAGGCTCGCTCTCTCTCGTCGTTCTACGTTAAACTCGTCTCCTCTCTAACCAAAAAAAAAAAAAACAATGGTCGAGGATAATCTCGTTTGAGTATTTGTTTGAGTATTATTATTTATTTTAAATATTATTCATGTCGTATTTATCTTGTAGTGACTTATTGACTAAGTCACCGAACACTATATATTTGTACTCTCAGTAACCACATTGAATCAATGAAACACAATACATTTCGAATCATGTTATGGTATCGGAGCCAATCAATTTTCTCTCTCTCGTTATGTCAATTCCTCCCTAAACCCTAAATTTTTTTTTTTAATTTTTTTTTCAAAAAAAAAAAAAAAAAAACACGCAGCCTGTTCTCCTTCCGTAGCTATGGCCGACTACCCCTCCTTCTCCGGTGCCGTCCAACCACCTCCGACTACCATGGCTGCAACATCCCGCTATCAACAGCCCTCCTCTTTACCGCCCTCCTTCTCCAACGTCCCAGCTCCATCTATAAATCCCCGTAAGCTACCATTAATCCCGTCGGCCCTCACCTGTTCCACGCCGGCAAATTCTGCAATTCCCGCCCCCTACAGCGGCTTTGGTTCGTGGTCCTCTCCTCCGGCCTGCTCTTCTCACCGGACGTACCCTCCATCTTTTTCGGTCTCCAACTTCTTCCCGCCGGCAGCACCAATTTCAGCACCAATTTCAAAAGCAAATCAACGCAGCCCCAGCCTTTTCCGAGCACCGGGGCGTGGCGACTTCAATGCTTCTCGACCCAGGGGGCGTAATTGCCAACAAATTACCCCCATGGCTGCAACCTCTTCGGCTCTTGCTTCTTCAAGATATGGCTGTGGCACTCCCCGGTCCCGACTTTCCGGTGTGTCTTATGGTCAACGGTCATCAATTTGCCAAATTTGTGCTAAAAAAGGCCATATGGCCACGACCTGCTCCTTTAGATATAATCCCTCCCCTCCACCCACCTCTCGGTTACAACCATCTCGGACATACGTTTCCACAACTTCTCAGTATACACATCCTGGTTCTAATTGGATTGCAGACACAGGGGCCACTCACCATATCACTAATGACCATCGACATCTCAACTTATCATCTGCGCCTTATGTTGGACACGACAAAGTGCACGTCGGTGACGGTACATGTTTATTTATTACTCATTACGGCTCTTCTTCTGTAAATTCCCCTTCCCAGTCCTTCTATTTATCAAATATTCTTGTTACTCCCTCTATCACTCGAAACCTCTTATCCGTGCACAAATTTGCCTCTGATAATAACGTGTATTTTGAATTTCATGGGTCGTACTTTCTTGTAAAGGATTATACGGGCCACGTCCATCTCCGGGGATTTGTTAAGGATGGACTTTATCACTTCTCCACCCTGCTCCATCGACCCTCCACCCCTCCCCAAGCTTTTGCCTCCTCTGTGACTTCCTTCACCACGTGGCATCAACGTCTCGGTCACTGTTCTTACCCCGTGCTCCGTCAAGCCTTAAAAGGCATATCCTCTTCTCCTCCTACTAAAGCAACCCCTGTTGTCTGTGCCCCGTGTCAGTTAGCTAAGAGTCACCGCTTCCCGTTATACACCTCTGACTTTACCTCTACTGCTCCTCTAGACCTGATTTACTCTGATGTTTGGGGGCCCTGTACTGAACCCTCCATTTACGGTTCACGCTATTATGTTAGTTTTCTGGATGACTTTACCAAATACTTGTGGCTTTATCCCCTGAAAAATAAATCTGATGTTGAAACAGTCTTTCCTGATTTTCTTGCTCTGATTGAACGCCAGTTTAACACCAAACTCAAATCTATCCAAACTGACTGGGGTGGTGAGTACCGTCGTGTTTCCACTCTTCTTACCTCTCTTGGCATCCAGCATCGCCTTTCCTGTCCCCACACCCACGAACAAGTAGGTGCCATTGAACGCCGTCATCGTCAAATAGTTGAAGTCGGACTTTCTCTTCTTGCCCAATCCAACCTTCCGCTTCCCTATTGGGAGGATGCCTTTATTACCGCCACCTATATCATCAACCGTCTTCCCACCAAAATCCTACATGATAAGTCTCCCTTTGAAATGGTCCACCATCGGCCTCCTGACTATACCTTTCTTCGGGTCTTTGGGTGTGTGTGTTGGCCCTATCTCCGTCCCTACAACCACCATAAGACTGATTTTCGCTCCAAAACCTGTATTTTTCTCGGATATAGTCCTTCCCACCACGGTTATAAATGCCTGGACCTTGCCTCTGGCCGTATCTACATTGCCCGTCTCGTGGTCTTTGACGAATCTGTTTTCCCATATACACCCTCCCCTTCAAAACCCACTATGGATACACTCACTGTGCCACTACCTATCTCTTTGCCTGTACCCCCACCACTTCCTCCTCCTATGTCGGCTCCCTTCAATCCGGCTATACCCCCTCCGGCCCCTGCTCCCGAGCCTTCCCCGCCCTTATCTCCTGTGTCCACTTCGGCCTCGGCCTCTCCGGCCTCGTCTCCTGACCAACCTGCTCCCACCCACACCATGGTTACTCGCACCAAAACCAACTCCCTCAAGCCTATCTCTCGGCCTGACTTTATCCGCTACCCACTTCCTAAAGCCCTTGTAGCTTCTACCGACTCCCTGGACCCAACCTCCTATACCGAAGCTTCAAAACACCAGAATTGGCGTAATGCTATGAGAGAGGAAATTGATGCGTTGTTGCGCAATCACACTTGGGACCTTGTTCCTCCGACTCCTTCTATGAATATTGTGGGTAATAAATGGGTTTACAGGACTAAGCATCATGCAGATGGGCGTTTTGAGCGTCACAAGGCTCGCCTTGTGGCCAAGGGTTTTCATCAGGCTGAAGGCATTGATTTTACTGACACTTTCAGTCCGGTTGTCAAGCCGGTCACGATTCGTGTGCTTCTCTCTCTTGCAGTTTTTCAGGGTTGGTCTCTTCGACAGGTGGATATTCAAAATGCCTTCCTTCATGGACATTTATCTGAACCCGTTTATATGCAGCAGCCACAGGGGTTTATTCACCCTGATTATCCTGATTTTGTCTGCCGTCTTCGCCGCAGTCTCTATGGCCTTCGTCAGGCCCCTCGTGTGTGGTTTTCTCGGTTTACTGATGTGCTCTCTCGGTTTGGCTTTGTCGGCTCGAAAGCTGACACCTCTTTATACATCTACTCTCGTGATGGTGCTCGTGTTTTTATTCTTATTTATGTGGATGATATTATTATTACTGGCTCTTCGTCTTCTCTTATTGAGCAGGTTATCTCGTATCTTGGTCGGCACTTTCCGGTTAAGGACCTTGGTTTGCTGTCCTACTTTCTTGGTATTGAGGTGCTCCCCACCTCCGATGGTTTATGCCTCACTCAACGCAAGTATATTTTTCAGCTTTTGCAGCGTGCTTCTTTGGATAAGGCTAAGCCTTGTCAGACACCTATGTCAGCCTCCACCCAGCTCCTACCGAGGACGGGGGCGTGGTCGTGGCCGTGGCTCTTACCGTCCCTCCTACAATGGTGAACCCGCCCCAACCTGTCAGATTTGCTCTCGGATCGGTCACACCGCTCAAACTTGTTATTACCGGTACACTCAGTCTCCCTCCCCAAACTCAAACCCATCATACAACTACCCTGCTCCTCGTCCGCAAGCTCCAGCCCGACCCCCTCATGCTTATCACGCTTACTATAACCAACCTCGCCCGTACACACATGAATGGATCCCTGACACCGGTGCTACTCATCATATGACAAACGACCTTCAGAATTTAAATCTTTCCTATGAACCTTATGATGGTCCTGATAAAGTTCACGTCGGTGATGGTACAGGTTTGACAATTTCACACCTTGGCTCGTGTTCTATCTCTTCCCCCACTCGTACTTATCTTTTGCACAATGTTCTTGTTTCCCCTTCTCTTACTACAAATTTAATTTATGTACGTCAATTTGCTCATGATAATTCTGTATATTTTGAGTTTCACAATAATTATTTTCTTGTCAAGGATTACTCGGGCCGCATCCATCATAGGGGATTTGTCAAAGATGGTCACTACCGCTTTTCTTCCACCTTCAATTCCTCCTCCGTCCAAGCCTTTGCCGCCACCTCCAGCTCTTCTTCAACCTGGCACCGTCGTCTCGGACACTGCTCATTTCCGCTTCGCGTCAAGTCTTAGGTCGTCTTTCGATTAGTCTTCCCAATAAAGCACCTACTACCGTGTGTGCACCGTGTCAATTAGCTAAGAGTCATCGTCAAACTTTGTATGTTTCAGATTTTACGTCTTCTGCACCTCTTGATTTACTTTATTCGGATGTTTGGGGTCCATGTACTGAATCTTCCATTTATGGTTCACGCTATTATGTTAGTTTCCTTGACGATTTTACAAAGTATTTATGGTTATTTCCTCTTAAACGTAAGTCTGATGTCGAATCTGTTTTTCGTGATTTCTTGACTATGATTGAACGCCAATTCAACACTAAATTAAAATCCATCCAAACCGACTGGGGCGGTGAATATCGTCACCTCTCTCAACACCTCACCTCCCTTGGTATTATCCATCGCCTCTCTTGCCCGCACACACACGAACAAGTTGGTGCCGTTGAACGTCGACATCGCCAAATTGTCGAGGTCGGTCTTTCTCTTCTAGCTCAGTCCAACCTTCCTCTTCCATATTGGGAAGATGCCTTCACCACCGCAACCTATCTTATTAATCGGTTACCCACACGTGTCCTCACTGACAAATCCCCGTATGAGATGGTCTTCGGTCGTTCCCCTGACTACTCCTTCCTCCGTGTCTTCGGCTGTGTGTTGGGGAGATTTTGCATCATTAAAACAAAAGAAAATTTATAAAACCTATACTACCATGCAAAACTACCTCCTAACCGGCCGAATACCGGGTAGTTGCTAGTAAAGTTGGATAAGTACGGGTATCGATCCTCGGGGAAAAGGGATATCGAATCTAACTTCATTAATTCCTCCTTTATTAACTAAAACCTAAACCTAAACTAAAACGGAAAAGTAAACTGGACAGAGGATTGTTAATCCAAAGCCAGGAAGGATAAAAGCGATAAAAACATAAATAAAACTACATCTACGAAAGCGGTAAATCTATCTACTCACCGAAAGAAATAAGATTAACACATATGCATTCACAAGTTATCTTGGATTATTATCTTATCTAAAGAAGCGTTTCCTCTTCCGATTTATCACGCCATTCATTAGTTTGCCTTCCGGTCTTAACTAACATCTATACGAAGCAAAGATACGGATTAAATGCTAATCTAACAACCTTATCCCTCAACTTCCGTTTGTTGGAATAATAATTGTTAATCTCTATCATGGCAATCTAACGAATTTATTAACTTCCGTTATCTAAATTCGATTAACATACGGCATCTCAAAGCATGAAAAAGAACAAGTTAACTCACCAAATAAACACATGAAAAATCTCATCTTTCCGGTGATAATGATACTCAATATCTCCCTAGGATAATTTTGCAACGAATTAATTCAAATTGTGGTTCTCTCGTAAACCTAGATATTTAACCTACGAACTTCCGTTATGTATAGATTAAAGATCCAATCTTTCCTACGGTGATCTAAACTACACCGACTTCCGTCATACGGTAGCATCAACAAGCAATAATCTTCCAATATAAATTGCACGATACAAATAATCATAGGAAAAGAAACAATTGAACTAAAACTTACAAAATCATCCATGAAAAGAAATAAAAGTGCTGCTTTGAAAAGAAGCTTCACAAAGCTGTCCATGGCTGCCTTTCATCATGCTCGAACAAGAAAAGAAAAGCGAACGAAATAAAACCTAATCTAACTTGCCACCCCAACCTCCCAAAAGGGGCCGGGGCGACCTAGGGTTGCTCTCTTATGATTGGGGATCAATAGGAGTCGAAAAATATGTTTTAGGGTTGAAAACACGCTGTATTTATAGGGAAAAGTAAGGCGGTTTCGGCTCGGTCGGTGGCGGACGCCCGTCCGGTATTATGGACGCTCGTCTAGCCGCCCCGGAACAGCTTCTGAACTTGTAACGCTCATATCTCGGGCCTCGTAAGTCGTAATCGAGTGATTCAAAATCCTGTAGAATCCTCTCTTCAAGCCCTACAACTCTTCTCTTTAGGTCCAGAGTCAAATCGGTTGTTATCATATCAAGAACTGCGTTGGAAGTTCAGCACTACCCGGAATCCCGATTTTCTTCCTCGGACGCTCGTCCGAAAGATCTCGACGTTCGTTCCTTCGGCTTGAACTTGTTCTAGACGTTCGTTCACCCGTCCAAACTCTCTCGATCTAAATTCTTCGGACGGACGCCGGTTGCCCCTTCGGACGCCCGTCTGTCTTGGACGCTCGTCCACTTGATCGCCGGTCCCCGAATCTTGATAATTCCATCTTTATCTTGATTTATTCTTTCCTTATCTCTTCCTATCTTCCATAAACTTGATTGATCCTCTATTATCTCGAAATTAGCTCTTTAGGATCACCTTTTCCACCATCCATTAGTATCTACAAGCATCGAAAACATACCAAAACGTAACAATTTCCAAAACAACATAAAATCATCAAATAAACACATAAATCGATACGTTTTCATATTCAACCATTAAAAACCTCACTTGCTCAATATTTCCATATAAACACTTGATTCTTATGCAAATTATATAAATACGGGGGAAATCATTATAAAATATATCAATATAAAACGTGTAAAAACACCCTTAACAACTCCCCCACACTTATCTTTTGCTCGTCCCGAGCAAAACAAAACAAGAACATACCATCAAGAATCCACATAACCTGACACGAGATATAGTCAAAATCATGACAAGCTAGTATTCAGCAAATCGACCTCACTCGGTGATGTGTGTGCGAACCTACTAAACTTCCACCGATCCTCTTTTGATATAATACATCAAGCACTAACGAGTTATCCGGTCAACTAAACGAAAACTTCATTCTATCTACAAGCACTTACCTAACAAAAACTAATTACCAAGAACATAGTAACCAACTCACAATTAAACTCCTTTACTTAGTGCCAAGAAAATACCTTTCGGGTCTCTACTTGGTTTAGATCAACTTGACTTAGTGTTCCAAAAAAAAACGTATATTTTATATTTTATATTTCCTATCGTCGCGTCTCAAAAGTATAACACACTCCCCTACATTAGAGGCGGTCACCCTGAGATCACTCGAACCCATACTGTCCAAGGTAAACCACACTCCCCATTTGGGGCAGTATCCAAATGGACTCGAGGTGATAGTTACAAACAAAATTCCCGCAAAGAAATTCTATTCATTTATTATTTATAGATATATATATTTTTATATTTCAAACTCTTTGGAAACTCTCGGTCAAATATATTTCTAACACATTCAAGACTCTCAAAGTTCTCAAGAACACTAAGGTACTGAGATTCTAACTGTGAGTATAGCACAAGTTCTTAACTTTCATTAATGCTAAATAAGTGTTATCTGCATCGAGAATTAACTTTCCTTTAACTAACCGGAAACTATTCTATATTTGGCTCTTCATCTAATAGGTTCGTGAAATGAAGTTCAAGTGAGTATCGACTTACTAAACCTATTCTCAGAACATGATATGACTACTGATAACAACTAAAGGGTGCCAGATTATAAAACTAGCATGCAATTGAAATGTTACTCGGGACGAAACAAAATTTTGAAAATTTTGCACTTTTCATAGAAATTATAACTAATATGAGCAAATGAAAGTAGATACACATAAACCATCCCCTCCCCCACTTAAATTGCAACTTGCCCTCAAGTTGTACGAAATAAAAAGAAAAAGAAAACTTAGCCGATTGTCGTTCGAATGTGGCAGCTTTTACGGAAGCGGGCATACGATCCACCTCCGAAATGCTCGAAGAAAGCGATGACGTGGACCATCCACCGGAAAACCGCTATCATCTAAAAGCGCACAATTGCTAATGCAAACACCCTGCACACTCGACAAACATGAAATACCTCGGGGATAGGGGGAAGATAACATATAAAGCACAGGAAAGGAAGTCTAGAGAATTTTTAGATTAAGCTCATATAAAGATGGACATATACATGGAATATTACAAAATAGTAGGGCTAGGTGCAACTATATGAAAATGCATTACAATGCAATCTACGTGAAAAATCCTAAAAATAAAATAAAAACGAGGTAGTATTACGGAAACCGACAGTTAACTACACTCAAAAAGAAAAATAAACTAGGTGGTATTACGAAAACCGATAGTGACCACACTTAAGAAAAATAAAAGGAAAAATAGAAAAACAATGCAACTATATGAAATGCAACTAAATGAAATGCATTTAAATGATATGCAAAAAGAAAATAAAATAAAAGAAAGAAAACTAGCCCACTATATGCAACACGACATATATATAAACGTCTACCACATAATGACAAAGTTACGATAAACGACAGTCTTGTCACCTAGTGCCGACGCGCCTTAAGACTTATCGAAAGTGATAGACTTATGGAAACCAACAAATCATCTATCTAAACAGTATAACTCATATGGAGAAAGGACGTAGCATACGGAAAACCGACGAGTAGCTACCCATATGAACTATAAAAACAAAGGAAGCACGTAAGTCTTAAAAGCTTAAAAGATTCATCGGAGCGGTATGTAGCATACGGGAACCGACATTAGCTACTAATTAACCATAAGAACAGTTATAGTTTACGAGAACCGACAGTCACTATAACATGCCTAGATGAATCATATCTAAAGAATTGATCAATTATCTAACATGGATTCATAGATGGAAAGGTAAAAACATATAAGTTCAGGACATCTATGTAAACATCAATTAGCCACGAAGCTCGAATGAAAAGTCCACAGTCAAATAAAAGCATTGAAAATAAAATCAAGAAATTTAGAACTCGATCGAACCCCGGACGAACGTTCACTTAATTCTTCGACCGGACGGGCGTTCCACCTAGCGTCGTCAAAAACCGACCGGACGGCGTTCGAAAGTATAGACGCTCGTCCGGTCCTCTAAATCGAACGATTGAAAATATTTGAACGGACGAACGTCCAATACTTCCGGACGCTGCGTTCACTGCGCATGAAGAACGGACGGGCGTCCACCTTGAACGCTCGTCCATACAACAGAATGCACGACAAGCGGGAAAAACACAAAAACCCTAAATATTCCAATTCAAACACCAAGAACGATCACAAAGCAAACCACATCAAATTAAGCACAAACGGTTAGACTAGGTAACAACTAAACATATAAACTTCACGTAAAACAAGTTGAGTAAAAAACTTTTGCACATTCTTAACCTAACGGTCATCGAAACACGGCAAAATAAAAACTCTCAACTTGGTATACGCTACTTTTATTAAAAACAAAATAAACGTAACAAAATCGAGAACTAACAAAACTAGATTCAACATGACACCTATTCCCCGGCAACGGCGCCACTTTTGTTGGGGAGATTTTGCATCATTAAAACAAAAGAAAATTTATAAAACCTATACTACCATGCAAAACTACCTCCTAACCGGCCGAATACCGGGTAGTTGCTAGTAAAGTTGGATAAGTACGGGTATCGATCCTCGGGGAAAAGGGGATGTCGAATCTAATCTTCATTAATTCCTCTTTATTAACTAAAACCTAAACCTAAACTAAAACGGAAAATAAAGCGACAGAGGATTGTTAATCCAAAGCCGGGAAGGATAAAAGCGATAAAAACATAAATAAAACTACATCTACGAAAGCGGTAAATCTATCTACTCACCGAAAGAAATAAGATTAACACATATTCATTCACAAGTTATCTTGGATTATTATCTTATCTAAAGAAGCGTTTCCTCTTCCGATTTATCACGCCATTCATTAGTTTGCCTTCCGGTCTTAACTAACATCTATACGAAGCAAAGATACGGATTAAATCCTAATCTAACAACCTTATCCCTCAACTTCCGTTTGTTGGAATAATAATTGTTAATCTCTATCATGGCAATCTAACGAATTTATTAACTTCCGTTATCTAAATTCGATTAACATACGCATCTCAAAGCATGAAAGAGAACAAGTTAACTCACCAAATAAATACATGAAAAATCTCATCTTTCCGGTGATAATGATATCCCTCATATCTCAAATCTAGATAATTTTTGCAACGAATTAATTCAAATTGTGGTTCTCTCGTAAACCTAGATATTTAACCTACGAACTTCCGTTATGTATAGATTAAAGATCCAATCTTTCCTACGGTGATCTAAACTACACCGACTTCCGTCATACGGTAGCATCAACAAGCAATAATCTTCCAATATAAATTGCACGATACAAATAATCATAGGAAAAGAAACAATTGAACTAAAACTTACAAAATCATCCATGAAAAGAAATAAAAGTGCTGCTGAAAAGAAGCTTCACAAAGCTGTCCATGGCTGCCTTTCATCATGCTCGAACAAGAAAAGAAAAGCGAACGAAATAAAACCTAATCTAACTTGCCACCCCAAACCTCCCAAAAGGGGCTTCAGGGCGACCTAGGGTTGCTCTCTTATGATTGGGGATCAATAGGAGTCGAAAAAATCTGTTTTAGGGTTGAAAACGCGCTGTATTTATAGGGAAAAGTAAGGCGGTTTCGGCTCAGTCGGTGGCGGACGCCCGTCCGGTATTATGGACGCTCGTCTAGCTGCCCTGGAACAGCTTCTGAACTTGTAACGCTCATATCTCGGGCCTCGTAAGTCGTAATCGAGTGATTCAAAATCCTGTAGAATCCTCTCTTCAAGCCCTACAACTCTTCTCTTTAGGTCCAGAGTCAAATCGGTTGTTATCATATCAAGAACTGCGTTGGAAGTTCAGCACTACCCGGAATCCTGATTTTCTTCCTCTGGACGCTCGTCCAGTATCTCAGACGTTCGTTCCTTCAGCTTGAACTTGTTCTAGACGTTCGTTCATTCAGCGTCACCGCCGGTTGCTATCCGGGACGCTCGTCCACTTGATCTTGGACGCCGGTCGAAATCTTGATAATTCCATCTTTATCTTGATTTATTCTTTCCTTATCTCTTCCTATCTTCCATAAACTTGATTGATCCTCTATTATCTCGAAATTAGCTCTTTAGGATCACCTTTTCCACCATCCATTAGTATCTACAAGCATCGAAAACATACCAAAACGTAACAATTTCCAAAACAACATAAAATCATCAAATAAACACATAAATCGATACGTTTTGCAATTAACCTATTAAAAACACTATTTACTCAATATTTCGATATAAAGCCCTACTTCTATGAAAATAATACATATACGGGGGAAATTGATATAAAATATATCTATAAAAATCATACAATTTGACCCCCCTCCTACTAACCCTCCTCTCCACCCCATGGTAACCCGAACTCGCACTAACTCCCTCAAACCTACTCAGATGCCTGACTTCATCCGTCATCCCTTACCTCGGGCCCTCGTCAATACAGTTCACACCTCTGACCCTACATCCTATACAGAAGCCTCCAAACATCGAGTTTGGCGTAATGCGATGAGAGATGAGATTAATGCCCTGCTGCGCACTAATACGTGGGATCTTGTTCCCTTTAATCCTAATATGAATGTGGTAGGTAACAAATGGGTTTACCGGACAAAGCACCATGCGGATGGCACCTTCGAGCGCCATAAAGCTCGGTTAGTTGCCAAGGGTTTTCATCAACATGAAGGTGTGGATTTCTTTGAAACTTTTAGTCCGGTTGTCAAACCGGTTACGATTCGTCTTTTGCTTTCTCTTGCTGTTTCACAGGGTTGGACTATTCGACATGTTGACATTCAGAACGCCTTTCTGCATGGACATCTCTCTGAGCCAATCTTCATGCAGCAACCTCAGGGCTTTATTCATCCGGACTATCCAAATTATGTATGTCGTCTCAAGCGCAGTCTCTATGGCCTTCGCCAGGCCCCTCGTGCCTGGTTTGCTCGGTTTACGGAAGCTCTCTCCACATATGGGTTCATGGCCTCCAAGGCCGATGCATCGCTTTACACATTCACTCGTGGCCCGGATCGAGTTTATATTCTTCTTTATGTCGACGATGTGATTATTACTGGGTCTTCTCCTACCCTCGTTGAACAGGTTATCAAATATCTTGGCTCACAGTTTCCTGTTAAGGATCTTGGCACGCTCTCCTACTTTTTGGGCGTCAAAGCACTTTTTACGCCTGATGGTCTCTATCTCACTCAACGCAAATATATACTTCATTTACTTCAGCGTGCTGGCATGGATAAGTGTAAGCCATGCCCGACTCCTATGTCTGCTTCCACCCGCATTACGGCTGCATCATCCTCCCCATTTGCCGATCCCTCCTTATATCGCACCATTGTCGGTGGTCTACAGTACCTCAGCTTTACTCGACCCGATATTGCGTTTGCTGTTCACAAGATTAGCAAGTTCATGCATGCTCCGACTGATGATCATTGGCTTGCAGTGAAGCGCGTTCTGCGCTATCTTAAGCACTTTATTTCTGATGGGTTATTTTTCTCTCGGCATTTGTCACCTACTCTTCATGCATACTCTGACTCCGACTGGGCGGCTGATCCGGATACTCGCCGCTCTGTTGGGGCCTACTGTGTCTTTTTCGGTGGCAACTTGATTAGCTGGCGCTATAAGCAACATCTTACCGTCTCCAAAAGTAGCACTGAGGCTGAATATAAAACCTTGTCCAACACTGCTGCCGAGGTTCAATGGTTGTGCAGTCTTCTCGCTGAGATGGGCATTTCCCTTCCTACTCCCCCAGTTCTGTGGTGTGATAATATCGGCGCCACCTATCTTGCCCACAATCCAGTCTTCCATGCGCGTACGAAGCACATTGAAATTGATTTTCATCATGTCCGCGAGCTGGTCACGGCCAAACGTCTTTCCATCTCCTTCCTCAGCACGAAAGACCAGCTGGCTGATCTCCTCACGAAGCCTCTCGCTCGTCCTCGCTTTGATCTTCTCAAGTCCAATCTCCGTGTCCAGCCGCTTCCCACGGGATTGCGGGGGCGTGTTGAGGATATAGTTGTCAATACATAATTACATTCATATTTATTGTATTTATATTTACTTGGAGGTTAAGTTTGTGTACTCCTATATAAACCCCATTGTACTCATAATATAATCAATGGAAAATAGTTGATGATTTCTGATTACAATAAGTACATAAATCTAGAGAAGACAACAATTCTTCAAAACAAAATTTGTAGATTCAACTTTAAACCGACAAAAAATTTATGCGATTCCACGTTCTACGGTGAATCAAAGGTGAAACCAATTTAGACTAAAAAAAACTTACATTGATGGAAGAAAAATAGAATTGGAGGAACTGTTCGTCTTCGACGAATTGATCGAAGAATACTCAGAATTACCTCTACACTCAATCATGCCTATCATGTGAGCCATTACCTTTGCAATCTTAGCTATCGTTTGAGAAACAACCACCATAAAGAACCCGCTTGGTAATCCTCTTATTATAAATGTGGATTTTTGTCAGGAGCATCATGGAAAATATTTTTTTTAAGGGGAAGAACAATGGAGTTTTGGTAAAACTCGTTTGCTGAAAGTTGTGGGGGAAAAATGGTAGTAATATGTTTATCTTTAAGGATTTGAAATTTTCGGTTTTGAAAAACAGGATTTGAAATTTTGTTTTAATTGGTAATGGAACTTAATTGTGTTTTAAATTTTCATAAATCAGTTTTCGTAAATCTCAAATGTTTGGTGCGAAAAAAAACGTGCCCACTATGAGCAGCTTCCCACGTTTATATGTATATATATATATATATATATATCCTTTTTTTTTTCTTGAAATGACATTTTTAATTACCCTAGAAATGCAACTTTTTTAATACTGCATTTCAAACCAAAAAAAATAAATTATATTTCGACATTCTTTTGGTCTGTTTATCCAGCATATTTCACATAAGGTATTTCATAATAGAACATGTGTTTTTATTATATATTTTATAAATTTGTATAACTTAACAATTTTATGGTGTCGATGTAACCTATACTTACTACGTAACAAAAATTAATAACCTATGCTTAGAAAATATAGTTGTCACCTTTAAAAATAAAATTAGTATATATATAATTTTTTCGTTATATGTACTTTAAATATTATCATTGTTTTTTTAGGAATATATTTGATAACAATAATGTTGTTGTCTATTATAAAATTATTACACATCTATTGGCTAAAAAGATTATATGTGTGGTATATATATATATATATATATATATATATATATATATACACATACACACACCATATCATATGTCAAAACAATCATCCACGTCCATCTGACCACAATTTAGATCTTCGGCTCATGGTTCAATAATTGAGTGAACTGGTTAATGAATAGATGGTTGATGAACCGATAGTTCGACCACGGTTCATTGTAGTTTAGATCACGGTTTAGGTCATTGGTCAACTAATATTCTTTTTTCACACACTTCAAAACGGTTTATCTCATCAATAATTAATCGAATCATTCTTAATATAATATCAATTTGGTGTCATAATAGAATTGAACTTCAATTAACATATAGTTGGTATTTGGTCATTGAACATAGCAAGTATAAGTTTTTTTTTTTTTTTTAGAAGAGCAAGTATAAATGATAATGGATTAAAAGGGATTAAAAATTGATAATGGGGTTAATGTGTTATGTTGGCTAAATTAGTACTTAGGATATTGACGGATTATGAATAACTCCAAGGCACGTAAGAACGCTGTCTTTTAAGAAACGTTTCGTCCCATACGATATGTCACTTAGGGAACAAACGAAAATCTCTCTCAGGATACAATTGAGGATGTTTGATTCAAACAGTGACTTGTTTGAATCAAACCCAAGGACACTCAGGATATTTTTCTAATGATGCTGAAAAACGTGAGACATATTTCGTCTGCATACTTGTGTCTTTTAGAGGCTCAAGGTACCCCATAAATGAATGGAGGTACTCCTTACACCAAAGGGTCCTTGCAACTCTTGGATTTTTTAGTTGCATTCATTCGTAGGTTCATGAACCTGCATGAATTCTTTCACAAACTGATGAATGGATCCGAAAAATTGCATGAATCTCGTTCATGAACTGATGCATGTATCCGTTTAGGTCGAACCCCGTTTCGTTGCGATAACATTAATTCGTACGGCAACTCGTATACAAACGATTATAAAATATTTAGTTTATGAATATATCTAACATGTTATTGTAATGACATGTGTATTGCGATGATAAATATCAATTATACTTAAAAATTGTCTAAACGGTTTGATTGACAGTTTTGGTTGGTGACCCACTGGTTCATGAATAGATCATGAACCGACAATTTGGACATAATTCGATATGGGGTTAGATCACGTTTAAGGTCATTGGTCACTAATATTTTTTGGCACAATTAAAAACTAATTTATATTATAAATGATTAATGGAATTAAACTTAAATTAATATCAATTTGGGGTTTGTAATCGAATTGAACTTCAATTAACTTCAAGTCGGTATTTGATCATCGAATTATAGCAAGTATGGATTATAATGGGTTAAAAGGGATAAAGAAGGGTGTGGGGCGGGGAGTGGGGGGTTGTTTAAGGGATTTGGTGTAAATATTTGTAGTTCAATGATATAAACATCAACTATACCTCAAAATTGATTGAACCGCCAGATTGACGGTTTTGGTTGGTGACCCACTAGTTCATGAATAAGTAGTGTATGATCATACGGTTCAACCATGGTCTGAAACAGTTCAAATCACTTTTCAGATCATTGATTAACTAATATTCTTTTTCACACACTTAAACAAATAGTTTATTTTATGAATAATAGAGAGAATAATATTTAAAATGATATTCAGTTGGTGTTTGTAATCCAATTGAGCGTAGATTACCACCAAGATGGTATTTGGTCGTCAAATTATAGTAAATATGGATTATAGGGTGCTAAAAATGGATGAAGGGGTAATGGTCTTTTCATAATGTCATGTTTTTTATAGGGGAATGTCATGTATTTTAATGATATAACGTCAACTATACTCAAGAATCGACTTAAGCGCATGTTTGACAGTTTTGGTCACTGACCTATTGGTTCATTTTGGTCACGGTTCAAGTCATTGGTCAATTAATATTCTATTTTTTCACACACTTCAAATATAATCAACTTTATAAATAATTAATCAATTCGAACTAAAAATTATAGCAAATTGGTGTTTATAATGGAATTTAACTTCAATTAACATCAAGCTGCTCTTGGTCATCGAATCATAGTATGCATGAATTATAGGGGGTTAAAATTTTATAAGGGGATCAATGATTTACTATAATGTCATGTATGTATTTCAATGATATTATATCAATAGTATTTAAAAACTGACAAACCAATTGATGGTTTTGGTTGGTCACCCACCGGTTCATTTATGAACAGACGGTTCGATCATGATTTGATACGGTTCAGATCTTGTTTCAAGTCATTGGTCGACTAATATTCTTTTTTTATCACTTGAAAAATATTTTATTTTATAAAGGACAAATCAAACCGAACTTTAAAAAGTATCAACCCATTATTTATAATCGAATTGAACTTCAAGTAACATCAACATGGTATTAGGTCACCGAATATGTTATCAAACACCATTTAATTTAAATATCACTTAATTTTCAGAATTATTACTTACTAATATTAGCAAATAGTCCAAAGCATATAACCGTACTACTAAAGTGTATGATTCGTCTTCAAAAAGAATTTTAAAAAAAATGTGTTAAAAAAACACTACGGAATAATAAGATAAGAATAACAACAAAACAATAACTAACAAGAAAGCATCGTATGATTTTATTTGATTTGGAACAAGCATCGTATAATTTCAACAAAATGAATACAAGTCAACCACCATGATTAAGTAAGTAGTATATAAATTATATATTTTTTTTTTACTGTCATATCAATTATCTTAAAAAGTTAAGATAAGTAAACAAAAGGGGCGTTGAAATCTATACTTAAAAAATCGAAGAATTGTATTTATGAAAATCTGAAGGAAAAAAAAAAAAAAAAAAGAAGAAGAAGAAGAAAGAATGAGTTTGTTAAAAAATAACTTATAAACGAGTTTTGTTATAAAAAAACAAAAAAAAAAACGAGTATTATAACTTTTTTTTTGAGGGTGATAAGAAATATTAAAGGAGCCAGATATGTGCTTAAAAAATAAACGAGAGGCATAAAAAATGAAAATACGAAATGAAAATTAAAGCACAGTAATCGAACTGAAGACCCACGGAAAAGAGTTTGTTTTATTGATACGTCACTGGAGCTAAAGTATATAACATTATAACAATATGGATATATATTATATGTGATATGGGTTTTATATAACATTATAACAATAGGGATATATATTATATGTGATATGGGTTTTAGCATATTAACATTAGGAAGGATAATTTACAAATAAAAAAAAGGAAGGATAATTTAAAATTATCTCGGAAAATCTGGGGGGTGGGTGGGTGTGGCACGAGCCTCTTAACTAATAATATTTTTTTTCACACTTTTTTTTTCGAGGGAGTTTTTTTCACACTTAAAAACTAACTAATTTGTTTTATAAATAATTCTACACACATGTATGTATATAGAGAGAGATTGTTTCTAAGACAATCCAATTATGTCGGCGTGTAGAACGAATTGAGCATTTGAAGTTCAGAAGGTATATGGGCACCAGGGGCGCCCAACGAGGCCATGGCCCATGCCCCCCTCCTAATCGATGAATTTAAGGGCTCTGGTTTTTTTTATCCAATGGCATATATATATTTTGTATTTATACATTAAACTTCAATAATTTATCAAATAACAAGGTATTAACATAGTGGTGAGCAATATAATATAACCAATTAAATGATTAGGGTTCGAGTCTTGTTAGGTGCAAAAATAAATATTGGTTATTATTTTTTTCTAAGAAGGGCCTATATTGTTTTTCGCCCCGAGCCTAAATTAATTTGGACAGGACGCCTCTGATGGCACCGGTCGATACTTCTCTTAATCCCCCGAATCATGTTATGATACGGTCATACCTCCGATTTGTTAGCTTTAATGCATTAAAACATGCATTAATAGCCACATGATGCTGCTTCTGGTGCATCTTCGGGGGTTATCCCCGTGTGCCGGAATCACTTTTACTTGAAGTTAGCTGATCATTTTTATTTCTATAGCGAATTTTCATATAATGTCATGAAAATGCTTTATATTTCATTGCTTAAAAAAAGTGTGTGTGTGTATATATATATATATATATATATATATATATATATATATATATATATATTTTGTGGCAATTCAAAAAATGTCGTGTATTTGGTGGCATTATGTTCAAATGTCGGGAAGTTGTCATGATTTTTTTGACATATTTACGAAGTGTCGAAAGAGTGACGTATTCTATATGACATAACATTAAACCGCCACAAAAAAAATTTCACACGTTCATGACATAAACAATGAATGCCGGCTAATTGTCGGCAATTAACGGCATAAATTGATATGTCGCAAAAATGTCATGATTCCATGGCACTTAATAACATACGCCGGTAAATTTACGGCACTTGTCAAACTGCCATAAAGAAAGTGTCGCCAAAGGTCTACTATGTTGTATGTTTCATCAAAGTCTATTCCTTCTGCTTGAGAATAGCCTTTTGCTACTAGTCTGGCCTTATTCCTCACAATGGTACCAGATTCATCTAGTTTGTTTCTGTATACCCATTTTGTTCCAATAATGTTTCCATGATTAGGCCTTTCCACTAGTGTCCAAACTTGATTTCTTTCAAATTCATTCAATTCTTCTTGCATAGCAATTATCCAATCTGGATCTGATATTGCTTCTTCAACAACTTTAGGTTCCATTTGAGATAGAAAACATGTAAACATTGCTTCTAATTGTCTTCTAGTCCTCACACCTTGCTGTATATTGCCAATAACTTGCTCAGCGGGGTGATCCCTTAACCATTGTGGATTTTGGTTAGATTGATTCTCAGGAACATCATCTTCAGTAGGGTCTGTTGTTTCTTCAACAGAGGGCTCAGCAGATCCTTGAACTGCCTCAGTTGTTGCATCAGTAGTGTTACCATCAGGGGGTTCAGCAGGGGCAGAGTCAGAAACCTTTAAGTCATTAAACCTTTCCAAAACATCAACACATTCTGGATCAGTGACTTGTTGATTCTCAGCAGGTTCTGAACCTTCATCTTCCATACCAATGAACTTAGGTTCATCAAATACAACATGTATTGTTTCTTCATGTTTCAGTGTCCTTTTGTTCAGTACCCTGAATGCCTTGCTGACAGAAGAATATCCCAAGAAGATTTTTTCATCTGATTTTGGTTGGAAGGTCTTCAATTGTTCCTTATGATTTAGAATAAAGCATTTGCTTCCAAATGGATGAAAGTAAGATATATTAGGTTTTCTTCCATTCCAAATTTCATAAGGTGTCTTCAGCAGCTTCTTGTTCACTGAGGTTCTATTTTGTGTATAGCATGGCTATATTAACTACTTCAGCCTAATATCTTTCGAGCAATAATGCTTCACAAATCATAGTTCTTCCTACTTCCTTTAAAGTTCGTTTCTTCTTTCAAAGAACCCCATTTTTTGAGGTGTACCAAAGAAGACGACAAGTTGATGTAATACACCATTTTGCTCACAATATGGAAGATTCTCAATCTAAAGAGAAAGAAGCTGCTGAGATTGAATCTGCCCCACAACAAGTCATCACACTGGATGAAGAAAAAATCAAGAGGAAGTTGATAAAGTTGAAGAAGTAGTTGAAAAGAAAGTTGATGAAAATGAGAAAGGAAGGGAACCAGTTGCTGAACTGGAAACTGAACCAACCAAAGAGCTAAGTGAAGCAACCAAAGAAAATCCTGAACAAGTTGCTAAACCGATAGCTGAAGCTAAACCTGCAGCTGAAAAAGAGTTGTTGCTGAAGAGTATCTAGAGAACTGAGCAAGTCACTATAGTTCCTAAGATTGGAGCTGAATCATCTATCATCCTAGTTGTTGATGAGGGGGAATCCAGCAAAACTGGAACTGAGAAAGTTGAAGAGCAAGCTGAGACTCTAGCTGAATCAAATCTGGAGATTCCTAGAGAAACTGAAGATGTTACAACCCAGCTTGATCCGTCTGTCGACATTGCGAAATTGATTGAAGCTGAGTGTATGAGACTTGATGCTTATCAACACTGGAAATTCAGCTCAATCGATAATCAAATAAGCCAAATAGAAGCAATGGAAAGCACAGAACAATAGGTTTTTGATTTATTCAACATTACTCATCTATCCCGGCTTTTCAGCTCTGAAGAATTTTTGAGTAGTGGATACTCGTTAATTAGAAACAGTTACTGGAAGAAGTTTAATGGAGGAGAAATTTCTAAGTCAAAGAAAGATGATAATGACGATGATGATTCACAAGGAGATCCTGATTTACAAAAAGGGATACTTGCCTCCCTTTAAGAAAAGGAAGCTGGAAAATATGTGGCTGGAAATTCTGAAGAAGAAAGTTCTGAAGATAATGGTGATTCGGACTCTGAGACGCAAACTGAATCAAATAAAGAAGAGGAAGAAGGATATCAGTCACCGACTGACAAAAGTGTGCTCGAAATAGAAAAAGCTGAAGCTGACCAAGCTAGATATGATCAACCAAAAGAAGAAACTCATGACGAGTTTGATGTGAAACTGTCACCAGTAAGGGAAACTGATCCTTCTGCTCTAGAAGAATTGAGAAAACAGTCTGAAGAGAGAAGGAAGTCTGAAGAGTACAAGGAGAAACTGAAAGAAATCATCTCTCCGCTATCAAAAGAAAAGAAAGAAGCTGAGAAAGCATCTGAATCTGAGCAAGTTAAAATAGATAAGAAAGTTGAAACTGAGAAAGATGTGCCAACACAAGATGAGTTCATAAAGTACAAATTCAATGAGCTTGTGAGAATACAAAATGAAGACATAGGCATCTTTGGGAAAGTGTTACAATCAATGGAGGAAAATAAAAATGAAAGATCTAGCATGGAAAAGAGATTGGACAGTGTCAAACAGGATTGCCATGACATATTGATCGCAATCAGAAAGGCATCCATTGAGACTGAAGCTAGAAAAACTGAAACTCTGGAGATCGAGACTGGTTGGCATGGTCACAAATGTACATGACAGGATGCTTCTACTGGAAAATGCCATGAAAGATTCAGTGGTTGCACAAACCATATTGGCATCAAATCAACAACACTTGAACTCTTATATGAGGAGTCGGATTCGTAAAGATGATGTCAATAAGGGGGAAAGTGAAGCCATCTTACAAATCAATGCAGCTGAAATGCCTGGAGTTTTGGAAAGCATAGATGAGAAATTGGTCGAACTAAAGAAAACCAGAGGGGACTTGACTGATGATGAAATGGAGCTGATTAGAAAATTCTCTGAACCAACTGAGAAGAGACTTGGTTTAGATTCACAACTTTACAGCATTTTCAAGGAGCTACCCACTAAGGAAGTGAATCAAGAGAACAATCCCTAGAGAGCTTTCTAATCATGCAGAAAGTCCTTGTTCATTATTGGAAAAAGTTGACCAAATGGGAGAGAAATGGAACTTTAGAAAAAGCCGAGAAGAAAGTTGTAAGAGCTGAATCTGAGTTTATTGAAGATCTACTGAAGACAGCTACAAGTGAGAAGTTGAAGAAAACTGTGTTCTTATCCGCAATTCTGTTCAAGAGCAATTTTTTTCAAAACGCATAATATGACAAACTCATGGAATATTTGGGCAAATATCAATGGAATTGAGAGCAGTTCAACAAATCTTGCCATAAAGGAGATTGTTGAACTGAATGACAAGCAGATCAAAGAAACTGACCAAGGAAAAGGAAAGGAAGCTGGAACTTAGTTTCTTTTTCACATACCGTTATATTTTTTATACTTTATACCTTGTAACTCAGTATCATAAATAAAAACTCAGTTTCTCAATTCTTTGTGTTTATTATTGTTTTGTCTTTATCTTTTTGCATTGCTTTTAAGGAGGGTATTGACATCATCAAAAGGGGAAATTGTTGGAAATAAAAGTTATGTTTTGATGATGATTCGTAAGTTATTCAGTTATTATCTTAAACCCCATTGATGAAGTGTCATAACTAGCTATTATAGTGCAAGCAAAAAGATGTCTAATATTAATGTATAGGATTTAATAGAGTCTATATTTGTATAAGTAAATCAGACAAGCATTGTAATAGTTCTAGGATCAGAACTGAGAAAACGAGTAACTGACTTGTTGAGACTATGAAAACGAGTTCACAATTGAAGAATGAGAAAACTGACTCGGAACCTTGAACCTTGAACTGAAGAAGGTAAGTTCGCTGAGGGACACAGACTCGGTTGACTTATCTAGAAGCTGAAGAATTGAGGGACACAGACTCAGTTGTTGAAGACTGAAGAACTGAGGGTTCAAACTCATTTTATAAAGATTAAAGCCGAGACTGTAAAGTTAGAATTCATGCAACACTTTGATGACCTGAACTGACTTTATAAGATTTGTATAAAGTACCTAAGATACATAAGGACAATGTTATCTTAGAAGATTTATGAAGATATGGTGTACTCTGATTAAGTCAAATGTAATTAGATGAAGAATAGAGTACTGAGTTTTTGAAGAAGAGTAAAAGCTCAGTTAATGCTCTTAAAAGCTGAAAACTGACTAGTTCACAGAGAATCAGTTTCAAGCTGGAAGTATGAAAACTGAAGAAGAATCTGACCGTTAGAAATGTCAAAAAGTACACTGACACACATCAGTATAAGCAGGACCATCAACGGATACAAGGATTCAGATTCAAACGTTCAAATTCTTTCTAACCGTTGGAGATACCCCTATAAATAGGTCACTTCTACATCAAGAAGAAGTGTGGAGTTCCAAGAATAAATTTATCAAGAAAGATTCTATTAAAAAGGGAAGTAAATAAAAAGAACTCTTGATACAAACTTCATTGCAAGATCAAGAAATCTTCAAAGTGTTCTTCAATATTAAAAAGAAACATCAAGATCAAACACTTGAAGAAAAATAGAGCTTGAGCATATTATATACATCAAGAAGAAGAAGCTCAAATCACAAGTTGAATCATAGTTATTGATTCAAGTCTCAACTTTGATTTTATCAAAGGTTATAGACTGTGAAACACCAAGAAGGTGTGAAGGATAGTTGAGCTGCAGTGAGGAAGACTGTGTTTGTGATGAGCTGGTGAAGAGGCAATACTACCCTCTAAGGACCAGTGGTGCAAGCAGTTGCAGAGCAGCAATTCTACCTGTTCTATAGTTGCTTAGATAGTGAAGCTAGGGAATAGTCAATGACTATCATTTTAGGACTTTTTGTAACTGAGCTACCTCAAAGAGTTCCAGTGGAATTTTCCTCCGCATCACAGGGGAAGAGAGGATTGACAAGACTACACCACCTGGAACCTCTATAAATTCTATCTTATTTACTTATTTACTTTATGCATTTATTTACAGCATATCTCATCAGATCACACACTCAGCAAACATAAGAAACTGAGTCGGCATAGCAATGCATCTTACATCTACAAACTGATAACTCAAGTTTTATAAAAAGGCTTTAATTAATCCGATGCCGGTTAACTCAGTTAGGCATAAGTCAGTTTGACTTATACTCAGCTAAGTTAGCTTAACTCCACACAAGTTTAAGATCGAACTCAATCTGGTTCAATATTCAGTTTTAGGGTTTTTGGTGACAAGTTTATTCACCCCTCCTCTAAACTTGTGTCAGCCTTTCCAAAGGACCAACAAGGAGAAAAGAAGAGAGATATCATCATCTGAACCTAAGGGAAACCCTAAAAGAATGATGATCTAGATTCTGATGATAACTTACAGTTAGTCTTACTGATCTAGAAAGCTACTGAAAAGGGAAATGAAGTGAAGACTGCCGATGAAGGCAAATCAGTGGAGGATGGGAAAACAGGTGATGAGAGCAAGTCAATCGGTCAAGATAAACCTGTTGATTAAGTTCACACCGCTGAAGAAGCAAAGGCATCAGTTGTTATAGAAGTTGTTGAAGAAGGAAACTCAACAGATCCTGCACAAGTGGTTGAGAAAGAGCAATCATCCGAAACTCAAACAACTGACAAACAAGTAGATAAAAAGGATGCTACTGATCCGATACTTGAAGTTTTTTATCATGTTCGGACAGTTTCTGTTGTACAAGAAGAAGAAAATGCTCCATTGAGAAGCATAAACACAACAAAATTATTTGATGAACGGATTCAATAACAAATCTTAAGGTTGCTGACAATACAAAGCTGAAGACTGAAAAAGCTATCATTCCATTCAATCTAGTAGAGTTTGTGACAACTGAAAATATGGAAAGATTTAAAAAATGTCTTGATGCCTTGGTGGATCAAAGTCCACCCACACCAAAGTTTTCAGGAAATTTTAACATATATTTCCGATAGGAAAACTGTGGACGAGGACATGAAAAATGAGATACAGAATGACAAGGTAGTTGCTACTAATTCTATTGAAGAACTAAGCATGCTGAAGGAAAATCTCAAGAAATCAAGCAAATATGACAACGAGATTTTAAAATTTTTGAATTGCAAATGTATAACAGAGTTATTGTTTTTCGAAGCAATGTTGGATAACATGCATCAAACACAACTGGGTGTTGCAAATGGATAAGAGCTGATGCATGAACTTCTCTTTAATCTGAGTGATGCCAAAAAGGGGAAGATGAATTGAAAAGTCAGCAAATAATGTTTGAAAGAAGCACTGAGTTGACAACTCAACAATTATTCGATAAATATTGTCAACATGCTGAAAACATATTATCTCTTGATCATGCTCTATGGGAAGAGTTCAACAAGGTTTATTTTCCAAAAAGAAGAAGATTTCAAGACATGAACGGAGATGAAGCTCTACAATCCTTTCTATGTGAGGCGAAGCTTGCTTAAAAAATGAATAAATTCAGGAAAGAAATGAGGAATAAGAAGAGATACATTCCAACAGACAAAGAACAAGGGCTGAAGTTTGATCTGAAGGAATTTGAAGATTTCTACAACAATAGTTGAGATATTGGAGCATCAAAGTATGAAGCATGGGGAACCTGGAAGTCAGTCAACAATGTGGATTACTCAACTGTTGATGATATGATTACTGAATAATGCAGAAAACATGATGAAAAGATGATGTTGCAAATGAGCATAGATGTTGCCAAGAAGAAGAGAACTGCTTAGTGTTTAATTATTGTATTTAGTAATCAGTCTTCAAAAAGAACCTTTTTTAATTAGTTGAACAGTGATTCTAATGAAACTCCAGTTTTTGTTCTTTTGTTATTTTTATCTTTAAACTTTTCTTTTAAGAAGGGTTTTGGCATCATCAAAAAGGGGGAATTGTTAGGAATAAAATTATGCTTATGGTTTTGATGATGTTACATTTTGGTGAAGTTCTATAATTAGTTGTTATAGTGAAAAGTTAAAAGATGTCTAGAGATGAATGTATAGGTTTATTAAAGTCTGATTCTTGTATAGTTTTAATGAGACAAGCAATGTAATAGACATCTTTTAAACCTATACATTCATCTCTAGACATCTTTTAATGAAAAGTTCTATAACTAGTTGTTATAGTGAAAAGTTAAAAGATGTCTAGAGATGAATGTATAGGTTTATTAGAGTCTGATTCTTGTATAGTTTTAATGAGACAAGCAATGTAATAGGCTGCTGATAGGTTTTAGTGGAGTCCAGGGTGTTGAGATGAAGGTTGAGGATACAAACTCAGTAAAAATGGCTGAGGGTTCAAACTCAATTTTTACGACTAAAGACTGAAGGAACAAACTCAGATGAAGGCTAAGCCAAGGCTATAAAGTTAGAATTCAGGTAAGTCTGTGATAGCCTGGACTAACTTTATAGACCTTGTATTGAAGGTTTGAGATACAAAGAAAAATATGATGAAAAGATCTCAATTATACTTTTAGAAATGGTGTACTCTGATCTCACAAATCAAGATCATATGAAATATAGCAAATCAGCTGAGAATCGAAGAGCTGCTGAGTGTCTACCAAATTCAGATGTCTGCTGAGAAGCCTAAAGAAATCAGCAGAAGTTGAGTATTAATCAGCAAACCACGTCAATTCAATTTCTGAAACGTTTTAATGGATTTTGAACGTTGGAAATAATACTTGCAAGGCAATGATATCTAGAAAAATGTATTTCAACCATTAGATCAAGAAGGCAATCAACGGTGGAGCTTAAATGACTGTTACAAGAATTCCGGGATAATTGGGGTTTTATGTTTTTATTTAATTAAAAGGATTAAATAAAGGAATAAGAAATTAGAATAAAAGGAAATATTCTGATTGGCCGACGTAAACGGGAATTAAAGGTGTCGGGGTATTTAAACGGGAAAATAGAATTGATCCTCACTTCTCCTTCAGTTCTATTTTTCTTTCTGACGCTCTGAGACAGAAGAGGGCGCCTATTTCCATCAAAAGGCTCAACCTAGGTTGAATTTTGGTGTTTGATCCGTGGCTCGTTTGTGCAGACGGTAGTAGAAGAAAAGGTTCGGAGGATCGCGGTGATTCTCCCGATACAAACGATTTGTGATTTCGTTCCGGTGAGTTTTCATCTTCTTTGGCTTAGAACTTGATTAATAGCATCAAGGTGTCTTTGTTTTACCGTCGTTTTTTGACATCGTAGGAAGGTCCTAAGGTCTGGTTGTTTGTATAGGTTCAAGGATTAAGGCTTGTTGGTGCTTCGAGGGCTTGGAATCGTAGAACCACGCAATCAAAAGGTAACGTGGCTAGACTTCGTACTATTTTAGGGGCCCAATCAGTGAATTGGAGTTTTGTATGTTTATTTTCTGATTTACTGTTGTTTGGTGTATAAAAGGTGGAGTTGGGATTGGTTTTGGGTTGGAAATCGTACAGGGCTGTTCTGCAGTTTTCGTGCAGGATTTTGGGGCTATCCGTACGGATAGAAGGCTTATCCGTTCGGATAAGTCACTGGTTTGGAGTTTTGGGGATACTGTGAATTATCCGGATGGTTGGGTCATTTATCCGTACGGATAGACTGGTCATCCGTACGGATAACTTATCCATCCGTACGGATAAGAGTCTGGTTGGGCAAATGTTGGTTTGAGCTGTTTCATGGTGCCAGCTCATGTCCGGGCTTTATAATCTGATCTTTAATCTTGAACTAAGTCTTGAAGGGAGTTCCCACGCGCATAGAACCCAACCTTACGGAGTTTTCACTAACCGTGATCGTTCGTAGGGGACCGTGCGGAGAGCCTTGACGGACTTAGTGCTTTGACGAGCTAGTGTTCGCCATTGTCTGTGTATGTGCTAGGAGGTTAGAGTCTAGTGGTCTAGGACCTTGAGTAGATGATAGGGGCCTTTTATGTGAATGAACTAGGTGGCTAGTTAAACACTTAATAAACTACATATGTGTTAGCTAAAAGATTAAATGCTTTGGGAGGTTTGCGTAAGGCACGTTTATACTCCGTCGATGTGTTTATGGCCCGATGTGATGTGTGCCTCTCGTGGTCATCCGGACTTCCACGAGAGTACATGCACGGTCGGCGCACTATCGAACACAAGTTGTTCGTACTACGGAGACGTAATTCTAGTAGGTCGTAATCGTAACCGGTGCGCGTAATTACCGGTCGTATGTGTTCTTGCCAACCTTAGCGTGACAAATAGCGAGCTAAGCTAGAAACCCTAGGGACTTCATGTTGTGCCATGAACGCAATGTGATAGGTAGCTAGGTTAATAACGGAAAAGCTAATAAAAGACGGCGACGCCTTCTTACTGGTTGAGTAGCTATGATAGTGCGGAACCTACTCATGTTACTGTGTACTTTGTACTCACCCGTTATTCCCCTGTGTTTTGTCCCTTCTTTCTTTAGATGTGTATCCGGAGGATGACGAGACGGCTGAGGGTTATCCTGAGGACGAGGAATGAGTGAGATCTAAGCTTGGAGTCCAGCGGTTTCTTTGTAGTTTTGTTATCTTTCCTTTTATTTTATTTTTGTTAAAGGAGTTCCGGGGGTGTTGTACTTTAAGATTTGGATGATTTTCTTGGGTGATTAGTTTCTCTTTTGAATTCGGTTTTTGTAGAATAGCACTTGTAACTCTGGTTCGGTTTTTGGGGGACGTTTCAGTTGTTTGGTTTTTAATTTTAATTTCCGAGTTATCTTTTAGCTTCCGTGTCGTTTAGTATCTCTGATTATTGATGAGGCTGACGTTTATGCATTAAATTTTATTTATTGCTATGCGTGCCGAACGCACTTTTCCGGATAAGGACTCGGTATCCGGGAACGGGGCGTTACAGTTGGTATCAGAGCCGACGTTTACAGTGCTGTTTAAGTTAAATCATTCCTTTAAGATAAGTTAGAGCTTGTAGTAATCCTCTCTCTTGTTTTGGGTGACAGATGGTTCGTACCAGAGGAGGTGCCAACACGGATGATCAACTAGTCGGGGTGGAGAACGAGGAAGTTCCTGATGTAGTGATGGAAGAGGAGAATCGGGGAAGCGTGAAACGTGCGGAAAGCAATGAGGCCAGGGCCAATGAGGGGAGAAGAATGCCAGTTTGGATGCGAGCCCCTACGAGGAGGAGGAGTGGGGCACCACCTGTTCTCCCACCGATTAATATGTCCTCTTATGCTAGAGTGGGAAACCAAATGAGGATTCCTGAGGCCACCAGGGCCAACTCTCGAAGTGCTCCACCTAGGGACACCCCAGTAAATCCCTCTCAGTTTGTTGACCCGACCATTCCGCAGCAACCGCAAGATGTGTTGCGTTACTTTCAGCAGCTGCATCAAGTGCAACAACGAGGTCTATCCTCCAAAGAACGAGGCAATGTTGCAACAAAGCGAAGAAAGAGGGACTACCACTGTTAGTCAAGATTCGCAAGAGACAGCCCGTCCGTACTATGAGAAACCGATTGACTGGGTCGAAAAGATTAGGAAGTATCATGTGTCAGATTTCTTTGGAACATGAGTGCAGAGAAAGCAGATTTATGGTTGAGGGGTTTCGAAAAGAATTGTACCAGTATGAAGGCTCCGGAGGCGGAGTGGTTACCGACTGCTTTAGCGTTGATGATGGGGAATGCCCAACGCTGGATAGAGTCATATCAGAGGTTCAATGGAAACTTCACAACTTGGAAGGCTTTTAAGGAGGCATTTTACACAGAGTATTTTCCTCAAGCGGCTCGGACACTAAGTCCAAGGAATTTCGGACTTAAAGCGGAATCACGAGATGACGATCACTCGCATTCGCAATGGTTCAATGAGTTAGGTCGGTTCTACCCGGAGATCTCTTCGGATCGAAGAGAAGTATAGCAAAGTTCGCCGATGGATTAACGGGTGAGATAGCTAAGGGTATGTTAGGCCCACGACCGATTACCATGGCCGATGCTTGTGGATAGAGCCTTGACAGCAGATAAGCTACTGAGGAAGAATGCAGCTGCCGCAGGTACGAAGAGATCATTCTCAAGTTTTCAGAGGGGCAGCGGGACAGCACCAAAACAGGGGCAGAAGAAATTTAGGGTGCCGGGAACAACAGGCTCAGTTGGGAAAACAGCTCAGGAAAGTGTGGGTTCGTCGGTGAGATGTTATGGGTGTAGAAAGATTGGGCATTATTCTAGAGATTGCCCGCAAAGAGGAACGGAGGTTAGTACACCGGCCACTGGGGCCAATCTTCAGGGTGCTAAAAATGGGGGCAACAGGCCTACCAGGGTTTTTGCAGCGGACGTCGAGCCAGGAGAGGTGGATGATCTAGTGGTGACAGGTATCTTTTAATGTCTTTATTTTATTTTGAACTACTTAATATGATATGGCGCCGTATGATATTAACTGGTGAAATCTAAATAAATACATGATCGGGTACTATAATCCTAGAGAGTCTAGCAGTTATGGCACTATTTGATTCAGGAGCCTCAGGGTCTTTTGTGTCTACTAAGACAGCTAGGAAACTTAACCTACCATTGCAAGAGTTAGGGAATCCATTGTCAATAACTACCCCGTTGGGGAGGATGACTAAGTGCGCTCAACATTTACAACAAGTCGATATTAGGGTTGGAAGTCATAAGAGCCATCATGACCTAACAGTGATGGATTTCACTGACTTTGATGTGATCTTGGGAATGGATTGGCTATCCAAGAACCATGTGTTTCTGGATTGTCATGGTAAGAGAGTAATTTTCAAGGTTCCCGGAAAGTCCGCTAAGACCTTTCAAGGGAATGTGGTGAAGACTGGAAACGGTAAGCAGGTTGTAATCTCAGCAGTCAGGGCCATGAGGGCATTGAAGAAATGATGTGAAGGATTCATGGTGTTTGCCTTGAACACAGAAGTACAGAGAGCTATGCTGGAAGAAACCCCGGTAGTGAAGGATTTCCCAGAAGTTTTTCCCGAGGAGTTGCTTGGGGATATGCCGGATAGGGTTATCGAGTTTGAGATAAATTTGGTTCCCGGGGCTCAGCCTACGGCAAAGGCACCATATCGGATGGCGCCAGCAGAGTTGAAGAAATTAAAGGTTCAAATCAAAGAGATGTTGGAGAGAAAAGTGATACAGCCAAGCACGTCGCCTTGGGGAGCGCCAGTATTATTTGTAAAGAAGAAGGACGGGAGTATGAGGATGTGCATCGATTATCAGGCACCTAATAATTTGACAATTAAGAATAAGTATCCTTTGCCGAGAATCGATGATCTCTTCTGTCAGTTGCAAGGAAAGAAAGTATTCTCCAAGATCGACCTCAGATCTGGTTATCACTAGTTGAAGATCAAGGTGTCCGATATTCCTAAGACAGCCTTCAGTACTAGATACGGGCATTATGAATTTTTGGTAATGCCATTCGGGTTAACTAATGCACCGTCGGCATTTATGTACTTAATGCAGCGGGTGTTCATGCCGAATTTGGACAAGTTCGTGATAGTGTTCATCGACGACATTCTCATCTATTCTAGGGATGAGAAGGAACACGAGGAACACCTAAGGATAGTGTTGCAAACGTTGAATGACAGTCAGCTCTACGCGAAATTCAGCAAGTGTGAATTTTGGCTTGATCAAGTTAGTTTCCTCGGACATGTAGTCACAGGGGAAAAAACAAGGTGGACCCGGCTAAGATTGAAGCGGTAAGTAATTGGCCTAGGCCTACAACAGTAACGGAAATAAGGAGTTTCTTGGGCTTAGCCGGTTACTATCGAAAGTTTGTTCAGGATTTTGCGAGGATAGCCACACCTCTCACGAAGCTCACTCAAAAGAATGTCAAGTACGAGTGGACGGAGGAGTGTGAAGCGGATTTCGGACTTTGAAGGATCGGTTAACTACGGCACTGGTGTTAGCTTTACCAGAGGTTTTCGGGGATTATGATGTCTACACGGATGCGTCGGGCCAAGGTTTGGGTTGTGTGTTGATGCAGTCGGGAAAGGTGATCGCGTATGCTTCGAGACAACTGAAAGTACATGAGAAGAATTATCCGACTCACGATCTGGAGTTAGCAGCGGTAGTGTTCGCCCTTAAGTTGTGGCGACATTATTTGTACGGTGTGAAAGCGAGGATTTACACGGATAACAATAGCCTCAAGTTCTTCTTCACTCAAGAGAACTTGAATATGAGGCAAAGAAGATGGCTTGAGTTCGTCAAGGACTATGACCTAGATATTCAGTATCACTTGGGTAAAGCCAATGTGGTGGCGGATGCTTTGAGCCGGAGGGCGGTAAATGCTATTACGACAGTTCAGGAACTAGTTGATAAATTGGACGGACTTCAGGTCCAAGTGGTCGAACGAGGAGGTAAGACAGTCAGTTTGGTGCCATTGATGGCGAGGTCCGATTTGCTAGACGAGATTCGGGTTAAACAGGACGAAGACCCAGTTATGGTGGACTTCAAGCGGGTAGCTCGAGAGAAGCCGACAGTGGGTTATCAGTTGGACAAGAGTGGACATCTGTGGTACGGAGATTGTTTATGTGTTCCGGATGTGGATGGTCTACGGGACCAGGTCAAGGAAGAAGCTCATAGGATTGTGTTTGCGGTTCATCCCGGAGCCACTAAGATGTATAGGGACCTTAAGGAACATTATTGGTGGCCAGGCATGAAACTTGATGTTGCAACCTTTGTGGCTAAGTGTGACACTTGTCAAAGGGTGAAGGCGGAGCACAGGAAGCCTGGAGGCTTGTTGAAGTCTTTGGAGATCCCGGAATGGAAGTGGGAGAACATCACCATGGATTTCATTACCGGATTGCCGAAGAGTAAGGGTGGACATGACATGATTTGGGTGATTGTCGACGACTCACGAAGTCGGCCCATTTCTTGCCATGTAAGAAGGACATGCCAATTAAGAATTTCACCACCTTGTATCTTGATAATGTGGTAAGATATCATGGTGTGCCCCTATCGATTGTGTCGGACGAGACACACGGTTCACTAGTCGCTTTTGGAAAGGCTTGCGAGAAAGCTTTTGGGACCAAAACAAGACTTAGCACGGCGTTTCACCCTCGGACGGATGGACGAGTCCGAGAGGACAATTCGGACCTTAGAAGACATGCTTAGGGCATGTGTCTTAGACACGGGGGGTTCTTGGTTGGATTATCTCGGATTAGCGGAGTTTGCCTACAACAACAGCTATCACTCGAGCCTTGGCATGCCACCATTTGAAGCCCTGTATGGAAGAAAGTGTCGGACTCCTGTAGGGGAGAGACAACTTACGGGGCCGGAGCTGGTGCAATAGGCTAAGGATAAGATCGATCTTATTCGGAAGAATCTCAAGGCAGCTCAAGATCGTCAGAAGAGTTGGGCGGATGTCAGGCGAAGACCGTTGGAATTCGAAGTCGGGGACCGAGTTTATTTGAGAGCGTCACCGATGAAAGGGGTCAAGAGGTTCGGGGTCAAGGGAAAGCTCAGTCCGAGATACGTAGGACCCTTCGACATTATTGAAAGGATTGGACGGCTAGCTTATAGACTTCGATTGCCGGAATCGATGTCTAGAATTCATAATGTGTTCCATGTGTCGATGCTGAAGAAGTGTTTGACTCAAGCTGAAACTGATTCTGAAATAGATCCGGGGGTTTTGCAAGACAACTTGACATATGAAGAAAAACCGATCAAGATTTTGGATAGGAAAGAAAGGATGATCAAGCGCCGGATGGTCCCGTTAGTATTGATGACCGACTGAGGCCACTTGGGAAGTGGAAGCGGACATGATCATGGAATTCCCAGACTTTGTGTCTCTACCAGGTACGTTTCAGTTTCGAGGACGAAACTCTTTTTAAGGGGGAAGGGATGTAACACCCCGATTTTTACGAAAAGGGCAATTTTGTCTTTTAATGATAATTGGGGTTTTATGTTTTTATTAATTAAAAGGATTAAATAAAGGAAGAAGAAATTAGAATAAAAGGAAATATTCTGATTGGCCGACGTAAACGGGAATTAAAGGTGTCGGGGTATTTAAACGGGAAAATAGAATTGATCCTCACTTCTCCTTCAGTTCTATTTTTCTTTCTGACGCTCTGAGAGAGAAGAGGGCGCCTATTTCCATCAAAAGGCTCACCCTAGGTTGAATTTTGGTGTTTGATCCGTGGCTCGTTTATGCAGACGGTAGTAGAAGAAAAGGTTCGGAGGATCGCGGTGATTCTCCCGATACAAACGATTTGTGATTTCGTTCCGGTGAGTTTTCATCTTCTTTGGCTTAGAACCTGATGAATAGCATCAAGGTGCTGTTTTACTGCTGTTTTGACATCGTAGGAAGGTCCTAAGGTCTGGTTGTTTGTATAGGTTCAAGGATTAAGGCTTGTTGGTGCTTCGAGGGCTTGGAATCGTAGAACCACGCAATCAAAAGGTAACGTGGCTAGACTTCGTACTATTTTAGGGGCCCAATCAGTGAATTGGAGTTTTGTATGTTTATTTTCTGATTTACTGCTGTTTGGTGTATAAAAGGTGGAGTTGGGATTGGTTTTGGGTTGGAAATCGTACAGGGCTGTTCTGCAGTTTTCGTGCAGGATTTTGGGGCTATCCGTACGGATAGAAGGATTATCCGTACGGATAAGTCACTGGTGGTGAGTTTTGGGGATACTGTGAATTATCCGGATGGTTGGGTCATTTATCCGTACGGATAGACTGGTCATCCGTACGGATAACTTATCCATCCGTACGGATAAGAGTCTGGTTGGGCAAATGTTGGTTTGAGCTGTTTCGTGGTGTCAGCTCATGTCCGGGCTTTATAATCTGATCTTTAATCTTGAACTAAGTCTTGAAGGGAGTTCCCACGCGCATAAAACCCAACCTTACGGAGTTTTCACTAACCGTGATCGTTCGTAGGGGACCGTGCGGAGAGCCTTGACGGACTTAGTGCTTTGACGAGCTAGTGTTCGCCATTGTCTGTGTATGTGCTAGGAGGTTAGAGTCTAGTGGTCTAGGACCTTGAGTAGATGATAGGGGCCTTTTATGTGAATGAACTAGGTGGCTAGTTAAACACTTAATAAACTACATATGTGTTAGCTAAAAGATTAAATGCTTTGGGAGGTTTGCGTAAGGCACGTTTATACTCCGTCGATGTGTTTATGGCCCGATGTGATGTGTGCCTCTGTGGTCATCCGGACTTCCACGAGAGTACATGCACAGGTCAGCGCACTATCGAACACAAGTTGTTCATACTACTGGAGACGTAATTCTAGTAGGTCGTAATCGTAACCGGTGCGTGTAATTACCGGTCGTATGTGTCCTTGCCAACCTTAGCATGACAGATAGCGAGCTAAGCTAGAAACCCTAGGGACTTCATGTTGTGCCATGTTTTTAATTTTAATTTCCGGGACCGCCCAAATTTAAGAATTCTGATTGGTTGACATTCTGACATGTCAAGAGGACACTGACAAAGATGGTGGAGCAGTGCATGTCGGGGGTATATTCAGAAAAATCCAAGAAACAGTTATGGAATTCAAAATTCAAACGTTGGACATGCAACTATAAATAGAGGACTTAGCATCAAGGATCAATTACCGATTTACTGAAAATCTTGAGCATTATTGAGCAATCAAATTTCTGCTAAGTTATCTCCATCATTTGCTGAACTTTCAATGAATCGATCAAGATTTTCTTCAAGTGCCAAGTGGTCAGTAATCAATCCAAAATTCGAACACTTGAAGATCCTAAGCTGAATCACTTTCTTGATTCAACCTCTTTGTTTTCAAAAGTCTGTAAAGATTGACGTGCAACAGTTCCGATTAACTAACAACCTGACCGGTTTATTTATCTAGACATTGCCGGTTACATCATTTGAGAGACTAATGGAGAGCATTGAGATGCGACATTTGAAATACCTAAATTGATGTTTGGTTTAGGGGGACTAAATCAAATAAAGATAAATACGTACTCTTTTTCTCATTGGATTTTTCTTAGTAAGGTTTTAATGAGATATATCATATCTGTTGGTAGATATGTAAGAGAGAGTGTTATGCAAAAGATAAAATTATGGTTATCTATTATTCAAATTGATTTACATAGATTTTCTGGTTCTTCTACTTTATTTTATTCACATTATAATATGTACTATAAATATCATATTATACCTTTGAAATAATATACATACATTTTCCCCTCATCTTCACCCTTTGTTTTCTTCTTGTTCGTTCTATGTTATGTACTTAGTTTTATAACAAATTTGTCCTTGTTACCTTATTATTATGTTAATACACCTTACGAAATTTCTTTATCCCCGTTAACTTTAAATTACTTGTATAATAGTTTTAGAATTAGTTTTAGTGGCACGACGTTTTTACTTTGGACATTACATTCTTCGATTTTTTTACACGAACCCACGAAAATACTTTAGCACCACAAATGTTAAGAACGTCGATGCACAATGTTGGTTGAATGACGCTCGTTGTGTATAAGAAACGTTACTACCATTGATGCTACAACAATCGTCATCGTGGATGATATTTACGTAAGGTAAAAAACGTCAATAACAAAGACGTTTCTTTATGTGTAAAAGTAAACGTGGTTCTATGTAAGTAAATTGATATGCAATCTAAAATAAAAACGAGGTATCAATGGACCATCATTTTTTAAGTTATTTTAGCTAAAGTCGCCTAAAAACTATGTAACACGAATACGGACACGTCGCACGACATGACACAGACATGTTGCACGACACGGCTACAAGGCTAATTCCGGAATTCAAGGACACGACAACACGTGTTGAACAACATATATGTTGAATATATATATATATATATATATATATATATATATATATATATATAATTACTAATATTATAATGTTTATAAAATTCATTTTTTTTGCATAACTAGTCAAAGTAAAATATTTAATGCGTAAATGCTTTGAATATCTAAAATAAATATTCTACCTCTATATATGGTTAAAAATATAAAAAAAAATTGCTTTGACCATCAAAATATTACAATTTGTAAAAGATAATTGTTTATCAACAATAAACAAATAAGCTAAATACAATATATTACTTGTCAAATTATAATCAAGGTTGAAAATCATGTACTTGAACGTTTCTACGAATGTAAACTAAAATAAAGGGGAAAAAAACAAATTGAAAAAATTGCGTTCGGAAGTGTTAGAGAGTTAGGGCACCGTGTAGAGTGTGTCGAGAGCGTGTTAGATATTTAATATTTTAAATAATATTATTTTAATCACGTGTCGTCCACGTATCGTGTCGGAAAAATATTCAACAAGCCACACGACACCTATGACATGTTTGTTACACATGAATGAAATGATTTTTCCTTTCATTCCAATGTTTGTGTATAATTATAAGGTAATATGAATTTTTATAAATGGAATGAAAAATGATCATTCTCGTTACAATAAAAAATGGATAGAATGGAATGAAAATCGACAAAACACGTGAGTGGTGGATAAGAGTAAGGTGAGGTTGTGTGGGTGGTGAGGTGGGGTGGGATGGGGTGAAGTTTGGTAGGTAGTGGGGTAGGATAAGGGTGGGTAGGGTAGGGTAGGATGAGGTGGTTGGTAAGGTAGGGTAAGATGGGATAATGGGCAGGTAAGGTAAGGTACAATGGGGTGATGGGTAGGGTAGAGTGGCGTTAAATAAGGTATGGTGTGGTAGCGCAAGGTAGGATGGGGTGATGAGAATGGTAGAGTAAGACGAGGTGGTGGGTATGGTAAGGTGTGGTGAGATAGCGTAGGGTGTGGTAGGGTTGAGTAGGAAAGTGAAGAGGTACGTTGGGTGCGGTGGGGTGTGGTAATGTAGGGTGTGGGAAGGTAGGGTAAGGTGGTGGGGGTATGTTAGTGTAGTTTATGTAGGGTATCGTTAGGTAGAGTAAGATTTGTAAGGTAGAGTAGGGTGGTAAGGTAATGCGGGGTAAGGTAAGACGATGTAGGGTATTGTGAGATATGATTGGGTAGGTGGGTGGTAGAGTATGTTGAGATAGTGTGGGTAATTAATGAGGTAGACTGCAGTGGATGATTGGTAAGGTGATTGGTAGGTAAGGAAGAGTGGGCAGAGTAGGGTAGAGCGGCGTGATATGGTAAAGTGAGTGATGTGATACAACTACCCCAACCCCATCTCATCCCCATTTACCCTTCCCCTTCCACCATATCCTACATTATGCGCCATACCGTACCCCTAACCCACCCCACCTAACTCAAATCCATAACCCAACCCTACCCTTACTGATCACTCAATTTGTCGCCATTTATATAAGGGTAATGATAGAGTTACTCTCTCAAGTCTACACCATTTTTACTCCCAACATAATCTTGTGGTTGCGATTTTTTTAATTTCTTAAAATATCTTTTACAAGTGAAAAACATGTGGTGAGATGATGATAGTGTAAAAATGCTGTAGACTTAAGGGAGTAGCTCTATCAGTTCCTATATATAATTTGTTTCATTCTATTCTTTCACATTGAATAATCTTTTTAATTGAATAAATTTATTTCATTCATTCTTATGATTTTTTTATATTATTTTATTTCAATCTACGTAACAAACATGTTACTACATTTAAGGGTTGGTGCTTCAATCCTATGATTTTATTTATTTTATTTTAATCGTGCGTAACAAACAGGGTCGGTGCATCATGGGTATGAGAAATTTAACTAGTCATCCTAGAAACGTGTAGTGTTGTAGCCCAACTCGAGTCATGCCTGCCTACGAGTTACTAGTCGGAGTATATTCCCATATTACTGCGCAAACTACTGCTCCCCTGCTTAGTCGGGAAGCGATCCTCTCCGCAATCAAATGGACTCGCCGTCGGCCTCGTCGAATCTAACCGTTCTCCCAGAGGAACCAGCCGAAGCACCTCCCCATCAGAGCAATTTAACTGAAGAAATTGTGGTTAATAAGCCGTCCGCGTTCTCTTCCGTGCCTGCTCGTCCACCAATTCAGTAAGCTGAGACTTCCTTTTTGTCAGTATGATCATCTATAAGTTCTCTGTTTTTGATCAATTTGATCGGAAAACTCATATTGGTGATCAACATTTGGTTCATCACAAAAAAGAAAAAAAATAATGCTTTAGGTTTGAGTCTGTACCGTTCAATGCATTGGTGACGGCTCTATTTCTGAACTTAAATATTGAAACGTGTTATTCATCATTAGGGTTTATAATAGTGTCAATGGACTTTATTTTGCTAATTCGTTTAGCCGGGCAACTTCTTTCGTCATATGGAAATGCTACTTTTTTCACACTTTGATAATGATAATTGCTATAGTTTAGCCTTTGATATCCAAGTGTTAAAATGGATAAATATTTCATATTTGAAGAGATGAATAAAGTTAGGAACTTAGGATATTTTTTGGATTTCATAAGATGAAGAAGATTGCCTAATGATTATCTTTTTAAATACGTCTTATGAAAGGAATACTGTAATGGGAAAATTGAACAGCTTTGGGTTCTCTTTTTCATAGTGTACTTTGATTATCATAGATGCAAAATATTAGTAGCTCGTAGGGATACAAGGACTTGACCTATGATTATCATGGTATGTACATGATCATCATATATATAAAGTATATATCGCTAGTTAAATATTGGAGTGTTTATTTTTATTACACTCTCAGTAATAAAATTGTCACAAAAGGGGTTTTGAGTGGTAAGATAGTTTGTTGATTTGGGAAAGATTTCCTTGATTCTTGTTGGCTTTCTAAGTCATCACTTTGGTTAGCTTAAATACTCAATGACGTCAAATTCATCTTTGTGTGTTATGGCAGGAAGTCATCAGAAAAATTTGCTCCTCTAGATTGGACAAGCTATTTTGACAGTGAAGACGATGTTTGCATCACTGGTTCTGATAATGTCTGATTAGCTTGTATTTCAGACTTCGTGTTCTTGATGATTCTTTGTTCTTTTCTAAGTAAGACTGAGTTTCTTTGTTCTGTCATCTCAGGTCTTTCATGTTTACATGGCTGGAACAGAGGGACCAGTTGTCTTCTGTCTACATGGAGGAGGTTATACTGGGTATGTTTCAATTATCCTACTATATGGATCCATGGCCTCCCTTTTTTTCTCCTGAAGGTTTAATTGTTGAAACTTTGATATTTCTCCATTCCTTGTATGGTATGCATTAGTTACTGCACTGTCGACGTTTATTTAAAACTGTTCTGGTTTTATAGTCATAATAATCAGTTGAGACAGAAGAGTTTTCTTTCCTTAATAAATTGGTTAGTTCCAGTTGAGTACACTCCATCCCAATATTCTAGACCTTCCCTCTTTTTTGTCCCAAAATGTATCCATCTGCTGATCTGCGTCAGTGGATCACTATATCTAAAGATTGAATTCCAAGATTTTAGCTCTTAATCAAGAAAAAAACGAGAAAAACAATAGATATAATCATCCAAGGTGTCTGTATTTTGCAGTTGACTTTACAGTAGTGTCTAGAGGAGTATCATAAATTCATTCACTGCTTAAACCAGGAATCGTATTAGCTCTTGCTCCACCTCTGTTCTCAGTCTAAAAAATGTGCTAGAATAAGGGGTCTAGCGAATAGCTTTTGCTTGAGTTCACTTAATTTATCTGTCCCGTAGTTTGTCTTGAAGACGCAGTTAAGCAGAGTTGTAATAGATTGATCTATGTGCTTTTCTGACTAGCTGGTCTTCTTGTAATCACTCATTTGATTCCTTTGTTAGACATGAACAATTTAGCACATGTAGTCGCATTGATGTACACTGTTCTATTTCGTTGCAATTCATATTTTCACAATTCAAGCAAATGCTTCTGACCATTCTTCTTTACAAACATCATTACCAAACCATTTCAAATTCATGGGATTTTGGATTACATTAGTTAATGTTTTCTTTTTTTCCTTTTTTTTTCCTGCTCCTCTCTCTCTTTCTCTCCAGGCTCTCATTTGCATTATCTGCAAGTAAAATTAAAGAGAAAGCTAGGGTAGTTGCTTTAGACATGAGGGGACACGGCAAGTCGTCCACAGACAACGAACTCGATCTCTCCGTTGAGGTGAAAAATGTACTTTTGTTGAATTATTGAGGAATAGATTCTCCTGGCATTTTCCCCCGATTTATAATTTTTATGTTTTTTATGCCAAACTCATTGTGCATTCTTCACCGGGTTAATTTACTCCTAAACAGACTTTATGCAGTGATGTGTTGGCTGTTGTGAAGGCAATGTATGGAGATTCCCCTCCTGCAATTGTTCTTGTTGGCCACAGGTTATGCCCCTCTCAATAAGATAGCCTCCTTAATTTCAATTCATGCTGCTAACATAGTATTGAAGGATGCGTTATTACTAATCATTCTTTGATTTATCACTATTGTAATTGCCTTTCCATCAACTGTTACGAGTGCAATAATTTAGTATATAATTAGACAAAAACTGCAACAACACCGCCGACTTTTTCTCTCTATAACTTTGTACCGTTCTTATCCAAAATGAATATGATAAAAAATTTATTCAGACTCTAAATTATTCTACACAGTCACATGCACGTTTTATTTTTCCATCTTTTTTAGGTTGATGAAGTGTTGATAAATGCTATTTTTTGTAACAAGTCTTTTATAGTTGGTTTTTATTTAAAATAAATTATGTGTGCCGCAGCGGTAAAAATAGAATTTTATTCCTAAAGTAGGGTTTAGAGTGGCGGGTTCCTAATCATAGGAGCTTGCCTTAATCATTACTCTAGGTATTTTATATTTAAGGTTGTTACCTCTATGTAATCAGAGTGCACAAGTTTTAATAACAAAATCTCTTATTTATTCCAGCTATTTGTACATGGTATTAGGCTTGAATGATCAAACACAACCACCAGTTATAAAGTAGCAATGGATTAAGGAATCCCCCTTCCTCCCCTGGTATTCATCAGAGAAACCTTAAATTCTTCTGAAACTAAGGTGGATCCAGCACACTCGGTGGAGAAACCAACACCACCGCATCATCAGCTCTATTGACAACACAAAACTCAACGGAGAAAATTACACGGAATGGTCTCAAACCATAAAACTTGTATTTGATGGCAAGGGAAACGTGGGTACCGCACTAGAGAAGCCATTAAACAAGTATCTAAGATCCCAAATCAGGGATTTAAAGATTAGAAAATTCAATGGCGATGGCTTGACTCATCAACTCGATGAAATCCTTCATCGCCATACCACACATGTTTCTTCCTATTGCAAAGGATATATGGGAGACATTCAAGGAGATGCATTATGATCTGGAAAATACATTTCAAATGTATGACTCGAAGATCAAGCTTTGATCTACTAAACATGGAAGTCGTGATGTCATTTGCCTACTGCAATGAGATGGTGACACTGTGGCAGGAGTTGGAGTTGTCGTATGACAACTCTTGGGATTGTCCCAATGACAATGTAATATTCTAGAAAAGGGAGAGTTCTCAAAAAAAAAAAAAAAAAAAAAAAAAAAAAAAAAAAAAGAAAAGAAAAGGGAGGAGAATGATAGTGTACTCCTTTGCTGGCTTGAATTCAGATTTGGATGAGGTTGATGAGAGAATTCTAGGAAGAGCCCTTTAGAAGGCAAGACAAAGGGTGATGAAAAAGGATCTGAATCGGGGGGGTCGAAACATTTGCACGGTTGTCAACAGAACTGAGATTGATAGATGGAGAAGAAAGTAGAAACTCTGGTGTGACCACTGTGAAGAAAACAGGGGCACAATAGGGAATGCATGAACAACCCCCAAATTGGAAGCCTAGGAATGCAGAGGTGAGTAAAGCAGCTAACCAGGTTTCATAAGATCCGAGATTTAAAAACTCTTTAGGATCACTGAAGTTCACTACAGAACAATTAAAAGCAGCTAAGCAAATTACTCCAGCTCTAGCCGTGTTTTGGTTTACTCCTCCAAGTCACCGAATTTCCCTCTACAAAGCTGCAATAACCAAAAGCTGACATCCTTGCTTTGGATCCGGCCTGGTTTGCATCACTGTAGACTTCTGCCTCTCTATTTTCTTTTTTGTTGAAACACAACCTCATACCTGGTGGACTATTAAGATGCTTTACAGTCCTGTACACAGCCATATACTCACCACTCGAACTACAAAGTTATCTAGCCTAGTGTGAGCCATATATATCAGCTTGCGAACATCTCACATTTTTAAGATTATTCATTAGTATTTCAACCCAAGCCCTAGGGCTCTGTTTAAGTCCATACAATGTGTAGGAATGTTATGAATATTTATATCTTACCTTGTACAAATAATAAGTACATGTAATAACTCATTTATTTGTATTTCTTATTTCTGCCCGACATTATGTTTGTGGGCTGCTGCTAATTTTAAGTGTTAGGGAGGTTGTTTATTACAACCACTTTAGTTATGTAGCTGTCTTTTACTTTTGTCCCTTGAGATTCCTTGGTTTACTATTTAAACCAAGCTTATTGTTGTAATCCGACAATAAGAAGAGTTCATTTTATCTTCTTCTTTCACTCTTCATGGTATCAGAGCTAGCCCATCCTTCTCACTCATGAAGTTCAAATTTCTGATCTTCTAAAATGTCTACTATTTCTTCACCATCAACTGAAATTGCTTCTGCAGAAAGTGGGTCATTACCATCCGCTAGCAATCCAGATATCAACTTTACCACCGATCTCAATACATAAATTGAATGGTGGTAATTATTTCCTTTGGTCTAGGTTGGTAAAAATGTTCGTAACCGGCCAAAGGAAGATGGAGTACCTAACTGGGAGCATGAACCTGAATCTTTTGACCGAAAATTCAAGGCAAAATTGCATTCTTAGTCCTGTAACTGGGCATGCTTTTAGATTTAGTCCTGATTTTACTCCGATCACAAAATTAGTCCTATAAGTCGGTTTTTTTGTTTCGCGAAATTGGTCCTGTGCATCGGAAAATGCTGACTAGGCTCATTTTTCTGGCCAAGCATGATGACATGGCTATAGAAAATTACCATGTCAACCCTCTTGTCCACGTAAGCAACAGTTAGGATAATGTTTATTTTATTTGATTAAAAAAGAAAAACAAATCCCAAAACATCATTTGATTAAATAGATGTACGTAGCTCGGTAAGCTGTTATTAAATAGATGTAGGTTGGTAAGCTTCTCATTAAAGAGCCAAATTTTCTGGGATTTCACTTTCCAAATCGTGTTCATTGAGATGCAAATTTTGCAGGGCTAAACTAGTATGGCTTTCTAGGATTTTCACGGTTAGATTATTTATAGACGTCCAAGTTGTATAAATGAGTCCAGCATTTCGCCGGAGAGTTTATTGGAGAAGAGCTCTATTTGCGTAGCACTTCTCAGTCTTCCGATACTTTCAGGGATTTTTCCGGTCAGATTATTGCCGGTAAGGTCAAGGTTTTTCAATGAGGTAAGCTTTCTGATTATTCCGGGAAATTTCCAATAAGATTGGATTCGTATAGCCTGAGATTTTCATGTTTTGTGAGTTGCCCGATATCAAGGGGGATTTGGCTTCGCTCGAACGGGTTCATACCAATTTGTAGCCGAGTCAACTCAGTCAAATTAGACAAAAATCTATGCAAGGAAAGGATCCATTAAGTAAATTTGAAAAAAAGACTGAGCATCTGGAGTTTCGGTAACGGGTGTCCATAACTTGCCGGAATCCTTCCGGAAAAAATGTTTTGTGCAAGGTCAAAACCCGTAAGATTAGAAAACTCGAGTACCAATTCAGGCAAGCTGGCGATGAAGAGATCAGCAGAGGTATTGAAGAAATGTAGATGAGAACAAAGAGAAGATCTTCCGAAGAAACATCTTTGGTGAAGTAATTATTAGAGAGGTCGAGAATTTCAAGCGCTTGAATAGATCAAAAGTACTCCGGGAAGTTGCCTGAGAGTCCGAAATTGTAAGGTTAACTGAAAGTCTGATAACAACGTTATCAGAATCACAATCAATGCCGGTCCAGTACTTGTAAGAGGCATTGATTTGGGATTTGTTTTTCTTTTGGAATTAATTTTTCTTTTTTTAATCAAATAAATAAACATTATCCAATCTAATGTTTGTTTTCCCTCCTAATTGTTGCTTACGCGGATAAGAGGGTTGACTTGGTTATTATCTATTGCCATGTCATCATGTTTGACCCAAAAACTGAGCCTAGCCAGCATTTTTCGACGCACATGACAAATTTTAAAAAAAAAAAGACTCATAGGTCTAATTTTGTGACCGGAGTAAAATCAAGACTAAATCTAAAAACGTGCCCCTTACCGGACTAAAAATGCAATTTTGCCCAAAATTCAAGCGTTGGGACACTGAAAATAATTTGGTAATGTCATGGCTAATACGATCCATGACTCCAGAAATAAGTGAAAATTTCATACTTTATGAATGTGAATAGCCGTGGATCAAGAAGGTGTTAGAAGATGCGCATGTGCCATTGATATTTCCTAAGAAGCTTATACTGTGACAACAGGGCTACAATTTCCATTGCTTATCATCACATTCAAAATGACAGGACCAAACGCATAGAAGTGGATAGGCACTTCATGAAGGAAAAGCTGGATCATGGGCTCACATGCATACCTTTCCTACCTTCGGTAGGTGGCAGATGGGTTCAAAAGGCCTTGATAAAGTAGGGGTTTGATGATTATGCCAGCAAGTTGGGCATGCTGATCTTTCTTCCTTTGGAGTGCTGGATCCAAAGGAAGGAAGTCGACTTCTGGTTATTGCAGCTTTGTATGGGGAAATTCGGTGACTCGGGGGAGTAAAAACAAAATGTGGCGGCTATAAGCTCAACTGAGGCTGAATATCGAGCTATGACACACGGACCGTGTGAAGAGCCGTGGATCAAGCCATCAAGGTGTTAGAAGATGTGCATGTGCCACTAAATTTTCCTAAGGAGCTATACTGTGACAAGACTGCAATTGCCATTGCTTATCATCACATTCAACATGACATGACCAAACGCATAGAAGTGGATAGGTACTTCATGAAGGAAAAGCTGGATCGTGGGCTCAGATGCATACCTTTCCTACCTTCAGCAGGTGACTTATGGGTTCACAAAGGCCTTGATAAAGCATGGGTTTGATGATAATGCGAGCAAGTTGGGCATGCTGTTCTTCGTTTTCAACCAGAGGGGGAGTGTTAGAAAGATTTTTTTTTAATAAGTCTTTTACAGATTTTTATATTTAAAATTATTTGAGTGTGCTGCAGTGGTAAAAATAGGGTTTTATTCCTAATGTAAGGTTTAGAGTGGCGGCTCCTCAATCATAGGAGTTTGTCTTGATCATTACTCTAGTTTTTTTTTGGCTGTTGCCTCTATGTAATCCAAACACACTTGTTTTAATAAAAAAAGTATTTTCTAATCATCCATAGGAATATTAAGCAAGAGAGAAGAAGATAACTGAACTTTGAATGGTTGCATGTATAGAATTTTTTTAGGAAAGGGCAATAAGAATTCTTACAATAAGAATTCTTAGGTGCAATCTCCTACTGAAGGAAAATACTGTAATATAACGGAACCTGTACAATTTGCTTATATTTGGCTCTTTATTTGTAAGTCATTTTGATGTTCATGACTATTTATTTACAGTGTTCTAAAAGTCGCAAAAAGCGATCGCCTAGGCCCTAGGCGACCCCCGGGCCTCTCGACTTGGCTCTAGGCGATCTCATCTGGGCGGCAGGATGCTGGGCGATTTTCTGGACGTTCCTGGGCGCTCCTAGGCCTTTTTAGGCGCTCTTGGGCGACCTGGGCGCTCCTAGGCGACCCTAGGCAATTAGGGTTCCATCTGGGCGAACATCCAAGTTTTCCCAAGTGTTTAGACAAGAAAGAGGCATATAGAACACTCATACCTTGATAGTTGATACTGCTGGGCAATAATGATGATGTAGTGTATCAATTTCCCACAATAGCGTTTTGATGGCACCGTTTAAAACCCTAAAACCGCCTAGGCGCCCTAGTAGCGTACCGACTTCGCCTAGCGATTTTTAGAACATTGTTTATTTATGTAATATTTTAATTTAATTTAATTTTTTTTTGGGGTGAGAAGTCGGTCAAGTTTCGTAATAAATGCGAGGCTATATATGCCTTTACACCAAACTGAGCCCTTCTGCTCTAGAAGAACTGATTGTATTTAACAAAGGATGTTTGAGAAATCGTTTCTTGCTAGTTTAGGCAGTTTGTGGAATTGTGGGTTTATACCATATTAAGTTTCTTTGCCACTAAAGAATGCTGGTATGTTGTATCAAGTAACTACTTTTTTGGGTTATATACGCACTCTGACATTTTCCATCACAGAAGAACATGTAGTATTGCAATTTTTTTTTAAATGCAAATTGTGTGAAAGTGTTTCTGCATATGAAATCATTCTGAAAGGAGATTCAGGTTCCTTAATTTTGTTCCTTCTGCCCATAGTTTTTATTCTGATTGGTTTGCACCCTGGTGCAGCATGGGAGGGTCCGTCGCAGTTCATGTCGCTGCAAAGAAAGTGCTTTCTAGCTTGTGTGGCCTGGTGGTCGTTGATGTTGTAGAGGTTTTGCCTGAAACATTTTTATTTATTCGGAATATGCTGTGCCGATATTAGTTTAACCTTTTCCATTTCTAGGGTACAGCAATGGCTTCGCTGATCCATATGCAGAAAATTTTGTCCAACAGAATTCAGCATTTTTCCACCATTGAGAAAGCAGTAAACAATCTCTTGAAATTCGTTCCGTTATGTTCTATTTTCTATTTTATTTAAGTATTCTGGTTAGCAGATATTGACAAGAATCTCTGCAATAGATTGAATGGAGTGTCAAAGGTGGCTCTTCAAGAAACATTGAATCTGCACGTGTGTCAATACCCAGCACACTAAAGTATGATGAATCAAAAAGATGGTGAGTGTGCTTTTTGTAGTCTTGTCTACATAGAGATTTGCTTCTTGTGTGAATTGCAAATAACCTTTCTTTTAATGTATAAGAGTTTTTGCTATTAGTTTCACTTTCATGTTGTTGACTACCAATGTTTTTGATGCAGTTATACCCATAGAGCAAGGCTAGAGGAGACAGAGAAATATTGGAAAGGATGGTATACTTGCTCTTTTTGTTACTACACCATTTATCACGTTTGATGTTTATCGTATAACTTTATTTTGCCGTTTTATTCTTCCGTTTTATTTTTCTGTCGGCTCCTGACAATCCTATCTCATTGTTTGTTATTGCACATTTACTGAATCGAACATGTTTGTCATAATGCAATACTTTCCTTTATTCTGATCCTAATTAATCTCTCCTCATGGGGTTTGAAGTTGTATATCTTAATCCTTTGGAGGTGTTTAAGTTTGTATAGAGTTCATTGGTTCACAAACTTGAGGATTGTGCAACTGTAGCATGTTTGATATGTTTATGCTTACATCTCGTATTGACAGTGTAATACATGTGGTTTTATATTCAAAATGTTAAGTGGTCTGAGTTTATACAGTAATTTTCCCTCTGAAGGTTATGGAGTTATGTTAATAAAGTACAATTTTGTTTTGCAGGTATGAAGGACTTTCAGAGAAGTTTTTGTCTTCTCCAGTACCAAAGCTCTTGCTTCTAGCTGGAACGGATAGGCTGGACAGGTTATTCCAAATGTGCTTAAGAAACTTGTAGAATGTATAACTTTTTTCATGTGGTTAACTAGCTGATGTAACACTTCGAAGAAGAAGATAGAGAACAACCCAGCTGAACGGCTCGGGTTACTCAGGTTGATAATTTAACAGCAAACATACAATAATGTTCTTACAAAGCAGCATAAAGGGTTTAAATACTTCAACCCTTAAAACATGACAAAAGACTAACTTACCCTTCTCTTTACAAAAATAATAAGCTAGTAATAATAAATCAAAACAGGAGGCAATAATTAAAATGCCGCTGCATCACTAGCTCTAGTTTCTTGTTTTCTCATTGACATAACTCCATTTAAAGGCAAGATAGCTGTGTTACCCTGCAAATTGTTGACAAACTTATTAGGAACACCAGTATAATAATATTAGGTACACCCACTGTCCCAAATTATAAGCAATTTAATGACTTTTTTTTTCCCCAATCTGTCCATGTTTAGTTACTCTAAAGATATGGATGTTCTTGATTAGTTACTCTTATGGATGTCCATGATTTTATACTCTAAAGTTAGACACATTTGATGAGTGTGATTTTGTAAATCACATATTCTTGTCCTGCCGCTATCCTTATCCGGTACATGCAGGAGAGTTTAGTGCTTTGAACTGTCTTTTCACCTTTTTAAATGTACTTGAGTGAAAGATATATTACTACCTCTGAAGGCAAGTTCAAGTTCCTTGCACCTTCCTGGTGGATGAGGTTGTTCAGCATGTTATTGCCATGGTTGTCAAAGGTGCACCTAGGCGTCGGTTAGGCGAAATGAGATGGTCCAATGTCTCAGGGATCATTTTTACCGCCTTTTTATGCAAATCCTCGTAAATTGCTACGGCTTATGTTTGATTTTTTTTTTTTGGGGTAAATTTTGTGTGGGTCTATCTTTAATGTTCAATATACATGAGTACTTTCAAAGTCATATGCCACAGTTTTGACATAACATCGAGGGTGTGTTTGCTTTTAAATTCAATATCACATTGCGACCAACCTGTGGTGACATGTTGTATACATCAAGTTCATATGCTCGATCGTTTCAGTTATTTTTGCATGTCTGTGTTGCAAAATAAGGATTTTGTTTGTGTTAAAAGTGGAGAAGAAAAGAAGTTGACATATAGAGGAAGAAGTAGAATCAAAATTTACTATCTTCTTTGGTCCACCTCTCATATATATAGGAAGTTACATTGAGTTAAATATGGTGACTAGAATCACCTAATCAAAGCCCAAAATCACTCGAGAATAGTCACCTAATCATTACAAAATCATCTCTAAGTATTACAGAATATTCTAGGTTCCTAATCATGAACATGGACACCTCTTTATTCTAGATGTATGTTCACACTTTATTCTTTAACAGTTCAGTTTTATTGTTTGTTGCCTGCTCATGCCAAACACTCGTTTTTTGATGCCTAGGTGCTAGGTGATGCTTGTTCCTTGGAAATAATTGATAATTGTTTTATAGTCTTTGTGGGTTCGATATCCGATTCGTTAAACTATGTTACTTTTAGTTGGAACTGATAGGCTGGACAGGTTATTAGTACTAAACGTGTTTAAGAAACCTGCAGAATAAAACCCGTTATTACTCCACAGGTTGGAACTGTTCAATTTTTTTATGCTTTACAGTTGGATGAGGTTATTCCTGCAGCATGTTATCTCTGCATAAATGTGTAGTGATAAAATTGCATGCATCTGATTACTGAGTGCCGTTAAATCTGGTAACTATGTATGTATGCCAAAGAAAAATGTGGTGTGATAATTTAGCTGCTAATCTTAGCACAGGAGAACGTAAACCTTACTGTATGCGCATATTATCCATAACTTGTGACCCATTTCTCCCTATAATATGGAGGTGAACCATATTAAAGTTCTGCCACATATTCAGTTGAAATTTATAAAAGGATGCTATACACTATAATGACTTCCCATTGAGTAGGCAGGGGCTGCGGCAAAGCAGATGAGATCTGAAAGTGTCCTGCGAAGTTAACCTATGCTTGGCGTCAACACTGTTAAACTGATGGTTTTACAAGGAGTACAATGTGCACCCTTCAACATATTGTAGAACATGCCACCTAAGGACTTGACACAAAACACCTATTTTAAAATTTTTTTTGTGTGCCCCTAACAGGGTTCGAACACTGGTCTCCATGCCACGTTATAGTCTAGCTCACCACTAGACCAATGCACCTTGTGCCAAAACACCTATTTTACCTGTTGGGAGTTTGATCAATATACTGCTCTTACACTATATTAATTGCCATCTCATTTCATAGTTTAAACTCAAAACTTTAATCTGTCATTATGACGTACAGCCTGTGGACGTAACTTGACTTTTGATTCCATCTATGCAATGCAGAATAAGCAATTTCTTGCTTTGCTGTTGCACGTAGGTATAAGGGCTGAGCATTAAAGCATCCTGCTTATGTAGGGTTTAGGCCGTTTATGCTTAATGTATGCAATCTTATCTTATGTTTACATCAGAGCTTGTTTCTGTGGCTTAAACCTTTAAGTTCTTGTCACACGGCTATATCTTTTACCGATGATGTTAGAAGATAGTTATAAATACACCAAATTTTCTGAGGACTGAAATTCTTCTTATTTATGAACAACCAGCTATACTATTGGGTATGGCCATTAATGATTATAAGAAACAAATCCACTTATTTGCGATAAACTGTCAACTATTGCTTTGAAACAGTTCTGATAAACATACTAAACTGGCGTGGATACGCCTTTAGGAGTTATATTATTCGTTCACTTTCTATTTTATGCAGCCTAAACTTGGGTATACGAGATGCCATGGGCCTGTCTGGATGAGTTATTGTGCCTTTATTTTTATTCAGTGAATAGAATTTGGTTAAGATGTTTGGATTGCATCGAGTATCATGGCTAATAAAGTGGGTGCTGTGTGTTGTGCGAAGAAAATTACAAAATGATTAATCTATTCAAATGAAAAAAGTGGTTTGAATAAAGTAAATTGATTCGTGCACACATGCACCCCGCGATTCAGCCTTGAGTTATTGAAACTCTGGTGTACAAAAGTTGTCCATTGTTGTATTCATTTTTCTGTAGAAGATTGTTGATTGCGTAAGCATGTGATTAGTTTCAACTTGATGCTGAAACTCTGTTAATTTCTCCCAGAACCCTAACGATAGGACAAATGCAAGGAAAGTTTCAAATGGTGGTTGTCAGACACACAGGCCATGCAATTCAAGTCAGTAAATTAGTTTCATCTATCATGTCTTCTAGGTAATGGTTTGAGTTCGAAGAATCTGATTTTAGCGGCATTGATTTTGCAGGAGGATTCCCCGGACGAATTTGCAAATTTAGTACTTCATTTCATATCTCGTAATCGGATTGGTCCTTGTGGTGTTGAGGTTGGTCCTTTTGTCGCTTCTGTTCTTGTTCCTTTTTAGGCTTTTTTTTTGGCTTATGGTAGATGTTATAGTTTTTGTAAGAGCGGAAGCTAGATGGAAAGAAGAGAAATAACTTATATTATTTCAATGTAAAAGCTTGAGTTTACAAAGAGGGAGCTGGTTTGTTTATTTACACAAACCAGTCCATAAAGCAGAAAAGGGAACTAGCCGTTGGGCTGTCAAATCCAACTGCTAGTGGGACTTTTAGTCCACAAAACAAACCCGATAAAGGTTACAAGGTAGGAAAAAACTAGTTACATAATAAACTAATTAAATAAGACACAAAAGGCAACTCAGAAGGGACATTAGATTTCCAAGATAATCTAACACTCCCCCTCAAGCTGGTAGATGGATGTCAAACATTCCCAGCTTGCCAACATTCTCTTGGAACATCTTCCCAGGTAGCCCTTTTGTGAACATGTCTGCAACTTGATCTTTAGAGGACACAAATTCAGTTGAAATCAAACCACTCTCCAGTTTTTCTTTTATAAAGTGCCTGTCAACTTCAATGTGTTTAGTTCTGTCATGTTGCACAGGGTTGTGTGCAATCTCTATGGCAGATTTGTTGTCACTTAGTAACTTCATAGGGGAAATCCACTGAATCTTTAGATCTGTGAGAATGATCGTGAGCCATAGAAGCTCACATATCCCAATTGCCTTAGATCTGAATTCTGCCTCAGCACTTGACCTTGCCACTACAGGTTGCTTTTTACTCCTCCAAATTATTAGATTCCCAGCTAAGAATAGGCAATGACTTGAAGTGGATCTTCTGTCATCTATAGACGCTGCATAATCAGAATCAGTGTAGGCTTTGAGTTCCATTTTTCCTTCCTTTTTGAACAGAATCCCTTTCCCAGGACACCCCTTCAAATATTCCAGGATCCTCTCTGCCGCTCTTTGGTGGCAAACCTTGGGGTTTTGCATAAACCTACTGACCATGTTGACAGAGAAGGCAATGTCTGGTCTAGTGTGAGCCAGATATATAAGCTTTCCTACAAGCCTTTGGTATGCATACCTGTCCACAGCTTCATCTTTAGGAGATTCTTGCAAACCATGATTGTACTCTATGGGAGTGCTTGCTGGTTTGCACCCCGAATTCCCAGTATCTTCAAGAAGATCAATGATATACTTTTGTTGTGAGATAAAGATCCCCTGGTTGGAGTGAGCAACTTCAATACATAGGAGGTATTTGAGTCTTCCTAGGTCTTTTATGTCAAATTATTTTGCCATTTCTATCTTTAGCCTCTGATTTGTGGATTCATCATCCCCTGTAACAATTATGTCATCCACATATACCAGGAGAATGGATTTCTTCCCATAATCAGTTATTTGACAAACAAGTGTGATCCCCTTGGCTTTGCTTGTACCTTTTGTGTATCATAAAGTGAGCAAATCTCCCAAACCAGGCCCTTGGGGATTGTTTCAATCCATACAAGGCCTTTTTCAGTTTGCACACTTTGCCTTCATAGTCCTTGAATCCAGGAGGTACATCCATGTAGATAGTTTCTTCAAGTTTGCCCTGTAAGAAGGCATTCTTGACATCAAATTGTTGTAAAGGCCAATCCAGGTTCACTGCCAAGGATAACAAAACCCTGACAGTGTTCATTTTTGCCTCAGGGGCAAAAGTTTCAAAGTAATCCAAGCCATGAGTTTGGGTGTAACCCTTAGCCACAAGTCTAGCCTTGTGTCTTTCAATTGTGCCATCAGAGTTATACTTTGTAGTGAACACCCATTTGCATCGCACAGTTTTCTCACCCTTACTAGGTCCCAAGTGTTGTTCTTTTCCAGAGCTTTCATCTCTTCTTTCATAGCTCTTGCCCATTTTTCATCAGCAAGAGCCTCATTCACATTTTTTGGTGTTCCTTCTTTTAGAAGGTTCACCAGAAATTTCTTGTGATTTTTGGAACATTTTTTGAATGACAAGAAAGTTCTCATAGGGTGTTTAGTACATTCCCTTTTTCTCTTCCTCAGAGCTATAGGAAGGTCATCATTTGTATCACTATTCTCAGAATTACCAGCTCCATAGTTCTCAATGGAGGATTCTGATTCCCTACTTGCCTTATCACTTTCACTAGTAGTTTCTCGGGAACATCACTTTCCCGAACATCACTTTCCACATTGGGACGGTGCTCTGAGGAGGTGAATCCTTTTTTCTTAGTATACACAATAGAGACTTCTCCCGTTGTGTATTTGGCATTCATCCAAAGGTTGTTTCTGGTATTATGTGATCTTGAGAAATGATGTACCCTTGTATTTGGCACATTGGGACAGTGCTCATGAGGAGACATAGAGGGAGTAAGTTTGGTGACCTTTTTTCTTCTAGTATACACAATAGGAGACTTCTCCTGTTGTGTAGATTTTTCATTCTCAGCATTCACAGATCCAAAGGTTGTTTCTGGTATTATGTGATCTTGAGAAATGATGTTCTCACTCAGGTCCACTAGAAACTCAGTGTTAGTGTCCAACTCCTTATTAACAGGATCCCCCTGAATTTTGAATTTAGAAGTTTCCTCATGGAAAGTTACTTCTTTAGAGATGAGCACTTTCTTTGAAGGAGGGTGGTAACATTTGTAACCTTTTTGAGTATTAGAATACCCTATGAACACACATTTTTGTGCCCTAGGATCCAGTTTTCCTCTATTCGGTTGATGAATGTGTACAAACACTTCACAGCCAAACACTTTTGGAAGTAGACTTTCATGTTTAGGGCCTTTAGGCATCCTGGGAAACCCCTGATATAATGTTTCAAGAGGGGTTATGTTTCCAGTACTTTAGTAGGTAGTCTATTGATCAAATGAGCAGTTGTCAACACAGCTTCTCCCCAATAGTTTTTAGGGACAGACATGTGAAACATGATAGCCCTAGACATTTCCAGCAAATGCCTATTTTTCCTTTCAGCTAGGCCATTCTGTTGAGGAGTATGGATACATGAGGATTCATGTAATATTCCTTTCTCTTCAAGGAAAGGATCAAGCAACTGATTGAAGTATTCTCTACCATTATCTAACCTTATCCTCTTAATCTTTGTATCAAATTGGGTCAGAATCGGTTGCAGAATCTGGGAAAAATACTTAGCAAAGCAGATTTTTGTTTCATAAGATAAATCCATGTTACTCTAGTGCAATCATCAATAAAGGAAACAAACCCAAAGGAACCATTTATATTAGGGATAGGAGCAGGCTTTATTATACTAAAAGGAGGATGTCATAATCTATAGTGATACATCCACAACTTGTCTAGATTAGCCTTAGACAAAAATACATCCACAACTTGTCTAGATTAGCCTTAGACAAAAAAACAGCAGTAGGAACTTGCTCTTTCTCTTGATCTTCCCAGAAATATAACCCTTCTTTAGCTTTAGCAACCCCAATCCTCTCATTCTTTACAAGATCCCGTATCAAGCAGAGGTTAGAAGAGAAAACAACTAAGCAATTTGAGTCTTTGGTTAATTTCTGTATGGAAATCAGGTTGGTAGACAGATTAGGAACATGCAACACATCCTTTAAGATGAGTTTATCACATAAAGCATAGTCCCCTATCCCAGTCACATGGATAAGGGAACCATCAGCAACAGATATGGTTCTGTTTTTGTTACAGACTTTATAGGAGATCAGATTATCACATGAGAAGACCATATGGTCTGTGGCACCAGAATCAATGACCCATTGTATTGGACCTTCAGACTGTTTATTAAGACCAGTCATACTTGAAAAGGCCAAGGAGGTTGATGAGTTTTCTAAGTTTCAATCTTTGAAAGTCCAAGATTGAGACTTTGATTCTGATTTACAGCCTTCTGGACGGTCTCATTTTTCTTATTTTCATTGCCATTGACAGTGTTAGCAGTCCTTTTGTTGGTGTTATCACTCCCTGGTTTCCCATGGAGTTTCCAATAGTTTTCTCTGGTGTGCCTGCTCTTTTTACAGAAGGAACAAAACATAGTCTTTTTCACCATTTTTGTTGTTATTCTTTTGATAAGTGTTTCCATTCCTTTGCAAGGTAGGGTTCTTATCATTGGTATTCTTGGTGCCTTGAGAGTTATCAAAGCAGAACTTTCAACATGAGATGTGTCAATCATGACACTTCTCCTACTTTCTTTTGCTCTAATAAGAGATATTGTTTCATTTAAACTAGGGAGATCTCCCTTTCCAAGTATCTGAACTCTGATATAGTCATATTCCATGTTAAGACCAGCCAAAAAGGCATAGATCCTATCTTTTTCAAATATCCTTTTCAGGATATTAGCATCCTCACTGTTGTGCATCTTGATGCATTGGTAGTGGTCTAATTGTTGCCACATACCTTGCATCAGACCTGAATATTCAGTGATGGATCTACTATCTTGCTTTGAATTTGAAATCTTTGTTTTTACCTCATAGATTTGAGCTGCATCATTGACTTTTGAGTAAGTCTCCTTCACATGATCCCAGATTTCCTTTGCATTGGCCATGAACATGTATGTATCACTGATTTCAGGGATCATGGAGTTCCATAGCCAAGACATCACCATGGAGTCTTGCTCATCCCATACTGTAAACTTAGGATCTTCTTGAGTTGGTCTTGTCCCATTAAGATGACTGAGCTTGCTCTTCCTTTCAGAAAAGTCCGGACAAACTGGGACCATTTCAAGTAATTTTTTCCATTGAGTTCAAGAGCAGGCTGGATGCTTTGAAGATCACCATTATTGGTGGAAAGATGATCAGGAGGAGGAGCTGCTGCAGTAGTATTACTTGTAGCAGTATTCACCATATTACTTGTAGCCTAAAGCTCCGATTCATGTAAGAGCCATGAGGATTTAAAAAATTTCCCAGAATTTTTGAATTTTGAGCCTAAAGCTCCGATACCATGTAAGAGCGGAAGCTAGATAGAAAGAAGAGAAATAACTTATATTATTTCAATGTAAAAGCTTGAGTTTACAAAGAGGGAGCTGGTTTGTTTATATACTCAAACCAGTCCATAAAGCAGAAAAGGGAACTAGCCGTTGGGCTGTCAAATCCAACGGCTAGTGGGACTTTTAGTCCACAAAACAAACCCGATAAAGGTTACAAGTTAGGAAAAAACTAGTTACATAATAAACTAATTAAATAAGACACAAAAGGCAACTCATAAGGGACATTAGATTTCCAAGATAATCTAACAGTTTTAGAATTTATAATTACTGTCCTGTCAATAGAGCTTGAATGATGCTCATTGGAATGGAACAAATGAGTCTTAGATACCTTTCCCAGCTGTTCCATTTCTATTGTGCTTGATACAATGGTTTGTGTTTTTTTTGTTTTTTTCATCATAGGTAGTGTTATGAAAGTAGAAGGAAGGAAATTATTTTATTATTTCTTAGACAAAGTATTTTACAATGATAGGAGACTTGATTTAAATAGGTAGAGGACCTAGAGCCTTCTCTGAATTGAATTCCTTGATTTTAGGAATCAATTAAGATTGTCTGTTACAATTACAATAATATAAAATCAAGACAGAATATTCTAATAAAGGAAACAGCGGCTACTTGTCCTAACAAACCCTACTGCACTCATTTTAAACAGTAAAAAGACCAAACTGCCCTTTTTCTCAACAGGTAGATCCATTGATTTCAATCAACAATAAAACATAGTGTCATTGCTGCCTTACAAGCTACTCAATGTCGGAATATATTCAGTCCATTCCTGCAAGCTGAACGTTCTAGAATGACATGAAGCCTTCTATCTAAAAAACTTGCCTAAAACAACAAACATGCATCCAAATTCTGCAACTATCCGACTAGAAGAATTTTGTCATTGCAGAAGCAATGATTCATGATCTAGGCCCATGGCATATGTCGCTAGTTAGTCCTTGGTCCCAAATCCACCCTTTCTTCATACCCCATCAACACCTTCGTATTCACAGCAAATTGCGGTAAAAGCATCTATCATCTCGACTTGTTTTTTGGTCATAATAAAATTGAGATTCTTACTAAGCCTCCTTTGAACCTGGATCTGCATCTTTTTTTCTCAGCGTTACAATTTTTTTTAGAATTTATGTGAACTTATTATTGTGATTGAACCAAGATACAAAAGGTAAAAGGTTTAAAATGTTAATGTTTTTGTCATCTCAAGCTCAAGAAGCACCTTGTTTAATCTCAAACCCGCACCGAAATCCCTCTCCACTCCTCTCACTCTCTCTCTTTCTTTCATATATATATATATGTCTCGCAATTTAGCTTATCCTATTCAAGTTTTGTCTGCGTCATCTTCTTCTAATTATCTTCAAAGTTGATAGCAAGCAAACAGAGAGAAATTAGAACTGTTAGACAAAAGAAGAATCCGTGAACAAGATAAATAAATGTTTTCATTTCGCATGGAGCTTTCTGATGGGATGGAAGCATTATATAGAATTAAAGAAGGATATAGAAAGAAAGTAAGACTGGAGAGGAAGAATGGCAACAGAACTAAGTGAGAAGAAGAGAGCTGGTGAAGTGGCATTGGGATAGAGATAAGATGAATCACCAGATTGCGGAACAAATCTGGTGCATGACTTTTTCTTAGAGCAATCTTGTTAAAGTCACATGAAGGTGATTATGAGTTTTCTTCTATTTTGTTTACTCCCTACGGTATCTGCCATTTCAGGGGACATTTGCCTTGTGATCAGCTCCAGGGGGGAACTAGCACAAGGAGAGTGAACATAACTAATCTGGAAATACGCTGTGCCAAACCATCCAATCTGCATTCTGCCCTAGTTCAGGATAGTTGAAACTTGAAAGCGCCGACTGTTAGCTGGGTGGCTGACTCACTTATTGTATTCTGGACACGAGTTAATTAAATTTTACTAGAGAATAGAAATCCCATGAGGGGAGGCTTACATGGAGGGGAAGGACCTTCAAAGTTTGGCCGACACCAGAGTTGGGTTTCTCAACTAGAGATGAGGAGGGACCAAGTCCTTTAAATGAAGCATTGCTTCTTATAGATTGTGGGGGAAGGGGGAAGTGAATAGAAAAGCAGTGCAACAACCAAGAGAATAGGAGTTGAAGATGGTGGTCTCTCCACCTTTGCTGTAGTTTAGTGTGCTTTGGTGAAATTTGATGGCTTATAAATGAGTCACATAGATGATGCACCATATTGCTTCATTCTGCTGGGTCATGGGTTTTAGGTTGTTTTGAAGTTCTAATGAATTAAATGGGGTATTTGAATTTTGGGAAAAGCACAAACAATCATGGTGAATGTAGTTATTAACTTGGAAAAAGCGGCGTGCCTTTTGGCTCAAAGTCCTTTTCCATTGACATGGTTTAGCCATACGCTTCAGTGTCTGATAAAAGATCTCCACTGTCCTAACTAACCCTTGCGGAAGATAGCTGCAATGGATTATATAGTTCAGTTTCAATGTAATAATTTTCTTTTTCCAGACTCTGGCTTCTTGCTTGCTTCTTAGATTGCATTTCGCTGTCTTGTTTTTCTTTATATTTGTTGCTCGCATGCTATGTTAATAATTTCTCGGTCAATTTTCTCTCATTCTTTGATCCCGGGATCTGGAAAATCGCTTATTTTGTTGTTGTTGTTGTTGTTGTAGATACCGGGACTACGCCGACCATCATAAGTCCAATACTGACAGAAGCAAGAAATGAAGGGACTGGTGATGTTTCACAATGGTGGTTTTTGAATACAAGGCACGGTCAGCTATATTGAACCCCAGCCCCTTGGTGTGCATGCAAAAAAATTAGATATAAAATTGATCTAGTTATTCTCCAGGAGGAGTTAGGAAGGAGTAGAAGATTAGATGATTTCCTTCCATTTGTTTTTGTAAACATTCTGCCTGGGCTGTACAAACCAATTCTGAGATAAACTTGTTTGTATATTTAGCGTAGCCCCACATGGTTTGTGCTTAAGAGACCATATAGATTCTAACAGCATGCTCGTCCTGCGTGAAGGATATCTAATCTCAAGTTTGTTTGTATTACTGGAGCTGAAATCGATGTTGTTTTGAAGTTAGTAACGTACTCTTTCGTAGGAATAATCATTCATAACAACGCATCTCGTGAGCAACGGTTGTATGAAAGTTATATCAAGTGGCACACATTAAAGACATTTATTTTTACTTTCTTTCATATAATACATTTTTATAGTGTGTGAAAAGTTGTAATAATGTCACTTGGTACAACCTTAATACAATGGTTGTATTGTAAATTTTTTCCATGCATAATGCTTCAAAGCTGATTTATATTTCAGATCCATCAGCAACATTCAAGGGGGCCCACCTTAGAATATTCGACAAACTTATTAAGTTTTTCGAATATTCTAAATTGATGGGGGGAATTACAATCGTTCTTGTAGAATATTCGACAAACTTATTAAATGGATGAATTAGATAAACTCAATTTTGATTTTGATGGATACGAAGTTGACAAGTATGCACACATTTTTCTTGGAAGGAAAAGTTCCTTTAGAAATTATTATTTCCTCTTAAGATATATTTTGAAAAACAAAATGTCAACAATGACCAAATATACTTTCCCATTGAAGAAAAGGATGATTGATGATCACGGTAAAATTTACTTAATCACCCTTATTTCACTAAATCAATATAATAAAATACGTTTCAATAAGATATTTAAAACCTCTATCTTTAATCTAAAAGATATTAGTCTTACTAACGATAGGGACATTATCTTAGGATTTGTTGGTCTTACCATATTCATTAGTTACAACTCTTTTGAATATTGTTTAACTATCTATTTTATTGATCGACAAATATATTTTCAAAGAATTTGTCTTATTATACCAGAAACATACTAGACCAACGTTTGAACTATATAAAGCTTTCATCAAAGACAACCAGAATCATGTTCCTATAGACATTTATGAAACTAGGTATGATCCTAAGCATATCAATGTTTATCACAATACACATCAGAAATGGCTTAAGGATACTAATATACATCCACAAACGGGTTCTTGTGATTATGATAAATCTAAAACCTTTATGGATAACTTGGATTGTTCATAATAGAAAGGATCATAATCTGATTAACATGTACGAAGACAAAATACATTGTCATTCGTATTTTGATTTTTTTTTTTCTAAGAATGAAATATTATATACTTTTATACCTATTGGATTAAACACTTCACCAACAAGTTTGGAACAATCCAACGTTGATACAAAAGTACGCTTTCTTAATAATTATTCAAAATTATATATTCAGGTGTTAAACATTTTACTAATTTATATACTCATTACCAAGTTCTTGTTTTATAATCAAAAGAGGAGAGACCCTCATCTACCATATTTTGATTTTATACAGACAAGTTAGTGTCTTCTCAATAAAACTCCATTATAACCATATTAATGATCTCTACACTTGTATTATATATATACCTATAATATAAAATATAATGCCAAAGTTTTACAAGAAACTTATGAAATATCCTCTTTGATAAACCTTGGATTAAATATGAAATCTAAGATCCAAGCCTCAAAGTTAACCAATAATGTTTCTTTAAGAAATACTTATAAAGTTGATTCTTTCCAATTATTAATGCTAAAGATTCTTGTTATAATCTCTTATATCATTAGCATCAATTCAAATGTTCGGTTATGGATAGCTATTGAACAAATTGCTAGAATTCAAAAGAATCATTATACTCATAACATTACTAAAAGATATCATAAAGAATGTTCTTCATTACATATGCCCAAGCAATTGAATCAAGCTTTAAAATTCAAAATACTTCAACCAAAATTATATTTCAATATCCACATGATTGAGTTATTGTCAAAGAAGTAATTAATATGAAAAATGATTCAAATAAGGTACAGCAAAATCATATACAAAGTTAAAGATTTTCATCCTTTAAATAAGTGTGCTTTATATATTCCAAATTCTATATAAAATCATGTTTTGGGAGAAAATTAAATATTTACAAAAGGAATCACACTTCGTTTGGATTATGTAAGTGGAATATGCATCAGTATCCCAAAAACCACTTCTCCGAAAATCAGGTAAGTAATGGTAAGTGTTTTTACAATGTCATGAATTTACAATATATCATTAGTAAAACTAAACACATAAAGGATAATCTTAAACACATAAATATATTCCTTTGCAATAAGGATATATCAAAAAAGATTTCCCATCAAATAAATGCACAAGAAACAATAACCCCATGGAAAAGTGTCCCTTTACAAATACAAACAGCTTGGTCACATACTTCTTTATAAATAGCAGGGAATCCCACTTTTTATAAGAGATCTTATAGTCATATTTGACGATACGGGATTTCACCCCTCCACGTGGAATTATCTAATTAGTCCAGCTGGAGTGTGGGGAAGTCCGAGCCTGTGATATACACATCGGGTCGAATGAGAGACGTGCAAATGAAGACCACAGCAGCCAGCAGATCTTGCAAGTGTCCCATCTCGAGCACCCATGTCGGTGTTATACGAGTCGAGACCAGGGTTCCAGTCCAGATTCCTAAGCCCAATATCCAGGGGGTTACTTGGGCAAGGGGCAAGGCCCAATAAGGGTTATTTATGTCAATAGACAACACCGCCCTAAGTTTTAGGGCAGAAGGTGGACTTATGCCTATAAATACACTACTCCAGGAACTACGTAAGGCTTGATTCCTGGACAAGAGACAGGATACGTAGGCAATCCAAGATACATTCTTGGACTCAGCCATAAGACACTAAAAACACCATCTTTACTACAGTTCGAGACGTGCATATTCTTTTTGACTCACCCTTAGATTACACGTAGCCCTGTTAAATAGGAGGAGCTTAATTCAACATCATCAATATTCATACTTCCTTTTTTATACATCATAATCAAATCAATCTGATTACTAAAAACACAAGGTACCAAAAAATATTGCCTTAGATCTAATGACATAAGTTCAGACTATATGAACAAAATTATTATATATAAAAAAAATGTATCAATTACTATGAAAAATCGGACAGAATATAAAGCTTGTATTGGTTTTCAAGAACAATACATATCATAAAGAAATGATTCTATTCCAAAAGTTTCCTACTGGCTGGGGTGGATTCAAATAAAAATGAACATTTAGTTACTTGTGAAATATCGGTTTTTATGTGAAACACATAAGAAACCCATATACATATGGAATACTATGTGGAAAACAAATGAAATTAGAATAGTGGAATACTATGATGAATATATTTACGTACCTATGATTATATAACAATATGGTACCTATGATTATATAACAATATGATAAGTAGACTCGTTAATCATTGTTTTATTCAAAATTGAATGATGAAACGATATTCTTTGCGAATCAATAATTTCCTCCATGAAGGAATAGAAGAATCAAGAGAGTTTTCAAAATGATAATTTATAGAATTTTTATATGCGTAGATTTCAAACCATTGAAAGAATAGAATATTGACTTTATATTCGTAAACGAATTCGTAAAACTTGTCTTGAATATATTGTCTGGTTTTAAGGAAATTTTTAAAAAACCATAATCTTTTCTGAAGGTTATAATCTGCACCGAATTCACTATTAAGGAATTTTTTATATATGCAGAGACCTAGTAAGAATTCACTATTCAGGGACCGTAGTAAGAATACAATACCTATACAAGAGATCGAACCTAGAGATGGACTCGCACCACTCTGATTCTACTTCGTCCTACTCGGTTTCAAAATTGTTGTATATATATATACACACACACACAACCTCCGTCCCACAATATAAGTCATTCTCACATTTCAATGCAATAATTAATGCTCCTTTTCCTGTTTTACCCATTTCAATGCATAACCTTTCATACATCATTTAATAAATCAGCCTAAGGGCATTTTAGTCTAAAACTACTAAATTTGGATCATTTATTCAGTTTCTTAATTTGTGTGCATAAAGTTAAGATGCCTTATAATACAGAATACAGGTAGTATATGTCCGTGTGACGTGATGTATAGTACCATTTTATATTTTTATAGTCAATTGTATACTGACGTGGTTCATTTAAATTTTCAAAGATAACAACAAGATGAGCATTCTTTTTAGCTTCAATGGAGATTGGGTTAAACCTAATAAAAGAGCAGGAAATTGGTCTTACGATAATGGAACCGATTTTTGTATGCGTGTGGCGCAAGATATCTCATTCGTGCAATTCCAGGACAAGTTGTATGAAACACTAAACATTGAACACCATGAATATAATTAACTCTTAAAGCGTTGTACACGGGTGAGGGGAGAACGGGGATGCAACCGATTGAGATTAGAAAAATGATTCACTTGAAGTATACAGTGATGTTGTTTTGACTCGGTCCGAAGTTACATTGTGTGTTAATGCTGAAACTTTAGTCGTTTACAATCAACCCGGATTCGCTTAACGATAATCCGGCAGACACGATAGTTGATAATTTCTATGTAATCAGATAAAATGAGAATACAATTGATTTGAATGTTGAAGCTGTTGAATCGATCTTGGGTTCAATGGAGCTAAATTTACAAGGGAAGGAAATTGGCATCAGGGAAGAGTAAGATAAAGGCTTGACACATGAGTCTCCACAATGAATTGAAAAAACATCTTTCCTCGTCAACAAATATGGCATCTTTTTACCTTTCACTTTCATCATTCCCCTGTACTCTTATTGAATAATATGAGCTCTACCAGGGCGAAAAGCTTGAACTGGAAAACCCTCCTTAGATTTAACCCATTTTGGCTCTTAGAAGATGACTTCAAAGAGATGTATCTTGGGTCTTAGAATAAATTGGACATTTTACTAGCTATCAAGCAACTTTCGGTAAAGAAATATCTTGGGTCATATGGCCTTTGTATGATTTTTATTCGAAACGTTTGGTCTTTTTGAGTCCTTAGTTACTTCCCATCGGTTTATCGTGCCAAAACGATAGATAAGACATTGCAGGATTTAATAACACTTAGAGCAACCGTAATGGTTTGCTCAATAATTCAATTGATTCTGACAATAAATTACAACATGGCACATCAAGATTGAGTGAAAAATATGGAAGAAATTTATTTGAAGAATGTGTTGACAAGATGTTGAAAGGGTAGCTACCTTTCCTCATCCCCTCACAACCATTTCATCACATCCACCACTTTCGGCGCCGGAAAATCCATGCCCATATCATCTTCTCTCCAAAAGAAAAGCACACACATCCACCATTTTTGGCGCCGGAAAGAAAAAATCCATGCCCATATCATCTTCTCTCCAAAATAAAAGCACACAGACAAAGAAAATTAAAACCACTCAAACATTTTTTTCTCAAATCCAAATTGAATGGTCCTAGAAAAAGTTGTATCTGCACTTGGAGGCTTGTTGTACTGCTCCATCTACTTCTGCTTCAAGTTCTTCTCCTTCTTCTTCAACAACTTCGACTTGGCCATGCTTTCCAACTGCTACACCACTTCCGGCAAAGAAACCGGCGGCCGGCGGCGTGAAGACTAGATGGGAAAGGGTGAGGTTAATCTTTCCTTATCTTTGCTTTCAATTCGGTATTTTGAGGAGATGGAATTCAACAACAAGAAGAAATGAAATGAAAATTTGGAAAAAATTTCAGCATTTGGCTTTTTTATTCTTAAAAAAATGGGTTTGGCTATTGAGAATATAATCTCATTCGCTCTCTCAAAAGAGACAATGGGATAGACGTCATCCCAAAAAACCTCTCAAGAATAGTACCATTATTTTGTAAAATGTAATAGAAAATTATCTATTCTGACAGTTTGCGTAAAGAAATTGGCCACATTGCTCCCACTATGGTTGCTCTTATATATATTGCTTTGATCCCAAAAGTGAAAATGTTAGGAAATCTACGCGGAAATGCAGCGGAATTTAAAATTTATTTCCTTTTTAACCATGATCGACTTTGTTTAAACAACAAGCATAAAAGAAGTAGATGAAAGAACCACCTTGGATAATCTAAAATAAATCGACACTTTGTCTACAGTTGTAGTTTCTACACAAAGCCGCCCAAGCGTTCGGCCTTTACCATTGATCTTTATGAACAACCCGCCGGAATCCACCATTGGATTGCTACCGGAAAAAGTCGGCTGCTAGGCGCCTTTTCTTTCTCCCAAATCTCTCTTTCAAGAAGCTCTCTTAATTTTCTAGTAGAAAATAAGACTTGTAATTGTGATACAAAATAGCTTGGCACTCACTACATATTTATAGTTGTAATGGCACCACCTATATGTCCCAATCCTAGTGGGAGAAGCTTCATATTGGATAGAGGAGAAGGAAAACCAATTCTCAATAAAATAAGGAAAATATATATTTTAGATTTATCTCATTTAATATTCAATATCTTATATTAAATACTTTCCAAGATATATATTGCCAATAACTAATATCTTTAATGTATTACCATAAATTAATTTACACATGTGTGCAAATCTATACTCATTAATATCTAATATTAATATATGATAATACTATTAATTAATTTGCAAAATCCATGTCTATCATATAAACATGTCATCTGCACCCCATATGCCATAAATTGGCATCCGAAATATTCTTAATCAATTAATATAATACTATGATTAACTAATTCACAAAATACATGTATATCATATATACATATACATATTTAATTAATCAACATAATTAATATCTTGTATTTAATTTATTCATAATAAATAAATACCACCATATTAATTTACCACTATAACACTTTCTAGTCGAGATAAAACTTTCCTCATTTGGTTATCGCTATAACCGCATTTCAATTCGGCTAGATGTTTTTATGTGTGTGACCCGATAGGCTTCCGAATATGTTGGTCGTAGGCATAAAGTGAATTTACTAAAATACCCTTCATACCTAACGATCATGGACAACGTCTAGCAACACGCCATGACCCCAATCATCGGAAGAGTCAAATGCAATGACTACTACCTTTCATGTGAAACGGTTACTGTGTAAATAGAATCCTATCGGTGTTACAATATCATTACGGTCGTATTTCGAGTGTCAATACATTAACGACCGTATCTTATAATCTGAATATCATGCTCTCTCGAAGTAACTCATTTACTTCCACTTTGCAAAGATTCACGAGAGTAAGACAATCCTTATAAGAAGGCCCTTTCGGATATTTACTCCCTTTCATAGGATACACGATTTCCGGACGAGCAACATGAATCCTACGCATGCTTCAGTATCATAATCAATCATTACCGCATGATCGCCCCATGGCTAGGGGAAACCTCAATAGTGTTAAAGCATGACAATCCACACCGTGATGTCATGAAGACTCTGGTCTCAGGATAATTACACAACCGCCACATAGTGCGACACTTAATAAAGTAAATGGGTCAGTCTAACGTACGCATTCTCTAATACACGTCCACGTACAGTCCAAGTGTCTCTACACTTTGATAGACGAGATCTATCCCTATCTTCACAAGACAAAAGACATCCAATATGTGCTAGTCTAATTGTACTATCAATGTCCCGTTTGATAGTACATATGACTAGAGACATTTAAGTATCAAAGGTTTTAAAGTGAGTCGAGATCTCATCAACCATAATCACTATTATGATTTCTCTATCACAGTTTGATACTAGGGACATTATCATATATACAATATCATAATTGGTCCATTAGACGAACAAATATATAATAACAGAAAGCCATTTATCATATGTATAAACATAAAGAAATAATAGAAATGATCCGACCCGGTCGGATCCGGTCCAACCCGATTGGGTTTAGGACACTATTTCAACAATCTCCCACATGTCCTAAAGCCAATCACTCGTACACACAAGACCAAGTTAAAATACAAGAATCTCATGCAATACTCGTAACCAACCTTAAGCATGAACGGATCACTATCCGTGAGGACTCAGACTATCTTCATATCATGCTCCAAATGACCAAGTCAAAAGGAACTGCCTCAACACACATATGAATCTCTGACCAGACCTTAGTTATTGCCTAAGCAATGAATCCACTAACCATATTAGCTATATGGAAAAGGTGGAAGAACTGCACAAAGTTCTTGAATGAACCTCTTAGATCCATGTACTGCTCCCGCTGCGCCTCTAAGTCAATACTGTGTTTTGGCCTAGTTGTAGAATTCGCAGTGATCTCTAGCTAAGAACATTTCCAGCTCACTGTATCACTCAACAAAGTGACTGCAAACCCGGACTGTAGCTCCTACTATCTTCATAAGACTTAGGGTATACATCTGTATATCTACGTTTATCCAATTCCAAGTTTCAATAAACTAAGAAACCATCCTAACACTTTTAAGGATATTCTCGACATTTACCAGAATCACTTTCATACTTACTTATGACTCCACATGTAGTATGAACATCTGGTGAACTTTTATGATGGATGCTAATGTTGTAGCAAAGGGAATCATCCATAAGTATCATCTTTCACCTTTTCTTCAGGACCGACGTCCTGTTATAGATAGATCCCAAGAATACTGGCCAACAGTATCTATTGATGTGATCTATGCTAAACTCTTATAACATCCCATTTATAAAGGTGAACTGTGATGATTAAGCAGTATATATCATTATAGATTCTTATTTCCAAAATAAGAACTGCTATTTCCAAGAACATTCATAAAGACCTTGAACTACCAAACATTAATTGATTGTGACATGGGGTGTCGGTTCCGAGAAGGATATCCGATACATTGCTCCAAAACTTGTGACACTCCCACTTACCCTTTTGCATTTTAGGCATATCTTTCTTCTTGATAGGATCAAACTCTTTTGTTCTATCAAGCAAAGAACTTATACAGAGGAACTTGTTTGAGTCCATAAGTGGATCTCATAAGCTTACACATCACGTTATCGTCTACGAACATCAAGCCAATTGGCCAAACATTTTCAACAATATCATATAGCCATGATACGTAGCTACAACAAGCACAATTTGAATCGACTTAAGCACAGCTGGCAACCAGAAGGTAATTACAAGGTTTTGACCCCGTAGCCTTCAGCCATCAACTTAGCTTAACTAGTAATCGTATTACCTCCCATGTTAGTCTTTAATAAAGACATGCTTTACCTTTCGGAGACATTCCTTTCAGGTAAGACAGACCAAGTTCACAACCCGTTTGTCACTCATGGAATCTAATTCAGATATTATGGCTCCAAGCCATATCTCTTAATCTTGCCCTTCAAGCATTCTTGCATAAGTCGCGAGATCTTCATTCTTCAAGATGAACATACCATTAGCCCTTTCAGGCGCGTGGTCATCTGTAGACTCATAGAATACATGTGTGCACTGAGCAGTGTCCTGCACCTTATCGCTATGCGGCGCCTGCTCATGTTGCAACGGTTGAATATCTCTTTGTGGTTCTAAAACTCTTTTGAGATCTCAATTACACCCATTGTTTCTTTTGGAAGAAACACTTCCTCTAAAAGACAGCATGTTTGGAGACAAACACTTTTGTTCCACGAGTATGCAAATAATATCTAGCATACTTGATAAGATATTCCACAAAGTTGCATATGTCATACTTGGCTCCAAGCCTTTCAGACACTGCATTATTACTAAAAGCACGACAACCCTAAATCATCGGTTAAAATGGATTCGAGGTTACAGCCTTCCATATCTGATATGGAACTTATTCAACCTTATTTTCAGAACTTGGTTAAGTATATGTTTCGAACGAGGTCACTATCCAAAAACTTGTAAGGGATACTTCGTCGCATCTTTATCGTATAAAGTGCTATTTCCATTTTAGAAACACAATCTTATTGCGTGTCCCAAAATGGTATCCTTCAGGGGAGAATCTAATTCCTTTTCAGACAACTTCTGAAACACCCTTCACGCATTAATTGCTTCAATCCAATTGAAGATTAATTCCTAAGTTATTTAATCAATCCCATATTCATACATGTTTGAACTTTTCAGACTTTCTGAATTTCGTACTTCATTGAGCACGCTTGACTATTTCTAAAATTAGCATAGAGAGTAATAAATAATAATATATATCACTTATGACATTAATTGTCATAAGCCAACAAACATCATTATGTTCAGGCTTAAGGCAATTTTCCAGAGTTTACTACTTTTTTCATAAAAGGGTATTTTAGTCATCTACGTTACCCATATGATTCATAATCACATGGTTCACACATCATCAGAATGGCATGTGATTACACGTTTCTCTTCCAGAGAGACTATGTCTAAAACAACCACAAAATATTAAGGATAATAGCCATACAATTTCACAGTTGAGATTTCATCACCTATATCGACTATATGGTGACAGTAATCTAGTATGTTAGATTTGATGACTATTCAACTTTATCGGAATAACGTTTATTCCCTATAATTGAATTTGTCCATTAAATCCTAACAAATAACTGAAATCTTGTTCTTCATAAGAACCGGAACACAATAACATTTATTTAGTTCCTTTATCAGTTGTACCATATTCAGTGTACCATAAAGGAAATGTTGCAACGTTTGCTTCACTTACCATATCTTTTAATCTATTCCGTATTTAATCTTTCTAACTTAGTCATACTCGTAAGATATCATATATCTGAGGTTCGAGTTGAGCTTAGATAGATTTATCTCAACTTACTTGCTTAGAATTGAGACTTCGATAAGTTTTCTATTTAAGCAAATGCCATAACTTTCCTTTTAATCCCTTAAGCACTTGTAAATTTTTCTTACTTTCGTCTTCATAAGACTTAAGAAATATCACAAGAATTATGTCTTTAATTTTTATTTCATAAAGAAAATCCGAAGTTTGTTAAATGGTTTATTAACCTTTTGAATTATTTTCAAAACATAAACTATTTAATTAACCTTCAAGCAATTATAAAGAATTAAGTCGGTACTTAAATTGTACAATTTTAAAAACAACATTTTCCAAAATTCGTTGTGGTTATTCACATTCAATACATCTAATGTTTGAATTAACTGTCATCGTATGACAGAATGACCCATTGGATATCGCCGTATCCAGTTTATGATTAATTTGTTGAAACTGATTTCAAGTGATGTAATCATATCATGAGCTTCCGTTTTGATTAATAATTAAAGTCTTGGAGCACTGCATCAAATATGTAGTCTCTTTGTCTTTAACTACTACAACCAAGTTGCTCGTGTCATTGCTTATTTTAAAAGGATTAAAATTACTTAACCATACTTGAGAACGTTTCTCAAAAGGTAACAGTCTTAATTTGGTTTTATCAATCGAGAATTAAAACATAAATAAAAGCTTGCTAAAATTACAACATAAAAATAAAGATAAAAGAGTGTTGTTGTTTATACATGCAAAATCAAAAATGGTCTTTTGGGTTATTATTTTTCTCCCACTAGTCAACAACTCCCAATTGATTTTCAAGAATTTTTCAAAATTCCTTTGTGGATGGAATCCAATCTGGTTGACTCGATCCCCGACGTGGGCCGATCGACCGGATCAATTTTGAAAGGTTGGTACACTTACTGGTTGCATCTCATGCGACTTCCATTGGTTGACTAGTCAACCATTTGACAACTCACATATCTATCTGATAAGTAGGATGAAATAGCTTTTTTCTTTTCTATTTAGATGAATAATAGAATAGGAAAGTATCTCGTGCTGTCATTTTTAATTGGAAGGACAAAATCATAGATTTTCGCACATGTGAGAAACATTTAATAGAAAACTCTGAGGCTGGAAGGATTCTTATCGAATGGTTGGTGGTGAAAACAAGCAATCCCCGAATATGCAATGCAATGTTTTTTTACTACCAAAAACTAATTGATAAATGACGTTGAGGCCATGATCCGTCATTTTTTCTGGAGTAATGACACAAGACAAAATGACAAATTTTAGTAAAGGATTATAATCTTCTCCCTTCATTCATCCAAACATCAAGTATTTATACACCATAGGGTGATACCAACCATAAAATACCAACTATGTCCTTCTCCTATGTAAAATATAGTAATTATTATTTTAAATATATTATAATCCACAATACCCCCCCTCAAGTTGGAGCGTGGAGATCACGCACGCCCAACTTGCTAAGCAAGAACTCGAACTGTTGTTTACCCAACACCTTGGTGAAAATATCAGCAAGTTGAGCATGAGTAGAGACATAGTCAGGAGCAAGTAAACCCTTAGAAATCGCGTCACGAACAAAATGACAATCCGCCTCAATATGCTTAGTCCTCTCATGGAATACTGGATTATGTGCGATATGGAGTGCCGCCTGACTGTCGCAATGAAGAGGAATTCCAGGCGGTACACGAACACCCAAGTCACCTAGCAGTTGTTTGAGCCACTTCAATTCACATGTAATAGCAGCCATTGACCGATATTCCGCCTCAGCGGAAGACCGCGACACCGTCTGTTGTTTCTTGGTCTTTCACGACACCGGTGAAGTACCAAGCACCACAAACCACCCACTCAATGAACGACGAGTAACAGGGAAACTTGCCCAATCCGAATCACACCATCCTTCCAGGGACAACGGACTATCAGCGCGCAACAATATCCCCTGTCCGGGGTTCTTCTTCAAATAACGAACCACCCGTAATGCGGCTTCCCAATGTGCAAGCCGCGGCTCTTGCATAAACTGGGAAAGAACATGAACCGCATATGCCAGATCCGGGCGCGTAACTCCAAGGTAAATCAGACGCCCAACCAATCGCCGGTATTTACTCGGATCATCCAACAGGTCACTCGCATCAATCGCCAAACGGTGATTTTGCTCTATGGGAAAGTCGGCCGGTCGGGCCCCCAATAGACCGGTCTCTTCAATAATGTCCAAAGCGTACTTCCGTTGGGAGAGAAAGATGCCTTGTGAATTTCTGGCAACCTCTAACCCAAGGAAATACTTCAATCGTCCCAAATCCTTCATTTTAAAACAGCTACTCAAATAATTCTTGAACACCTGAAGTGCCGTAGCATTATTGCCGGCAAGTATCATATCATCGACGTAAACCAACACACTAATCCGAACATCCCCACGAACAAGAGTAAATAGTGAGTAATCAGAGTAGGATTGACGAAATCCATACTGTTTCAAAGCCGATGCTAGTTTAGCGAACCAGCACCGAGGTGCCTGCTTCAAGCCATATAAATATTTGCGCATCCGACAGACCATATTACGGTTGGAATGGTCAAACCCAGGAGGAACCCGCATATATATTTCCTCATCCATGGGTCGCCATGGAGGAAGGCATTATGTACGTCCATTTGGTGAAGTTCCCATTTCTTAACAGCAGCTACAGCAAGAAAAGCCCGTACTGTGACCATTTTTGCCACAGGAGCAAAAGTCTCATGATAGTCAATCCCCTCGACCTGGTGATTACCAAACGCGACCAAGCGAGCCTTTAACCACTGCAGGTTCCCCAATTCATCATATTTTTCCTGTAAAAACCCATTTGCTTCCTAGTGCCTTCTTTCCCGGAGGCAATTCTTGCAGGACCCAAGTGTCTTGCTCCTCCAGGGCACTTATTTCTTCAGCCATAGCGCGCCGCCATCCTTCAAATTTGACCGCTTCCTTAAAAGATTTTGGTGGCTTCCCTGCACTTACATTTGCTAGAAACCGTCTATGTGCATCAGAAAAACAAGCATAATCAACATAATGTGTAAGCGGATATAAACTACTTGAGGAGTCTGATGGAGCAGAGGAGCGCGCCGAAGGACTTTTCTTATCCACTGCTAAATGTGTCACAAAATCCTGATAGCGAGAATTGGGAATTTTTGCCCGTTTCCCTCTTCCCAACTCCACTGTTTCCGCTGTCGATTTTGTCGGCGAGTCTGCAACTACCTCATCAGTCTCCACAACCCCTCCTGCGTCACTGTCGTTCACAACTGCACTAGATGGGGTCGGCCCCACAACAAGATCACTAACATCCGCATAAACCTCCCCACTATCAGTTGCCGGAAACACTATTGGGATGGGGAAGTAGAACATGACTCTTTGAAAGGAAAAACATGTTCAAAAAATTTCACGTCCCTAGACACAAAAATTTCTTCTGTTTCTAAATCGAAAAGGGTCCAACCTTTCTTCGCAAAGGGGTATCCTAAAAAAACACACTTTCGACTTCGACTTTCAAACTTATCTCCCTTATGTCCTAAGTTATGGGCATAACACAAGCATCCAAAGACTCGTAGGACATCAAGATTAGGGGGTTTACTAAACAACCATTGATAAGGTGTTTTATAATTCAAGACACGTGACGGAGTCCGATTAATTAGGTAGCATGCGGTCATAACACATTCTCCCCAAAACTTCAGCGGAAGATGTCCCTCAAACCGCAAGGCCCGAGCCACGTTCAAAATATGTTTATGTTTTTGCTCAACTCTACCGTTTTGTTGGGGAGTACATACACACGATGTCTCAAAAATAATCCCTTCCATTTGAAAATATGGAAGCAAGCGTTTAAATTCTGTGCCATTGTCACTCCTAACTCACTGAATTTTTACATTAAACTGGCGTTCAATCAGTGCCACAAAATTTAAAAAAATTGTCTCAACTTCCCATTTATTATATAGTAGATAGACCCAAATAGAACGAGAATAATCATCCACAATTGTCAAAAAATAAGAGGCCCCGCATGTAGAACGAGTCGCATATGGTCCCCACAAATCACAATGCACTAATTCAAAAATCCTACTAGCTCTACTATCACTAATTGGGAAACTTTCCCGTGGTTGTTTAGCCCGGAAACATGCATCACAACCATCTTTATTCAGAAAACTAGAAGCACTCACACTGGGAAGTTGTTTCAACACTTTTTCTGAGGGATGTCCCAAACGCTTGTGCCATAGATCCATGGATTATGTTCCATTGATTGCCATAACCTTGACGTGTGGTACTCCACGGAAAAAGAAAAGTCCGTCTTCGCGCTCACCAACGCCAATCAACCTCCTCGTCATTTGGTTCTGCATAACACATAATGTAGACGTAAAATGAATCTGACAATTAAACGAATCTAGCAACTGAGTCACCGATAATAAATTGCATGCTAAATGAGGCACATAAAGAACATGTTCGAGTTTCAAACCCCCGGGCAAAATACTATTTCCTTCATGTGTGGCGTGAGAGGTTCAACCATCGGGGAGGGCTACAGGACATATTTCAATCGTCCGTACGTACACTAAATTATTTATCTCTCCAGTCACATGATGGGTAGCCCCAGTATCTATGATCCACGAATACTCATCTATCAAGCGATCTTTCGGTTTGGCGAGGTTCAAAACATCAAGGATTCTTTGCCACTGCGCCGGTGTTAAATTAGGAAGTCCGGCCTGCTCCGCTGTTGAAAGAATTTTCGGGCCAGCTGAGTTTGAACCTAATGAGCCGACATTGGCATTGTTCACACGAGCTGAGACCCGGTTCGGTCCGGCCCGAAGCAACATTAATTGACGTCCCCATTCCTGTTGAGTTTCCCGTCCGAACTCCTCCACGATTTCCACGACCTGATCCACGTCGACCCCGTGGCCCATCGCCCCACCACTCGGGATAGCCATGTATCTCAAAGCAAGTTTGTTGATCGTGCCCTTTGCGTCTACAATGATTACAGAATTTTTCAGTGTTTACTACTTTAATTTTTGTTCGATTTTCGGCCTGAATTCTAAGGCCCATCATTGTATCACGTTCATCTTGCTGCTGAATGTAAAAGCCTGCACGAAGTCCTTCTTCTTGAATCAAATTTTGGTAATCAGGATTATCATTAGTATTGAGTAAATGTGGATCCATCTTCTGCCCCTGTTCTTCTCCTTCGGCCATGCTTGATGAGATTGCCGACTATAATTTGCAGCGTATTGGAGTTTCCTGCTGTGTATTTTTTTTTTTTTTTTTCACATACCGTAACCTGGCTATGCTACCATGACAAATTTTAGTAAACGATCATAATCTTCTCTCTTCATTCATCCAAACATCAAGTATTTATACACCATAGGGTGATACCCTAAAACCATAAAATACCAACTATGTCCTTCTCCTATGTAAAATATAGTCATTATTATTTTAAATATATTATAATCCGCAATACAAAAACAAATCCACCGGCGAAATTGAGACACATGATGCGAATCAAATGCAGAAGGGTTGCTTTTTTCTGGACCTAGAAGGATTTAATCTAGCTTTACACACAAAACAAGGTTGGAGGATCTTGCATCAACCTTCCTCAAATTCAGCTAGATTATTGAAGGCTAAATATTCTTAAAAAAAGACTTTGTTGAAGCTTCAATTGGAAGTAATCCATCATATCTATGGAGAAGTATTTTAACTAGAAGAAAAATCCTGAATATAGACATTCAATGGTGAAAAGGAGATCCACTCAAAAAACAAAAAAAAAAAAATGGTGAAAAAGAGATGGACGAAGGACAAAAATAACGAAAGATCCATGGATCCCTCCAAAAGCCCGACTTCAAATCCCATCTTCATTGTTCTTCTACGTCCAACACGTCATTGATAAGCTCTCTGATTGATCACAACAGCCGCACATGGCAGGAAGAAAAGATTAAACTGTCGTTTCACCTCTTAGAAAGTGAAAAAACTCTCAATATCCCATTATTGACCCAACCAAGACAAGATAGGTACATATAGCACTATAAAAATAATGGGATCTATTCAGTGAAATCGAGTAATGGGATCTATTCAGTGAAATTAATTTGTGATGAGTTTGTAGTAGTTAAACTATTTTTCCCAAGTAAAAAGTGTTCTGATTTCTAGAGAGATGTTTCTCTCAGCTTGCTCCTTATCCACCCGATGAAAGAGCTTGCCAAATCTGCACTTTTACTGTGTTTTTGCTCTTGTTTCTTGCTCGATTTTCTTCCTTTTTACTTGCTGAGCTTCTCCTTGAACTTACAGCATCTCTTTTGATCTATGACTCGCAAATTTAAGAATAAAGTTGAAGATGGCACTGTTCAAACTTCGGATGCAGATGAACTTCAATCTGCAGCTGGTTTGCTGGATGGAGCTGCTTCTGCTGCCATTGTAGCTCCTCCTCCACCTCATATTGATGATGGTAACGCTCTGGGAAAGGATCTGCTGCTAGACCCCCCTGTTGAGGCAATGAGGTTAAAATCTGGAAAGTTAGTTACACCGGCTATTAACAATGCAAAGAAGAAGGTTACATTGGTGACACTGATATGGTAATTCCCACATCACTTTCTGGATTACTTGAAGTTGAAAAGCAATTAGATAATGTACAATCTGTGATGAAAGATGCTCCAAGTGGATGTCTTGAGGATGGTTTATCTCTGGATAAGTTGAATGAGAGTGTTGTTACACCTGTTGAATCAGTTCCTGCACCTGCTGAACTTGGTTCAAAAGATGTAGGACTGGTTACTGATGGTGATGAGGATACTTTAGGACATGGATTAGTAAGGGAGCAGGGGACTCATTTGGGGGTGGATCCTGTGTCTACCACAAAGAATTCTACTGAGGTTGATGCAACAGATACTGTTACTGCTAATGCTCAATCTGCTGATTACATGGGGAAAAATGCTAGTAAAGTTGTGGATGATGTTGCCTCTTGGGCAGAATTGGTGAAGAAAAATAGAGAACAATCTGATGAAGTGGTTACCCTATTTGACCACTGTATTACTGATGACACTGTGCTACTTTTGGATGAAGAGGATTTGAATGATGACAGTTTGGAAAAGTTAAGTCTTATTGGTTTATTTCCAGGCAAGTTTCCTAGGAGGGAGGCTGTTCAGAAGATTGTCAATTCTTGGCCTAAGGAATGCAGGTTCCACCATCACAATTCTGGTTGGATAGTGTTCTTGTTTGAGCAAGAGGTTGATCTCTGTGATGTGTTGCAGGCAGGCCCCTTTTATGCTTTTGGTAAGCCTATGATATTGAAGAAAATGCCTGTTTTATTTAACTTTAGTAAGGAGGCTTGTTCTATTGTTCCAGTTTGGATTCAGTTGCCTAATCTTCCTTTTAGACTCTGGAAGGAAAGGGCTTTGAGAAAGATGTGTTCTTATGTGGGTTGTCCACAGTATACTGATAAGGTCACAGCATCAAGGAAAGTGTTAAGTTTTGCCAGGTGCCTTGTGGATGTGGATCTTAGTATGGAACTCCCCTCTGAGATTCCTATTACAATGCCTAATGGAAGGATCTTCAAATAGCCTGTTTTGTATGATGACATGCCTAAGTTTTGTACTAAGTGTAAAAAATTGGGGCATAATGTTGCAGGATGTGATGATTCAAAACTGGATATTCCTGTTTTGTATGTTGCTAGGTCTAAACTTGCTGGTGCTACCAAGGCTGCTAATGCCAAGAAGAAGAAAGTGACAGTGATAATTGACAAGGATACTATTGACAAGGATACTACAGTGATAATTGACAAGGATACTTATGTTCATGATGCAGTCCTTTTGAATAAGGATAAGATTATTGACAAGGGTAAGGGTGTATCTGGATCCACTGGGAATGAGATAAGGGTAGATAAAGCTGCTACTCCTGTTAATAATACTTTTGAGGTTCTTTCACCTAAGGAAAATGCTCATTGGTCTGATGAAGTTGAGAATGAAGACAGAATGGACAAGGGTGACTATGTTGCTTCTGGGTCAAAGAAATCCAAAAAGAAAAAAAGAAGAATAATAGGAATAACACTGGAGGTGTTTCTGGAAGTGGACAAAAATCTAGTATTGATGTCTCTAGGGGTAGATCACCTCTTGGTAGACAAAAATGATAGGTTTCTGGAATGTTAGAGGGTTCAATAAGGCTTCTAAACAATCTACTGTTGTCAAATTCCTTAGGCAACATAAGATTTCCTAATTTGGAATCCTTGAGACCAAGCTGTCTCAAAATAGTTTAAGCAATTTTTTGTTTAACGAAATTCCTTCTTGGCATTCTGTTAACAACTTTGATCAGCATGACAATAAAAGGATGCTAGTTATTTGGGACCCTTCTTTTGTTTTGGTTGATGTACTGGAGCTTGATGCTCAATGGATTCACTGTAAAGTGAAGATTCTGGTGACTGGAGATTCTTTCTAGGTTTCCTTTGTTTATGGCCTACACACTATTATTCACATGAGGTGCCTGTGGGACAGAATCAGAGAGCTTAGTGTCTGTTCCTCTCTTTCTTGGATGGTGTTAGGTGATTTTAATGCTGTGTTGTCTGTTGATGATAGGGTGAATGGGAATATTCCCACTGATTATGAAATGAAGGATGGTGTTGAATGTTGTCTTGATGCCAATCTTTCTGATTTGAATTCTTCTGGTGAATTCTTTACCTGGTCTTCTACTGGTGTTCTTTCTAGGATTGACAGAGTTTTGGTGAATGCTTCTTGGTATGACTGGAATGTTGATGCTCTGGCCTTCTTTGATCCTGCTGATTTACATTCTGATCATTCTCCCTGTAGAATCTCTCTGACTACTGACTGTATGACCAGAATAAAGCCATTCAAGTTCTTCAACATGTGGATTCGGCATAACAGTTATATGGATGTTCTGACTGATAATTGGGGCTATGATGTTTATGGTACTGCTATGTACCAGTTGTGTAAAAAACTTAGAAGACTTAAAAAGCCTTTGAAAGAGCTTAATAGACTGCATTTTGCTCATATTTCAGTCAAGTCTGATAATGCTCAAAAGGTTTTGGGGGAACTGCAGTCCTTGTACAATTCAGGCCCTACTGATGCTTTAGCTGGACAAATTGTTGAGCAGAAAAGAGTTTGTTCTGGTTTTGAAACTGCTTAGGCTAGATTTTTATCTCAAAAGGCCAAAGGACACTACATGAAGTTTAATGACAGGGGTTCCAAGTTTTTCCATTCTTTGGTCAAAAGGAACAATGTCAGAAATCATATTTCTTCCATTTTCCTCCCTGATGGGTCCTTTACTACTTCTTATGATCAGATTGGAGATGCTTTTGTTGGGTTTTATACTAATCTTTTAGGTACCGAAGGCACTGCTACTCCTATTGATTTGGATGTGGTCAATGCTGGCCTTCTATCACTAGGGATCAGATGGACTATCTGGTGAAGGATGTTACTGCTTTGGATGTGAAGGAGGCTCTATTTTCCTTTTTTGACAATAAAGCTCTTGGTCCTGATGGTTTTTCCGCTGGGTTTTTTAAGAAGTCTTGGGATATTGTGGGTTCTGATTTCACCAATGCTATTCTGGAATTCTTTAACAATGATGCAATCCTAAAACAGGTTAATCATGTCATTATTGCTTTGATTCCTAAAACTACTCATGCTGCTTCTGTTGGAGATTACAGGCATATCTCCTATTGTAATGTTTTATACAAGGTGATTTCCAAGATCTTAGCTTCCAGATTGTATGCTTGTCTTCCTGATCTTATTGATGAATCACAAAGTGGTTTTGTGGATGGTAGGGCTATGTCTGATAATATCTTCCTCTGTCAGGAGCTGATAAGAAAATATGGTGTTATTAGGGGACCTCCTAGATGTATGATAAAAGTGGATATCAAAAAAGCTTTTGATTCAGTGCACTGGTCCTTTCTAGAGTCTGTTTTAAAGGGATTTGGATTTCCTGCTAGATTTGTGAAATGGATTATGCTGTGTGTTACTACTGCTTCATTTTCTATTTCTATTAATAGTGAACTGAAGGGATTCTTTCCTGGAAAAAGAGGTTTGAGGCATGGTGATCCCCTATCCCCTTTTCTGTTTGTTATTGGTATGGAATACTTCTCTAGAATGTTGAGGATTTTGGGAGAGGATTCTGATTTCCACTTCCATAATGGTTGCCAAAACCTGAAAATTAATCATTTGGATTTTGCAGATGATTTGATGTTATTTGCTAGGGGTGATCCTATTTCTGTCACTCTTATGATGTAATGCCTTACTGTTTTTGGCCAGTGTTCTGGTCTAGTGGCTAATATGCAAAAATATGAGATGTTTTGTGCTAGGTTTGGATGATTATAACAAAGAGGTGCCTTTGACAATCACTGGTTTGAAAGAAGGCACTATGCCTATCAGGTACCTTGGTATTCCTCTGTGTACTGTCAGATTAAATGTTGTGCATTATGATCCCTTGTTTACTTCATTGAGGAAATGCTTTGGCAACTGGAAAGGGTCCACTTTGTCATATGCTGGTAGGCTGCAGCTGGTCCTTTCTGTTATTCAGGGAGTTGAATGTTTTTGGCTAGGGATTTACCCTATAATTAGTAGTGTGAAATTGAAGTTGGATCAAATGTGCAGGAGGTTTTTGTGGGGTGGTTCTTGTGATTCTCTTAGGAAGTCTCTTGTTGGTTGGAAGGAGGTCTGTCCGCCTAAACCTGAGGGTGGATTAAGGATCTTTCAGCTTAAAGCCTGGAATCTTGCACTTCTTTGTAGGATTCTATGGAACTTTCAATGTAAAAAGGATAGTCTTTGGGTGAAATGGATCAGTGAAATGTACTTGAAGAATGTGGATTTGTGGTTGTATCAGTGTAAGAAGGGTGCTTATGCTCTTATCAAGGCTATTTTTAAGATTAGGGACATGATACTTGTACAGGCTGGTTCTGTTGCTGCTGATGTTGCTTTATTGCAATCTTGGTCCTTTGGATCAAAGTTGATGCCTTCTAGAGCTTATGATTTTTTCCGGCATCATGGGGAAAAGGTCTGGTGGTGCAGAATAGTTTGGAATCCTAGGGTAACACCTAAACATTGTTTTCTTCTATGGATGGCTATGAAGAACTGTCTTCTGACCACTGATAAACTGCACTTTGATGATAAGGCCTGCTCACTGTGTGGTTTGGTCAATGAATCACCCTCTCACCTTTTTTTCCAGTGTCCCATATCTTGTATTGTTTGGGGCAAGGTCAGGCTGTGGTTAGGCATCAATAGAAGTCTAGAAACTGTTCCTGGTTCAGTTAGATGGATTAGTAGGAAGTGTAGGGGTACTTTCCATGGGAATGTAGCAAGATCTGCTTCTGTTTCTGTTGTGGTGTATTGGCTTTGGCATATGAGAAACAAGAATTTTTTTTGATGGTATTAACATGAAGATCACAGATGTACTGCATTGTATTAAAACTCACATCTTTTATATAATGCAGGCTGCTTTTCCTTTGTATATCTTTACCCCATGATGTTAGGGTTTTGTATATCTTTTGTGATTTCTAATAGGTTTTGTTGATGGTTGTATGAGATTATTTTGTTTCTCTACACACCTTGGGATAGGCTCTACGAGTTATGCTCTCACATGACCCCTTTTGACAGTTTTTGGGTGTTGTAATGTGTTTAGTGGCTGTCGTTTCTTGTTGCATATAACCTCTGGGGTCTTATGCAGTTTGGAATCAACAAATCTAACCTCTTTTCAACACTGTGTAGATGTTAGTTTAGATCTAATTCTGATTAGGATGTAATTTCTAGTATTTTGCATACCTTGGTTATAAAATTTTTACCTTTAACCAAAAAAAAAAAAACTAATTTTCCCAAGTTATGAGTAGATCTGAATCGTTGGTGAAGAAATCATGAAATCATATTTCTTCACCGACGCGTCGAGTTACCTAGTAAATCATATTTCATGATCGTTGGCGCCATCTATGTCTAATATTCATTTTAATTTATATGTTTTTAGCATGATCAATTGTTTGCATGTTTTTGTAAACTAGCATGACGGACAGGACCATCCCTATGTAATCGCCGACCCTAACCCCAAAAAAAATTGGGCCCTCGACCCTTTCAAAAAATTAATATATCACAACTATTTTGAGGTATATTATGTTGATAAGCATTATAAAAAATGGAACGGAATTTAATTAGACTTTTTTTTTTTTCTGAATTCGACTATAAATTTGGGTACATTTCTATTACATGAAACGTGGGCCCTAAAATTGCACTTTTCAGCAGAGGCCCTAGGCCGCGGCCTTGTTGGTTTTCCCCCAGGGACGGCTTTGATGATGGAGTATTACTGAAGTGTTAGTTAGGACATAATTTATCGATCTCTAGGAAAGTGTCAGTCACCGTCGATGTCTGCCTATGTAGGTTTTCGGTCTTGAGCCGGCTATCCCTAGATCTTACTGCATGTGATGCTAATACGGCCTAAGGCAGGTTAGTTGCACATAGGTCCCTGTTGTTTTTCAAATGGAAGTATGGTAATATTAGGGGTTAGCACCCGTAGCTATTGACACTTTAAATTCACCACGGGGAAGATAAATTCAGGATTAGGGGTAGGGGTTTAAACACTCATAGTTAGGAAAAATCTTTTAGAAACTCATAGAAGCGTATATGTGTGATCTTGTGTGGCCTATGTTTATTATTTTGCACGTTATTTTGTCAACGACCACTTATATCATTCTCAATCTTTATTTGATCGTATCTTGACGAGTATCTGTGGGATCGACCTTGATTCGCCTTCACTATACCGGAGTTGGACAAGTCCTCTTGCTAGTATTCGTGAGTTGCACGCGATCATTTATCAACTTTAAACTACGTGGAAAATCCAAATGAATTTATATTTTGGTACGAATGTAGTACTTTTTTCTCCAAAGGTACGTTGTAGTATTTATCAATAAAAAAATCTCATGTCTATTATGTTCTAAAATATAATAGACCTACTTTTATCATAACCCTTTTGTCATTCTCCAAAATCTCCCTCATATATATATACGACCTTTTAATCTCCTTCAAAATACATGCATACATACATACATACATACATATATATATATATATATATATATATATATATATATATAAAATAGGCCCTATCATATTATAATATATAATAGACCTACTTTTATCATAACCCATTGTCATTCTCCTAAATCTCCCTCATACATATATTTGTCCCAAGGACCTCAGTTTGTAAGGAGTTTGGATACTTAAGATGGTCAGGATTTTAAACTAGATGGTGGAGGTTCGAACTCCTAAATAAGAGACTTTTTTTCCCGTTTTTTTTGGTACTATAAAAGACACTTTCAGTTCTTTGGTATAAAAAACAAGGAAATGACTCCGAGCCACTACTAACCTGATTCACATCTTCATTAATCTAATGGGACAGGAGAGTGGGACCATAATGTTGGGGTTAACATTTTTTTAAGGGTGTTGTTAATGGCACCACACCATCTCTACTCGAGGGCCACAAATTAAGTGACACCACACCATCCAAACAAAGTCTACTTCGGCACCACATATTGTAATGTTATTTTTCAAAACCTTTAGTGGCACCAAACTGATAATTACGAAAATACCATACATAGCTATGGCACCACATATTTTTCCTATTTCCAATCTACTTAAAATAATTACACAATGGTCCATGAACTATTGAATATACATAATTGTAACATTACCTAGGGCACCACATAATTTTCCCTCCAAAACCCTTCTTCCCACACTCCTCACATTTCATCTTCTTCATTCATCTCCTTCATTCCTATTTTGTTCATCTACTTCATTTCTTTTCTTATCAAACCTTCACCACTAAATCTTTCATCTTCATTCTTTTTTTTCATCATCCAACTATTTTAATGTAGCTCTTCTTTTTTGTCTTTATATATTCCAAAACCAAAGGGTTTTTGATCAAGTTTATGAAAAACCTATATTATCGGGTTAATGTAAAGCGAATTTTTGTGGGTTTGGAACATTGAAAAGGAGTTTTTTAAACAATTTTGGAGTCATCCAATGAATTTTGTTAATAGAGACATTTTATGAAGTGATATGGCAAGAAAAAGAGGAAATGAAGGTAATGAGCATGTTAATGCTTAGAATTTATTGTTCTTTGAAAGCATAATCATGTTTATTAGTTGATAGGTTGTAGTATACTAGCATAAAGATGCAAAAGATGAATAAAGAAAGTTTTAAACATCTCGTACACGAATTTGACTCTGGCGGGGTCGAATTCGTGCATTTCAACAATTGTAGAGTCAAAATTGTTTCAAAAGTTTAAAAGTCAAAAATTGCATTCTTATTCGACAGTTGAAGAGTCAAAATTTACTTCCATTGATACGCAGTCGAACAACTCAACATTGTTCAACTAGAACATAGTTGAATATGGATACTACCCGTCCACGGTCGACTTTTACATACTACATTCGACTTCTTTGGAAGGTTAAAACGTGCACTGTTCTTACCGACTTTCAATTTACATTTTTACTTAGTTGTGGTGGTCCCAGAGAAGGGTGAAACTATAGTCGAGAGGGGGGGGGGGGGGGTGAATGACTATAGTGGAGTTTCAAAAACTTTTCTTTTGTTTAAAAGCTTTTGGGCAGCGGATAAGTCCCTTCTTACTATATTGTTTTCAAATCTGTTTAGACAGTCACAGATGTAAATTTTGATGTATGCAAATTAAATGAATGTCGTAAAGTAAATTGCGAAATTAAATTGACACAAGGCTTATAGTGGTTCGGGGTGGTGTAATCCCTTAATCCACTCTTCTCCCGTGATGATTGGAGGAATTCACTATTGTTTTCACCGATACAATAGTATGATTGTCCTTGGCTTCCCAAGCTTCACAATCTACAAGACTATCACTCCTTGACCGCAACAGCCTTCGATTGATTCGGTCTTCCCTTGTCTTTGCTCCTTAAGATCAAGATCCTTCAACAACTATCACGGATTCAACTCCTTCTCGGATTGCCTCGATTCGGTTGCTTCGAGTTTGATGTGAATATGATTCACACACTTGCTTGATCAATCTCGGTTCTGAGTATGACTTTGTAGTTCTGATCACTAGATGTATCCTTGTAAGTTCAGAGAGAGGGCTTTTCAAATTGACAGAGTTTCTGCTTGATTTTTCTTTTTCAAAATCCTTGTTTGTTTTTCTGTCAATGCCTTCTATTTATAGCCTTGAGTAACTTTGGTTTTGAAATTCCGTCCGTTGGCTATATTAATGAGGGAATAATCCTTGATTTTATTCTTGATTCCCCCTTAATTGTATTCTCCTTGATTTCAGTGATCGGATTCTTTCTTCAAACGTATAGCAGAAAATCCGTCCTTGATTGATCCTCTATTGATTGTGCATTTAATGCATGATCTTCTGTATCTTCAACATATATCAAATCTGATTAGGTAAGTGTTACTTCGCCGTTTTTAGAACGGTCGAGTGAGCCTTCGACTTAGCCGTTAGTTCTTTCTTCGCCGTTTTGTTTTCACTTTGCCGAAGGTCCGTCTACTCCGCCGATTCACCTGTTTCCTTCTTTGTTCTAGTATTAGGAGAGTCTTTGTACTTCACGATCCTTGATTTGGGTGAGACCAAAGGTGTACACCATATTTGAACATTGAGTTTCATCACTTAAAAACATAACTTAGACTTATCCAAGGTCATCACGGACTTCCTTGGTTATAAGTCAGACCATAATGTCTTCATTACTTCTCTGCTGGTGCTTTGCTGGCTTCACTTTGCCGAATATCTGTTTTTGCTTTGCCGACCTACCAACTAGTACAATACTTGTCTGACCTAACTTATACAACATGTCTGACTCTAAGTAGAGACTTATACAGAGAGTTCTAACTTATTTCAGGCTTGCTATAACAGCTAGTATGGCCATCATCAAAACATAATAAAATGTTCCTAACAATTTCCCCCTTTTTGATGATGCCAAAACCCTCATAAGCCTGAACATAAGTAATCAAAATTTTTCATAATAAACAACTGAATAAAAACTCAACAATTTTATTCATCCATCTCAGGGCAATAAGATATTGCATCTTTTTATTTAAACGACAAAGGCAAATGATAAAATTAATTGAATTAAGCAACAGGTAACTGGTTTACTTCTTCATTTCTTCAAACCTGATGTTTTGCCTTTGTTTGTCCTTGCCTTTGTTTGCCCTTTTCCTTTCCACTTTGGAGCTCTCGGGCTTTGAGTTTCCTTCCCCTTTGTGGCGCATCAAAACGTGCTTCAAGGTCCGCAAATGCGCTTGGACTCGGGGAGAGGGCCATACTTTTTCTCCGGTATTTTGTTGTTGGCCTCACCAACTTTGATTAGAAAGTCCAGCTGCATGCCAGAATGCTCCATTATCTCATCCAGACGCTGAATTTGTTGAGTGTGAGCATTTAGAGTGTCCATAAATGGTTTGAGATTATTGTCAGTTGTTTCAGCAAGGAACTCAAGATTGGTTTGGACATGATGAGGGATGAGTTGCTGTAAGTTGCAAAGTAAATTTCCTTGTCTCTCCATGACCTCATCTTGGATCTTGATATGGCTGATGAGAGCCTCAATCTTGTGATTGAAGGAGGTTGCTTCACTGCGTAAGGCATTCTTCAGGTTTTGCCTGCTGTAATATTGCCTTTCCATGTCCACAATGAGGGGTTGAATGTCCAGATTGAAGACTCTCTCTGGATCAATTTCTTCTGGTGCCACATGAACATCCTCTTCATCCCCATCAGTTTCATCCTAAGCATCTTTACCTTGCTTCTTCTCATTTTCCACTTCAATTTCTTCTTTTTCTTCTTCTTCCTCTTCCTTCTCATTTTGTGCTTCTTCTTCTTTTTCTTCCATCTGTTCTTGTTGAGTGTGGACTACTTCATCTACCACTTGTTCCCCCTTGTGCAATTGTGGGGGAGTTGACAAGTTCGGGCCGAGTGAGCTTTATCGGTGGCTCACTTAGTCGGTTGTCAACTTTGCTGTGCTTTTGAAAAGCACTTCTTGGAGAGTCGGTTCATCATCGAAATCCCCAAATCTTCTTGAATTGCTTCAAGATTTCCTCCTTCGAACGTTCATCCTCGACTCATCCTCTTCCTCATGTATCTCCTCCTCTTCGGATGAAGTGATTCTATATCCTTCTTCACCTTCCTCTAGGTAGGTGATTACCTCTTGTTGCTTTTCTTCTTCTTCGTTTCGTGTCATCACCGATTGTCACGAGTCAATTAAGTTCTTTGGTTCCGGGCGAGAGAGATGTTTTCATGCGCTATCCGGGATCCGGTTCTTCATCCCACTCCCGATCTACGCCTTCAGTCGCTTTCTTTGCTCCCGGTTATGGGTTTGGGCTTCATGGAAGCCTTGATGTAAGTGAACATCGTCTTTGACTTGTGTGGGGACTAACGATTTGTGGGTTTCACGTTCAATGCGTTGAACAGGTGTTGAAGAGGGAACCCGTATGATTTCTTTTCCCAGAAATCACCTTTCTTCTGCAAACCCTTGTTTGGTGCCGTAATTGAAAGGTCAAATTCCTTTTGTATCTGATCCTTTAGTCTATTGAATACAAAAGTTGCCCAGTCGAATTTGATGCGTTCGTAGATGATGGCCATCAATCTAATCCGAACCTCAGTCAGGTTTTCCATGGATCCTTTTCTGCCTTCGATATTCTTGGTGACGACTGGTGCAAACTCGGCAAACGGAAGTTTGAGTGTTGATCTAGGTAGATTGTATGTTTTGCTGTTTTTCCTCGGATTTTTGGCTATCTCAGCCCAGAATTTTGTGATGTCAGTCTGTACAAACTTGACATTGTGCGGGCCTATCATTGGTAATTGTAGGTTACCTATTGAGAAGTCCAGGCGTTATGACTATCTCTTTCCCAAAAATTGAACTTTTTATGCAGTCGACCTCAGTTTTCTTTGTGCTGGGCACAAACTTGGCATTTTTCCAGAATGCGATCAGGTTTTCATAGCAGATTCCCGTAATTGGGGGATTTAGAAAAGTCATCAGCCCCAAATTTGAACAACAATCAACCAAGCGTTGAGCTTTTGCATCATTATCACAAAACGATAGATAGTGTTCAGGTTTGAAAAACGAACCAGTGAGGATTGATTTTTCATAGTATATTTCAGTGGGAAAATTGTGGAAGATGAAGCCATTGATAATAGATAGATGTTTAGGAAGGAGTTCTTCAAGTTTTTTTAGGGAAAATCAGAGATTGGGTTTGTAATTTGCAAGAGAGCGTAAAGAATTCTGAAAATCTCTAAGTCTGTTTATATAGTGTGATTTGGATAGTGTGAACGTGGTTTTGAAAATGGAAGGATTTTGTGACATAATGGCGTGATTTTGTGTATGCAAATCGCGATATTCGAGTGGAATGGGGGAGTGGTTTGAGGTAAGTAATGATAGAGCCCGGGAATCGAGGAGTTTTTAATTCGAAAAATAATATAATTACCTCCATGATCATACATGTGTAATCTTTCACAGAATAATCCTCCATAATTTCCTTATTCTCCACGTGTAAACAGAATTGATTTTGTTCACACTTTTAATTTATCCAAGTCTTTATTTCGGTGAAGTGCCTTGGCTGGTCACTTAGCCGATCCAATGCGTTCTTCATTGAGCTGCTCCATTTAACTGTTCCTAACAATCAGTTAAGTTATCTTCGCTGGATACCAGTGCCTTACTTGCTGCATCTCCTGTAACGGCAAAGGTCGTACCAGTTAATGAAGTCACTTAGCCGATTACTCCAGTTAGCTGCTATTTGATACTTATTCAATTTCAATCATTCCTAACTCAGTTCTTAGCTTACTAAATCTTTCATAACTGAGTGGTTTAGTGAAGATGTCAGCCAATTGATATTTAGTGGGTATGTGTTTTAGGATGACATCCCCCTTTTCAACATGGTCTCTGATGAAATGATGTCTTACATCAATGTGCTTTGTTCTTGAATGCAATACTGGATTTTCAGTAATAGATATTGCACTTGTGTTATCACACATGATTGGAATTGTTTTATCTTCCACTCCATAATCCCTTAGCTGTTGTCTTATCCAGAGTATTTGTGCACAACAGCCTACCCGTCGCTATATATTCTCGCAAATTGTTGATGTAGATATGGAGTTTTTCTTTTTCTTGAACCAAGAAACTAGTCTGGTTCCTAGCATTTGACATGTTCTAGAGGTGCTTTTTCTATCTATTTTGCATCCAGCATAGTCAGAGTCTGAATATGATATTAATTTAAATCCTCCATCTTTTGGATACCAAATACCAACATTAATAGTGTTTTTCAAGTATTTGATTATCCTTTTAGCTGCTAGAAGATGTGATTCTTTTGGTTGAGCTTGAAATCTTGCACACACTCCTACTGCAAATGCTATGTCAGGTCTGCTAGCAGTTAAGTACAATAATGATCCAATAAATCCTCTATACATTTTCTGATCAACATCTTTTCCTCCTTCATCTTTTCCAAGTATGACTCTGGCACACATTGGTGTGTCTGCTGTGCCACTTGTATCCATCCCATATTTGTGTATCAAGTCTCTTGTATACTTGGATTGACTAATGAAGATGCCATCCTTCATTTGCTTTACTTGAAGGCCAAGGAAGTAGTTTAATTCTCCCATCATGCTCATCCGAAATTTGCTCTTCATCGGGTTTGCAAATTTCTCACACGACTTTTCATCTTCGGATCCAAAGATTATATCATCAACATAGATTTGTACTAGCAAAGTGCTTGCTCCTTCCTCTAGTTTGAATAGAGTCTTGTCAATAGTTCCTTTGTTGAATCCATTCTTGATCGAAATTGTGATAGTGTTTCATACCGTGCTCTAGGTGCTGTTTGAGGCCATAGAGGGCCTTCTTGAGTTTGTATACTTTGTCTTCTTTTCCTTTAATTTGAAATCCAGGAGGTTGTTCTACATAAACTTCTTCTTCCAAAAGTCCATTTAGGAATGCACTCTTTACATCCATTTGATAGACTTTGAAGTCTTTGTGTGCGAAAATGCTAGAAAGAGTCGATTGCTTCCAATCTTGCTACCGGTGCAAATGTTTCATCATAATCTATTCCTTCACTTGGGAATAGCCTTTTGCAACTAGCCTTGCTTTGTTTCGACAACGGTTCCTTGCTCATCCATCTTGTTCCCGAATACCCATTTTGCACCAATGATGTTGGCCATTTCAGTGTCTGTCAACAAGTTCCCGGACTTCATTTCTTTCAAATTCATTTAGTTCTTCTTGCATGGTCCGTGATCCAATCTGCATCTTGGATTGCATCATCTATGGTCTTGGGTTCCACTTGTAATAGAAAGCAAGTTAGCATGTGCTCCAGTTGTCTTCTGGTTCTGACTCTGTGAGAATATCTCCAATGACTTGTTCTTCAGGATGGTCTCTTAGCCAATTTAGATCTGGTTGAAGTTGTTCTTCACTTGGTGCTTCCATACCTTCATGCCGAGCATGAACTTCAACTTCAGTGCTTCATCTCGTTGTATTGGTAAGTGGTTCTTCTTGATTTTCAAAATGATGATTTAGGATGGTAGGGGTATGGTTGCATTTGTATAGATTTCCCTTTGTGTCGCTTTCTCTTCTTGATCTTGAAGATCTTCACCATTTGTATTTGGTTCATCAAAAACTACATGTATTGATTCTTCAATCACCAAGGTTCTTTTATTGAGTACTTTAAATGCTTTGCTGGTGTCTGAGTATCCCATGAAGATTGCTTCATCAGCCTTATCATCAAAGGTATGCAGCTGATTCCTGTTTAAGACAAAACATTTTGATCCAAACATATGAAAATATGAGATATTAGGTTTTCTACCATTCCATATTTCATATGGAGTCTTTCCATGATGTTTGTTGATGATTGATCTGTTTTGTGTATGGCATGCTTGTGTTTGTTTGCTTGACCTAGAATCTCTTTGGTAAGCATGCTTCTCTTATCATTGTCCCGATCGCTTCCTTGATGGTTCTGTTTCTTCTTTCTCGCTACACCATTTTGTTGTGGAGTTCCCGCCGCGATAGTTGATGTAACACTCCATTTTCTTCACAATAGGTTCGATAATTTCATTTAGAAATTCGGTGCCTCTATCCGATCGATCTTGATAATCTTTAGCTCTTTTTCATTCTGGAGTCTTCTCAGCAAATCTGGCAGCTTCTTGAGTGTTTCTTTCTTCTTGTTCATGAAAATGGTCCAGGTGAACTTTGAGAAGTCATCCACCACTACAAGAGTATATTTCTTACCACTCACACTTACTGGTGTGACTGGTCCAAACAGGTCCATGTGTAACATATGTAGAACTCTTGTTGTAGATTGATGAGGCTTTGACTTGAATGAACTTTTTATTTGTTTTCCTTTCTGACAAGCATCACATAGAATTTCTTTCTTGAATGTGATCTCTGGCAGTGCCTTCAACTAACTTGCTCCTTGATAGTTTGTTGATGGTCTTGAAATTTAGGTGATTTAATCTTCTTGCCAAATCCAAATTTGTTGATTGTTTATTTTTGACAAGTAGACATGTTTCTGCCTTGGTCGTTTTCCGATCCACCACATACATGTTGTCTTGTCTTCTACCCGCAAGAACTACCGTGTTGGTTTGACTGTGAATCACTTTGCATCCTTCTTTGTTGAAGTGCACATTGTAGCCTTTGTCACAAAATTGACTGATGCTCATCAGATTGAAGTTAAGTCCCTTGACATATGCCACATTTTGAATCTTTAGATTGTTCTTGAGTATTGTGCCTTCCCCCTTAATCTTGCCAGGGTTTCTTTACCTCCAAATGTGACTTTGGGTCCATCAAAATCTTTGAAATCAGTGAGCCATTTCTTGTTTCCTGTCATGTGTCTGGAACATCCACTGTCTATGTACCAGACATCCTACAAAACAGATTAATTAAGTGTAGGTACCCAACACCGTTTGGGTCCATACCGCAAGCAATCATGCCTCCCATACCAAGGGTGTATCCAAAAGGTCTTCTTTTTGGATAATTGAAGTCATCAACTTCATATGTGTAAGGCATAGCAGAATAGCTCCTAGTATTTTTACTGAAGGTATTCTGATACTTTTCTCCACCTTTTGGTGCATTTACATCCTTCTTCACTTTCCAATATGCAGTAGGAAACCTTTCTTGCTTCATGTGTCTAGGAACAGATTGGTTTTTCTTAAACATATGATGCATTTTGTGAAATGGTTTCCTCTTGTATTTTGGAGGTGCAACATTCCAATCATCCTCTGAGGGGTAAAGTCTGCCTTTACCTTTCAGATGGCTGTTGTTCTTGATTGACTGGAATGAGGATTTGATTTGCTGTTTCACTACACTGGGTTTTGACTTCACCGGAACAGGATGATCTGTTGGAATCATGGTCTGTCCCTTTCTAAATTTTGGTCCACTAGTGGTTCTGAATTTAGAATGGTGTTGACCATTATTCCTATTTTCATCCTGTCTGTTGTAGCCAAGACCAGATCTGGATCCAAACCTTTTTGAGGGTTTGTAAGCTGGTGCTTTTAGTGGTGCAGTGGATACCTTCACTGGTGAGGAGATTTTCTTAACTGATCTGTTAGTAACAGATGTATGATCATCTGCTTTTTGTTGATCATTTAAGTAGGTCTCCTTACTAGTTAATTCAGCTTTTGCTTTATCCAGTTCTTTCTTTAACCTCTTATTCTCTTTTCTTAGATCCTTGCATTCCTTTTCCAGAATTTCATGATTCTTTTCAATTTCATCAAATTTAGTCATGAGATTTTGGACTAGGTCTGCTGTATCTAATGGGAGACTAGAGGATTGTGCAGTGTTAGATGTGGATGCATTAGATGAAGAACAGGAACTAGATGTTACCTCGCTTTCATCGATTCTTTAGCCATTAAACATAGGCTTGTTTCCTCGGTGTCGAGCTATCACTTTTATCTTCATCCAATTCTTTGGTCATGAGGCATAGGCATGCTTTTTCATTTTCTCGAGCCGTCTTCTTCATCACTGTCGTCTGAGTCATTATCAGATGATTCTTCGTGCTTTTCACTGCTGGATTCTGCTTTAAGTGCCTTCTTGCTCTTTTTCTTTTCAGATGCTCTATATTTCTTCTTTTCATTATCTTTGTCATTCTCTTCAGGACAATCAGCCTTGAAGTGACCTTTCTTGTTGCAGTTGAAGCATCTGTATTCTTCATCTTTCTTCTTCATGTCTCTGTTTGAGCTTGACTTTTTGTTTGACGAAGAATTTCCTTTGAATGGTTTCTTTTTAAACTGTCAAAACGTTTAACTAATAAAGCTACCGTTCTTTTAGTTCATGTGTCTCTTTGTTGATGCATTCGGCAAAGTTACTTTGTCTTGGGATGCGGCTAATGCGGTGATTTTGTGTGTCTCGCCGGAGCACCATCTTCGCCGTTCAATTCGAATTCATGAGCTTTTAATTGGGACATCAGTGTCAGAGTGTCAGTGCTTGCAAGATTTGTTGTTCCTCTGATTACTGATGTTATGATCTTCCATCTTTCAGGTAGTCCTCTCAAGATCTTCAAGCATACTTCTTTCTGGGGATATATGTGTCCAAGCTGTTGTAATTCACTGATGATGCTTGAGAATCTGTTGTCCATTTGATCAATGGATTCACCAGCCTTCATTTTAAAGTTCTCAAATTTCTGTTTTGCAACATATAATTTGTTTTCTTTAACTGCTTCAGATCCTTCATTTATCAATGATAGCTTGTCCCACATCTCCTTTGCTGTTTTGCAGTCTTTGATTCTCATGAACATGTTGCTGTCTAGGGTCTTCAAGATCATGTCTTTTGCAACAAAGTCCAGATTTTCTCTTCTCCTGTCATCTTTGGTCCAATCCTTTTTAGGTTTGTCAATTTCCTTTCCTTGATCTGCTCCTGTGCTTACCACGGTAGTGATTTTTATTGGTCCATCATTGATTACATCCAGCATCTCTTCATGAGTTGCTGCAAGATGAGATAGCATTCTTATTTTATATTCATCAAAATTGTTAACATTAAACACGGGTACTTTTGACAAGAAGGTTGAGGAATCCATCGGTGCAATTGAAGATATAAATGTAAGTGTATGAAAAACTCGATTTGAAAACTACTTTGAAAATATGTGATCTCCTTGTTACCGAAATTAGATCTCGAACAGGTTCGATACTAGGAACACTTTGCTACGATACCAATTGTTGGTCCCGAGAGAGGGTGAAACTATAGTCGAGAGGGGAGGGGGTGAATGACTATAGTGGAGTTTCAAAAACTTTTCTTTTGTTTAAAAGCTTTTGGGCGGCGGATAAGTCCCTTCTTACTATATTGTTTTCAAATCTGTTTAGACAATCACGGATGTAAATTTTGATGTATGCAAATTAAATGAATGCTTTGTAAAGTAAATTGCAGAAATTAAATTGACACAAGGCTTATAGTGGTTCAGGGTGGTGTAATCCCTTAATCCACTCTTCTCCAGTGATGATTGGAGGAATTCACTATTGTTTTCACTGATACAATAGTATGATTTTCCTTGGCTTCCCAAGCTTCACAATCTACAAGACTATCACTCATTGACTGCAACAGCTTCAGTGATTCATTCTTCCCTTTGCTGCTCCTTAAGATCAAGATCCTTCAACAGCTATCACAGATTCAACTCCTTCTCAGATTGCCTCTGATTCAGTTGCTTCAGTTTGATGTGAATGTGATTCACACACTTGCTTGATCAATCTCAGTTCTGAGTATGACTTTGTAGTTCTGATATTTGAGTTGATCACTAGATGTATCCTTGTAAGTTCAGAGAGAGGGCTTTTCAAATTGACAGAGTTTCTGCTTGATTTTTCTTTTTCAAAATCCTTGTTTGTTTTTCTGTCAATGCCTTCTATTTATAGCCTTGAGTAACTTTGGTATTGAAATTCTGTCCGTTGGCTATATTAATGAGGGAAGAATCCTTGATTTTATTCTTGATTCCCCCTTAATTGTATTCTCCTTGATTTCAGTGATCGGATTCTTTCTTCAAACGTATAGCAGGAAATCCGTCCTTGATTGATCCTCTATTGATTGTGCATTTAATGCATGATCTTCTGTATCTTCAACATATATCAAATCTGATTTGGTAAGTGTTACTTCGCCGTTATTAGAACGGTCGAGTGAGCCTTCTGACTTAGCCGTTAGTTCTTTCTTCGCTGTTTTGTTTTCACTTTGCCGAAGGTCAGTCTACTCAGCCGATTCACTGTTTCCTTCTTTGTTCTAGTATTAGGAGAGTCTTTGTACTTCACTGATCCTTGATTTGGGTGAGATTAGTGTACACCATATTTGAACATTGAGTTTCAACACTTAAAAACATAACTTAGACTTATCCAAGGTCATCACAGACTTCCTTGGTTATAAGTCAGACCATAATGTCTTCATTACTTCTCTGCTGGTGCTTTGCTGGCTTCACTTTGCCGAATATCTGTTTTTGCTTTGCCGACCTACCAACTAGTACAATACTTGTCGACCTAACTTATACAACATGTCAGACTCTAAGTAAAGACTTATACAGAGAGTTCTAACTTATTTCAGGCTTGCTATAACAGCTAGTATGGCCATCATCAAAACATAATAAAATGTTCCTAACAAGTTGAAATGTGTATTTCATTGTAAATAAGTGTAAAACTCATACCAAGATCCTATAACCCTTTCATAAGTTTGGTAAATGTTGTTTAAACATGTGTTGGATTGAAAACAAAGTGAGTTGGGCCAAAACAACATGACTAGAGAAGATTCAACCATTAGAGAGTCGAAAATGGTACTTTCAACCGCCCAAGAGTCGAAATTGCACATTTCAACCTCCACAAAGTCGAAAAGTGCACTGTTCTTACTGACTTTCGATTTCAATTTTTAATTAGTTGAAATGTGCATTTCAATGTAAATAAGTGTAAAACACATACCAAGATCATTTTCCCCTTTCATAAGTTTGGTAAATATTGTTTAAACATGTGTTGTATTGAAAACAAATTGAGTTGGACCAAAGCAACATGATTAGACAACATTCAACCCTTAAAGAGTCGAAAATGGTAATTTCAACCGTCCAAAAGTCGAAATTGCACATTTCAACCTCCACAAAGTTGACAATTGCACAATTATTTTGGGAGTTTTTAAAAAATTAGGGGTTAGTTTGTAATAAAATAAATATGTATAAAGTAATTTTTGTCTGAAAAGTATTGTATTGTATAATACATATAGTAGTAGACCCTTATCCTTAAAAATATTTAGTATGGCGACCGAGTTAATTGTCATTTTTTTATTTGATGGGATACCGGTGGTAGATATGACGTGATGCCATTAACATACACCTTTTTTTTAATGTATAATGGGCCCACTGTCATCATATATCAACATCCACCGTTCCTTCCTTCCTTCTTCCTTCCATGCTTATCAGCAGCCGCATTTACTTCAATTCTTAGATAGAAAATTTTCAGTTAAAAGCATCGACCTTTGAAGGAAGGATTTAAAGCTTTTTGCATCGAAACCCAATAAAAATAGCTTCATCAATATATACACATTTAACCATCCTTTGCTTGTGATAATATTCAGACTCTTAATCTGTGAGTGAAGCTTTGATGCCAAACAACCTACACCAAATGGAAAATCCTATGATGGCCCTTGATATTCCAAACCCGTAAAGAGGCCCAACGACCGCACCGGGCCCCCAAGTGGGTCCGATCAGAGGTTGGGCACTCGGCCCAATCGGATCACGGTCCAATAAGACGAGCCTGGCCGAGAAAGTCCTTGTCCGCTAAATACCATTGCCTAAGACTTTGGTTGAAATAGCTAGGTTTGGGATAATAAGCCTTCATACGCCATGTCCCAAGCGAGATGAAGCACTGGGGCCACTCAGCTTACCCCTTTATCTCGCAGCCCTCTAACATCAGGAAACCAGGTCAAGCTTACATATGCGGATTCCATCAGAGTCGAGAGGATTGCCTTCCCGTATAGCTATATTACTTGTGTACTTATTCGTTAAGGATATACGTTGTAACTTCCACGTGAGAATAGACCATGTAAGCGCTATAAATAGAGGCACCCCAAAACCCTAAAATGGACGCATAATATAAAATACAGACCAAGCTGTTGCCTTTTCTCTCGCTTTTTCTTGTTCTTGAGTTTCTTTATATCTTTATATTGTTTTTGAGCAAAACACCACTATACACCATTCTCAATCCAGATATCCACCAAAACTACCTGCTAATCTAGTTTGTGATGTTTTCGAAAACATTAGCCCTACTACCATTAAGGGCTACCTGAGAAATCTCTAGACCGTAATGATGCAGCACAACTATGAGGTCCGGACAAAGAGGAAGCCTCAGTCGAACTTCAAAAATCTCCTTATGAACGGTGCAAAATCCCTCCGGAGGCTCATGTGCAAAATAATGAGGGTCGGATGGGAGCCTGGGTGAATACCTCTCTTTGTCTATTCCGTGTGTCGCACAAATCTTATCCAGATCTTTCTGAGATAGGATTGATTGGATGCCTTCACTGCCTATGACTATCTCGCCATCGGCCATCTAGTTTCTTAGGCAAAAATTCAAATTAAACCACCTATGGAATCAAATAAAGCAGACTCGAACAGAAGCAAGAATACATGTAAGATTAAAGAAATGGTCTTAATTACATGAATCATAGATTAGGTAAATTGGGAGAGAATAGTAATTATCAGCTGGATCTCAATCTTCTGATTTAAGGATCACATTAGTAAGAAATAATTGATATGACGGGGTTATAACCCCCAACACGTCTTGGAAACCGTCATAATTCAAATGAGTGGGCAACGACGCCTCGAATCTTAGAAAATTATGACAGTGTCATAACGACTTCCCTGCCACCTGGCAAGTCAAGTGTTTTAAAAACCTTTAGACGACCATGCCGAGCCATTACCTTAACAGATCAGAGCTGGCCTCAAGAGATCAACTAGATCTAGGGAACTAATGACGGGGGTCGGACCAATAAATCTCCACGTGTCATCCACACACTAACAACAATAATACATGTAGAAAGATCAAAGTCTTAAGGCTCAGAGCCTCACCTTAGGGTCTTAACATCCGAACCGGATCCCTGACCAGAGGTCGGTCCCGCCGGCCTCCCCAACCTCTGCAGGATGGAAAGAGCACGAGAGAGCTCAGTAGGCTCAGCTCGGACCTTGCAGGTCGGTTTTGGCATACCTTAGACAAGATTCCCCACGTGTATAATATAAAAGATAAATATGGAAAGAATCCTCAACCATAAAGGCTATGATCCTGTATTTAATAACCGTGATTATCTCCTACATTCAAGGAGATTAAACCATAATTATCCATCCCTTAAAGAACATGAAATCAGAATCCAACAAGGACACGGCCCATGCAGGCCTAAGGCACAAGCCCCCTCTATATAAACACTCCTTAAGGAACTACGGAGACTTGATTCTTGACTCATATACATGATACGTAGGCAACTTGAGATACATCTAAAGCCCAGTCAAAACATCACAAAAACCACCCCCCGTTACATCGTTTTATTGTTCTTAGATCTTGGATAGATTGTCACTAGGATACACGGCCCAGATTTTATACCCGAAGATTTCCAGCATCGTCAACTCTGTTTTTGCTAGGAGACCACAAATTCCAGCATTCAAGGTCCTATTTTACAACAATAGTGATGTTATATGTCGGACATAGGATGATTACTGGCAACAAATACGTAAAATATGCATCCACGAACTCCTGAATGCCAACATTAATCGGTCATTAGAAACTGTTAGTAAAGAAGAAGGTGATTATTTGATTAACTTGGTCCAAATTTTGGAAGGAAAATCGTTTAATTTAACAGAGGCGATTTTCCATTACGCGTTGTCAGTCGTTTGCAAAGCTACTTTTGGACAATATGAAGACATGTTGAATAATCTAGCCCCTTCAGGTTTACCTCCGCATAAATTAACACTTAAGGTTAATGCTCCTATAATTTTACTAAGAAATTTAGATCCATCAGAGAGTTTATGTAACGGTACACGTTTAATATGCAAACGTTTAGACAAAAACATAATACATGCTGAAATTGCACTGTGAGATAATGCGGAAAAATCAGTATTTATACATAGAATACCTCTTCAACCAACTAATGATGAGTTCTATCCTATTCCATTCAAAAGGATTCAATTTCCTGTCAGACTTTGCTTTGCAATGACAATAAATAAAGCACAAGGACAAACTTTAGATTTTGTTGGTGTTTACTTAAAAGGACCTATTTTTTCCCACGGACAATTTTATGTTGCGTTGTCTCGTGCAAAAACATCAACGGCTGTTAAAGTACTTATAGCACCTACTGTTTTCCACATAGAAAAGAACAATTTTACGAAAAATGTTGTCTACAAAGATAATTTGAACATACAATAAATATTAAAACTATTATTATTTTACATTGTTATAGTGTCTGTAAAGTCTAATGCCTTCTGTTTTAGAGCACATGTGAAAATACCTAAAAAATATGTGTATATATTATGGATTTTTACAGATAAAAGATCGATGAAACCTCTGTGATGCTCTTCAAGTTACAGACATGACAGGAGATTGGATTGTGATTGTGCAGGTTCTCATTAAGGATCCAACTAAAGAATCTCAATCAAACCCTGACATGCTATACAAGAAGTTCCTTTTTACTGACATGAAAGTAAGTAATTGTTTTGTATTTGCAAAACATTTCTTTAGTTTTGTATTGTATTGTAATGATGTATTTTATGTTTTAAACAGGGCACTCATATTTCATCAATCACTTTTTTAGCGATAGAACACTTAGACGGAATTTTTAAACATTTTAAGAGGTATTATGTAACAAGTGCTGCTGTGAAAGTTGTTGATCCAAGGTACAAGGTTGGTGAATACAACTACACTTGAACAATGTACCCTACAACACATGTGCAGCTGCTTCATGACCCTGTCCCACATGTGTGCCCATACTCTTTTGACTTCATGAAATTCTCAGAAATGTTCATGGTGGCAGACCGAGATGTATCGATTGGTATGCTTTAGTATGCTATATTTACCTACTATATGAAACTTATAATACATTGATTCGATTGTTCTGATTTGGAAAATACATAACCATTAGAACCATTATAAACATTGGTATGCATATGTACTTTTACCAGTTTAGTGCATACCATATACATAATATGTATATGTATCTGCATTTTGAGTACTAAGTAGCAAGTTTTTACTATTTTCTATATGGTATGTTGATTATAGGAATGAATTTAACTACCGGCTTTTACTTTTTCCCAACAGATGTGAAAGGATTAATTGTGCACTCATACTCTATTCCCCATCCTACAAAACCATTTGTCAGGGAGTACATCCACATTGATAAAGAGTAAGTTTTTATACTATACAAGAACTAAGTGTTTTTTATATTACAAAGTACTACATCCCAAAGTGCTCTCATTACAGGAAACGGCCTATGATATTGCGTTTATGGGATGATTTGTTGAAAGAAGAAGAAAGTAAAATCATCCAAAAACTTCCCCAACCAACTTTTATTTAACAATAGTATGTTTTATATTTACGTAGATGTTAAAATTAAAACAATAATGATTAGTCAAAAAAAGCGTTGTTCATGATTTTCTTTATTTGCTTTGCAAAGGTTTGTCACTTACAACAACAGGTTTTAATGATTATTTCATGGTCAACCCGCCTCTCCGTGAAAATAAACCTTTGGTTACTTGGTAATTTCTATCTGCTATATTAGTTCTGTTCTATAGTTATAACTTAATGAAATTATAAGCTATTCTATGCTAGATCAAATTTTTTTACTTCAGGATGGCTTATTAATAAATGATGCTTTGTGCATTTACAATGAACATGCCAAGAGGTTGGACAGTTAATTCATGACGAAGCTTACAAATCAACTGACATTCTTTTTCCACCTTCAGCTACTACTGTCATTATTCCAATCAGAGATGTTTCAACGTCAATAGACACTGTATGTAGCACATGTATTTCTACATTAAATGTAGTATCTAAATTGCTGATTTCTATTCACTCTACAACTTAAGACTGCTTGGGTTGCAGCAACTATTCATCTAATGCCAGCACAAGACAGGCTCTGATATAATGTGTGTGACAAATGCAAAAAAACAATTAATCTTCCAGTAGGTTCAAACCTTCCATGTATGTATCCATAAAGAAATGGATGTTGAACCACGGTAAACTATAAGCCGATTTATTTGTGTGTTAATAACAGACAATAAAATAAAGAAAATTCCTTACCATTATTGCATCTATGCTTGTGCAAGTGTCATGTGAATTGCAGGTGTCATGTGAATGTTTTTCTTAATGATGAATCTGGGACACCCCCTTGCCACAATTTTCTCAACCACTGCAGAAAATTTCACTAAGTTTACTACTACTGAGCTCATGGAAGCGGACGAAAAGTAATTAAATATTACAGTTTTTTATGTATGCATTTAGCTATAACATCATTAAAAAGAGACTTGAAAGATTCTAGACTAAACATGAAAAATGATATAAATAAATAAAAAAACTACATGTTCTGTTTTGGGTTAATTAACAAATGTTTGCCACTGGAAAAGGTAAAAAGAGTTCGGTCGCCGTTTTTCAAATTCGGGGTTTAACGGTTGATTTTCGAGGCAGACCATAGTAGAAGAAATTGATCACCTCGAGGAGACGATCGTTTCGATACCAACCGTTCCTTTTTTCGGTAAGTTTTCCTTCATAGCCCTAATTATAGATCCGTTCATAATCGTAGTGTAATGGTCAATTATCGTAGGTGATTCGTAAAAGATGTTGGAATTGAGGATTGAAACCTTTTTACTATCCGTTTTGCTTTCGAATTCGCTTTCGAAATACCAAAGGTAAGGGGATGTTCTTAATTAAACGGATTTTGGGTATACAACCGTATTAAATCATGTAGTATTAATCTGTTGGTGTGGTTGTTGTGCGGCTCGATACCGGCTTTTATATATATATATATATATATACTAGTATCCGTACACCGTGCATAATGCACGGTGCATGCCCATTCCAGATCGGTGGATGTAATTAGGGTCTTTTTTGTGTGGTATATGTTGCGATTGTACGAAATGAGTAAAGACTATAAGGAATCATAAAAGCTTTGAAACATTAACTATACATTATCATAAGGTGTTTTTCAGCACATAAATAGGAGCTGGGGACATGACATGGCATGTGTTGTGTTATACCGAATGTGATAAATATATTCCGTATAATATACTTAATACGTTGTATTATAACGTAGCATGAAGTATATTACGTTGTACTACACCGGAAGCAATATTAAACGGACACGACGAATGTGGAACACCGAATTTAAAAAACAATATAACACGAAACGTCATTGTATAACAAAATAATTAAATGGCCAGACGGAAAAAAAATTAACTAAAGTCTACCACACGCCGTAATAAAATTGATGTAAATCTCTTATTATTGTCCCAACTAATAACAACAACCATTATTGTATCTTAAACATCTAAATAGACAAACCGCTTTTAATAACAATGTAACGAACTAAAGTAAGATAACATAAAATATCATTAAATTGTTTAAAAATATATTAAACTATAATAACGTGTATACGTAAGTACGCAACGAGCCATACTACTAAAAAACCGAAATAATACTAAAATTTATGTAAATTTGTGAGTATTGTCCGAACTAATACAAATAAAATAAATCCATAGAAATATGTCGTCCATCGGTAGACGGCACTAATGAATCGGAGAATCCGGAAGGAAAAGAGGAATGAATACACTATATAGAAAAATTTCGCGTATAGCCGTAGACATCAACGGAAAAGTGATAGGAAACATCTACTAATAACAATAAACTCATTTTAACGTGTATACTAAAGTCCGACACTCCTAAAAAAACCGATATCATAATAAAATTGATGTGAATTTGTTACTATTGGCCGAACTAATAACAATAACCACTATCGTATCTTAAACATCTAAATAGACAAATCGTTTTTAATAACAATCTAACGAACTAAACTAAGATAACATAAAATATCATTAATCGTTTAAAATATATATTAACTATAATAACGTGTATACGTAACGACCCACACTCCTAGAAAACCAGAATAATAATAATTAGAATCTGAAGGGGAAAGAATCATAAATATATCATTGTATAATGCAAGGAACGGGAAAAAAAAATAACACGTCACGAAGTCGATATTTAGGGAAAGAAGCTTAAATATATCATTGTATAATGCAAGGAACGGGAAAAAAAATAACACGTCACGAAGTCGATATTTATAATAATAAAAGTCTACAATGAAATAAAATCGAAATACGAAACGATACAATGTAATACAATAAGATAAGAAATCGGATAAAAAAACTCGAAAGCGTCGAAAAAAAAAGATTGGAGGAGATGAATAAAAAGAAAAGACAATATATATATATATATATATATATATATATATATATATATATATATATATATATATATATGCATGTATAGGTGAAAAGAGAAAAGTTAGAGGAAAAAAAAAAAAAATCGTAAATGTGGAAAAGTGTACCAGGAAAAGAGAGGAAAAAACGTCGCTAGAAGTCTTAAAAGAGAGGGAAAAGCGTCGCTATAAGTCTTAAGAGAGAGGGAAAAAATATAGATACATATATGTATGTATAGGTGAAAAGGGAAAAGTTAGAGGAAAAAATAAAAAAAAAATCGTAATGGGAAAGTGTACCCGGAAAGAGAGGGAAAAGCGCCGCTAGAAGTCTTAAAAGAGAGACAAAAGCGTCGCTATAAGTCTTAAGATAGATAAAAAAAAAAACAAAAGCAGAAAACGTCGGGCCAATCAGGGCCCGACACGTGGCAGCATCAGAAGCAGCACAAAAAGCGCCCCTTGTTCCTTTATTAGATATATATATATATATATATATATATATATATATATATATATCGTATCCAGCGTAGGTCACCGGACCATAAGTACCATAGTATACGTTTATCTATATGTACATATATATATATATATATATATATTTATTAGTCTGGTGCAGGTATGCATGGCCGCTGCTGTTATTGTTTAAAAAAAAAGAAACAGACTTGCTTTGCCGATGGCCTCCACGGAAAAAAAAGAAAAGAAATTCATATGCCTTTTGCTTCGTTCCAGGAAAGTAATTGATAAATAAATAAATAATAATAATAATAATCATAATAATAATATAATAGTAAAAGTAATAGTAATGATGAAAAGCAAATGTGATAATGAATGGATTATGATGTGGTATGCGTGTCTTTGTGGGACATTATATGTTATTTTATAATGTCTAACATCGACTTCCGGTAGCTTTGGTATCAAATCGCACCACAACTGAGACCCTCTGCGGGGAGAAGGTGGGAGCACCGGAAGGCTTTGTTTAGGCCTTGTGGGATATTGACTTAGTAGTCATTGATCCTTTTACAATGTGCTAGGTAGTGTAATTAGAATGTCTAGGACTAGAAATCCTTAGGAAGCCTTTTATGTGAATGAACTAGGTGGTTAGATCTAAAAGCGTAATAAACATATGTGATGAGTCTAAAAGCTAAAACGTTGTAATTCTTGGTGAGGCACATTTATGATTCGCAGCATGAAATCATTTCTCATACGTAACGGACAATATTCGGGTTTTGGGAAATGTTTCACACGGAACCATCCGTGCCATATAAGGTGCTGAATATGTCCCGGTGCATACCCATCATTCGGGCATTGTGTCCTTGAATTACAATGTAACATAGATAATTGCTCGTGAGGGTGCTAACAGACCTAGCAGAGGAGAGTGTATTTTAATGCAACATATGTGGTAGGTGTGTAGATCAATATGTGTAATTGTTTCTTCTACCCCTTACTAAGTACGTATGTACTCACCCCCTCTTCTTTATTGTCCCCACCCTGAGAAGGTGGTTATCAGGACGATGATGAGTATAGATGCGACGATGGAGTTGATGGAGCCGATGTTTGAGCTCGAGATGATATGTTGATGTTGACACTTTTATTTATGCATTTATTATTCGGTTTTGAGAGGCGGACTTTAGTATCTTTTCGGTTTCATTTGGGATGTAATAAATTAAACAACATTTATTTCGTTGTTTGTCGGGCAGTTTTCTTAGACGTAGATTTTGGGACTTGGTGATCCGTTGTTTGTCGTTTGACATTCTTTTCCGAGTTATCTTTAGTTTTAATTTATTTCTCTTTTACTCTGACTAATTGTTACGAGGCTTATGTATATATTACTTTTGACAATTTAGAAAGTTAATATATGCATGCCGGGCGTTCTTTCCGGATAAGGACTCGGTATCCGGGACAGGGCGTCACATTTCCACATCAATTTTTTTATCAGTCTGCTCTGTCATGCTTCATTGAAGGTTTTTACTTAGACTTATTATTTGTTCTTATTTGTTTGACTTTATGTTAGTTTATTTAAGTTGCTTCCTACCTATGAATCACCTGCTGTGCCTTTTCCATTCATTGTATGTATAGAAATGTTGTCTAATCAAATCTATATTTATGCTTAGAATGATCCACTAAATGATGAGATTGCAAGGAATATAGACAAGAAGCTAGTGTTGTGCTTTCTTAAATATTATGAGAGATCCTTCAAAAGTAAAGTTTAAAGGACATACCCAATTTGAAATTGTATACCGAGGAAGAAGCCAATTCTGCACAAGTACAGTCAGCTTCCAACTTGACTGTAGCTGTAATTGCATCAACCCTGTAAGGTTCTACCTTGGTGTCTGCTGAAAAAGTACAACAATTGATCAGCCCATCAACAAAAAGGTTATAGAAGAAATTGCAACTACAATTTCCATGGATCAAGGAACCATACTGCCATCAGCATCTACAAAAAGATGGATCAATATTTGGTAACAGTTCTGATGAAAAAGAGGATGTGCTCATTTTTTAGAAACTTCCATCTTCCACCCATAAATTGTTGTGCCAAATGCTGGGCCAGAAAGTCCAGTGAAAAAATTGAAGAACAAGGTTAGTGACAACCAAGTACAACAATGAATGTTGTTTTGTGTTTTGAACCATGCCAAGTAACCCATATCCTATGTGCCTAAGTTTTAGTTGTTTTAACTGCTGATTTTTTTTACATATTATAGCCATTAGTTGTGATTCCATCCACGATTAATGGTTTTAAATAAAATGTAAAGCTGCTCTTTTATTTAGTAAAAAATATCAGTACCTATTTTGCTTTTGTTTTCCTATCAAACATTATCACCAATGATAAAATATTTTGTTGGCTTTGTAACTTATTATCGGCACTATTACTTTTATAATATAAGCATGGTTTTTTTTATTGTAATACTCATCTTTAAACGTATGCATGACTTATTGTTGTATTATTTATGAATTCATTTAATTTTCTAAAAAAAGTGGGTATATGTAACATTTACATACCAAAATTCTCACCTTGCTTATATATCCACTTAAATATGATATATAATTCAATATACTTGGAAGAGGCTTGACGTACCTTGCACGGCATACTTAATCACTAATTCTGATATATGATAGACTCACTTTTATCATAACCCTTTTGTCATTCTCTTAAATCTCCATCATATATATATTTGTCCCAAGGACTTATCCCTGTTGTTAAGAAGTTTGGACGTTTAAGATAGTCAGGATTTTAAACTAGAGGGTGAAGGTTCGAACTCCGTAAATAGATTACTTCTTTCAGTGTTTTGATATAAAAGACACTTTCAGTTTTTCGTATAAAAACAAGGCAATGACTCACTAATGCTAACCTCATTCACATCTTCATAAAAATCTAATGGGAGAGGAGTGTGGGACCATAATGTTGGTGTTAACATTCTTTTAATATATAATGGGCCTACTTTCAACATATATCAGCGCACCCATCGCTCCTTCCTTCCTTCCATGCTTAGAGTGACCCTAATGAGAGAATTTATCCTCCCTTCAAATCTGACAAGGAGCCTTGGTGCATCCCCAAAGCCTACAATTAATTTCACACATCAAGTAATGATATGGGCACAACGGTTGTATCACAACGGTGATATACATCATTGATTATGTTAGATTTACATCATTATTAATTTAGACACATTATGATCAATGGTGCAGATTATCATTGTATCACTCGTTGTGACACAACCTTTGTGCCCGTATCATTTTTGATATATATCAGCGACAAAAACACTTCTACAAATACTATTTTTTCCATAAAAAAAAGTAACCTGTCCAAATAAATTTTTTTTTTAATTTTGAACTCTTTTTGTGTACGGATCGACATCTTTTTATTTTTTTTACCGTTGTGCGACGTATTAAAATATCACTTTGTAAACATAAAATATTTTTAAAGGGATGTATAGCCTTTACTTGAATTCTTTTTTGGGTGTAGATATAAATTTTACCATTGGGGTAAATCAGCAGCCGCCTTTACTTGAATTCTTAGATAGAAAATTTTCAGTTAAAAGCATCGACCTTTGTAGGAAGGATTTAAAGCTTTTGGCATCAAACCCAATTAAATTACTTCATCAATTATATACACAGTTCACCGTCCTTTGCTTGTGATAAAATTCAGACACGTAATCTGTGTGAGTGAAGCTTGAAAAGTCCACCACCAAAGATTGAAGTTGAGCTCGGCTTCAATGGTGATGGCGACGGAACAGGGCAGAACGCAAGATGGGATTTGATTTTCAGAGCCAGCCAAAAGACACAATCTGCAGCTAATATTAGCAATTGCATAAATCTACAATGGATATTTTGCCTCCCTTCAATCCTTTGATTATTCTCTTTGTTACCTTAGCTTTTATCTCATTTCTATTCAAAACCTTAAAGAAATATCAAGAAAATCCCGATGTCAAAAAATATCCACCGGGTCCATGGAAGCTACCTTTGATCGGAAACATTCATCAACTGGTCGGCGCCGGGCTTCCGCACCATGTTCTCCGGGACATGGCCTTGAAACATGGACCTCTTATGCAGCTGCAACTTGGTGAAATCCCTCTTGTCATTGTTTCATCTCCAAAATTAGCAAAAGAGGTACTGAAAACTCTTGACCCTGTTTTTGCTGGGAGACCACAAATTCTGGCATTCAAGATCCTGTTTTACAACTGTAGTGATGTTATATGTCGGACATACGATGATTACTGGCGACAGATGCGTAAAATATGCGTCCACGAATTCCTGAATGCCAACACTAATCGGTCTTTGGAACCTGTTAGGAAAGAAGAAGGTGATCGTTTGATTACCTTGGTCCGAAATTCGGAAGGAAAATCGTTTAATTTAACAGCGGCGATTTCTCAATATTCGTTGTCGGTCGTTTGCAAAGCTGCTTTTGGAAGTGTGTGTAAAGATCAAGACAAGTTCGTGGAGCTAGTTTCTCAGATGTCAAGCATAACTAGTGGGTTCGACCTTGCCGATCTGTTTCCATCCTTCAAAATTCTTCATTTCCTAAGCGGAATGATGCCTAAACTGTTGAAGCTTCACAAGAAAGTCGACACTTTCTTGGAAGAAGTTATTAATGAACACATCAAGAACATTGCTTCTAAAGAAACGAGTAAGGGTGAAGAAGATCTCATTGATAGTCTGCTCAGAGCTAAAGACAATAGACACTTCAGATTCCCTGTCACAAATGTAAACATTAAAGCCGTCATACTGGTATAAGCTAATTTATCGGCTTTCTTCATTGCTCGTCTAAGATAGTGCTAGGGATTAATGTTTAGATTTTTCACAGGATGTGTTTGCAGCTGGACTTGATACATCAACAACAACGACAATATGGGCTATGTCAGAATTGATAAGAAATCCTCGGGTAATGGCGAAGGTACAAAGTGAAATCAGGGAAGCGTTTTTTGGAAAGGAATCCATAGATGAAACATGCGTCTTTGAGTTGAAGTACCTAAGTATGGTAATCAAAGAAACTTTCAGGTTACATCCGCCTGCCCCGTTGCTGGTTCCAAGAGAATGTTTGGAGGATTGTGTTGTTGATGGATACACAATACCTGCCAAGACCAAACTTATGGTTAATGTATGGGCAATAGGAAGAAATCCTGCACTTTGGTCTGATCCAGAAAGTTTTGTTCCTGAGAGATTTGAAGATATCGTGGTTGATTTCACCGGAAACAACTTTGAACTTATACCATTTGGTGCAGGAAGAAGGATTTGCCCTGGAATGGCACTTGGTTTAGCAAATGTAAAGCTTCCTTTAGCTCTGTTGCTTTATCATTTCGACTGGAATCTCCCTGCAGATTTTGGTCTCAAACCAGAAGATTTTGATATGACAGAATCCTCTGGATCAACGTGTGGAAGGAAGACAGATCTCTTTTTGATTCCTACATCACATTCTACATTTGTTGATCGACAGTGATTGTGTCATTTCGTTGTGGTTATATCATTTCACTTTATTTACTTTCTGAAATAGAAACGTTCTAAAAGTTATTTACAATGAATACTAACTGTTTTTCCAACTGTTCGTTGTAGTATATTTTGTATATATGTATTTCAAGATTTTTAAAAAAAAGGGTAAACCCTACCCCCGAGGGTCCCCATACTCCCGATCCCACAGGTGTATGGAAATGTAAATCCGGTGCACCTAAGAAGCCTGTAACACAAGCCGCCCATCGACGGGGGAGACAAAGAGCGATTCGCCCTTGTGGGGTTCGAACCTTAGACCTCCTAATGCTCAACTTGTCCCGCTCCCCGTTCGTTTTTAAACACCCATACATTCACCACTAGGCCATATCCAGGGGATGTATTTCAAGATTTTTAGATTGTAACTTCAGTTGTGAACTCTTTTAATACATCAACGAAGTGTATTGACAGTGTGATGGAGGACCATCCCAAGAAAATATACTGTCAAGCAAGCTAAGCAATATGATCTTTTGCAAATCCAACAAAGACATATTGCATGTTCAAGAGCAAAGATGATCAATGAATCACTATTGTGTTTGTTTTGCGTTGTAGTTTTTTTGAGAGTTTTTTTTAACATCACATTACAATTATTTCTTACAATTCTTCCACCAATCAAATCTTCAACTATAAATAAAAAAATATTAAATCATCTCTCATCATTTCACTTTATCAACTTTATTACCTTTTTTACCATTATTTTATTCATTATTCTACTTTATTTCACAAATCATTTCATAATCTACACAAATTTCAAAAAAACATCTCAACTTTCTAATCATTACTTCAATCACTTATCTAAAAAAACTCCAAAAAAAAACTCAAACCCAAAACAAACACAAATGGTTTGGTGATTGATTTTCACTCTTTTATCATCATGTAACATGCATCTTCTACTTCATCTATACCTTATTGTACCACACTCATCCCGTGGGACAGGGGGAGTGGGGACCCTCGCGGGTAGGGTTTACCCCCTTTTTTTTTTTATTGTACCACGGCGAACATCCTTGTAATATTTAGAGTTTTCGAAAAGAACAAATGTGTCATTTTAAGAAAATTCATAATATTATATCTATGGATTAAGTTATAAAATTGAAAAAGGGAAACTGCAAGAAGATTTATTTGTTTTAAATAAATTTTCCTAAATCCTTGGAAGTTGTCATAACACAACTTCTGTTGTTTGAAGTTTGCAACCTTTGAGAAAAGAAAGAGAAAAAACCAAAAACTTTGTCAAAAGGGAATCTCCACCTTATCTCACCAACCGTCTTTCAGATTCGAGTGGAGATCAGTGTGACAAGAGGATCGTGTTGACACCAAGTAATTGAAGTGTCATAAAGGTATAGTTTTTGCCCTATTTAAGAAATGTTGATGTTTTGATCAAATTCTTGGGTTAATGGTTGTCAATTCGTAGTTCTTCTAGTTAAGAAACCATGAAGACAAGTTAATTTCAAGTTTATGTTGTGTTTTGATAGGCTTTGATGAAGGATTAAAGGCTGTGCTTCAGAACTTTAAGTGCTTTGCTTGATTTCGAGGTAAAAGAGGGTGTTAATGTTGAACAATTCAAGTTTTATGATATTTATGTTATGTAATTTTGATGTTAAGCAAGTTGCCTAATAGCCCGCTCAATTTGAATGATGGTGCGCTGAGTAGAAGGACGGACTTCGTCATGGCTGCATCTATTCCTCTCAGCCCAAATACCCAAACAAACGATAACCGGTACAATAAGGCGAAGGCTGGAGATACTAGGAGCTGAATTCTTCCAGAAGTGCAGCATAGGCACTATCCCTAACGTAGGAGTAAACCGTAGCCCGAAGTGATTCATAAAGTAATTCCAAACAGAACTGGAAAAGTGACAATCAATAAACGTGTGACGCAGATCCTCCCCATGATGGCATGCAAAGCATTTAGACACCAGAGTTATACCACGTCGCTGAATGTTCGGGTCAGTAGGAAGAATGTTATGAAGTAACCTCCAACAGAAGAAAGAAATCTTGAGGGGGAGGAGGCTGTTCCAAATTTTCTTAAATAAAGCATTGGAGGGGTGAGTAGTGCAAACCATGTTCCACGTGGACCGTGTGCTAAACCTCCCATCAGGGCTAAGGGTCCAAAGGAGCTCATCTTCCTTCTCACGTAAGAAGGGAATAAGAATGATATCTTCCACGACGTGACTGGGTAAATAATGATGCAGAAGATTGGTATTCCACTGATCATTCACCCAAAAATCCTTAACCTTCCAAAACAGGCCGTACGTCCGGAGAATCTCCCAGATTTGCCTCCGTTCACTTGTCTCTCCAGAAGTCAATGTTTCCCGCATTTACCCTCCAAGATATGAATTGTTCAGCTTTATCTCTCATCTTCCACACTCTGCGTAACATCGGTGTAGTGACCTTGGGCTCGGGGACATCCAAATGGAGACTTATCAACTATGTAGGTATTGAAGATGGCCTTAGCCCATATACCCCGTTTCGCCGCAACCGAACCCACAACTTGATCGCAAAAGTGTCAATAACATCAAAAAGATTCCGAACGCCCAGCCCATCTTCCTCAGTCGGTGTACACAGTTTATCCCATGATCTCCAGTGTATATAATTCCCATCCGGCCCACTATCCCACAAGAATTTATTAAAGATACGATGGATACGATGAATAACTTCTGCCAGGTGCAGGTTCTCTTTATGCATTGGTATCAGCCTCCCATTTCTTTTGATTAAAAATTCTAGCAGCCTCTTTTGCTACTGCTGTTTGGCTCTCTTCCCCCTTATTGACATCATCAACAAAACGGGAAAGCAGGCCATGAACACTCTCCTGTGTGATCACTAAGTTGTTCAGTTGACCTTCCATAATTTATGTTCTTGTGTCAACTGCTGTGATCCTTCCTTCCATTGTCTAATTCAATAGGTTAATCCTCTCAGTAATCTTAGGATCCAATACTGCAGGATGAGGTGCTCCAGCAGGTTCAGCCACAGCAGGCTTAGGGGCCACAGCAAGCTTGTCAAGTTTCTGGTGAATGGAGGCAAACTGTTATTTCAAGAATTTCTCCTTTAGTGTATTGCCTTGTTTAATGCCTCTCACATCTTGGGTTAGATTAGCAAGAGCATATTGAGTGGAAGTAATATTAGAAGCAACTGTTTCAGTAGTCCTCTATCTATTTTCCACCAGATTCATCAAATCTTCAAATCTTTGCTCTTGTCTGTCAAGTTGAGTTCTTAACCTTGTAATGTCATTACTGACTGCCCTCAACTCATCCAACACCTGTGCTGGTACCCCACCTATCATTCCTCAAGCCATATGTCCAGCAGCTTCATCAGCAGGCTCTTCAACATTGTATTGTGCCTTCTGTCTGCTGACAACCATGGCCCAACTCATATCCCTTCCAGCAGGGTTAGGACCTTCCTCAACTACATTTTCAAAAATTTCCTCCAAGATTGGATCTTGGGCGGTTCCTCAAAAATTGGTACAAATGCACCGTTGTGGTTCGGCAGCAATAGGTTCTTCCTCAGGCACTTGAAACTCCTCATCACTGAAGTCATAGTCCAGCAGTTGTTCATCCTCATCAATAACATCAGTCTGCTGACTATCTTTTCCTTCAGTAGCCTTTACCTCAGTAGGCTTGTACTTCGTAGGTTGCACAACAAGATGGTTCTATAACAACCCGTTCTTCCACAATCTCATCAGCTTGAACATGGGTTTCCTCCAAACCCATTGTGAGTTCCAACCTTTTTCCAGGTGATGTTTGATCCTTAGCAACCTGTACCACCAGTTCCAACTCGTGTTCGAGTCTTTGTCGTTCCTCAACGGCTGAACCTCCTCAAAAAGTAATGGTGATCCTTCAAAACCCATCACCATGTACAATCTCTGTCCAATCACTGTTTGTTCCTCAGTGAGTAGGACTCTCTCTTCCACAAAAATAAAAGGAAAAGTAGCCATGTTTTCCTCTAGAGATCTTCCAGCATCAACAATCTTCTGTAGATTCTCAGTAGATTTGGATAGAGTGCCCTGAGTATCAATCCATTCTTGATATTGAGTTGAATCCTCAGAACTGATATCAGGCTCACTATGTTCAATAACCTTCTCCTCATCCAGATTTTCAGTCTAATGATCATCAGGATTCACATCAGACTCCACAACCTTGAATGTACCAGATGTGCCAACCAACCTGTTACCTCCAAGATTTATACTATCATTGATTAGAGCCTCCAAATCATCTATAGTGAGATCTTCCAGATCTTCATCCATTTGTTCAGTTTGTTGGCCCTCAGTAGACTTGCTAGCACAGTAGACTGTTCTGCTCTAGGTTCATTTAACAATGCAGTTCCACTGGCTTCTCCTTGATGTGGGGGATGATCATCATCAGAATCAGATGATGATGAGTCATCACTATCTGGTTCATCCCTAGGAGTCTTAAACAAGATACTTCCTTCTCCATTTTCTCTGTCAATGATTTCCATTATCCTCATCTCCAGCAAAGAGGTATTGACTAGATCAAGTAGGTTTTCCACCTCTAACTTTTCAAAAGCCCATTCCTCAAAGTCTGTCATTGGCTCAGCAGCTGATTTTTGTTTCTTATAATAACCAAACATTCATTGAAAGTAATCAGCCACCAGCTTGAGTTTAGGGTCAACATATCCTTCTTTTCATTTCTTCTCCTTCCTTTCAAATGGCATTGAAGGCTTTCTTACAGCAGGTTGTTCAACTTGTTGTCCTCCAAAGGTCTCAACAAGCAGATTCAACGTTTCCTCAACAGATGCATCTAGGTCAGTAGGTTCTTCTGGTTGTAAATTTATACCTACCACCTCCATCTGTTCCACACTTGGTTCCCCCTGACTTACATGCTCATCAGCAGGGTTAGCAACAGATTGCTCTTCCCCCTGAACTATTGCAGAAATGGCAGGGTCTTGTACTATTGTATCAATTTCCACAGCAGGTGCAGATTCAGTAGTCTGCTGTGGCTCTTCAGTAAGTTGGTCAACAACAACACGCGGCTTCGCAGTCGCTCGGCGGCCTTTAGAGGTGTGGATTCAGTAACTTCTACAGTAGGCTCAAGTGCAGCAGTCTGCTGTTGTTCTTCAATGTGTTGCTCAACAACAACACCAGCATTAGTAGTAGGCTCAACAACCTCTTCTTCTTCTTCCCTTTGTTCTTCTAGGACCCTCAATTCCTTTCCTTTTCCATGTTTCTTTTTCAGTGTAATCTCCTTTATCCTCTTTGAAGGTCTTTCTGTTTCAATCTCAGTAGCTTTCCTCTTTCTTTTATCTTCCTTCTGTTTCTCCTTCAAGATTTCAGCAGCATATTTCTTCCTTATAACTTCAGTAGGGTCAATGACTTCAATTTCAACTGGACTCTCAGTAGACTCAGCACTCTCTACTGATTGCTTCCTTGTTTTTCTAGGCTTAAGCATCTCAGTGATTTTTCTAGTATCAGCATCCTTTCTCTTTTCAGCAACTTCTTAGGTGCAGCAGACTTAACAACTTGCTTAACCTGCTCACCACCAGCATAATTATCCCCATCATTGTCACTCTCTGTTGTTTCATCATCTTCATCTTCATCATCATCTAAACCAGGAATAGGATATCTGATCTCCTTCTTATATATGGACTTGTTGAGTTTCTCAGGTGCAACATCAGGTATCTGAAAATGTTTCAGCAAGGTCTGAATCAGTAGACCTAGGGGCTTGCTTTTGGACTTCCTTATACCATCTCTATCTTCAGTAAACACCTTCTTCATATAATGTATAAAGAATCCAGCCCAATCAAACTTCATACTTCTGCAGATGATGATCAGTAGGTCTATCTTGGGTCCAGAAAGTGTATCTAGACTCCCACTGAATCCCAGAATGTTCTTGGCAACAATCTTGCTCAGCAGCTTATACTCAAATCCAATGTGCCTTACATTAATACTTAGAGAAGATGGTACGGTCTCATTTGCCTTTATTGCATCAACAAACTTCATTCTTGGCAGGTTCATCATTTCTGGATTGGTAGGAGCTCCATTTCCAGGTCCAAAATGAAATACTTCTCTCAGTAGATCTGAAGTAATTTCAATTCCTCTGCCAAACCGTTGTAGTAAAAGCTTCTCTACCTTCGTGTGTGTGACCATGTTCTTACATAATTCCAAAACATTGATGTATGAAATTCTTTCCAATCTTCTATTAATAACATTTTCCAAACCAGCAACCCTTCTGATTCTTCTTCTAATGTTGATGGCTAACTCATTGGTATGACAGTCAGTAACGTATCCTCTCACACTTTGACTTGATCCAATATGAACATCACCTTTATCCGCCATTAGAAATGAAAAAGATGAAGAAGAAAGGTTTTAAATCTGTGTTCACACAGTGTATTTTCAGAGAAATAACGATGTGAAAGTTGTAAGTAGAGACTCTGTGTATATGTCCGTATATATATAGAGAGGTGGTTGAAACTGTCAGATAATGCACTGTACACGTACTGTAGCATTAACCACGATTAAATTTAGAATAAATGAGATCTTGCCACGTGTCCCATAACTGATCCATAAAGAGTAGTAACCGTTCGATCGTGTAACTGCGGTTATAAAGATAAGATAAATATCCCGTTCATTTGCTTTTTGACTTTTGTTAAAGTTTGACTGTGTAACGTATGCTTCAGCAGCCTTTGCCATTAGTAGACTTGGCTTAGCAACCTGCTGACAAAAATGTCTGAGCAGCCTGCTGATAGATTTACTCTGCTGATCTTCAATTCCTCTTGTTTTGTCCAACTAATACAAGATGAAGTTTAATACCAATGACTGATCTGTCATGTGAGCTCACCCAAAAGGACAAAGACCAATCCCCTTGGCAACTTCATTTGCTCAATTGTCCAAACATAAATGAGTACATGGAATTGTTCATACCAATGACTAATCTGCTAAGTGAGCTCACCCAACATAGCAAAAACTAATCCCCTTGGTGAATTCCAGTACACTGCTGATCATAGGTGTATCAGTCAACTTTTATAATTCTAAGTTCAGTCCTTAACTTAGCAAATCTTTCACTATCCAATGGTTTTGTGAAAATGTCAGCAAGTTGATCTTCAGTAGGGATGTAAAGAACCACCACATCTTTCTTTTCAACATGATCTCTTATAAAATGATGTCTCACATCAATATGCTTGGTTCTTGAGTGCAAAATAGGATTTTCTGTTATTGCAATTGCACTTGTGTTGTCACACATTATAGGAATTTCTCTTTCTTCAATTCCATAATCCCTTAATTGTTGTCTTAACCAAAGTATTTGTGCACAGCAACTTCCAGCAGCTATATATTCAGCCTCAGCAGTGGAAGTTGATATAGAATTCTGTTTCTTGCTAAACCAGGAAACCAGTCTATTTCCCATTAACTGACAGGTTCCTGTGGTGCTTTTTCTATCAATCTTGCATCCTGCATAATCAGAATCTGAGTAGGATATAACCTTGAAGCTTCCATCTTTTGAATACCATATCCCAACTCCCAGAGTCTCTTTTAGATACTTGAGAATCCTTTTTATTGCAGCTAGATGACTTTCTTTTGGTTTAGATTGAAATCTTGCACAAACACCTACAACAAAAGATATATCAGGTCTGCTGGCAGTAAGGTACAACAGACTGCCTATCATCCTTTTGTATAAGGTCTGATCAACATCTTTGCCTTCTTTATCTTCATCCAATCTAATGTTTGTACTCATAGGAGTTGATACCTTGGTGCTGTTTTCCATACCAAATTTCTTCAGTAGCTCCTTGGTATACTTGGTTTGATGAATGAAGATTCCATCTTTCATCTGTTTGACTTGTAATCCCAAGAAATAGTTCATTTCTCCCATCATACTCAATTGGAATTTACTTTTCATCAGATTAGCAAATTTTCACACAGCAATTAATATTCAGAACCAAAAATTATGTCATCAACATAAATCTGTACCAGCAGGGTGTTGCCTCCTTCATTGATTCTGAAAAGAGTATTGTCAATGGTTCCTTTGGTAAAACCATTGTCCACCAAGAATTGAGATAGAGTCTCATACCATGCTCTTGGTGCTTGTTTCAAACCATAAAGTGCCTTATAAAGTTTGTACACTTTATCTTCTTGATCTTTAACTTCAAAACCAGGAGGTTGCTGAACATAAACCTCTTCTTCTAGAATACCATTAAGAAATGCACTCTTGACATCCATCTGGTATACTTTGAAGTTTTTGTAAGCAGCATATGCCAAGAATAATCTTATAGCTTCCAATCATGCAACAGGGGCATATGTCTCATCAAAATCTATTCCTTCTGCTTGAGAATAGCCTTTTGCTACAAGTCTGGCCTTATTCCTTACAGTGGTACCAGATTCATTCAATTTTTTTTCTGTATACCCATTTGGTTCCAATTATATTTGCATGATTAGGCCTTTCCACTAGTGTCCAAACTTGATTTCTTTCAAATTAATTCAATTCTTCTTGCATAGAAATTATCCAATCTGGATTTGATATTTCTTCTTCAATAACTTTAGGTTCCATTTGAGATAGAAAACAGGTAAACATTGCCTCTAATTGTCTTCTAGTCCTCACACCTTACTGTATATTGCCAATAACTTGCTCAGCAGGGTGATCCCTTAACCATTGTGGATTTTGGTTATATTGATTCTCAGGAACATCATCTTTAGTAGGGTCTGCTGTTGCTTCAGCAAGGGGTTCAACAGATCCTTGAAATGCCTCAGTTGTTGCATCAGTAGTGTTACCACCAGGGTGTTCAGCAGGGGCAGAGTCAGAAACCTTTAAGTCATTTATCCTTTCCAAAACATCAACACATTCTGGATCAGTGACTTGTTGATTCTCAGCAGGTTCTGAAGCTTCATCTTCCATTCCAGTGAACTTAGGTTCATCAGATACAACATGTATTGTTTCTTCATGTTTCAGTGTCCTTTTATTCAGTACCCTGAATGCCTTGCGGATAGAAGAATATCCCAAGAAGATTCCTTCATCTGATTTTGGTTGGAATGTCTTCAATTGCTCCTTATGATTTAATATAAAACATTTGCTTCCAAATGGATGGAAATAGGATATATTAGGTTTCCTTCCATTCCAAATCTCATAAGGTGTCTTCAGCAGCTTCTTGTTCACTGAGGTCCTGTTTTGTGTATAGCATGTTGTATTGACTGCTTCAGCCCAATTTCTTTCAAGTAATAATGCTTCACAAATCATAGTTCTTCCTGCTTCTTTTAAAGTCCTGTTTCTTCTCTCAGCAACCCTATTTTGCTGAGGTGTACCAGCATCAGCCACTTGATGGAGGACACCATTTTGCTCACAGTATTCTCTTATAACTTTATTAAGAAATTTAGTACCCTTATCTGATCTTATCTTCACTACTGCCTAACATTTCTCATTTTGCAGTCTCTTCAAAAGTCCAGGCATCTTTTGAAGTGTTTCACTTTTCTTGTTCATGAAAATTACCCAAGTGTATCTTGAATAATCATCCACAACTACTAGAGTGTACTTCTTTCCTGTCACACTAGTTGGTGTTACTGGTCCAAATAGATCCATGTGCATCAGCTCCAAAACTCTTTTTGTTGATTGCTTAGTCTTTGACTTGAAGCTTGATTTTGTCTGTTTACCTTGCTGACAAGCATCACATATAGCATCCTTTTTGAATGTGATCTCAAGTAAGCCAATCACCAGTTTCTTCTTCACCAACTGATTGATATCATCAAAATTTAGATGAATCAACTTCTTATGCCATAACCAATTTAGTTCTGACTTGGTATGCACAATCAGGCATGTCTCTGGAACAGCAGTAGACCAATCCACAATATACATGTTTTGTTGTCTTCTTCCAGCCAACACAACTTGATCACCTTTTTCACAGTCTGAAATACAAGTTTTCTTGTCAAAAGTGACCTTGTAACCCATGTCACAAAACTGTCCAGTGCTCAGTAGGTTGTAGTCCAGTCCTTTCACAAATGCAACATTCCTGATTGTTAATCCATTTCTCACAAGTGTGCCATATCCTCTTGTGTATCCTGGTGTGTTCTTGTTGCCAAAATTCACTCTTGGACTATTCTTTGCCACATAATTTGACAAACAATGCTTGTTCTTTGTCATATGTCTGGAACATCCACTGTCAAAGTACCAGACACCCTACAAAACAAAGTTAATGTATTTTAGGTACCCAAAACTGTATGGGTCCATGATGGTTAGTGGTAAGCATGAGCTTTGGCAAGTTTCCATAAGGTCCTCTTTGAAAGGTATCATACTTTTGATCATACATGTATTCTACACATCCATAAGGTCTAACATTTGGTTGTGTAGGACTCATATATGCTTTCTGGCCTTTTGGTATGTAATGCTGTTTAGAGTGATTTCTGTTGTTAGAAGCACTAGCATAACCATAGGTTTGCTGTCTGTTAGGAGCAGCCTTGTTATATGGAGTCTTCTGAGGTACCCGCTGAGGTCTTGTATAAGTCCTCTGCTGAGTCCTTTACTGATTCCATTGTTGAGGTTTTACCTTAGCGAAGATAGTTATATCTATTGTTTCTAGCAGTAGTTGCAGGAATATTCCAATCATCATCAGTAGGGAACAACCTACCTTTCCCCCTGAGATAAGTATTCCTAGAATGATTGACATTTTTAGGTTTAGGATTCTTATCCTTGGAATATTTATGATTTTTACCCTTTTGTGGTCCAGCAGACTTGGTAGCAGGTCTGCTATCAGTAGGTCTAGAAGGTCCAGCAGTCCTACCTTTGGGTTTATTCCTTTTGTTAGGTACTGTTGGCCTTCTTGACTTCTGATTTTGCTTCCTTGAAGTCTTCTCAGTAGGCTTTACTGCCTCAGCAACCCTGTTTGGAGTTGGATCTTGTGCAGGTACAAACTTAGGACCAATTATGGTACTAGGTTCAGTAACCTTACTGGATCCACTCTTTTTTCCAAATCCAAGGCCTATTCTATCACCATAAGGCTTTCCAGATTTGAATGCAGTAGTGGAACTAGATTTCTCAGCAGATTCAGCCGCTACTGAATGTACAGCAGGCTTATGCTGATTCTGCCCAACCTCTTTTTACTTTCCTTTGAGAATTCTTAATTCAGCTTTTAACCTTTCAACTTCTATTTGAAGAGCTTCTTTTTCAGCCTTTACAATCTCATAACCATATTGTATTATCCTCAGTTGATTAAGGATGGCATGCAAAGTTTCTTCATTGTCAGAATTTTTAGGATTTGAACCACAAGTTGATTCACAATCACTTTCAGCAGGAGTGTTTATAGATATAGAATTGTATACCTCCTCTGTTTCATCCATATTTTCCATTAAAGCATAATCATCCATATCAGCAATAAGTGCAGTATCATCAAATTCATTTCCTTTTTCTGATTCAACTTCATATCCTGATTCATCTTCAGCAACCATAGCTTTCTTGCCAGATCTTCTTTGTTGACTTTTTCTTTTCAGTAGGTCTGGACAATCAGGTCTGAAATGTCCAGGCTTCTTGCAGTTGAAGCAAAGATAATCAGGTTCCTTCTTCTGTTTTAGTTCAGGACAGTCAGGTTTGAAGTGTCCTGGTTTCTTGCATTCATAGCACAAGTAATCATTGTCTTTCTTGGATTCATCCTTCTTCTTTTCACTAGATTTCTTTGTGAAATTCCTTGGAGAACCCTTTCCAGTTTTCATCATTCTGATTTTCTTGCTCAGTAGGACAATTTGCTCTTGCATCTCATCCAGTAGATCATCATGTGCTCATGATGTTTCTTCTTGATGTGTATCAGCCAATGCAGTGGTATTTGGTTCTTCTTTTTCAGTCTCAGGTGCAAGTTTCTTACTGAATTCATAAGCCTTGAGATCTGAAAATAATTTGAAGGTATCCTCTTCATGTAAACTTCTCATCTCTTCTATGGCAGTCACATTCATCTCCCAAACTTCTTTTGCATGTAAAGCTTATAGGATCTTTGAGTTGATTTCTTCTTTTGAATACTTTACACTCAGTAGGGTGAGTTCATCCATGATTGCATTGAATCTTGACTCCATTTGTTCAATAGTTTCATTTGGTTTCATTTTGAACTCTTGGAACTTCTTCTTGGCCACACTGATTTTGTTCTTCTTGATTGCATCAGTGCCTTCACAAATTAATTGTAACTTATCCCAAAGTTCCTTTGCAGTCTTGCAATCTTTCATTTTCATGTACATATTGCTATCCAAAGTTCTGTATGTGATATCAATAGCAATATTGTTGAGGTTTGCGCTTTTTCTATCTTCAGCATTCCATTCTCTTTTTGGTTTTGGAATGTACTGTGTTTGACCATCTACAGTTATAGCTTTTGTGATTTCCAGTGGTCCATCAGTCAGCACATCCATCATCTCATCATGTGTTGCAGCTAGAAAAGCCTGCATACGACGTTTATACTCATCAAAACGATCTAAAGAACACATCAACATTGTTCTAGCATACTGGTTGTTATCCATGATGCAAAGTTTTGAAAATCAGAAACTAGAAAAAGTTTTCAAAGTATTTTCACTAGCACAACAAGTAGGATTACTTCAGAATAGAAGCAATGCTCCGATACCAATTGTTGGTCCCTTGAAAAGGCCTTGGGTAAGTTTAGAGGGGGGGGGGGGTGAATAAACTTAACACTTAAAACTTTTGGAGTTAACAAACTCAGCAAATTCAGTAGCTTGCTAATCGCTCGCAGTCCGTCGACCACTCGATAGTCTACTAACTATTGATTTTTCTGAATTTGTTGCAACGGAATATATTCAAGTTAAGCCTTATTACTTGTTGTTAAAATATGATACTAAGTATTAGATACTCATTAGTGTAAGTGTGTGATTCAGTTGCTAATTTTAGTAGGTTGATGTGTTAAATATACTAAATGCAGGAATTAAATGCAGAAAGTAAGTAGGTAGATTTTATAGTTTTTCCAGGTGGTGTAATCCTGTCAGTCCAATCTTCTCCAGTGATGTGGAGGTAATTCACTATAGATCTTTCAGGTTGCAGTTACAAAAATCCCTAAATTGTTTGTCATTCACCAATAACTATGGCTTCACAAACTGAACACTTGGAACAGGTAGGATTGCTGCTCCAAAGTCTTCCACTGGTCCTTGAAGGGTATGATTGCCTCTTCACCAGCTTCACCACAAACAACAGTCCTTGACACCAAAAGATACTTCTCTGTCTTCAGCAGGTTTTTTGTAAAAGAAAGTTTGAATCAAGTAAGTTATTCAGCTTTCAGCAGCTTGATCAGGATGAAATGATCAGCTGCTTGAAGACTTCAAGTGTGTAAACTTGATGTAGCTTGATAACAGATTACACTTGAAGAATTTACTGGATCAGTAGCTTTAAGTTCAGTAGGGTCAGCAGGGTGATTTTCTTGATAAACTTGATAGCTTCAGGCAGATTATCTTGTTGTTCATATATCTTTCATCATTTGTATCTGTATCAGGGGTCTTCTATTTATAGGGGAGAATCCTTGTGACTTATGTTTGAAATTCAAAACATAGCCATTTCAGATTTGTCCCATCTTGACTTGTTTTCTGTCCCTGTACATAGTACTGACACTGTCAGTTTATTTTTTTTGACAGTTTTTAGACTGTCCACCCTTTGACTTGTATCCATTGGATAAACCTCTGTTTCTTTCCAATGTCCATTTAATCCTAGCCATTGATTTGTTGACAAAATCAAGAGTTGTTATTTGTCCTTTTCCTTGTAATCTTCCAATGTAATCTTTGATTAATTCGAACTATATATCCAGCAGGTTCCTGTGAATATAAGTCTGCTGAAATCCATATCAGTCAGCTGCTCCAAAGTTGCTGTGTTTGTAAAACACTGCAGCTGACTTCTCTTATATCTAACTTTTTATTATGAAGTTAGATTACACCATTTTGATCATAACCAAGTTCCAATCACCACTTAACTTTTGGAACTTAGACCTTGAACACCAGGTATATGAAATCAGTTTAGGTCATCACAGACTTCCCTAAATTCTGATTCCATATCCTTGACTTTAAATACTAAGTTTGATACCTTAGCCTTCAATAACTGAGGTTGAGCCCTCAGCCTTCACTCTTCAGCAGGTTCATAAACTAGTCTACTGACTCAGGCACCCTACTGATCTAGGCAGGTCTGCTGATAGAAGTCAGCTGACCTTTTACATTGCTTGTTTGATCAAACCTATATAATGATCAAACTCTAATAAGCCTATACATTTGATCTAGACATCTTTTTGCCTTTGCTCTATAACAGCTAGTTTGGCACTCATCACTAAAACTTAAAATAAGTCCAACACATAAGGACAATGAGATATTAGCTAATTTGTGAGTTATGGTGTACTCTGAGTATGCCAATTAAAATCAGATGAAAATGGAGTACTGATTTCTTGAAGAAGAGTAATAACTCAGTTAAAGCTCTCAAAGCTGAAAACTGACTAAGATAAGTTTTCATGCTGAGGTCAAGGAAAGCTGAAGAAAGATCTGACCATTTTAAAGCAGACAATTTTATTGGCTGAACAGAATTGTCAGAAAGGACACTAACATTCATCAGAATTAGCAGGACCACAAACGGATACAAAAATTCAAATACAAACGTTCAAATTCAGCTAACCATTGGAGAAACCCCTATAAATAGACTACTTCTACCATAAGAAGAAGTGTGGAATTCTAAGAATTAATCTAGTCAAGAAAGATTATACAAAGGGGGAAAGTAAATCAAAAAAATTCCTGCAAAGCACTAAATTGCAAGATGAAGCAATCATTTGAAGAAGACAGAGCGGTGCATAATTTTACATATCTAGAAGAAGAAGCTCAAAACACAATTGAATCATATTTTTTGATTCAAGTCTCAACTTTGATTCTATCAAAGGTTAAGACTGGGAAACACCAAGAAGGTGTGAAGGACAGTTGAGTGCAGTCAAGAAGACTGTGTTTGTGTTGAGCTGGTGAAGAGGCAATTCAACCCTCAAAGGACCAGTGTAGCAAGATTAGTTCAAACAACAATTCTACCTATTGAAGACTGAAGCTGGAAGATTGTGAAGCTAGGGATTAGTGAATGACAATCAAGTGTTTAGAATTTGCTTTGTGTCTTGTAACTGTAAACCTCAAGAACATAGTGAATTTGGCCTCTTACATCACAGGAGAAGAGAGGACTGACAGGATTACACCACCTGGAACCTCTATAATTCGTGTCTTATTTACTTACTTACGTTACGCGTTTATTTACTGCATCTAAGTATACATTACATCTAATCACACTCAGCAAAGACAAGAAATTGAGTCAGCACTACATTGCATTTTATTCAGACAATCTGTTTAACTCAAGTTTTATATATAGGCTTAATTTTATCCGCTGCCGGTTAACTCGATTCGAGATAAGTCGACGATCGACTTATACTCTGCTACGTTAACTTAACTCCACACAAGTTTAAGCTGAACTCAATCTGTTCAAGATTCAGTTTTTAGTTAGGCTTTTGGGGACAAGTTTATTCACCCCTCTCTAAACTTGTGTAAGCCTTTCCAAGGGACCAACAGTATTCGAAACCGCACCTAGGAAAAGTCCATGATCATACCGGTTACTTTACGCATTTATTTATTTTGTTCTTGTATTTATTTTATATGATACGATAGATGCAGGATGTATGTCTATAATGATAGATATACTTGATAAGACCGTAATAAATTAATTAAGAGAATTAATTCGAAATTAATTTAAAATTACTCCCACAACAAAAATCGAGTTATATTTGTCTCCTAATATTATAACGACGGTGAAGAGCCCTTGTTCGGATCCAACTGATTGACCACCTCCAGGAGTTGACCTACCTCGGGTATATCATCGTTATTGAGATATGATCGTAAGAGATCTCGCGAATATTGGGTTATGACTTGACTAGAGTCTTTCGGTGATTGGCCACCGTCAGGGCCGTTTGACTTTAGAGACAAGGGGTTGACTAACAGTGATGTGCATCATCAAAGAGTTGACTAGTCAACCACTGAGAATTACATAGTGATGTGAATGGTAAAGAGTTACCTACCTTTCAAAATCATCTTGATTGATCGACCACCACCGGGAATCGAGTAACTAGATTGGATCTCAGCCGCTAAAGAATTTTGGAAAATTTCTTGAAAGTCAATTAGGCGTAGTTGACTAGTGGGAGCGAAATCATAAACCATAAGACCATTTTTGATTGTGCGTGTATAAACAACAACACTCTTTTATCTTTATTTTATGTTGTAGTTTTTAGCCAACTTTTATATTAATGTTGTTATTCTCGGTTAGTAAAACCAAATTATGACTGTTTGAGAAACGTTCTCAAGAATGGTTAAGTAAATTTTAATCCTTTTAAAATAAGCAATGACACGAGCAACCCGGTTATAGTAGTTAGAGACAAGTAGACTACATATTTGATGCAGGACTCCAAGATTTTAATTATTAATGAAAACGGAAGCTCATGATATGATTAAATCACATGGAATAAGTTTCAACGAATTAATATTGGATACGATCCAACATGATCATTCTGTCATACGATGACAAATTAATTCAAAGGTTGGATAAGGATGACCACATTGAATTTTGGAAATGTTGTTTTCAAAATTGTAAGATTTAAGTATTGACTTAATTCTTTAATCATTGCTTAAAGGTTAATTAAATAGTCAATGTTTTGAATACGATTCAAAAGGAAAAATAAACTATTTAATAAACTTTACATTTTCTTTATGAAAGGAAATTAAAGACATAGCTCTTCTGATCTTTCTTAAGTCTTATAAAGACTACACTAAGAATTATTTACAAGTGCCTAAGGGATTAAAAAGGAAAGTTAGGGCATCTGCTTAAATAGAGAACTTATTAAAGTTTCTATTCTAGGCAAGTGAGTTGAGATAAATCTATCTAAGTTCAAGTCAACTCTTAGATATATGATATCTTACGAGTATGATTAAATTAAAAAGATTAAATACGGAATACACTTAGATACGAAAGTGAAGCAAAATTTGCAACATTTTCGGCTTTGTTTTTTGAGTCTGAAAAGCGACAAATGAGCTAAATAAATGTTATTGTGTTCCGGTTCTTATGAAGAACACAAGCTCAGTTGTTAGTTAGGATTTAGTAGGCACATTCAATTGTAAGGAATAAATGTTATTCCGATAAATTTGAAAGGTCACTGAATCTAACATATTAGATTGATGTCACTGTATAGTTGATTTAGGTGAAAAATCTCAACTAAATATTTGTATGGCTGTTATCCTTGAAATTTGTGGTTGTTCTAGATGTCGACTCTCTAGAAGAGAAACTTCTAATAAAATTTCATTCAGATGATGTCTGAACCATGTGATTATGAATCATGTGGGTGATACGTATCTTATCTAAAGATGGCTAAAATACCCTTTTATGAAAAGGTTATAAAATCTAAAAAAATTGTCTAAAGCCTAAGCATACCGATGTTTGTTGGCTTATGAAAATTAATGCCGCAAGTAATTGTTTACTCTCTATGACCATTTTTAGAAATAGTTGAATGTACTTATTGAAGTACGACAATTCGGAAAACCTGAAAAGTTCGAGCTAGTACAAATATGAGATTGATGGGCTACTTAGGAATTAATATTCAATTAGATTGAAGTAATTAATACCTGAAGGGTGTTTCAGAAGTCATCTGAAATAGAATCAGATTATCCCTTAAAGGATATCATTTGTGGATACGCAATCAGATTGTGCTTCTAAAATGGAAACTACACTTTATATGATAATGGTGTGACGTAAGCCATGCAAAGTATCCCTTACACATTTCGGGATAGTACCCTTATACAATACATAGACTTAACCAAGTTCCAAAGAATAAAGGTTGAATAAATTCCATATTAGATATGGAAGAGGATAATGTCGAATCTATCTTAACTGATGATTTGAAGTTGTCATAGGCAAAGTAAGAAAGGCTTGGAGCATAGTACGGCATATGCAACTTTGTGGGATATCTTAGCAAGATGCTAGATATTATTTACTTGTCCGTGGAGCAAAATGTTTGTCTTCAAACATGCTGTCTTCTAGAGGAAGTGTTTCTTCCAAAAGAAATAGTGGGAGTAAATTTAGATCTCAAAGGTAGTTTGAGAACCACAAGGAGATAGTCAACCATAGGAACGTGAGCAGATGCCACATAGCGATGAGGTGTAGAACACTGCTCAATGCACACAAAAGTTCTGAAAGTCTATGGATAACCTCAATCCTGAAAAGGCTGCTGGTGTGTTCATCTTGAAGAATGAATATCGCATGACTTATGAAGAAATGTTTGATAGGCAAGATTGAGAGATATGGAAAAGGAGCCATAATATCTGAATTTGATTCCATCAGTGAAAACTAGGTTGTGAACCTAGTATGTCTTACCTAGAGGGAATGTCCTTGAAAGGCTGATATGCATAGTAATATGATTACCATAAGGCCAAAGTGATGGCTGAAGGATCGGGGTGTAAACCTTGTAATTATCTTTATGCTGCCAGCTGAGCCCAGTTCTATTCAGACTATGCTTGTTATAACTTCGTATCATGGCTATATGATAGTGTTGAAGACGTTGGGCAAACAGCCCGATGTTCATAGATGATAACATGATATGTGAGTCCACGAGATCCATTTATGGACTCAAACAAGTTTCTCTAGATGATTTCTTTGTATGATAATCAAAAGAGTTTGATTTAGTCAAAAGAAGGGATATGCCCAATGTGCAAGATGGATAGTGGGAGTGTGTTATGATTTTTGAGCAAGGTATTGGATACCTCTCTCGGGAATCGTCACCCCATGTCACAGTCAATTAATGTTTGGTAGTTCAAGGTCTTTATGAAAGCACTTGGATTAGCAGTTCTTATTTTAGAATAAGAATCTATTGTGATAGATTTAACTGCTGTTAGTTTATAGTTTACCTATATAGATGTGATGCTAAAAGAGTTTAGCATAGATCGCGACATGAGATACTGCTAGCTGGTGTTCTCAAGATCTATCTATGTTAGGACATTAGTCCTAAAGATAAGATGAAAGATGATACTTATGGAAGGTTTCATTTGCTACTGCAATAAGAACCATCATAAAAGTAATGCCAGATGTTCATAGTCCATGAAGAGTCATGAGCAAGTATGAAAGTAAATCTGGTGAATGTCGAGAATATCCTTAAACAAGTTAAGGACGGTCGCCTAGTTTATTGAAACTTGGAATCAGATAAACATAGTTATACAGACGTATATCTTGAGTCTTATAAAGGCAAGTGGGAGCTACAGTCTGGGTTTGCAGTCACTTTGATTAGGTGATACATTGAGCTAGAAATGTTCTTGGCTATGGGTCACTGTAAATTCTACAACTTAGCCAAAGCACAGTAGTGCCCTTGGAGGCACAACAGGAGCAGTACATGAGTCTTTGAGGTTCATTCCTGAACCTTATGTGGTTCTTCCACCTTTTCTATATAGCTGATATAGTAAGTGGATTTATTGCTTGAAGCAAGGACCAGGGTCTCGTTGGAGATTCATGTGTGTGTTGAGGTGGTTCCTTTGACTTGGTCATTTGGAGCATGATATGCATAGTCTGAGTCCCCATGGATAGCGACCCGTTCACAGCTAGAGCTGGTTGCGAGTATTGTATAAGATTCTTGTGTTTCAACTTGGTCATGTGTGCACGAGTGATTGGTTTTAGGCCAAGTGGGAGATTTTTGAAATAGTGTCCTAAACCCAATCGGGTTGGACCCGATCCGACCGGGTCGGATCATTTCTACTATTTATTTATGTTTATACATATATTAAATGGCTTTTATGTTGTCATATACTTGTTCTTGAAAAGAATAAATTATGAATTGTTATTTGATAACATCCTTAGTATTAACTGTGATAGAGAAACCATGATAGGCGATTATGTTTGATGAGATCTCTAATCACTTTAACAAGTTTGATACTTAAATCTCTCTAGGCTGATATACTATTAAACAGGGCATTGATAGTACAAACAGACTAGCACGTATTAGATGTCTTCTGTCTTTTAAAGGCAGGGATAAATCTCGTCTATCAAAGTGTAGAGACACTTGGACTGTACGTGGACGTGTATTAGAGAATGCGTACGTTAGACTGACCCATTTACACTGTTAAGTGTCACACTATGTGGCGGTTGTGTAATTATCCTTAGGACCGGAGTCTACATGGCATCACAGTGTTGATTGACATGCTTTGACACTGTTGAGGTTTCCCCTAGCCATGGGGCGATCATGCGGTAGTGATTGGGTGTGATAATAAAGCATGCAGAGTATACATGTATGGTCGTCCGGAAATCGCGTACCCTATCAGTAGGGGTGAATATCCGAAAGGGCCTTCTTATAAGGAATTTCTTACTCTCGTGAATCTTTGAAAAGTGGAAGTAAACGAGTTACTTCGAGAGAACATAATATCCAGATTATAAGATACGGTCGTTGATGTTTGACACTCGAACGACCGTATGGATATTGTTACAGCGATAGGAATCTATTTACACGGTAACTGTTTCACATGAAAGGTAGTATTCATTGCATTTGACTCTTCTGATGATTGGGGGTCACGGTGTATTGCTAGACGCTATCCCGTGATCGTTAGGTGTGAAGGGCATTTTCGTAATTTGCACTTTGTGTCTATGGCCAACATATTCGGAAGACTATGGGGTGACACACATATGAACATCGTGTTGATGACGTAGAGCAAGTGATAATAAAATACTTGACCACCATAAACCAATACTAGCAAGAGGACTAGGTCCATCGTAGTATAGCTATAGCGAATCAAGGTCGATCCCACAGGGAACCAATTGTGGATCATTTATATACAAACAATTAATCATTCATACCGAGCACATGAAGGCGGTCTACGACCAACAAACGACAAGAAAAGATAAAGGACACGACTCGACACAACACATAACATACACAACACATAACATACAAGTAATTAACCTCCCCAATTACTATGTTATCGTTTGGATCTAGAGATTCTATATAACTAAGCTAGGCTCGACAACTATTAATCCGATTCGTATCTATTTTATATTGGCTACGGGAGTCATCCCCTAAACTACACTTAGTTCCGGGTAGGACACTAGGTCACTCTGCTCCATTACGTGACTTCACATTTTGGGTCTCCATCTTATATAACTTGCACGCTTACAATACTAGGGATGCCAATATTAACCGTATTCCTCACCTAGGCAACATTCATGTGGTTTGGCGTACTTCCTGAGTGATCGCATCAGTCTCCGTCCCATTAACACTAACTTTGTAGGTATCATGTTAATCTACGATTTACGTATAACTAGATGAGCTCAATTCCCTAATACAGAACAGATCTAGATCTCGCTGAAAGTCCCGGAAGATCAATTCATGAGCCGACCTAGGAGCCCTATATTGGTATTTTATAATCATACGCTAATTAAAACAGACGAGCAACGTAGCCGTAGCCATACCTACTAAGATAAGAAATTCTAGGTGGACAATCACACCATAAAGACATGGCTAGATTGACGCGGCGAAAACCTAAATCTTAGCGTTTCTACATATGTAACGGATAAAATAGAGATTCATAAAGCAATTATATAGATCTACTAAAAACACGATTGTCGATCATACCAAAGTCATCTACAGGTCACCGGATAACAGATCTGGGCGTGTGGATCCTTATAGACAAGGAATCCTCACTGCCTCATATCGTAGCCTTAGATCTACATCATTCGGTGAAGAACGAACAACCTCAAATGATAAACAATAATTGGAGGGACTTAATTACAAAGAACAAATTAATACAAGCAACTCATATAATTGCTGCTGACTTGTATAAAAACTGCTCTGAAAAACTGAGAATTTGTGCTATGAAAAGTGATATTCAAGATGATACAATGAAATAAGTATATATAGGCTGGAAAACCGACTTAGGATAAACTCCAGCCGACCTAATTTACGTTTCCTAAACCCTTATGGAGTCTAAAACGCGTCGAGATAACTCCGAGCCGATCCGATGATTTCGCTGAACTCGCCCCCAACGAGCCCTCACTTCGCTTCCAGCGAGTCCTCTCTGCTCTGATTGGCTCGCTGGCTTTTCTTGTTCCACACTCCACTCTTCGTGCTACTTTGATATTTATCTTTAATTCAATTCGATTCTGCTCCGACTTTTACTTCCTTCGTTGGTAGATATCCTCAGATTCATCGTAATCTATAAAATCAATAATTATCGCATAGTAAATCATATTTTAATAATAAAAATGGCTAAATACCAAATTATATTCTATAAATAACATAACATTAAATAATCATTATAAACTTGTGATTTAATATAAAATATATATTATTAAGCTCGATTTAAGGATAACGTTGATGACTTCTATGGGTATAATTTGACCGTCATCAACTACCCCCCACTTAGACTTTGATCGTCCCGAACAAAGCATCGATAAGTCATTCCCCAAGAAAACATTTCCATGGTCAAATCATACTTACACAAGAAACTCGAGTCAACTCATACTATTCATGCTCATAAGGTATCCATTATTCACTACTCGCTATGAATCGAAGTGATGTGTGCATGTGCATTCATTTTTATATAAACGTGGCAAGATTAGAGTTTATGCTAACTTCGCAGTCTTAACCTACCAACATCAGCATTCCCACTTCTTAAGCCTTGCAATGGGTAAAGACCTGGTGCAATAAGCAAGAGCGTTATCCAAAAGGTTTTTGGACTCGGAGACCGAGAAATACATAAAGCCTCTTAAAAAGTTGAATTTCTTCGCATTTTCATAATTTTAAGCATTAACACCTCTAAAGAAAGAAACTTGCTTTAAAAGTAAAGTATGCATTGCAAGAATCCCCCTCTCATGATTAGTCAATAGCGTTGAATATTACCACAAGCTCGGGGCTACTTTGGTAATGTTACTACAAGCCCAGTGTTTAACGCATTGTTAAAACACAGATAATTCTCAACCTTATTACTCCGCTTTGATGGCTAGAAGATAGGAATACATCAGCAGATAAATATCGACACTAAGTTCACATAACAAATCATCTACGCAATGTACACAATATTTCTTCAGTTATTATAATTCGTGTGGTAACCGTCGATTCAAAGATTGAGTAATCGAATAATAAATAACTACTTGCAACAGTCGGCATGAATATCCTTAAATTTTCATTCACATAAGTATAAAATGATCACATACTCATGCAACTTGGTTCCTTTCCTATCAATTCCACGTTTTAGAACTCACAATTCTAAGGGTACGAGATAATTAATTTTGGCATTTGTTCAAATTTTCAATTTTCCACCGTTTCATTCAATTTTCAATTATAACACATCATAGATAAGTCTCCTACCCCCCACTTAAACATGGCATTGTCCCCAATGACAAAGAAAAATGAGAATTTAAGAAAAAGACTTAGCTCTGGAAACGGCTCACAAGTAGATGCAGAACATCGGAGTAATCCAAGCACGTCGTGGAGAAGCAAATGAAAACCTGTTTAAGAAAACCAAACAGAAACTCCACAAAACCGTTAATAACATGTCAATGGAAGTTATAAAATAATGTGGCAGTAATTAGATAGAAAATATCCAAAAACAAATTAAGCCACTTTATTTCATACAACCAATGACAAGTAAAACCAAAGGGTTAAAAACTACAAAACTCACATGGCAGCTATCAAGGAAAAACCCGTTGCGTCCGAACTTAGACTCGGAACAAGGTGAGATGAAAGAAAAATAAACAAGCAACTAAAGATGATAGTCTTTATCGATATCCTCCACCACATAAATATTCTTGAAACCAGGTGGAGAAGACAAAGATCAAAAAGCATTACCCCATGTGGAAAAACACGAGGTGGATTGGATCGACAAGGTATTCAAACCAGTGTTAAGAGAAACATGGTAAGGTATAACAGATTGGATGGGACCAATTGGTTAAAGAATTAATCAGATACTTCGCGCATAAACTTCTCGCTTGGATTGGATATCAACAACTTAGGGAGATGTAGCTACTCCTCAAAGGTACTAAGTACCCAATTTAGCACGTGGAAGTTCTCAACGTCATCAACAAGGTCGGATCGGTGGGATAGTATAGAACAAAACTCATCATCTAGAAATGCTAGAATAGGCGTAAAAGTGTAAAATTTAAAACTTCCGGTAGAAAGATAAGTTGTATTTTGATCGAACCAAAAACTTTTAAAATCTAGCTAGGCCAGAGCTACACGTACCCCAGCTAGGATCATGAAAATCAGAATGAGGAAAGATAGTCATTAAAACTTAGCAATATTCAAATTCCGTAACAAAAGGGTATCTTGTAAAGAAAATGGAAGTTGAGAGTATGATGGGTTTAGAAAAAGATAGTGAAGAATGGTAAGAAAAGATAAAGGGTGGGTAAGACATTGTGATTATGGGTGGGTTGAAATTGGTTAAGGGATTGGGTGAGAGTGGTTATTGTTTAAGGGATTGGAATTGGGTGGGAGAGTGAAACAGATGGAAAGAAAGAGAGGTGATGAAAGAATGGTTAGAAATGTGAATTGTTGGGGCAGATTGGTGAAAGGATCGAAAAGTTTGAAGGTGAAAAAGTGTAAAGGAAGGATAAGCATATTTGCAGAACGAATTGCACACCGCTTTAGATTTTCACTTGGATCACCTAAAAAGTTTTAGAAGTTGACCAAAATCATTCTTGTTTGCACCAATCATTCTCTGTTACCTTTGCAATAATTCTCAAGCTCTCTTAATGCTTCCAACTTAAGGTTGATTGCTAAATTTCTTTTCTTTAGCAATTTCTCGACTCTTCTATGAAACTCTAATTCATGTGGCCTATATTGAGTAAAAAAGTTTTGCACATCCTTAGCCTAATGGCCATCGGAACACGGCAAATAAAAAACCTCAACACTTGTCACGTTACTCTTATTAGACTCAAAGAAAACAAAACCTAAAAATCCTAAGGGTTTTGAAGAAGTAGTTCTGAGTTTAAAGTCTTCAGCTCGACTTTCCAAAAAGTATCCTTGTCAGTCATCCTTCATAGCTCGCCAGACTTTGACCCTTTGAGCACTATAAGAGGTGGGCTCGTCGCTTTTGCGGATTAATACCCTTCCCTTGGTTGTGAGACCTAGGAAACGACATCTATCCATACCATTTATACAAAGCTCTTACCTCGGCTCTCGTTTTAGGAACTAGTGAATTCTAAGAAGATTTAGTCCTATGGACCCATTTTAATCATATCCTCTATAATGCTGCTTCATTATGCTCTCTCAAAACTCAACGTCTTCTTTAGATTGCGAATTCTTAAAACTACCCAAATTGTTGCTCCCATGGCCAGTAGAAGCAATCTCATGCATAGGACAATGAGATTTTAACAGAACTACGAGGAACTCTTTATTCACTGCTTCATTTCAACGACTACATGTTTCCCTACACCCTCTAGATGAGACAGATTTGGGGCAGAACCTTCGACACTAATAAAATTAATCGTTTAAACTCACTCCTGTCTAAGATTCTCATTCAGGTTCATGTAAAGACTAACTTATGTTCAAAAAACCAAAAGATAGTAAAACATAAGCAAAAAGGGTAGTACCTTGCCTTCAACATTGTACCACGAATAATTCGAGCCTTTTAATAATTATTTTCTCGGAGCCATCTTGGTGCTTTAAAAGTGTTTCTTCCATTGCTTTTTCCCATTATAGATTCGTAGCTCCACATGCTGCTGGGTTATTTTCTCAGTGCCCACGAAAAATTACTGACTCAAATTATTGTTTCCCTGGTATCTGCAAACAAAAAAAAAACAAAACGGACCGTAGACTGACTTTAACATGGTTTCCCATGCTGCTATCAGACCTACGGATTAAACATACGGGGATAAACAGACACGCGAAATTCCAGAAAATAGAAGCTGGCTCGCCGGCAGCGAGAGGCAGTCTCGCTAGGAGCGAAACCAGTTTTTTAGTATCTTGAATTTTCAGACAGAGCAGACAACCAGAGGGACTCAAAAAACGTAAAAACAGACTCTAAAACAGAAAACTCAACATGAATACAAAATTATTTATATATAAAAAATTGACCGTTGGTTCCCCGGCAACGGCGCCAAAAACTTGATGACGTAGATCAAGTGATAATAAAATACTTGACCACCATAAACCAATACTAGCAAGAGGACTAGGTCCATCGTAGTATAGCTATAGCGAATCATTGTCGATCCCACAAGGAACCAATTGTGGATCATTTATATACAAACAATTAATCATTCATGCCGAGCACACGAAGGCGGTCTACGACCAACAAACGACAAGAAAAGTTAAAGGACACGACTCGACACAACACATAACATACAAGTAATTAACCTCCCCAATTACTATGTTATCGTTTGGATCTAGAGAGTCTATATAACTAAGCTAGACTCGACAACTATTAATCCGATTCGTATCTATTTTATATTGGCTATGGGAGTCATCCCCTAAACTTGACTTAGTTCCGGGTAAGACACTAGATCACTGTGCTACATTACGTGACTTCACCTTTTGGGTCTCCATCTCATATAACTTGCACGCTTACAATACTAGGGATGCCGATATTAACCATATTCCTCACCTAGGCAACATTCCTGTGGTTAGGCGTACTTCCTAAGTGATCGCATCAGTCTCCGTCCCATTAACACTAACTTTGTAGGTATCATGTTAATCTACGATTTATGTATAACTAGATGAGCTCAATTCCTTAATACAGAACAGATCTAGATCTCGCTGAAAGTCCCGGAAGATCAATTCATGAGCTGTCCTAGGAGCCCTATATTGGTATTTTCTAATCATACGCTAATTAAAACAGACGAGCAATGTAGCCGTAGCCATACCTACTAAGATAAGAAATTCTAGGTGGACAATCACACCATAAAGGCGTGGCTAGATTGACGCGGCAAAAACCTAAATCTTAGCGTTTCTACATACGTAACGGATAAAATAGAGATTCATAAAGCAATTATATAGATCTACTAAAAACACGATTGTCGATCATACCAAAGTCATCTATAGGTCACCGGATAACAGATCTGGGCGTGTGGATCCTTATAGACAAGGAATCCCCACTGCCTCGTATCGTAGCCTTAGATCTACATCGTTCGGTGAAGAACGAACAACCTCAAACAATAAACAATAATTGGGGGGACTTAATTACAAAGAACAAAGAACAAAATAATACAACAACTCATATAATTGCTGCTGACTTGTATAAAAACTGCTCTGAAAAACTGAGGATTTGTGCTATGAAAAGGATATTCAAGATGATACAATGAAATAAGTATATATAGGCTGGAAAACCGACTTAGGATAAACTCCAGCCGACCTAATTTACGTTTCCTAAACCCTAATAGAGTCTAAAACGCGTCGAGATAACTCCGAGCCGATCCTATGATTTCGCTGAACTCGCCCCCAGCGAGCCCTCACTTTGCTGCCAGCGAGTCCTCTCTGCTCTGATTGGCTCGCTGGCTTTTCTTGTTCCACACTCCACTCTTCATGCTACTTTGATATTTATCTTTAATTCAATCCGATTCTGATCCGACTTATCTTGAGATTTACTTCCTTCGTTGGTAGATATCCTCAGATTCATCGTAATCTATAAAATCAATAATTATCGCATAGTTAATCATATTTTAATAATAAAAATAGATAAATACCAAATTATATTCTATAAATCACATAACAATAAATAATCATTATAAACATGTGATTTAATATAAAATATATATTATTAAGCTCGATTTAAGGATAACGTTGATGACTTCTATGGGTATAATTTGACCATCATCACGAGTCGGATTAAAATGCGGTTATAGTTGATGACCAAAAAGTAAGGAATTTATCTCACGACTATAAAGGTTATAGTGGTAAATTAATATGGTGATATTTATTTATTATGAATAAATATAATACACGATATTAATTATGTTGATTAATTAAATATACATATGATGTATATATGTATGTCGAAATTATATGTGTATATGATACACATGTATTTTGCAAATTAATTAATCATGGCATTATATTAATTAAAGAATATTCTGGATGCCAAATCTTTGGCAAAAAGGGGCACATGTTTTCATGTGTATATGATACATTTGAATTGTGCAATTTAATTAATAAGATTAATATTAATATTGGATATTAATTGACTTTTGGAAAATAGATTTATGGTAATAAAATAAAGATATATTCAATATAAGATATTGTCAATATATATCTTGGAAAAATATTTAACATAAGATATTGAATATTAAATGAGATAAATCAATCAAAGAGATTTTTCTTATTTTATTAGAAAAATGTATTTTCTCTCATCAATCTATTAGAAGCTAATCCGAATCAGATTGGGTCATGAAAGTGGCACCTCAAACTCTATTTAAGGGAGGCTTGGCTAGCTGTTTTGTACATCACAATTCCAAGAGCTAATAGTTCTTGTAAAAAATAGAGAGATTCTTAGAGAGAGATTAGAGAGAGTAAAAGCCGGTCTAGCAACCGGATTTTTCTAGTATAGCATTCCAATGGTGGATTCCGGCGGGTTGTTCGTGTGGACTGACGGTAGAGGCCGAACGCTTCGGCGGCTCCGTGCATCGCTACTTTCCTTAGACGGTGAAAGCGTCGATCTTTTAGATCAACCAAGGTAACCACCGTCTACTAGCTTATTTGTTTATTTCTTAAACGAAGTCGATTTTGGGTCGATAGGAAATAAATTTTAAATTCCGCTGCGTTCCCGCGTAGATTTCCTAACACCTCCTTCTAGCTCCAATTGACGATACTGGATATCGTCTGATGATAAATCTGGGTCCTAATTTCGCTAGTGACAGTTGGACAAGACTAAATCCTAGAAAAAGTATGAAACGGGAGGGGGGAGGTTGATGATTTAGACTGAGTCTGAGATTATAAATCTCAAGTTTCCTATGTATCCTGTGTATGAATCATGAATCAAGTTTTTTCGTAGTTCTTGGGATCGTTTATATAGATGGTTTTTTGCCCTATGCATGCCAGAGTCGTGTCCTTCAAGGTCTCTCTTTCGTAGCCGTTAAGGATCATACGTGTTAATCCCCTTGATTTTAGGAGATAATTACGGTGGTTTAAATGAAAGGATCAGAGTGTCTTTATGACAAGGGATCCTTTCCATATTTATCTTATATTTAAACGCATGTGCATAATATTGGATAAGGAAGGCTCCGACCGACCTGCGTCGAGCCCTTAGACCGTAGTATTGTGAGCTGCGTTCACCTGACCTTCGTGATGAGCGAGCCGACCTGCGGTGGTCTAAGTAGGAGACCAGGTAAGACCTCCTTCATGGGATGTAGGTCCGTTCTTAAGTATGAAGTGGGGCTCTTGGCCCAGGAGCGTCCCTGTCCAAATTTAGGCTCGGGGCCAAAAAAAAAAAATTAGGCCCTCACCTTTCGAAAAAAAACAGTAACCATAATATATATATATATAAATAAAACAAAAAAACTGCATGTGATAGTCATGGGTTTGGAAGGAAAAAAAACACAGTAACCATAATATATATAAAAAAATAAAACAAAAAAACTGCATGTGATAGTCATGGGTTTGGAAGGAAAAAAAACCTACTTATTTGGCTCCTAGTCCTAGTTTAAAAAAACTAAAATTATTGTAGGTTGCAAGATTCAAAACCATGTCTCATATCTTGTATACTTGAAGGCTAACCATTAAGGTAATACATTCATTGTTCATATAAATACAGTATATATATAATATTAGGTCAAAATTTCGTGGGGCCCTTAAATTCTTTGATTTTCGGGGGGGCTCCGGGCCATGGCCCCCTTGGCCCCCCCCCACAGGGGCGCCCCTGCTTGGCCCTAAAAATCACCTTCTTTCTACCGATATTTAATGTTTAACTATTGATGAGATGACACGTGACAAGAGCTAGCCCGACCTCTGTCATGATTCTTTGGAAACGAAACTATGTCAAATAAAATTGAACATATATTTTCAGCAAGTGCATCAATTAAAAAAGCACTTAGGGAGTGTACATCATCTATTTAATGATTTTTCTTTTCTGATAGTGAGAGGATTATAGTCCTTCAATGAGGTATTAATTTCAATTTGGTGGGAAAAAAAGATAGTGGAAAGATTATGCATAATACATGTGTTTGTTGATTTACGGTATATTCAAAATAAAATATAATAAATGATGTATGTATTGGTATTCTCAAATTAGACATGTTTTAGGATAAATTTTATTTCTAAAAAGCAACACTTATTAACTTACCTTTAGATTTTCACATATAGGTCCAACCCAATAAAACGAGGAGCTTCATTCCCAGGGAAATCCATCTTTTAATATAGTGGGTGACACAATCACAAGTTCTCAAGTTGTGATACTTTTAACACGCAAGGGGCTCTTAAGATGAACAAAGAGACTCAACACATGCATAATAAATGGGTGGCTTCGATACAATGTAGAAAATATAGGTCCAAGCTCATATAAAAGGAGGGCTCCATTCCCAAAACCTAGATTGTAAGGTGAGGGGAGTCCATCTCTTAATATGATGGGTGACACAATCATAAATTCTCAATTAGGGATACTTTTAACATGTTTATAAATGTTTTGATGATTAATAACTACCATAAAATTCTAATAGAAATATTCACCCAAATCTACTTCAAGGTGCTTAGTTTAGTTTAGTCTAGTCTAGTCTACGGCAGTTTTTGTGTTTTTTCATATTACATTTCTCCATTGTTTTTTATTTAATATTTTCTTTTTGAGGGATAATAATTTATTTTTTTTGAGAAGGCGCTTTTATTGTTCATATTTGTTTTGTTTCAGTTGTTTTATGATGGTCGAGGATCATACGTCACACTTGATCACCAATGAAAATCTTTATAAGAAGGGTAAAAATGTAAATTAATGGCATTTATATTTTACGCGGTGGGCGCTTGTGTGTTTTTTCTTTTTATTACCATGGATCCTTGACCAAATCTCATACTTATCTGGGACCATAATAAAATTTCCGGTTTTGTTATTATTTTCTCAATTACGTTTTTATTTTTGAGGTTGATGGCATCTGAAGGGTTGGCTTTGCAACTTTATTTGGAGTAGAACTGTTTTGTAAAACTCTTTTGCTTTAGCACATGGACATTGCTCCTTCGATTCCTACTTGTAAGATGAAGACTTTGGCGGTGTGGTCGTTTTCTAAAATAATAATTTTGTATTAAGTTTGTAATACGAAGACTATGGTGGTTGTTGTTTGTCATTTTTCTTTGGAGTATGTTTTAATTACGATTCTAATTATGCAAGAACTCAGTTAAGATCAAACGCTTACGTTATATTAAAATCAATTGGTGTTAGTAAATGCGCTACTATATTACTTTATATATTCAAGAGTGTGGGAATCTCTCCCAACAACCCCATAAGTGTGAGCAATCGGTCTCAACACTTGTACAATTTTTATTCAAGATTGTAGGGAATCTCTCATAACAGTTCTAGATATGGAACGTTTACAATAAACCATTACATAAATTGATGTGGAAACATTTACTAAAGAATTAATCACTATTAGTGAAGTATCATTAGCTCATGCTGTAATCTCAAATGTTACCTATTATTCACAATTCAGAAAGTCATTAATACAACAAGATATTATGTATAGAAAGTATACAAAACACTGTAGTATTTGACAAGTAAAATATGAGTACACATATTCTCAATATGACAAATACTGAGTAATCTTCAAGATATATACTTTTAACTGTAAATCACTTAAAACCTGCTTCTTAAATACAAGAACTCTGTTATTTAAAACTCAATGGTTAAGATAAAGAGTTTGTCATAATTTTTATACTTTTTTTTTTTGTTTGAAGTAAATCCTATTTCCAATACAGCTAAGGTAACAATATACAGACAAGGGGCAGATGAACCTTATACGATATGGGTCATCCGACCCGCTAAAAAAAATACTATAGTAGGATACATGTAGATATATGAAGTTAACGTGCTTATTTTTACATATTTATCCGTATTAACCCGTATTAAGTTACAATATGTATAAGACTAAGTTTAATAATTACACAATATAACAAATTTCGAATCCATGTCAACAAATTTCTGGAGCCGCCTCTGTATACAGAAGGACTCTAATCTTGAACTAATCTTAATTTATCATCACCAACCTTGTTTGAATTTGCTAGAGTTCAAATTTTTGCATCCTATATCTCTCCATTTTTAATTCCAACATTATCTCTGCGACTTATCTCTCCTGAAGTCCTAGAGGGGTTGAATGTCCACAATTGGATTTGAGTTTAATCCCTCTAGTTGATAAACTTGTCTTAGATTAGAAACCACCATTTGTAGTTGCTCTATTACATCCTTTACAGTACAAGAGAATCCGCTTCCAATCTGTGGCGGCGACGAATCAAAGTATTAATTACCTCATTGATATAATAATTTTATTAGATTTGGATGACAAAAATATTAAATAAAGGGAAACTATGTACCTCGGCAAGAATTGTTACGACGAGCGTGCTAGAACCAAATGGAATTGATCTGAAGTCGGATACGATAAGATGCATCTTTTCCATTTCTCCTAGCAGCTTTTGAACAACTTTATAATCGTTGTGACATAAGAGTTTTATAAGCACTGTGGACGACGAAATTTTGACTTTAATATCTTGAAAAAAGCCGCCATGATCTTCGGGGGTACTGGAGAATGTTGTTTGTGGCTGATCTAAAGCATCGGAGCTTGTGTTTGTCTCCTCTTCAAGTACCCTCACACGTTCTTGTAGCTCTTTCATATAGATGGCAGCATCTTCAAGCAACGAAGCCTTGTCCATCTGTAGAAAATGATATATATGTATGTTGAGGATATAGTTGCTAATGAATAATTAGATTAATATTTACTATATTTATCTTAATCATTATTGTATTTATCTCGACTTGTTGGTTAAGTTTGTGTGTTCCTATATAAACCCAATTGTACTCACAATATAATTCAATGGAAAATATTTGATGATTTGCAATTACAATATGGTATCAGAGCAAGGTTCGCTCTCTCTTTTCGTTTTACGTTAAACTCGGTTCTCTTCCTATCAAAAAAAACAAAAAAAAACAAAACAATTCCCCCGTCCCTGCTTCTTCTCTTTCAGAATACCCAAACCAAACAAAAAAAAACCCTAGGCGGCACACTCAGAATGGGTCAAGCAAGATAATTTGATTCTAAGTACTATAACATCTTCCTTGTTAGATGATGTTCTCACGCAGGTATACACAGCCACTACGTCATCGGAGATCTGGAACGCTCTACAGACTGCCTTCGCTTCAGCCACACGATCCAAAATGATTCAGCTTCGCCCCGATCTTGCATCTACCCGGAAACACGACCTTTCAGCAGCCGATTATTACTTTAAATTGAAGCGACTCGCGGATGATCTTGCTTTACCCGGACATCCCCTCTCTGATGATGATTTTATAGCATATTTATTGGCTGGTTTGGGTCCTGATTATGATGCTCTTGTAACGATGATCGGCTCTCAATCTTCAATCACCATTGATGAAGTGTATGCATGCCCAGCTTTTAACCACTGAATCTCGGCTGCTCAACCACCGCCCAATTGTCCCCTCACCATCTCCCTCGTCCAGCACAAACCCGAACCCTGCTGCACACGTTCCCTCCTCCCCCGTGCATAATACTCTCAACTCTAGCCCTAACCGTGGTCGTGGAAATAATAGCTATCGGGAACGGGGGCGTGGTCGTGGTCGTGGCTCTTATCGTCCATCTTCCAATGGTGAACGAGCCCCAACATGCCAAATTTGTTCTTGCATTGGCCATTCTGCTCAAACATGTTATTATCGCTACACTTAGCCACCTTCCCCAAACCTTAATCCCGCGTATAATTATCCCTCTCCTCGTCCCACTCCTGCATCCCGACCCCATCATGCCTACTATCCCCAACCGCAACTGTATACCCATGATTGGATCCTTGACACCGGTGTTACTCATCACATGACCAATGAGCTTCAGAACTTAAACCTTTCTTATAAACCTTATGATGGTCCAGATAAAGTCCACGTTGGTGATGGTTATGGTTTTCCGATTACACAACTTGCTCTTGTTCGATTACTTCTCCTACTCGTACTTATTTATTGCATAATGTTCTCGTTTCCCCTTCCCTTACCACAAATTTAATTTATGTCCGTAAATTTGCTCATGATAATTATGTATATTTTGAATTTCATAATAACTACTTTCTTGTGAAGGATTACTCGGGTCGCGTCCATCATAGGGGATTTGTCAAAGATGGTCACTACCGCTTTTCCTCCACCTTCAACTCCTCTTCTGTTCAAGCCTTTGCCGCCACCTCCACCTCCTCTTCAACCTGGCACCAACGTCTCGGGCACTGCTCCTTTCAAGTTTTGCATCAAGTCTTAAGTCGTCTTTCGATTAGTCTTCCTAATAAAGCACCCACTACTGTGTGTGCCCCGTGTCAATTAGCTAAAAGTCATCGTCAAATGTTATATGTCTCAGATTTTACATCTTCTGCACCTCTTGATTTAATTTATTCTGATGTTTGGGGTCCATGTACAGAATCCTCTATTTATGGTTCCCGATATTATGTTAGCTTTCTTGATGATATTACAAAGTATTTATGGTTATTTCCCCTTAAACGTAAGTCGGATGTTGAATCTATTTTTTGAGATTTCTTGACAATGATTGAACGCCAATTTAACACTAAATTAAAAGCCATGCAAACTGATTGGGGTGGTGAATATCGCCACCTCTCCCAACACCTCACTTCCCTGTTAGGTGTAATGCCCGAAAGACAATTTTGTAATTGTTTTATTTAATAAATGAAATGATGTTATTATTCATATTTATTATTCTCATATTCACCGATGTGACAATAGTATTTACACTACAGAAAACCCTAAGTATATCGTTTATGTAATCACTTAACTCGGTGTATGGTATATACACGGGAGGATTGAGTTAGTGAAGATGTACTTAAAATACAATTAGCCCGTAGTGAAGTTAATCGAGAGTATCGGGTCTCTCCTTTAACGTGCTATTAATGCGCCCGTAAGACAATAGGTGTGATTGTCTTATCCGGACTTTCGGTTAAGAGAACCTAATGGGGCATTTATATATGATAGATATATCATATAGGGGCCGGACCGATTTGATTAGAGTTCACGATATAATTCCGTAATCGAGAAGTCTTATCGAATCAATGGATGATCATATTTATGGATATATCTTAATCCCGAGGTGATCACGGTCAACCGCTTGAATCGGTATGAGGTTTGACTTGACGGTTAAGGATTACACCGAGTCCGTGGTCCGAATTACCCCATCTTGGCATTGTACTCGGATTGAGTGAGTAGTCCGTGTTATCACGATACGGAATCCATTCCTTCCATTTATGGAAGTAGATAGACAATTTCCTTATTTGTTAGCCCTAAGAAAATGATCGATCCCGGGAGTTCACATTTGACTAATTAGCTACTAGTCGATTATGTGCACTAATTGATCACTAGGGGGTTAATGGTAAATAAGGATAAGAGGTTACGAAAAGGGTTAACGGTAACTTCCCGATTTAGAATGAACGATCTATGGAGGATTAATCCATATGTAATGATTATATCAATGGACGCTTATTATTATTCTCGTGAGGAGATAAATATAATCTTATAATCGGAGGAGTGCGATCACGGGATTATGGTGGCATATTCCCGTGATTGATTTATCGAGTATAATTATTCTATAATTATTTATTTGATTTATCGGAGCCGCCGATTATTAGTCCATGGTCCCCGACGTGCCTCCTAATATAAAGCATAGCTATTCTCGGACGTCGAATCCTAATAATATTAATTTAGTTCTTGTTGGACTTTATTAAAACGATATGTGAATTAATTGTTTAGTGGACTATTAAATTAGTTGGGCTAAATAATTAAAATACACGGAAAAGACATTTTTCGTGACTTTACCCAAAAATAGTGTGTTGATTTTTTGACCTCATTGGTCAAATATATAGAAGGTGCGCATGGACCTTTCAAAAGAAAAAAGGTGCGCATATTTTGTGTTATTATTTAATTATTGGAAAATTGGTTTTTCTTGGATAATTATTTAATGTGTGATTTATCTTTTATTTGTTAAATGATAATTCATGAAATATTAGATAATAATATGATTTATCCTAATTTGTTTGGGATAATTATTTTATTTATCTTTTATTTGGAAAAAGGATTAATGTAATAATTATCTCTTAATTATTTAATCCTTGAAGGACAAGGATTACTCTCCTATATAAAGAGAGTTCTCCCAAGTCTAAACACACAAGCAAATTTCGACTTCACCATATTATTTGGAGAAGGAAAATTTTTGGCCAAGGGGAGATGAGAGGAAAAGCTTGGAGTTTTTCCGGGTAGCATGTCGGAAGGGTTCGAGTCGAGAATTCCTTCCACCGGGAATTGCTTGGATCACACGTGCGGAAGATCGTGGTGCTCTTCACATCTTCTTGCAATCTTTCTCTTGCGGTTCTTCAACTTGGTTTTAGAGATCCAAGAGGTATGATCTACAACCCCTTGTAGATATAGATCTAATTGTTTTATTACGTTTACTTTATAGATCTAGATCCATAAAATCGCTTCCGTTGCGGATGGTATTACTAACAGTGGTATCAGTCGCCAAGGGGATCTATATTTATTCGTATAAAATATTAGATCTAGGAGTGGAAAACATGTAGCTTTTATTTTAAATTTTGGCCGATGCATGTTTACATATTTTTTTTATGTTGTTGCGATTGTTGTGGTTGAAGAGATGGATTGGGGTTGGCATTGTTTACCCGTTAGATCTATTGTACACTCATATGAACGATGAAAATTCGTTCATATGAGTATAGGAAATTATGTAATTTATCTTTATTGCAAGTTTAATTTCCAGCAAATAGATCTAGTTAGTAGCTGTTTAGTATTTTTTCTTTTCCCGTTGATCGAACCGTTGAAACGAAGATCCCTCCGGTCAGAATCAAGATTAGAAGATGATGATCAACTCCATAAATTTTGGCGTCGATCAGAGTCCGTTTCAATATCCGTTTGATGCTGCGAAGAGGCTGCTGTAACAGAAAAACGCAGGATTCACAGAAACACTACCTGTGTCTTCCTCGATTTTCTGGGATAGTTTGGTCCATTGAAACGAAAATCCGACCGTTCAGATTGATCAACTTGGAGTTTTGGACGTACCATAAAAATTTCAGGTCGATCGGGATTAATCTCGATTCCCGATCTGCCTCAGGAAGTCTTTGATGCAGTGCAGTCAAAGTCAGATTCAGCAGCAAGTTTGGCGGTTTACTGGAGAAAATTGGTAAGTCAAAGAACCGATCCAACCGTCCATATTGAAGTTCAAGGAGTGCATATATGATCTGGAAAGTTTCGTCCCGATCCGAGTTCGTTTGGTATGCCGATCGTCGAAGAATTCGAACAGCTACAGATTTAGTTAGAAAGTAGTAAACCCTAGTTAGGGTTTTGGTTGTTTTTTATTTTCTAATAGATTAGATACGGGGGTGCCAACGATCCATCTCGGTGTTTAAATTTTCCGCATTTATTTTTTATGTGTTTGATAATAAAATAGATATAAAATCGGAATTGCCATGACATGCATCATATCATAAATCCACTCCATGCATACATGTAGCATTTTAATTTTGGTAATTAAAATAGGCATGTATACAAACTCGTGTAATTAGTTGAAATTTTATTAATATGTGGTAATTAATTTAATTTAGTAACTAATTAAAGATCCGAGGACGGGTTATGAAATCGTTAGCCTTTCGGTGTGTGTTCCCGGTGAACCGCCTTAAAGCTCAAACGAGATCACGTTTTCGATTCGTAGTGTCTACGAGATTGAATGATGGTAAAAGAACAACAAATCTTGGATAAAAACGGTTCGCTTATAGGTTGGGTGGTCAATTGAGCTTCGCTCGAACGACTTAACCCTCCTAGTGTGATGTATGCACGGGGGTCCGGCAAGACTAAGCCAAACCGAGAGCGGAGGGGTGATTCCTTCTAATCTCAATAGGGCTCTCTTGACCCGACTTCGTCCGACTGTCACATATGTTCCAACGAATAGGACGGGTAGGCTTGCCTACGTTACCGACACCATTCGGAATCCTTGATTTGATGTGCTTTTATGTTAACATCAAAAAGACGTGGTTAGTTAATCCACCACCACTTCCAAATTATTGAGTGGGAGCGGGGGAGGCGACAGCCAACCCCACGGCCTCTACTATAGATACAAGTAAGTGAGAGAAGGGTGACGCCTCGCGGCGCTTTGATTTCGTCCCCCTACGGATGGTGTTCACCCCTATCAACATTCATGGCTTGGTCTCCGAAAGGATAGGATTTCTGGGTACTCGTCGGGTCACTGACCTATCCTACGACGGCACACTCGGGGCGTACCTAAGAGATCCGATATAGTAGGTCACACTCATAAAGGATATTTTTGGTAATATCTAGGCTAAAAAAGGAAGGTAGTCAATGAATTAAGGGATGTTCGATTCTCGTGGGATGTTTGATTCTCACAAGTTATTCATTGATGAGATTGTCTCGATTTAACCGTCATCTTTTTGACCTACCCTACGGCGGCACTGAGATGCGAGGTTAAAACCTTGGAATGGTAGAGTAGACTTATTTTTTAGTTTACAATTCCTAAAATAAATTTATATAGTAGTGTTAAACTTGAATTAATGTATGTCATTTTATTTACAGCATTATATCCCTTACTAAATTGCTTAAATTTTATAATTGACTAGTATTGACTTCTTTAAAAAGTGGAAAGTAACTAGGACGTTGAACTAGTTAATCGATAATGCAATTATTTTTCGAAAGAGATATTTTCTCTTAAGCCTTTTAAAAACCAGAGTGACATATAGGCATGTCACTAGTGTCATTCGTGTCAAACGGAAGACAAACTTAGTTTGATCAAAGGTGATTTCGGACTTTGAAATTCTTCTAGTGAATTTTCAGTGTGTCGTGACTACACACGTAACCGTTCTAATTGAAAAATCGGAAAATCATGAACTGTTGCTAGTTAGACGATATTTGGAATCGATGAACTAGTGGGAGTTTTATGATTTGTATTTTTCTCGAAACATTAGAACCGTGTAAGTGTTTACACGAGAGATTTTCAAATTGAAAATTTGGAAAATCATAAAATGAAGCATTGTTTGGTTAGACGGTATTTGGAACCGATAAACTAGTGGGAGCTTTAATGTTATGATTTGTTGTTTTTCTAGTATATTAGAAAATCCGACAAGTCCGGACAAGTAACACTCGAAATAGACATCCCACGGTTCAAGAGTAGTGTCTACTCACACGAACCGCTAGTTCAAAACTGTTTCCATTTACGGAAAGTCAAGAATGGGAGAGTATGTCTAAGAGTGTTAGTCATCTAAAACGAGTTGATTTTAAGGCTAAACCGAAAATTAATAAACCGAAAACCATAGGATAAGGATAGTGATTTCGGATCACCAACCTATGAATCCTTGGTGATTTTCTCGTAGACTATGTTCTTTGGAAGAACAAGATAGTTATGCATTAACGATTAATAGACTAGACAACGGCGTTAATTTTAGCTAGAATAGTGGGAGTGATATGAGGAAATGAATCTCGGATTCAATCCTTGGATATCGCGAAAGATTTATTTTTTTACGTTTAAGATTCGTTGGAACGAATGGATTTACCTTCTATTCGATAATTTGTTTGTCGTATAGGAAGTGAATATACCATTTGTAGTACGAATCCAAGACTCGGACTTTTGTTTGATAAAGTCAAAACCACTTACAACTGCTGAAATATGTATATAAAACACATCTTAAGAACTATTAAAAGCAATTGGTTTCTATATTTAGATAAACACTTCTTCATATTCCACAGTTAGTGCATAGTCCCTAAAAGACAAGACCTGAAGACTGGTTCATGGTGATTCCTTTTCTCCCAGTCTGGTTAGATTGTCTTAAAGGTTCAATGACTAATTTTCCTTTCAATCGGGAAAGGATAATGGTTATAAAGAAGTAACATAGCTTGTTCATGACGACCTTCGGGGTTTGATAAAAGATACAAGCTAGCAGGGGCTTATGAGTAGTGACTTCTAGTCTGACAACTACTCAAACACTCCGGTAAGTTTATCCAAAATATTCAAAGGTGTCTCTGATTTTGTCGGAGATGGAGTATTTTATACTCAGAAATGGGCCATCACATAGTCCTAGGGACCGATGCTCGGTTCGCCTCATAGTGAAATGCTTTCACTAAGGAAGAAACCACCGAATTGCCTTTACATAGTTGTAGATGTGCCACAATACACGCTTAACTCAATAAAGATATTGGAAGTGAAATAACGGTTTACATTGAAGTGTAGAACCGAGAAGTCTACCTAGAATGTGCTTTGGAATTAACGGATAATGAGTGGATTCGGTTCACCCAAATTCCGTCAATATAAGCATTTAGCACATGATGCTTGATGGTTTGACTGGGAATTTCGCGTACACGTTCGGTCAGTGACCAATCGTTATATATCTTGTAGCATTGAGAAAAAGGTTCGTTATCAGATTCTTGACATCGGGAAGGGACATTTATGCTGTTGCATCCTTTCTGATAGAGTCTATGAACAACAAACCTTGAACCTTGGAGTACGGTTACTCAAGGTAGTTACTTACTGATTAGATCAAACCACATCCAACTTTGGTTGTTGGTGATGACACTAAATACTACTAAACTAGATCAGAATTTCGATCCATCCAAGTAAGTATTGGGAGTATGGTTTATCCATTACCCATTACAGTTTCTGCGGACTTTGTAGTCTGAGGATCGATTGATGACCTATGGCTCTTTTGTGAGCAAGATAGGATTCGATAATAGAGGTTGGTTTAATAGCCATAACCCCGTGAATGGAGTTCGGTACTCCGCTCGTTTCATACTCTTGTAGAACCACCGAGCGTCTCGGGCCCGGTGGGAGTAATTGGATCTACATGGAAGAGAGTAGAATGAATACGAAAGTTTATCTTTCGAGCAAAGCTTGAGTGGTCTAGGGGTAATTCCCTAAGAAGTAGAGAGTTAATCAGACGTTGGACTCTCTTACCACTTAGTATTGCATGATTTCGTTCAAAAGCAGAAAATAGGGGTGATTTCCCTGAGATTTTCTTGCCAAACAAACGGAATCTGGATTCATTCGGAACGTAGGGTATTGCCTTATGAACTTATGACAGGATGACCGTCAAGGCTTATGTCCTTTGTGGATAAAAGCAAACCTCTTGGTCATTGGAAGTCATATATTTCTATAATATATGGATTTGACCGTAATATTGATAAGTCTTTTGAAGTCCGGATATCAATTTTTTAGTACAAGAGTGAATATATACATATATATTAGTGTTTGTGAAGGATAACACCGCACCGCTTGGAATCAACATGGGTGTGTTATCCGAAGTCGAATCGACAATGCCACAATTCTCTCGTAACGAGAGATTTGGACAACATTCTACGAGTTTGACTCGGTCGAATTCATTAGAATCGATCCTTTGGTTTCCCATCCATCTTATTGGTTAAGATGATGCATCCGTGTATGCAACATTCAACGAGGAAGTTCTACCCTATGCCTCGGAATGACTCTCTAAATCTTCGGATAAAGAGAAATGGGATGGATTCTCTTTGTGACAAGAGATGGTCGGTTGTTGAACGTCAATTTTGATCGAATCTTACATTCGGCGCTTTAACAAAGCAAGTTTAGCATGTCCTTTAGTATCTTGAGAGAACGAGGAATAATATGCGGGCATATTCAATTGTGAACTTGGATATGTGAGAATACACCGGTTCGACTTTGTGTCGTATTAAGGATGATCGTTAAGTCGATCTCGGTCTCGTGTTTACTCTTGTGTTGAAGCTATTGCCTAGAAGAATCCAGCAACGCCAACTCGACTTTAACTAGTTGGGTGATTAGCGGCTTTTGTAGTAGCTAGAGAGGCGATATAGCTTAAGGATTTCCTTTTCATATCTGGGAGTGATTCTAGATTTGGAAAGCCGATACCACATCATTATGCAAACGATGAAGGGGTAGCTTATAAGGATTTCCGAAATCACTTGAGTTCAAGAGCATATTGGGAAAGTACCACATGATTAGATGGACCGGCGACGTTTCGATTCTACGGATCGCCTCGAGCCGACAACCTGACTGATCATTAAGACCCATGACATTCAGATATAGGTGCTCCCCGAGTCACTGACCTATCCTACGACGGCATACTCGGAGTGTACTTTGGAATCTGAAATGGTTATGATAAGTTTTGTGGGTACTAAAATACGGGATGAGTATCCATTGCTTTAGAGCAAGTGGGAGATGTAGTTTGCTGTAGTTTTAAATAATAGGGTGTGCTCTAAAACAAATAATCACATGCTTTCGTGCAAGTGGGAGATTGTTAGGTGTAATGCCCGAAAGACAATTTTGTAATTGTTTTATTTAATAAATGAAATGATGTTATTATTCATATTTATTATTCTCATATTCACCGATGTGACAATAGTATTTACACTACGAAAAACCCTAAGTATATCGTTTATGTAATCACTTAACTCAGTGTATGGTATATACACGGGAGGATTGAGTTAGTGAAGATGTACTTAAAATACAATTAGCCCGTAGTGAAGTTAATCGAGAGTATCGGGTCTCTCCTTTAACGTGCTATTAATGCGCCCAGAAGACAATAAGTGTGATTGTCTTATCCGGACTTTCGGTTAAGAGAACCTAATGGGGCATTTATATATGATAGATATATCATATAGGGCTGGACCGATTTGATTAGAGTTCACGATATAATTCCGTAATCGAGAAGTCTTATCGAATCAATGGATGATCATATTTATGGATATATCTTAATCCCGAGGTGATCACGGTCAACCGCTTGAATCGGTATGAGGTTTGACTTGACGGTTAAGGATTACACCGAGTCCGTGGTCCGAATTACCCCATCTTGGCATTGTACTTGGATTGAGTGAGTAGTCCGTGTTATCACGATACGGAATCCATTCCTTCCATTTATGGAAGTAGATAGACAGCTTCCCTTATTTGTTAGCCCTAAGAAAATGATCGATCCCGGGAGTTCACATTTGACTAATTAGCTACTAGTCGGTTATGTGCACTAATTGATCACTAGGGGGTTAATGGTAAATAAGGATAAGAGGTTCGAAAAGGGTTAACGGTAACTTCCCGATTTAGAATGAACATCTATGGAGGATTAATCCATATGTAATGATTATATCAATGGACGCTTATTATTATTCTCGTGAGGAGATAAATATAATCTTATAATCGGAGGAGTGCGATCACGGGATTATGGTGGCATATTCCCGTGATTGATTTATCGAATATAATTATTCTATAATTATTTATTTGATTTATCGGAGCCGCTGATTATTAGTCCATGGTCCCCGACGTGCCTCCTAATATAGCATAGCTATTCTCGGACGTCGAATCCTAATAATATTAATTTAGTTCTTGTTGGACTTTATTAAAACGATATGTGAATTAATTGTTTAGTGGACTATTAAATTAGTTGGGCTAAATAATTAAAATACACGGAAAAGACATTTTTCGTGGACTTGGCCCAAAAATAGTGTGTTGATTTTTTGACCTCATTGGTCAAATATATAGAAGGTGCGCATGGACCTTTCAAAAGAAAAAAGGTGCGCATATTTTGTGTTATTATTTAATTATTGGAAAATTGGTTTTTCTTGGATAATTATTTAATGTGTGATTTATCTTTTATTTGTTAAATGATAATTCATGAAATATTAGATAATAATATGATTTATCCTAATTTGTTTGGGATAATTATTTTATTTATCTTTTATTTGGAAAAAGGATTAATGTAATAATTATCTCTTAATTATTTAATCCTTGAAGGACAAGGATTACTCTCCTATATAAAGAGAGTTCTCCCAAGTCTAAACACACAAGCAAATTTCGACTTCACCATATTATTTGGAGAAGGAAAATTTTTGGCCAAGGGGAGATGAGAGGAAAAGCTTGGAGTTTTTCCGGGTAGCATGTCGGAAGGGTTCGAGTCGAGAATTCCTTCCACCGGGAATTGCTTGGATCACACGTGCGGAAGATCGTGGTGCTCTTCACATCTTCTTGCAATCTTTCTCTTGCGGTTCTTCAACTTGGTTTTAGAGATCCAAGAGGTATGATCTACAACCCCTTGTAGATATAGATCTAATTGTTTTATTACGTTTACTTTATAGATCTAGATCCATAAAATCGCTTCCGTTGCGGATGGTATTACTAACATTCCCTTGGTATCATTCACTGCCTCTCGCGTCCCCACACTCACGAACAAGTTGGTGCCGTTGAAAGACGTCATCATCAAATCGTCGAAGTCGGCCTCTCCCTTCTAGCCCAGTCCAACCTCCCTCTTCCCTATTGGGAGGATGCCTTCATTACTACTACCTATCTTATTAATCGGTTACCCACACATGTCCACAATGAAAAATCCCCGTATGAGATGGTCCTCGGTCGTCCTCCTGACTACTCTATCCTCCGTGTCTTCGGCTGTGCATGTTGGCCTAACCTCCGCCCCTATAATCATCACAAAACAGATTTTCACTCAAAATCCTACATTTTCCTTGGCTACAATCCAAGCCACCATGGCTCTAAGTGCCTCGACCTCTCCTCGGGCCATGTATACATTGCACGCCACGTTGTCTTTGATGAATCCGTCTTTCCTTACAAACCGTCACCGAAACCCATTGTTCCTAACCGTATCACCGTCCCCCTACACACTACTCTTGCACCACCTTCCACACCCGTAGTCTATACTCATGCTCCTGCAATTGCAAACAACCACTCGGCCGTGACCTCACTTCCCCCTGTTGGAAATGTGTTCTAAACCCAATCGGGTTGGACCGGATCCGACCGGGTTGGGTCATTTACAGTCTATTTAGTTCATGTAATAACTTTATTATGATTAATAAAAGCACTTATATTATTATATATTGTTTATCTTCATATTATTTGTTGTACATATATAGTAATGTCCCTAGTATCAAACTGTGATAGAGAAACCATGATAGTGATTATGGTTGATGAGATCTCTAATCACTATAACAAGATTGGTACTTAAATGTCTCTAGTCCTATGTACTATCAAATGGGACATTGATAGTATAACCAGACTAGCACATATTGGATGTCTTCTATCTTATAGAAGGTAGGGATAGATCTCGTCTATCTAAGTGTAGAGACACTTGGACTGTACGTGGACGTGTATTAGAGAATGCGTACGTTAGACTGACCCATTTACATTAAGAATCACACTATGTGGCGGTTGTGTAATTATCCTTTTGACCGGAGTCTTCATGGCATCACGGTGTGGATTGTCATGCTTTGACACTATTGAGATTTCCCCTAGCCACGGGGCGATCATGCGGTAGTGATTGGGTATGATATTGAAGCATGCGGAGTATACATGATTGGTCATCCGGGAATCGCGTATCCTATGATTGGGATCGAATATCCGAAATGGCCTTCTTATAAGGAATGTCTAGCTCTCGAGAATCTTTGCAAAGTGGGAGTAAATGTGTTATCCCGAGAGAGCATGATATCCAGATTATAAGATACGATCGTTAATGTATTGACACTCGAGATACGATCGTATGGATATTATTAGAGCGATAGGATTGTAAGTTACACGGTAACTGCTTCACATGAAAGGTAGTAGTCATTGCTTTTGACTCTTCCGATGATTGGGGGTCACGGTGTGTTGCTAGACGCTATCCCGTGATCGTTAGGTATGAAGGGCATTTTAGTAAATTGCACTTTATGTCTACGGCCAACATATTCGGAAGCCTATCGGGTCACACACATATGAACATCGAGTCGGATTAAAATGTGGTTATAGTTGATAACCAAATAAGGAAAGTTTATCTCTAGACTATAAAGGTTATAGTGGTGAATTAATATGGTGGTATTTATTTATTATGAATAAATAAAATGCAAGATATTAATTAAATACAAATTATATTAATTAAAGAATATTCCGGAAGCCAATTAATTGGCATTTGGGGCGCCACATCTAGGGTATAAGTATAAGGATACACTTGGATTGTGCACTTTAATTAATAAGATTACCATAATATTAATATAAGATATTAATTGATTTTGGAAAAATAGTTTTATGGTAATAAGATAATTATATTCAATATAAGATATTGGCAAAATTAATTATAATTAAAGAGATAAATCAATCTAATTGATTTTCCTTATTTTATTGGGAAAAAGTTTTCTTCTCCTCCACTCATCATAGGGGCGCCACTTTGCCTATATAAAGGAAGTGGGTGTCAAGCTCTTTTGTACATCACAATTGCAAGAGCTCATAGTGCTTGTATAAAATAGAGAGCATCCTATAGTGAGTTTGTGAGGGAGGAAAAAGGACGGTCTAGCAACCGGAGTTTTCCAATAGCAATCCAAGGAGGATTCCGGCGAGGAGTTCGTGTGGATTAACGATAGAGGCCGGACGCGTGGACGGCTTGCGCACTGTACTACTCTCCGTTGACGGTCAAAGCGACGATCTTATAGATCATCTAAGGTATAACCGTCAAACTACTTAACGTGTTTATTGCATTAAACGAAGAACGATCTAGAAAAGGAAATCAAATTTTAATTCCGTTGCGTTAAACTAGTGATTTCCTAACAGTAGTATCAGAGCCAGACTTCGAGCTTAAGCAATAAGCATAATTTAATTGCGTAGTAATTAATCGATAGATGCAAGATCTGTAATCATGAAACGTTTAAAACAAAATAAAATAAAATAGGGTTCGATTGGGGGGCTCGGCCGACTGGCGGAGGCCCCCTCCTCTGCGGCGGCGGCGGCGGCTTCAGGGCTGCCGTCCGTCGGCTGTCCTCTTCCAATGGGGAGATCGACCATTTTCGTTTTGTGATATTTATTGTGCATAGATATCTCGCTTGTTTAGTTGTTTCATATGGCCAACCAATGGTTCAAATAGTTTGGGTCATTGGGAAACCATAGTGACATATTGACCTTTCCAAATTTTGATTTGGAATAGGCCTAGGCCCTTTTCAAATATTTGATTTGTAAAAGGCCTAGTCCTAGGCCACTTCCATAATTTTGATTTCGGAAAGTGGCCAGGCCTAAACCTAAACTATTTGGCATTTCCAAATTTTGATTTGGAATAGGCCTAGGCCCTTTTCAAATATTTGATTTGTAAAAGGCCTAGGCCTAGGCCTAAATCAAATTTGGTTTTGGAAAGTGCCTTTTGGTTTAGGAAACCAAAGACATTCCTTTTGATTAAGAATCAAAGGAAAGGAAACAAATTGGAGACCACATAATTTTAATTTTATTTTGAATAGTTCAAATTTAATAAAATTGAAATTAAAATCGATTTAAAATTAAATGTTAATTTTATTTTCGATTAAGTCATATAATTAATTAAAAGTTATTTAATTATTTGATGTGATTAAATAAAGACGCATAAGTAGTTAAAATTAGAATTTAATCTTTTTCATAAGATAAAATTGTATGGATTAGATGTGTAGATATAATATGATTATATGGACCCCGATTGATCATGGACTCGACCAATAGGATAGATGGGAGTGTTTTCTTTATGTTGGTTTTTGAAAAAAATTGTCCTAGGCCGTTATGAAGAACGTGACCTAGTTTACTTTTTGTATTTATCCCATTCCCGTTAGCTCCCCCCGTGTGCGGCGAGTGTAATTATTTATTAGATAGATTATTATGTAACAAGAATGGAGCAAGAAGATGAAGACCAAAGAGAGATAAAGGACCCATTGGCGTACATCAATAAAGATCCTATTGGCGGTTGCAGACACACTTAGTTTGTGACCCGCGGTTTCGTCAGTTTGTATTCGAAACCGCACCTAGGAAAAGTCCATGATCATACCGGTTATTTTGTGCGCGGAATGTTGTGTATGTTTTACTTTATATGATATCGTAGTAATATGCACATAGTAGATGAGACCATAATTAAACAAAATTAATTAAGTGAATTAATTTAAAATTATTCCCACAACAAAAATCGAGCCAAAATTGTCTCTCAATATTATAGCGATGTGAAGAGCCTGTGTTCGGATTCAACTGATCGACCACCGTCGGGAGTTGACCTACCTCGGGTATATCATCGTTATTGAGATATGATCGCATGAGATCTCGTGAATATTGGGTTACGACTCGACTAAAGTCTTTCGGTGATTGGCCACCGTCAGGGCCGTCTGACTTTAGAGACAAGGGGGTTGACTACCACATAGAGATGCGGACTGTCAAAGAGTTGACTAGTCAACCACTAGGAGCCGCATATGATGCGACTGGTAGGAGTACCTACCTTTCGAAATTGCCAAGATTGATCGACCACCGTCGGGGATTAAGGCGACTAGATTGGATCCCAGCCACTAAAGAAAAACTATTTTCTTGAAAGCCAATAGGGAATAGTTGGCTAGTGGAAGTAAAACCTTATAAAATTTTAAAGTGCAAATTTAGGGTTTTTAATACATGAGCTTTTACTTATTCTATCTTTATTTATTGTTGTAGGAAATGTCAAACAAATTGAACCTTCGTTTTATCATCGACAATAAGCTTGACGAAACTAATTTTCTCGATTGGGAAAGAAACCTCAAAATCGTTTTGAGGCACGAGAAGATTGGCTATGTCTTGGACGAGGCCCTACCGGAAGAGCCCGCTGAGGGTTCGGCTGCAGATGCTGTCGAGAAGTATAACAAGCACTGTTCTGACAGTACTTATGCTACATGTATCATGCTTGCTTCGATGACACCTGAACTGCAGAAACAACATGAGTCTATGGACGCCTACACAACCATGGTCCACCTAAAGGAACTCTATGCTTCTCAGTCTCGCACTGAGAGGTACGAGGTCTCGAAGGCCCCGTTTAGTTGTAAGATGGCATCGGGACCGCGTGTGGGTCACACGTGCTTAAGATGATCGGGTACATAGAGAGGCTTGGGAAGCCGGGGGACACAAGTTGGAATGAGAATTGAGTATTGACTTGATTCTACAATCTCTACCTGAGTCATTCTCGCAGTTCGTGATGAATTATCACATGAACAAGATAGATTGCTCCCTTGTGGAGTTATTGAACATGCTGAAAACTGCTGAGGGCACTGTGGGGAAGGGAAAGCAAGTGTTGATGGTCACTTCAAACAAGGGCAAGGCAAAAGCCCAGAAAAAGTCCAAGAAGGGGAAGGCTGCACCTAAGCCAACGCCTAAGATAGCGAAAGACAAATCCAAGGATGCTTGCTTCCATTGCGGTGAGACCGGACATTGGAGGAGAAACTGCAAAGGCTTCTTGAGTACCAAGAAGAAGCATTCTGATGCTTCGACTTCAGGTATATTTATGATTGAGATCAACATTACTTCTTCTAAGTCTAACCACTGGGTATTAGATACTGGTTGTGGTTCTCATATTTGTACGAATATGCAGGCACTAAGAAGAACTAGAGAGCTAAGGAAAGGAGAGGTGGACCTACGCGTTGGAAATGGAGCAAGTGTTGCTGCACTAGCCGTAGGAGTTTATTTTCTTTCATTGCCCAGTGGGCTAATACTTGAACTTAATAACTGTTATTTTGTTCATGCTCTTACGAAGAGCATTATTTCTATTTCCGCATTAGATGTTGATGGATTTTCATTTACGTTTGAGAATAAATGTTGTTCTTTTTCACGTGATGGAATTTTTTTGTATTGGCATACTTAGCAACGGTCTCTACATATTAGATATGAATGTTGACGTACTTAATATAAATAACAAGAAAGCCAAGACAAATGACTTGAATGAATCCTACTTATGGCATTGTAGACTTGGCCATATAAATAAGAAACACATTTCCAAGCTCCATAAAGATGGAATGTTAATCGTTTGAAACATGCGAAGCTTGTTTACTTGGCAATATGACAAAGTCACCTTTTAATGGCAAATGGATAAGATCCAATGAATTGCTTGAGCTCATACATACTGATGTATGTGGCCCAATGTCAATTCAAGCCAATGGAGGATACTCTTATTTTATCACGTTCACTGATGACCATTCTCGTTATGGTTATATATATTTAATGAAGTATAAGTCTGAAGCCTTCGAAAAGTTCAAGGAATTCAGAAGTGAAGTGGAGAAACAACTAGGTAAAGAAATCAAAACACTTCAATCCGATCGAGGTGGAGAATACCTAGATGGTGAGTTTCAAGACTATTTGAAGGAGAATGGGATTCTACCTGAATGGACCCCTCCCGGGATGCCACAGATGAATGGCATGTCTGAGAGGAGGAACCGCACCCTGTTAGACATGGTGTGATCCATGATGAGCTACGCAATTCTCCCAAAATCGTTTTGAGGGTATGCTCTAGAAACCGCATCCTATACACTGAACTGAGTTCTATCAAAGACGGTTAAGTCCACTCCCTATGAAGTGTTCAAAGGGAATAAACCAACACTAGGTTACATGAAACCTTGAGGTGTCCAGTTTATGTGAAACGGACCATGCCTGATAAACCGGAACCTAGATCTGACAAATGTCTGTTTGTGGGTTATCCTAGGGAAACCAAAGGGTACCAATTTTACCACCCTGAGGAACAAAAGGTGTTTGTTGCCAGGAATGGCCACTTTCTGGAGAAAGAGTTTATTCCGGATAGGGTTAGTGGGAGTAAGATTGATCATGAAGAAATTCAAGAACCACTTACGGATAACAGTCCGTTGATGGAAGTAGAGGAAACATCACATACATATGTGGTGCCACCCTCTACAGTAGACACACTAGCACCTCGAAGATCCACCAGGGAACGCCATGAACCTGAAAGGTACACTGGCGTATATCTCATGGAAGATGAGGACCCTAGAACTTATGAGGAAGTGCTATTAAGGCATGACAAAGAGAAATGGCTAGAGGCCATGAATTCTGAAATGGAATCCATGAAAGACAACCAAGTTTGGAACTTAGTTGATCCACCTGAAGGAATAGTTCCTATAGTGTGCAAATGGGTCTTTAAGAGAAAGACCGATATGGACGGCAACGTGACTACCTACAAGGCTAGGTTAGTGGCAAAAGGTTATAAGCAAAGACAAGGAGTTGACTATGACGAAACCTTTTCGCCTGTTGCCATGTTAAAATCCATTAGAATTCTGCTTGCTATTGCAGCATACCATGATTACGAAATTTGGCAGATGGATGTGAAAACAGCTTTCCTTAACGGGAACCTGTCTAAGGAGGTGTATATGACACAGCCTGAGGGTTTCACAACCAATGACGCCAAGATGGTGTGTAAACTGCAAAGATCCATTTATGGATTAAAGCAAGCTTCTCGGAGTTGGAATCTTCGTTTTGATGAGATAACCAAACACTTTGATTTCATCAAGAACGAAGATGAGCCCCGTGTTTACAAGAAGGTTAGTGGGAGTGCCATTGTGTTCTTAGTGCTTTATGTAGACGACATATTGCTCATAGGGAATGATGTGCCTATGTTACAATCGATCAAAGCTTGGTTATCCAAGAACTTCTCAATGAAGGACTTGGGTGATGCAGCCTATATTCTAGGAATAAAGATCTATAGAGATAGATATAAAAGGTTGCTTGGTCTGTCGCAATCCACCTATATAGACAAGATGCTGAAGAGATTCAGCATGGAGCAGTCCAAGAGAGGATTGCTGCCCATGTCACATGGGGTCTACCTGTCGAAGGGAATGAGTCCTAAGACAGAGGAGGAAAGGGCACAAATGAGTAAGATCCCTTATGCTTCGGCAATCGGGTCTATCATGTATGCCATGTTGTGCACTAGACCAGATGTCTCGTACCCTCTTAGTATGACTAGTAGGTACTAGTCCAATCCAGGTGATGGTCAATGGATTGCTGTCAAGAATATCCTCAAGTACATGAGACGTACTAGGGATATGTTCCCGGTTTTCGGGAATGATGATTTAGTATTACGAGGTTATACGGATGCCGGTTCCAACCGACAAGATGACTTTAAGTCACAATCTGGATTTGTTTTCACGCTTAACGGTAGAGCAGTGAGCTAGAAGAGTTCTAAGCAGGAGACTACTGCAGATTCTACAACGGAAGACGAATACATAGCAGCCTCGGAGGCGGAAAATGAAGCAGTTTGGATGAAGAAGTTCATTACTAAACTAGGTGTGGTTCCCTCCATTGAAGGTCCAGTGTCTCTGTACTGTGATAATAATGGAGCGATATCTCAGTCGAAGGAACCAAGGTCTCATCAGAAGTCCAAAACATGTGCTACGGCGCTATCACTTGATTAGAGAGATAGTAGATAGAAGAGATGTAAAGATAGAGAAAGTCCACACGGATGATAACATAGCTGATCCGTTAACCAAGGCATTGTCTCAAGCAAAGCATGAGAAACATGTTCAATTGCATGGGCTTAGGCATATGGGTGATTGGCTTTAGGCCAAGTGGGAGATTGTTGGAAAGGTGTCCTAAACCCAATCGGGTTGGACCGGATCCGACCGGGTCGGGTCATTTACAGTCTATTTAGTTCATGTAATAACTTTGTTATGATTAATAAAAGCACTTATGTTATTATATATTGTTTATCTTCATTTTATTTGTTGTACATATATAGTAACATCCCTAGTATCAAACTGTGATAGAGAAACCATGATAGTGATTATGGTTGATGAGATCTCTAATCACTATAACAAGATTGGTACTTAAATGTCTCTAGTCCTATGTACTATCAAATGGGACATTGATAGTATAACCAGACTAGCACGTATTGGATGTCTTCTATCTTATAGAAAGTAGGGATAGATCTCGTCTATCGAAGTGTAGAGACACTTGGACTGTACGTGGACGTGTATTAGAGAATGCGTACGTTAGACTGACCCACTTACATTAATTATCCTTTTGACCGGAGTCTTCATGGCATCACGGTGTGGATTGTCATGCTTTGACACTATTGAGATTTCCCCTAGCCACGGGGTGATCATGCGGTAGTGATTGGGTATGATATTGTAGCATGCGGAGTATACATGATTGGTCGTCCGGGAATCGCGTATCCTATGATTGGGCTCGAATATCCGAAATGACCTTCTTATAAGCTCTCGAGAATCTTTGCAAAGTGGGAGTAAATGTGTTATCCTGAGAGAGCATGATATCCAGATTATAAGATACAATCGTTAATGTATTAACACTCGAGGTACGTTCGTATGGATATTATTACAGCGATAGGATTGTAAGTTACACGGTAACTGCTTCACATGAAAGGTAGTAGTCATTGCTTTTGACTCTTCCGATTATTGGGGGTCACGGTGTGTTGCTAGACGCTATCCCGTGATTGTTAGGTATGAAGGGCATTTTGGTAAATTGCACTTTATGTCTACGGCCAACATATTCGGAAGTCTATCGGGTCACACACATATGAACATCGAGTCAGATTAAAATGCGGTTATAGTTGATAACCAAATACGGAAAGTTTATCTCTAGACTATAAAGGTTATAGTGGTAAATTAATATGGTGGTATTTATTTATTATGAATAAATAAAATACAAGATATTAATTATATACAAATTATATTAATTGAAAAATATTCCCGAAGTCAATTAATTGGTGTTTGGGGCGCCACATCTTGGGTATAAAGATACACTTGGATTGTGCACTTTAATTAATAAGATTACCATAATATTATTATAAGATATTAATCGATTTTGGAAAAATAGTTTTATGGTAATAAGATAATTATATTCAATATAAGATATTGGCAAAATTAATTATAATTAAAGAGATAAATCAATCTAATTGATTTTCCTTATTTTATTAGGAAAATATTTTCTTCTCCTCCACTCATCATAGGGGAGTCACTTTGCCTATATAAAGAAAGTGGGTGTCAAGCTCTTTTGTACATCACAATTGCAAGAGCTCATAGTTCTTGTGTAAAATAGAGTGCATCCTATAGTGAGTTTGTGAGGGAGGAAAAAGGCTGGTCTAGCAACCGGAGTTTTCCAATAGCAATCCAAGGAGGATTTCGGCAAGGAGTTCGTGTGGATTAGCGATAGAGGCCGGACGCGTGGACGCCTTGCGCACTGTACTACTCTCCGTTGACGGTCAAAGCGGCGATCTTATAGATCATCTAAGGTATAACCGTCAAACTACTTAATGTGTTTATTGCATTAAACAAAGAACGATCTAGAAAAGGAAATCAAATTTTAAATTCCGCTGCGTTAAACTAGTGATTTCCTAACACCCCCTTCCCCACCTTCTCCGACTCGTTCTAACCCTTCTCCGGCTCCACCCTCTCCTACTGCCCCTCTTGAAAACCCTCCTCCTCACCCTATGGTAACACGAACAAGAACTAACTCTCTCAAACCCACCCAAATGCATGGCTTTATCCGTTATCCCTTACCTCGGGCCCTCATAACCACAGTCCACAACTCCGACCCCACATCCTATACTGAAGCCTCCAAACACCAAGTCTGGCATAATGCGATGAGAGATGAGATCAATGCTCTTCTGCGTACTAATACGTGGGATCTTGTTCCCTTTCACTTTAATATGAATGTGGTAGGTGACAAATGGGTTTACAGGACAAAGCATCATGCGGATGGCACATTCGAGCGTCCTAAAGCTCGGCTCGTCGCCAAGGGTTTTCATCAACATGAAGGTGTGGATTTCTTTGAAACTTTTAGTCCGGTTGTCAAACCGGTTACGATTCGTCTTTTGCTTTCTCTTGCTGTTTCGCAGGGTTGGAATATTCGCCAGATTGACATTCAGAACGCTTTCCTTCATGGATATCTGTCTGAACCAGTTTATATAAAGCAACCTCAAGGTTTTGTTCATCACGATTACCCGGATTATTTCTTCCGCCTTAAGCGCAGTCTCTATGGCCTTCGCCAGGCCCCTCGTGCCTGGTTTGCTCGATTTACGGAAGCTCTCTCTGCATATGGTTTCATGGCCTCTAAGGCCGATGCATCACTATACACTTATTCCCGTGGCCAGGATAAGGTCTACATACTTCTTTATGTCGATTACGTGATTATTACTGGCTCTTCTCGTACTCTTGTTGAACAGGTTATTCAGTATCTTGGATCACAGTTTTCTATTAAGGATCTTGGCTCCCTCTCCTATTTTCTGGGTGTTGAGGCTCTATTCACGCCAGATTGTCTCTATCTCACTCAAAGACGATACATCCTACAGTTACTTCAGAGAGCTGGCAGGGACAAGTGCAAGCCATGTCTTACTCCGATGTCTGCTTCCACCAGGGTTACAGCCGCGTCTGCCACCCCCTTCACCGATCCTTCATTATATCGTACTATTGTCGGTGCCTTCAGTACCCCACTTTCACTCGCCCCGGCATCGCATTTGCTGTTCACAAGGTTAGCAAGTTTATGCACGCATCGACTGATGATCACTGGCTTGCGGTCAAACACATTCTGCGGTATCTTAAGCATTCTATCTCTGATGGTTTGTTTTTCTCTTGGCATTCGACTCATTCACTTCATGCACACTCTGACTCCGACTGGGCGGCTGATCCAGATACTCGCCGTTCCGTTGGGGCCTACCGTGTGTTTTTCGGTGGCAACTTGATTAGCTGGCGCTCTAAGCAACATCTCACCATCTCCAAGAGCGGCACTGAGGCCGAATATAAAACATTGTCCAATACTGCTGCTGAGGTTCAATGGCTGTGTAGTCTTCTCGGTGAGATGTGCATTACTCTTCCCACTCCTCCAGTTCTATGGTGTGACAATATCGGTGCTACCTATCTTGCTCACAACCCTATTTTTCATGTTCGTACGAAGCATATTGAAATTGACTTCCATCATGTCAGAGAATTAATTGCAGCCAAGCTCTTTCCATCTCCTTCCTTAGCACGACGGACCAGCTGGCGGATCTACTCACCAAGCCTCTTGCTCGGCCTCGTTTTGATCTCCTCAAGTCCAATCTCCGTGTTTAGCGACTTCCCACGTGGTTGCGGGGCGTGTTGAGGATATAGTTGCTAATGAATAATGTAATATCCCGATCTTTGAATAAAGGGCAATTCGGTCTTTTAATAGATCGGAATATTATGTTCTTTTGTTTTTAAAGGTTTTATAAAAAGAAAAGAAACGGGATAATTAAGAAATTATATTTTAATTGGGAAAATTTGGGATGTATAAAAAGGAAATAATCCTAAATTAACCTAATCACTTTTGTCAAAAAAAAAAAAAAAGAAGGGGCGCATCTATTTTGAGGGGAGGCCGCAAGTTTCAAAAAAAAGAGAGAGGAGAAGCTTTTGAATCCCAAGGTTAATCCGTCGTTCGTTTGAACAGATTCATCAAGAGAAAAAGGATCACCGCTACAAGAGGATCGTTTGGATACCAACAATCCCTAGAACCGTTAACGTAAGTTTTATTCATCGTTTTGATTTAGGGTCGTTCTTCATGGTTTAACAGCGTTTTCTGAGTTTAAGCTTCGTAGTGACCAGTTTTGGGTTCGATCGTTTTAGGTTTGAGGTTAAAGGTTTAACCTTTTTCAAAGCTTTGGTTGCGTGGATCGTTGTAGCTCGCAAAATCAAGGTAACGTGGTTTTCTTATCGTATGGCTAAGTTCTCGTAAGGTTGTAGGGCAATTTGTTGGTTTTTCTGCTGTTTTTAATCTGCTAAAATCGAGTCTTGGGTTGTATATGGGTTGGAGATCGCAGAGAAAAGTTGCAGGAATTCTGGGAAAATCCCAGGTGGACGGGCGTCTGCCTATGCAGACGGGCGTCCGGTTCCTCTGCAGTGTGGACGAACGTCCAGTTCTTTTGGACGGGCGTTCAGAGTGAAGTTTTGGATACATGATTGAATTGAGTTTGGGTGAACGGGCGTCTGGCCTAATGGACGGGCGTCTACTTCCTCTGCAATTTGGACGGGCGTCCGGACTTTCTGGACGGGCGTCCAAGGGGCAGTTTTTCATACAGGATGTGATGGCTTGAAGGTTGACGGGCGTTCGGTCTTTTGGACGGGCGTTTGGTCTGTGTCTCTAGTTTTCTATTGTCTTGTGATGTCAGCTTGCTTCTTAGGCTTTATAACATGATTCTTACTGCTTAACCCTATGTGACAAAGCTCTGAACTAGCTTCTGGTGCGTTTAGTTCCGGCACCACATGGATTCCCTAAAAGATGAAGTGTGGGACCACTGGAAGCTTCGGATTTGCCTTGTGCTTCGATAAGCTAGGGTTTATCGATGTCTGTGTAATTGCTAGGGCTTGTCCGTGTCTAGTGGTCTAAGTACGAGGGTAGGAAGTGTGAGTGAGCTTACCTGAAAACACTTAGGTGGCTAGTTAAACATCTAATCAAACGTATGTGCTAGATTAAAATCTTAAACATCATGCAATACTTGGTAAGGCATAGTACAATATCGCGATGTGTCCTCTGACCAGACAAAGTAGACTGTACCCACGCCGGTCAATCGATTGGCCGGATAAAGCGTCTGGTGCACTCGCCGGTCATCACACTATCGGGACTCAGATATTCCCGGGGCTACTTAGAGCGAGTCTCTAAGTAGGTTGCACCTAGTTGTCCTAGTACATCCTATTACTAGGCGTAGTGCCCTTGTTATTCATGATGTAACAAACTTGAGCTAAGATAGATACCCTTGGAACCTCATGTTATGCAATGAACATAATGTGATAGATAGTTAGGGCTAATAACGGAAAATGAATTAATAAAAGACGGTATTGCTTTTATTTCTTTATGAGGGCATAGTTATACGATCTTCTACACGTTACTGAGTACTTTTGTACTTACCCCGTTACGTTATCTTTGTCTTTCCCTTTCCCCAAAGAAGATGAACAGTGGTTATCGCCGATGAGTTCTTTGATGACGAGGACGTTTGAGTTGGAGTTGAAGGCTTAGATCGTTTAGATGTTTTCTTTTCATAAACAGTTGTTTCTAGCTTTGAACAATGTTGTCCTTTCTTTTGGTTTAGTTACCTTTGAGATCTTTTGGATTGAATTCTGGATGTTTAGATCTTTTATCGGATTTTAGTTTTTCTTCACAGCATTGATTACCGTATGTTTCGATCGTTTGGTTTTCCCGAGTTGTTGAGTTGTTTTATCTTCCGCGTCGTTTGATTTTTTTTTGATGGATGACGTAAGGCTTGCATGTATTATCGAGTTTTTATTTGATAATATATGTGCCGAGCGCTCTTTCCGGATAAGGACTCGGTGTCCGGAAACGGGGCGTTACAGTTGGTATCAGAGAGAAAGGTTTTCCTTGCTGTGTAGGACTTGATTTTTCTTTAAGATAAGGTTAGAGCTTTAGTAGCCCCTCTCTTTCTTGGCTACAGGATGGTGCTTACTAGAGGAGGAGCTAGTTCGTATAACACCGAGGCGTATAATACCCGGACAAGTAACGCGAGAGACGGATTTTACCGAGGTTGTGGTTCCGAGAAGGAGGAGGAGTGGACCGGCTACTCGGGTTCCTCCGGTCACTCAAGTGAACAACCCCGGTCATGGTGGAAATCAAGGACCAAGTAATTCGTTAGAGGTCGAGTGGAACAAGCGGGTCCTTCAAGGTTTAGCACTCGCGTACCGGTTTACTACATCGGCCCCAAGGACCACCACTTGGACCGGGTTGGGACTTTCTAACCCACCGGCCAGTCAGTTTTTCAGCTACCCACAGGTATCCATGTTTCCGTCTACACCGTTGAGTTTCACTCCTCAGCCGACAGTTCGACCTCCACCACCACCTAGATCGAGTTCTTTCGTAGCACTCGGCTACACCCGGCCGCGACGAGAGTTATCGAATGCCCCACCGGTACGGCGGCGGTTTCGGCACCGGCGGTTTGGGGGTTACGATAGACCAATAGGCGGTATGAGAAGGTGAAGAAGCACGGGGTACCGAGTTTTTCGGTAATGTTGAGCCGGCGAGCGAGCGGAGACTTGTGGCTTCGTCGTTTTGAAACGGCATGCGAAACATGAGGGCCCCGAGATCGAATGGGCTTAGTTGGCGGTATCCTTGTTGGCGGGTAATGCGAGAGAGTTGGATGGAGTCTTATGAGCAAGCTAATCCTAGAATCACGGATTGGGCGGTATTCAAGAATTTGTTCTATCAGGAATACTTCCCTAGAACGGCACAAAATGCAAAGGCCAACGAGTTTCTGAGTTTAAAACAGGGAAGAAATACTACAGTGACACAGTACTCGCAGAAGTTTCATGAGCTGGGCAGGTTCTACCCCGAGATTATGAAGAGTGAAGAAAAGAAGATAGACAAGTTTATGGAAGGGTTGTCACATGATATGGCAAAAGGTATGCTTGGAGATAGACCGACGAGTATGGCAAGCGTCATGGATAGAGCACTGACAGCGGAAAGGTTTGCCAATAGGCCGACATTTGTAGTTGGGGACAAGAGGCCATTCTCAAATTTTCAAGGAGGTAGTAGAGGGGCGCCACAGCAGAATGTAAAGAAGACAGGGAGTTTAGCAATGAAGAGTTCGACAAGTGGGATGCCACCGGTTTGTGCTAAATGTAACAAGGCACATACAGGAGATTGCATGGCTGGTAGCTTGAATTGTTTCCACTGCGGGGAAGCGGGACACTACTTGAGGGCGTGTCCTAGGAAGCTATCACAGGGCAATCAGGCAGGAGGGCGAAGTAACCAGCAGGGTAGTCGTCCTACGGGTAGCAGACCGGTTCGTATCTTTGCAGCAGATGCAGAACCAGAGGAGCTAGATGACCTTGTGGTGACAGGTACTCTTTCAGTGTTTGTGTTTCTTATAAATATTTAATATGATATAGCGCGCATATGATATTACATATTTATACGTAAATTGATTCACTTTTAGGTACCATAATCATAGATAATCTAGCGAGTTTCGGCTTTGTTTGATACCGGAGCTTCAGGAACTTTTGTTTCTTCAAACATAGTCAAGAAGTTAAACCTACCGCTTAAGGAGTTGGAGAGACCCTTGAGTATATCCACCCCTTTGGGCCGAGTCACCAGATGTGCTCAAGTCACACCCTCAGTCGACATTAGAGTTGGGACTTACAAGTGCCAGCATGCCCTGACGGTGTTGGATTTCTCAGACTTTGATGTTATCCTAGGTATGGACTGGTTGTCTAAGAACCATGTCTATTTGGATTGCAAAGGCAAGAGAGTAATCTTTAAAGTTCCAGGAAAATCAGCTAGGACGTTTCAGGGTATCGTATACAAGCCTAGCAAGAAACAGCATCCGATCATCTCAGCAGTTAAAGCTTTAAAATCCTTGAGGCAGGGTTGCCAAGGTTTTGTGGTGCACGCGCTAGATAAGGAAAAGCTCAAACCCGAGTTAGGAGAGACTCGTGTGGTTAAAGAATTTCCTGAAGTCTTCCTAGAAGATTTGCCAGGACATATGCCTGATAGGGCCATAGAGTTTGAGATCGAGTTGATCGCGGGAGCTTCACCGATAGCTAAAGCGCCATACGGGATGGCACCAAATGTGAGCCGAAAGAGTTGAAGATTTAGCTTAAGGACATGTTAGAGAAAAACATCATCCGGCCAAGTACATCACCGTGGGGAGCACCGGTTTTGTTTGTAAAGAAGAAAGATGGGAGTATGCGCTTGTGCATCGATTACGAGAGTTGAATAAACCGACAATCAAGAATAAGTATCCTTTACCAAGGATTGACGATCCGTTCGACGGTTGCAAGGTAAGAAGGTGTTCTCTAAGATTGATCTTAGGTCCGGTTACCATCAGTTGAAGATCAAGGTGTCAGATATACCTAAGACAGCCTTCAGTACGAGGTATGGACATTATGAGTTTTTGGTCATGCCGTTTGGACTCACTAATGCTCCATCAAAGTTCATGGACCTAATGCAAAGAGTTTTCATGCCTTATCTCGACAAGTTTGTGATAGTCTTCATAGACGATATTTTGGTATACTCTAAAGACGAGAAAGAGCATGAAGAACATCTAAGGGTAGTACTACAAACCTTAAAAGAGAACAAGTTTGTATGCCAAGTTTTCCAAGTGCGAGTTTTGGTTGGATCAAGTCGGTTTTCTTGGACATATAGTTTCGGAGAAGGTATTAAAGTGGATCCGGCAAAGATAGAAGTGTCGTCTCTAAGTGGCCTAGACCGACATCGATAACGAGAGATAAGAAGTTTCTTGGGTCGGCGGGGTATTACCGGAAGTTTGTAAAGGATTTCTCGAAGATAGCTACACCTCTTACGAGACTTACTCGGAAGAACGTCAAGTATGAGTGGACCGATGAATGTGAGGAAGCCTTTCGGACTTTGAAAGAAAAGTTGACCACGGCTCTGTGTTGGCGTTACCGGAGGTTTTTGATAATTATGATGTTTATACGGATGCATCGGGTCAAGGTTTGGGTTGTGTTTTGATGCGGTCGGGAAAGGTGATTGCTTATGCATCTAGGCGACTAAAGGTGCATGAGAAGAATTACCCTACACACGACTTGGAGTTGGCGGCGGTGGTGTTTGCTCTGAAGCTTTGGAGACACTATTTGTATGGTGTCAAGACAAGGATCTTCACGGATCATAAGAGCCTTAAGTTCTTCTTTACTCGGGAGAATCGAACATGAGACAAAGAAGATGGTTAGAGTTTGTGAAAGACTACGACTTGGACATTCAATACCACCCGGGTAAGGCGAATGTCGTAGGCCGATGCACTTAGCCGGAGAGCGGTTAATGCTATCACCACCTTACAAGAAGTTGTGGATCGGTTGGATAGAATGCGATTGAAGTGGTTGAGCAGAAGGATGAAGACCAGTTTATGGCGCCATTGATGGCGAGGTCAGATCTGCTAGATGAGATACGATTTAAACAAGATAAGGACCCAGTGATGGTTAATCTGAAGCGTGTGGCCCGAGAAAAACCTACAGTGGGTTATCAGTTGGACAAGAGTGGTTATCTTTGGTATGGAGACCGTTTGTGTGTACCAGATGTGGATGGTCTAAGAGAGAAGGTTATGGAAGAGGCTCACAAGATTGCTTTTACGGTTCACCCCGGAGCCACTAAGATGTATAGAGATCTCAAGGAAAGATACTGGTGGCCTGGTATGAAGTTAGGGATCGCAGAGTTTGTGGCGAGATGCGATACATGTCAGAGGGTGAAAGCAGAACATAAAAGGCCAGGAGGTTTGCTGAAACCTTTGGAGTTACCGGAATGGAAATGGGAGAATATCACGATGGATTTCATCACCGGTTTGCCTAAGACGAAGGGCGGTCATGACATGATTTGGGTGATTGTGGATAGACTTACCAAATCAGCCCATTTCTTGCCGTGTAAGGTAGACATGCCTATAAAGAAGTTCGCTACTATATACATCGACAATATAGTGAAGCTTCATGGTGTGCCTTTATCTATTGTATCCGACAGGGATAGTAGATTCATCAGTCGCTTTTGGAAAGGTCTCGAGAAAGCTTTTGGAACGAAGGCGATTTGAGTACGGCGTTTCATCCTCGGACGGATGGGCGGTCCGAGAGAACGATTCGGACTCTTGAGGATATGCTTAGAGCTTGTGTTTTGGATGCCGGAGGTTCATGGATAGATTACCTCAACTTGGCGGAGTTTGCTTACAATAACGGTTACCACGCAAGTTTGGGAATGCCACCTTTTGAGGCCTTGTATGGTAGGAAGTGTAGGACTCCACTTTATTGGGATGAAGTGGGAGAGAAACACATCACCGGGCCGGAGATGGTTCGACAAGCCAAGGAGAAGATCGAGTTGATACGGAAGAATCGAAAGGCGCACAAGATCGCCAAAAGAGTTGGGCCGATGTTAGAAGGAGACCGCTAGAGTTCGAAGTTGGGGACGAGTTTACCTTCGAGCGTCTTCAATGAAGGGTGTCAAGAGGTTTGGTCGAAAGGAAAGCTAAGTCCAAGATACGTAGGACCTTTTGATATCATCGAAAGAGTTGGGAAGTTGGCTTATAGACTACGGTTTCCAGAATCGATGTCTAGAGTCCACAATGTCTTCCACGTATCAATGCTTAAAAGGTGTTTATCAAAAGTGGATGTGGAATCTGAGATTGATCCAGAGGTGTTACAAGACAACCTATCATACGTGGAAAAGCCGATCAAGATTCTGGACAGAAAGGAAAGAATGATCAAGAGGCGAATGATCCCGTTAGTGTTAGTGCAGTGGAGCAACCATGCACCGACGGAAGCCACTTGGGAAGTGGAAGCGGACATGATAGACGAGTTCCCAGAGTTCCCTCATCTTCCAGGTATGTTCTAGTTTCGAGGACGAAACTCCTCTTAAGGGGGGAGGAATGTAATATCCCGATCTTTGGATAAAGGGCAATTCGGTCTTTTAATAGATCGGAATATTATGTTCTTTTGTTTTTAAAGGTTTTATAAAAAGAAAAGAAACGGGATAATTAAGGAATTATATTTTAATTGGGAAAATTTGGGATGTATAAAAAGGAAATAATCCTAAATTATCCTAATCACTTTTGTCAAAAAAAAAAAAGAAGGGCGCATCTATTTTTTGAGGGGAGGCCGCAAGTTTCAAAAAAAGAGAGAGGAGAAGCTTTTGAATCCCAAGGTTAATCCGTCGTTCGTTTGAACGAGATTCATCAAGAGAAAAATGATCACCGCTACAAGAGGATCGTTTGGATACCAACAATCCCTAGAACCGTTAACGTAAGTTTTATTCATCGTTTTGATTTAGGGTCGTTCTTCATGGTTTAACAGCGTTTTCTGAGTTTAAGCTTCGTAGTGACCAGTTTTGGGTTCGATCGTTTTAGGTTTGAGGTTAAAGGTTTAACCTTTTTCAAAGCTTTGGTTGCGTGGATCGTTGTAGCTCGCAAAATCAAGGTAACGTGGTTTTCTTATCGTATGGCTAAGTTCTCGTAAGGTTGTAGGGCAATTTGTTGGTTTTTCTGCTGTTTTTAATCTGCTAAAAATCGAGTCTTGGGTTGTATATGGGTTGGAGATCGCAGAGAAAAGTTGCAGGAATTCTGGGAAAATCCCAGGTGGACGGGCGTCTGCCTATGCAGACGGGCGTCCGGTTCCTCTGCGGTGTGGACGAACGTCCAGTTCTCTTGGACGGGCGTTCAGAGTGAAGTTTTGGATACAAGATTGAATTGAGTTTGGGTGAACGGGCGTCTGGCCTAATGGACGGGCGTCTACTTCCTCTGCAATTTGGACGGGCGTCCGGACTTTCTGGACGGGCGTCCAAGGGGCAGTTTTTCATACATGATGTGAAGGCTTGAAGGTTGACGGGCGTTCGGTCTTTTGGACGGGCGTTTGGTCTGTGTCTCTAGTTTTCTATTGTCTTGTGATGTCAGCTTGCTTCTCAGGCTTTATAACATGATTCTTCTTGCTTAACCCTATGTGACAAAGCTCGAACTAGCTTCGGTGCGTTTAGTTCCGACACCACATGGATTCCCTAAAAGATGAAGTGTGGGACCACCGGAAGCTTCGGATTTGCCTTGTGCTTCGATAAGCCGGGGTTTATCGATGTACGTGTAATTGCTAGGGCTTGTCCGTGTCTAGAGGTCTAAGTACGAGGGTAGGAAGTGTGAGGGAGCTTACCCGAAAACACTTAGGTGGCTAGTTAAACATCTAATCAAACGTATGTGCTAGATTAAAATCTTAAACATCATGCAATGCTTGGTAAGGCATAGTACAATATCGCGATGTGTCCTCGACCGGACAAAGTAGACCGTACCCACGCCGGTCAATCGATTGGCCGGATAAAGCGTACGGTGCACTCGCCGGTCATCACACTATCGGGACTCGGATATTCCCGGGGCTACTTAGAGCGAGTCTCTAAGTAGGTTGCACCCGATTGTCCTAGTACATCCTATTACTAGGCGTAGTGCCCTTGTTATTCATGATGTAACAAACTTGAGCTAAGATAGATACCCTTGGAACCTCATGTTATGCAATGAACATAATGTGATAGATAGTTAGGGCTAATAACGGAAAATGAATTAATAAAAGACGGTATTGCTTTTATTTCTTTATGAGGGCATAGTTATACGATCTTCTACACGTTACTGAGTACTTTTGTACTTACCCCGTTACGTTATCTTTGTCTTTCCCTTTCCCCAAAGAAGATGAACAGGTGGTTACCGTTGATGAGTTCTTTGATGACGAGGACGTTTGAGTTGGAGTTGAAGGCTTAGATCGTTTAGATGTTTTCTTTTCATAAACAGTTGTTTCTAGCTTTGAACAATGTTGTCCTTTCTTTTGGTTTAGTTACCTTTGAGATCTTTTGGATTGAATTCTGGATGTTTAGATCTTTTATCGGATTTTAGTTTTTCTTCACAGCATTGATTACCGTATGTTTCGATCGTTTGGTTTTCCCGAGTTGTTGAGTTGTTTTATCTTCCGCGTCGTTTGATTTTTTTTTGATGGATGACGTAAGGCTTGCATGTATTATCGAGTTTTTATTTGATAATATATGTGCCGAGCGCTCTTTCCGGATAAGGACTCGGTGTCCGGAAACGGGGCGTTACAGTTGGTATCAGAGAGAAAGGTTTTCCTTGCTGTGTAGGACTTGATTTTTCTTTAAGATAAGGTTAGAGCTTTAGTAACCCCTCTCTTTCTTGGCTACGGGATGGTGCTTACTAGAGGAGGAGCTAGTTCGTATAACGCCGAGGCGAGATAATACCCGGACAAGTAACGCGAGAGACGGATTTTACGAGGTTGTGGTTCCGAGAAGGAGGATGAGTGGACCGGCTACTCGGGTTCCTCCGGTCACTCAAGTGAACAACCCCGGTCATGGTGGAAATCGGGGACCAAGTAATTACGTTAGAGGTCGAGTGGAACAAGCGGGTCCTTCAAGGTTTAGCACTCGCGTACCGGTTCTACATCGGCCCCAAGGACCACCACTTGGACCGGGTTGGGACTTTCTAACCCACCGGCCGGTCGGTTTTCGGCTACCCACGGGTATCCATGTTTCCGTCTACACCGTTGAGTTTCACTCCTCGGCCCGACGCTCCGACCTCCACCACCACCTAGATCGAGTTCTTTCGTAGCACTGGCTACACCCACCGCGACGAGTTATCGAATGCCCCACCGGTACGAGCGATTCGGATTCGGCACCGGCGGTTTGGGGGTTACGATAGACCAATAGACTGGTATGAGAAGGTGAAGAAGCACAGGGTACCAGTGTTTTTCGGTAATGTTGAGCCGGCGAGCGACGGACTTGTGGCTTCGTCGTTTTGAAAAGGCATGCGAAACATGAGGGCCCCGGAATCCGAATGGGCTCGGTTGGCGGTATCCTTGGTTGGCGGTTATTGCAGAGAGTTGGATGGAGTCTTATGAGCAAGCTAATCCTAGAATCACGGATTGGGCGGTATTCAAGAATTTGTTCTATCGGAATACTTCCCTAGAACGGCACAAAATGCAAAGGCCAACGAGTTTCGAGTTTAAAACGGGGAAGAAATACTACGGTGACACGGTACTCGCGAAGTTTCACGAGTCGGGCGGTTCTACCCCGAGATTATGAAGAGTGAAGAAAAGAAGATAGACAAGTTTATGGAAGGGTTGTCACATGATGTGGCAAAAGGTATGCTTGGAGATAGACCGACGAGTATGGCAAGCGTCATGGATAGAGCAACGACGGCGGAAAGGTTTGCCAACGGGCCGACGGTTGTAGTTGGGGACAAGAGGCCATTCTCAAATTTTCAAGGAGGTAGTAGAGGGCGCCACGGCGGAATGTAAAGAAGACGGGGAGTTTAGCAATGAAGAGTTCGACAAGTGGGATGCCACCGGTTTGTGCTAAATGTAACAAGGCACATACAGGAGATTGCATGGCTGGTAGCTCGAATTGTTTCCACTGCGGGGAAGCGGGACACTACTCGAGGGCGTGTCCTAGGAAGCTATCACAGGGCAATCAGGAAGGAGGGCGAAGCAACCAGCAGGGTAGTCGTCCTACGGGTAGCAGACCGGTTCGTATCTTTGCAGCAGATGCAGAACCAGAGGAGCTAGATGACCTTGTGGTGACAGGTACTCTTTCGGTGTTTGTGTTTCTTATAAATATTTAATATGATATAGCACGCATATGATATTACATATTTATACGTAAATTGATTCACTTTTAGGTACCATAATCATAGATAATCTAGCGAGTTTCGGCTACGTTTGATACCGGAGCTTCGGGAACTTTTGTTTCTTCAAACATAGTCAAGAAGTTAAACCTACCGCTTAAGGAGTTGGAGAGACCCTTGAGTATATCCACCCCTTTGGGCCGAGTCACCGGATGTGCTCAAGTCACACCCTCGCCGACATTAGAGTTGGGACTTACAAGTGCCGGCATGCCCGACGGTGTTGGATTTCTCAGACTTTGATGTTATCCTAGGTATGGACTGGTTGTCTAAGAACCATGTCTATTTGGATTGCAAAGGCAAGAGAGTAATCTTTAAAGTTCCAGGAAAATCAGCTAGGACGTTTCAGGGTATCGTATACAAGCCTAGCAAGAAACAGCATCCGATCATCTCAGCAGTTAAAGCTTTAAAATCCTTGAGGCAGGGTTGCCAAGGTTTTGTGGTGCACGCGCTAGATAAGGAAAAGCTCAAACCCGAGTTAGGAGAGACTCGTGTGGTTAAAGAATTTCCTGAAGTCTTCCCAGAAGATTTGCCAGGACATATGCCTGATAGGGCCATAGAGTTTGAGATCGAGTTGATCGCGGGAGCTTCACCGATAGCTAAAGCGCCATACGGGATGGCACCACCGAGCCGAAAGAGTTGAAGATTCAGCTTAAGGAGATGTTAGAGAAAAACATCATCCAGCCAAGTACATCACCGTGGGGAGCACCGGTTTTGTTTGTAAAGAAGAAAGATGGGAGTATGCGCTTGTGCATCGATTACAGAGAGTTGAATAAACTGACAATCAAGAATAAGTATCCTTTACCAAGGATTGACGATCTGTTCAGCCAGTTGCAAGGTAAGAAGGTGTTCTCTAAGATTGATCTTAGGTCCGGTTACCATCAGTTGAAGATCAAGGTGTCAGATATACCTAAGACAGCCTTCAGTACGAGGTATGGACATTATGAGTTTTTGGTCATGCCGTTTGGACTCACTAATGCTCCATCAAAGTTCATGGACCTAATGCAAAGAGTTTTCATGCCTTATCTCGACAAGTTTGTGATAGTCTTCATAGACGATATTTTGGTATACTCTAAAGACGAGAAAGAGCATGAAGAACATCTAAGGGTAGTACTACAAACCTTAAAAGAGAACAAGTTTGTATGCCAAGTTTTCCAAGTGCGAGTTTTGGTTGGATCAAGTCGGTTTTCTTGGACATATAGTTTCGGAGAAGGTATTAAAGTGGATCCGGCAAAGATAGAAGTCGTCTCTAAGTGGCCTAGACCGACATCGATAACGAGAGATAAGAAGTTTCTTAGGTCGGCGGGGTATTACCGGAAGTTTGTAAAGGATTTCTCGAAGATAGCTACACCTCTTACGAGACTTACTCGGAAGAACGTCAAGTATGAGTGGGTGATGAATGTGAGGAAGCCTTTCGGACTTTGAAAGAAAAGTTGACCACGGCTCACTGTGTTGGCGTTACCGGAGGTTTTTGATAATTATGATGTTTATACAGATGCATCGGGTCAAGGTTTGGGTTGTGTTTTGATGCAGTCAGGAAAGGTGATTGCTTATGCATCTAGGCAGCTAAAGGTGCATGAGAAGAATTACCCTACACACGACTTGGAGTTGGCAGCAGTGATGTACAAGACAAATTGTACTAGACCAGACTTAGCTTGTGATATGAATAAATTAAGTATGTTCAATAGTAATCCAAGTGATGATCATTGGATAGACCTTTACAGGATGTTAAGGTATTTGAAGTTTGCAATGAACCGCAAACTACAGTATACAAGACATCCAGCAGTATTGGAAAAATAATGTGATGCTAACTGGATATTGGAAGAATATGTTGTTTCCTACGGTGCATATGAAATTCTTCCTTTTGTTCTATTATGGGGCTTAGATCGTGGTGGCAAACGGACATGAAGTCAGGTAACAATGGACGCAAGAAAAGCTCCTAATGATCTATTCCGTTTATTCATGTACTCGGATTTATCGTTTTGTATCAAGTGATATTCCAAAATAGGTTCAAAGGATACCTTCTTGAGTCCAGGCAGAAGTTTTGATAGCTCAATAAAACGTTTTGTCATTTTTTCCCGACGCCTCCTTTCTGCCACAACATGATATTGAGCTTGCAAGGGATCCTTTGTGGCTGTGAGTGTATCAATGTGGAAGACCTTATCTTCTGTGGCATTTGGGAAACTCAAATATGTTAAAAACAAACATCAAAAAACAAAAATGAAGGATTAATCCCATCAGAAAAGAAAATGGGTTGGTTTCAAATAATAAATGAAATGATAGTTTGATCAGGTATGTTCACCTGATAGTTTGCCTGTGTCTAAAAGGGGTAGTGAAGTTGATCTCCCAAAAGATATAAGTTCAGAAGGTGAAGCCCATGCCGTTGGCATTTGACGACTCGAATCAATTTTAGAGTTGCTATTGTTAGTGTTTTGATTGAATTTGCCGACACACTGACGATTTTCAGAACAATTTGAGATATTCTCTGAAGCAAAATGTTTGAAATCCCAACGTATATCGTTTCTGTTGTCGTCTAATGAATTTATGGTATGTTGTATGTCGTAGCTGGACATTTCCGTTTGCTTTGATCACGAAAAAGAGCCCAGTTACCATTGCATGATAGAAATACAAATAATCCATTTCTTAATTCAAACACAAATTCACATAAGTTTTTTGAAAGAAAAAAAAAACCATATGATTAAAGTCCAAAGAATATTCTATCACTAGCTAGTAGGTGCAGAAGGAAAGGGCTTACCTTTTTCCTAAAGCAATCATAAGGGTCCGATATTCGGCTAACCCTAAGCTGCTCTTTTGGGGTGCTTTTGGAGATATTGCAGATCCGATCCTCCTCCGTCCCTTTATATAAATTTCGGATTACTTTACTTTGAATAAAAACACCAAGACATGCATATAGTATTAACTAATGTAATTGATGAAATCGAAGTTTGATCGATTGAGAAGGGGTTTACCTGATGGTTTGTCGAAGTCCAACAGTGTTGATGTTGATGAGCTCCCAGCTTGATTGTTGCTATGGTGATGAGTTTCAGTAATTAAAATATTCTCAGAATCAAAATCTTTGAGATCCCAATATCTGTCAACTATGGCGTCATCTAATGAATTCATAATTATATCTTGAATGTTGTCGAAGCTTGACATTTCTATTTCCTACACGGTGCAAAAACCGGACATTAATTAGTCGCATATAAAATTATCTTGATGATGGTTTTTCTCTATATTTACATATGTAACGACTGGTACACAAAGCCAAACCTGCAACCAGACACGCATTTTGCAGGGGATTTTTTCGGAATGCCACCCATTCTGTGGTGTATTTATGGAAATACCACCCAAGGCATTCAGTGAACTAATTAATCTAATGGATTCATTAATTATATATATCTTGAATCTCGAAGAAAAGGACATCGATCAGCTATATCTATATATGATGACTGTATTGTGCAAAAACCCTAGTTAACATAAAACCTTTTTTTTTTTTTTTTTTTTTTTTTTTGGAACTGCAATCTGACGGATCGAATACTTTCTTGAACGCAACAATAAAGATACTGTAATCCGTTTTTTCAGTCAAAGGCAAATCTAATTAAGTAGTTCAAATTTTCATGATTTCCTTACAATTTTTGTGTCAATCTGGAAAATATATATATATATATATATATATATATATATATATATATATATATATATACATGAAACAGAAAATCAAAATCCCACAACATTTCGAGAAAAATAAAATTAAACAAAGCCTGTATAATTAACTTGAAGATTCGAGGAGTTTAGAGCTTACCTTTTGCTGGAATTTGTGAACAAGCTGGCAATTGATATAATGGTCTTCAATATTTGGTTGCCATATATATTTACTTGCCTAAATTATCAAAAGATGAGGTAATGCAAGGCTACAAATTATAGAAAAGGAAGAGAATATTATTGTTGGGAGATCAACATCCATCCTATCTAAGAGTAGGATTTTATTACATTTTTTTAATGCAGTTGTTGGTCTTCTGTTCTATAATATAGTCTAGAAACAAGTTTTCATTTTGGGAGGAGATTCCTTGGATATTGCTTTTCTAACCACACGTGTGAATCCACCAAGTATTTTCAAAGCTATCCCCATTTTTCATTCATGGAAGATTTTAAATATTAAAACTTATACTTTATAGAAAAAGACAATATTGACACACCAAAAATAGGCATTTAATCGGGTGAAAATTTTAATGCTAAAATCACCAAATTCTTTTCCTCCACACAATATCAAATTAAAAAGAAAACAGAAATTTCATAGATTATATATTCCTCCTACTGAATTATAAAAACAAATATATCTTTTAATCTAAATTTCAACAAATTGCATATTCTTCCATCATATATTTAATAATATTCGTCCTTTTTATTTTAATATCTAAATTTATTTTTTCGACGTCATATTTGAAAAACTGGTGAATTACTATATTTGTGTAGTGGAATTCGTAGATGAAGTTGTGATGTTGTAAAATAGTAGATTTGTATTTCACCGTTTCACATTTAGAGAATAGTAGATTTATGTTTTTCACCCAATTTGTACACATATTTTCCAGGTCAATGACCAAATTTAATTTGGTGATCGGCCTAGCCATTATGATAAAATATAACTTTGGAATTTAATAAAAAATTAACTCTATGGATAAAAATGCTGAAACGAAGGTCCTGGGCAATTGTATTTCTTCTTCCACTTATTTCATCATTTATATATTCCCACTTCCGCTATAATTTAAACGGTCAATGTTTTCAAAATACTGTTTATCATCTTCTCCGTCCTTTATGTCTATGACCCTTAATTATTCATATTTACATTCCATCCGCATTAATACACATTAATCCTTTATATTGCTTATATAAACAACATCTTCATTTCTATGCTAGGGACGGATATCCCCCAATTGGACTGACATATTATTTTATACTAGAGATAAAGAGACAAAAGTCCTTTTTTTTTTTGTACAAAATAAATAAATAGGACACACATATTTTTTTAGTTGCAAAAAGGACAAACAATTTCATACGGACAAAATTACCCTTTATGAGACTCGCGCATAGCTTCAGTGATATTGTTTGCATATATGATATTTTACTGTATCTATTTATATGTTTTTTTTTTTTCTTTTTTCAAACACTCGTAACTTTTGATTTACAACTCCGATTATCGAAATTTTTTCACCAAAATTCATGTTTTTTTTTGCTCTTCAATTTGAGCCCAAATACGATACCCTTCCGACGTATATTTTGAAAGACGAAAAAATATTTGTATTAACCGGAGCGTTTTTTCTTATAAACGACCGTAACTTTTGATTTAGAACACCGATCATCAAAATTGTTTCACCAAAGTTCATATTTTTTTTTTATCTTCATTTTGAGACCGCGTTTGATACCTTTTCGACGTAGTATTTGAAAGCCAAAATTAACCGCAGCATTTACACTAACACGATATCGATATCGATCGTATCGAACGATGTATCGTGCTCATTTAAAGCTTAATTCAAGTGACTACTTCAAGGCACACATAGCTGGCTCATTTAAGGCTTAATTCAAGTGATTAACTATTAAGCCTATGTCAAGTTTATGTGGTTTTGATTGATAAAAGGAATAGCATAGATTAACTTAATTAAGGTGTGGTGTTTATAACATGCAGGTTCAGTAGTTAATCACTTGAATTAAGCCTAAAAAGTACATTAGACTAAAAGGTAATACATAGAAGATCAATACAACAGACTATAGATTTAGTACAATAGGTACATCAGACTAAAAGGTAATACATAGAAGATCAATACAAGTCTGAAAAGTCTGAACTATCAGCCAAATTATAAGAAGGATATTCAAGTTCAAAGAACTAAATTATCATGCCCGGAATTCACAAGGTGATGAATTATAAGTTCAGTAAGCCTATGAACTAGGCCTATCTATTACATGATGATACAATGTAGATCAAAAACCTCAGCACACCAAGGCACATAGTAAGCCTATGAACTAGGCCTATCTATTGCATTAAGGCACACAGTATCAACAACGATCGGTATCGGTAGTATCGGTATCGACGATATCGGTATCGCGATATCGCATCGCATCGTGCTCAAAATGAATCTCCTTTCGATTTTTTGTTCCAAGGTCTATATCCCCCAAGTCCTTGATATGAACTGAATGTCTTCTCACAGTTCAAGCACTCATATTTTTGTTCAAAGTGAAATGAAATAGAAACTCAAGGCTCATATCATATCTGGCTCATATAAGGCTCATATAAGGCACACAATATTACTAACGATCATATAACACACGATCGGTATCGTATCGTATCGGTATCAATAAACGATCGGGCTTATTTAAGGCTTAATTCAAGTGACTACTTCAAGGACACATATCTGGCTAATTTAAGGCTTAATTCAAGGGACACAATATCATATGCAACGAAGAAAAGAATATGAGAATGCTCATTTTGTAAATGACTTTGTTAACAAACAACACAGTACTAATTCAAGTCTCTTATTGACTAAGGCAAAACCAAACAATGTGCATATGCAATCAGAATGTCAATTTCCAAATTTTATGTCGGTACTCATATATAAAAGCTCATTGATCGCAACGTTAATCATCCAATGCAACATCAGGGGTCTTTATCAACATGACAGCATCTTGAATTTGAATAATGAATTCCCAGATTCTGGAAGTTGAAGAATTGAAAAATGGATTCCCTCCAGAAGTTTCAATCAGTGGTGGAGCAATGCCACTCTTCACAATCTTTCCCCTATCAAACCAAACAGCAAAATTCCAATCAATTTGGCAACCTCTTTTAATGGTTTCCCATTCTTGTATGATGTTGAATATTTCAATATTTCAATCAAAATATTGCATTGTAAACTTCCATGAAGCAATATCTTCTCGACCTTTAGCAATCTAATATACTCAACAAAGTCGAAGTCGGGAGTAAAAGTTTGCCGAGCTTGCGGCCAAAGATAACCACTCCCGTGTGCAATCTTCAAGAACCCCAAGTATGCAATAACCATGACAAATTAGAGCCAGAACAATCCGGCCACCTTCAGTTCTGCCTAAAAATCGATTCCTTACGAATCTATCAACAATTTTGCGTACTTTCTATTGTTGTAATCTTACATGTTGCAAACCCAACCATCTTCGTATTGGCCTCGCAAAGATCTCAAAAAGGAAAGCATTGACTGGAGTTAATTCCGCCTGTCAATCTGTTTAGAACACATGCTACTAATACTGATATTGATACTGATACTGATAAACTATTCTGTCAATCTGTTTAGAATACATGATACCACCATAAGCTCAGGCCCCGACCACTTGGAATTTGAAAAAAAAAAATGCTCCAGCTTTGCTTCTTCTAAATCTAAATATAACACAAAATGGCATGCAGATTATCAATTTGCAGCTCACAGACATGTATGGTGGCTCAACAAATTTCCAGATAATACTGGAAATTCACTTTCTTTTCATATTTGGTAGACTTATAATTTTTGAATCTCAAAAGCACAATTCTCACTTTTTTATTAATGGTGCACAATATTCTCGGTGAACACAATGAAAGCTTCATATATGAGTATGTAAAACTTAAAATCCAAGACAGCAACATGGAAAAATCCACATTTCCCAGCCAATGAAAAACAGGGAAAAACTAAAAATGCAGAAATCTTGAGCATCTTCAACATAAGTTGAGATCTGAAGAATTAAAAGAATCTATGTAGCTTGAAATTATCTGCTACTTGTCGTACAAAATACCAATTTTCATCACCGATTAAGCACGCAAAAGACTCCTGCTTTGAATCTGATAATAAATCAACCAAAAACTCACGAAACGGGTCAACTAAGCTGATGTTAGAATACTGACAACGTTTGATTTAGAAGCGCCGCTTCCGGCGTCGGTTTCAGGCAGCTCATCTGGGATTCGACGGAATTGAATTTGGGATATTTATTGGAGCCGAACCTTTAAATTTCCCAGGAAATCTCATTACGGCGAATTTGCAGCAAAGAAGAAGCGGTTAGTGTAAATAAGGGTAAAACAGACCAATCATATTAATTTTGTCCTTAATGCAACTAAAAAATTGAAGCTGGATTAACATTTAATTAAGTGGAGAAAAGTGGACTATAAACTAATTTTTCCTTTATTTTATTGGAACAAGACAATTCGATATTACGTTTTTCTATAGAAAAAATTAACATGTAAATGAATTCGCCATCGTTGTTTTTGTAGCCATTTGCAGTGGCGACATACAGCTAAAGGGGCAACTGCCCCCCTTAATCCAAAAAAATCTTTACTTATATATGTAGTATGTATCTTGTTTGCCTCCTCAAATTTTTTATTTGTCTCTTTAAAAAATTTACTGCCTCTCCTTAACCGAGATGCTGCGTCCGCCACTGGCCATTTTTTTTTTATCAAGTTTGGATGTACAATAAACTGACGAATCCGTCTCTAGTGACAATTTTTTCACGATATGCCATTGTGATCCTGTGATACCCGTAATTTCACAAAAGGGAAAATATGTCATTTCGGGTATTTAATGGGTGTATTTAATGTTACCTTTATCTTCCCATTTTAAAGTTAAGCCATTCACTCTTCATCATTCCTAATCGATCTACACTTGATTTCATAGATCAATCACACATGTATATAAAAAACGATTAAACCCTAACCGGAAGGGTCCCTCGCCCCCGATCCCACAGGAGTGCGATGAGAGGTTAATCAGGGACCTAGCAGCTCGGGGAAGAGGCTTGCTGTTTTTTTCCGCTTTACCGAAAGGGGCCGGCCCTTTACGGGACTCGAACTCCCACACTCCGGCTTTCGGTCCAGCGTGGCATTACACCACCCAACCGCTTACCACTAGGTCATATCCATGGGATATCATACATGTATATATAAATTATGTTTATGTGTTAGTCATTTATCCACCTAAGCTTAAATATTCATGTATCTATATCCCAATTTATATGTGTAGATGTATTTGTACTTGTATTATATATGGTCGTATGTATTTTATATACGTTTACATATAATTTACAGATATATATAAGTTTACATTTATAAGTTATAGATATATATGCTTGTATGTATTTATAAGTTTACATTTATAAAATATGGATATATATATATATATATATATATATATATATATATATATATATATATATATATATGTGTGTGTATATATGTGTATGTAAAACCCCTCAAATCTTTGTAAGGGTATTTTAGTCCATTCAAATTTTTTTTTCTTTTTAATTTTAATTTTATTTTTAGCTTTTCTCTTCCTCCAAGTCTTTGGAAAACCTACCTAAGCCCTGAAAAGTCTATAAAAAAAAGCACTCAAGAGCCCTAGACTTCATCAAAACCGTGTTTTTGGAGTTTTCACCCTTCATGGCATGTTGAACCGAGAATAGCCTCCGGTTAAGCGTCCTGCTTGCCCCCGATGTGCCCTAGACATGTCCAAGAGTGTCCAGGACGAGTCCCAGACAAGCCCAGGACATGCCCAGGTCTTCCGGCACGCTGAACCAAGCACTGCTCTCGGTTCCGCGACCTAGTTTTGGTGCCCGGACGCGTCCGACCTTGCCCAGGACGTGTCTGCAGACCAGAAACTCAATTTCAAGGCAGGTATTGATTCAGGAGCAGTTTTGGATCGTGTTTCTTCTCAAGAAGGTAATTATCGTAGTCCTTCGTCAATTTGTAATTTTATCTTGTTATGTTGTGGTTCTTGGTTTTGAGATTAGGGTTTTGGCGGTTGTAGATTTGCGTATGTTTTTGAAGTAAGGTGTTGTTTGGTTCGTAGTTTGGCTAGTATTTAAGTTAAAGTGTTCTTCTTATCAAAATGTTCCATTATTTCAAGATTATGCCTTTTAGTTGATTTGAATTTTGTTTTAATGAAACCACACGAAACTAGACATAATTATGTGATGTCGGGTATTTGTCGAATTGCGTTTTCATAACGTTATTCTATTTCCAGTTATTTTTTGTAAATTGTTATGTGCTTTTGGTTACGAATAGTAAGGATAAGATGGTAGTTCGGTGTTGTTATGTGCTTTTGGTTACGAATAATGGGGATAAGATGGTAGTTCGGTGTTGTTATGGTCTTTTTATGTTCCCGTATGTTAGACATGAACTTATGTGCCTTATGTGCTCCAATGTGTTTATATGCTTTGCTCCATCATGCTTGGCAAGGTCACGGTTATTGGCAATGTACCGAAAGGGGTGCCATGGGTCCCTAATTCCCATTTCGGAGGTATGACTAACTATGCAAATCCATGTCGTTCTCAAGACGGCGGTCCTTAATTCCCGTGGGTCCCTAATTCCCACGATTGGAGGTGTGATAGTTGTATTAGCCTTGTTGTACACCGTGTCACGTTAAGTGTCTTGGTGCCTCGTAATGAATATAGCTATGAAAAGACAAGACATGTACCATGACAAGTTAAGAATGCGGCTATGCTAAGTAAGTAAGTGCTTAATGTAACTGAACAAATATGTGCAAGATAAATTGAATATAGTTAATAGATATGTTTCCTATGCATGGTTTAAAGTTGGTTTACATGTGGTTTTCCCTTATATGCCAAGTTAAGTTTAAGGTAAGTTCCTTATGTGTCAAGAGATGCTTTTAAAGGTGTTTTACGTATTCTTCAAGTTATACTTTCAATTGTTTGTATATTAGATAGTGTAGATTCAAGTCGTGTCTCCCGGCTTATGAAAACCATGAATCTCCATTTTGATCTTCTTTCTCCTTACTGAGCATCTAGCTAGTGCTCACTCCTTTATTTGAAATAAGAAGGTTGTAGGCACATGCTATTTTGACGACGAGCTTGGAGTGTTAACTTAGGATCGAGCAAGGGAATTGTTTATCTTTTAGTTTCTTTTTGTAGTTGTTTCTCTTTTCGGACACAGACAATTGTAATGGATAATAGTTTTGCTTTTGGTTATTTATGGTTTAGTTTGACAGCAGTTGTTCTCTTGACGATGGTTGTTTTGGAAGACCCCGAGGGTCCATTTTCCGAGTCTTCAGCATGTTTCCATCCGCGCGAATCTTTTATTACTCTGATATGACACGAGGCTTAAATGGGATTTAGGGTTTACTCTAAATGTCACGTGTTGAACGTCCCGTTTCCGGATAAGGACTTGGTATCCGAGGCAAGGGCTTTACAATATATATATATATATATATATATATATATATATATATATATATATATATATATATGTGTGTGTGTGTGTGTGTGTGTGTGTGTAATATATTTGTGTACGCGTGTATATATGTTAATGATATATATACATAATATATATGAAAAAGGAAACATGTATGTGTTACCTGGTGCAACGTAAAGGCTTGAAAGTGTTATCATCCTTTAGGTAGTATAGTGTCAATATAAGAGGGTTCAGAGGCGGATTTACTGAGGGCCGAGGAGGGGCGCGTCCCCCTCAATTTTTAAGAAATTAGATCACTTTTAGTCTATTTAATATTCAGTCGCTTATATTGAAACATGATAATGGTTGGTGCATTGGATAGACTTTACTATTAATGCCGAACTTCAAGTGTCCTATCCCCCATGGCTGCATTGATTTTTTTTCTTCTTCAATCATATATATATATATATATATATTCACGCGCATAATTTATTTTTACCGTTGCATCAATTTTATAATTTGCTACTTTATTTAATACTCATAATTTGAAACTTCAAACTTTATTACACTTATTTCATCATCATCATTATATATATTTTCGATTATTTTTTGCTCTATATAGTAAATTAATGAAAACGAAGAAATATGATATTTGAGTTTGTAAAATAAAAATTATTATATAAATATTGATATGATTGCTCTAAGTTAATATAATGATGTAAAACATACATTTTTAGAGACACGCATTATTTAACTTTCCGAGTAATCACATAAGTTTATTAGCACGTGAATATACGTACAAGGCGAGGGTGTGGGGTTCTCAAAATTTTCTATGAAGATACGGAAATAATATATAAGGAATTTTCTACTTTTATAAAATTTAAACATGCGACTATTATTATTATTTTCGCGGATCATGTTTCCTTTAATGATTATTCTGTAGCATTTGATGGAGAGTTGTGCCCTCCTAAACCGAAATCCTGCCTCCGCCACTAAGAGGGTTGCATGGTGGCATACATGTTGTACTAGCCATGTTTCTTTTGTGAGGATTCATAATTGGGCTATAAAAGCCATTGACCGTGGATTATATATGATATTTATTATATAGTTGTAATTGTATCGTTATCTTGACCAATAGTAATACATCCGAAGTGCTATTGAAAGACAACTAGTATTAGCCTAATATCACTATCAAGCACACCACGAGATTCACAGCAACGAGAGAAACGCTTTGGCCTAAGCTTTTCTTCAAAGATTCAAGGTAGGAATGTGTTCAATTGAATCTATTTGTGTTACGAGCATGTATAAGTGTAGAGCCTTTTGTGGTGTAATGTAAAATGAAATGCTTGTGTTCTAGTGGCTCTAGCTCCGCCCCGTGACTCACGGGAGCATTGGAACACATCATTTTTTTCCTCACACGATGTTGACTTTGATAGTCAATATCGTACTTGTTATGTGACAAAGTTAGGGGTTCTGTTTCTGGTGGATTTGGTTCATCACCTTGTGGAGACCCTCTGTGGGGAGAAGCTTGGGATCATTGGAAACCTTTCCTTAGCCTTTAGGGTATTGGATTAGAATCCAATATTTCAGTGCTACGTGCTAGATAGTATAAGGTAGAGTTGTCCAAGGTATAGTAGTCCATATAAGCCTTTTTATGTGCAATGAACTTACGTGGATAGATTAAACACATAAATACATACATGAGATCGAGTCTAAAAGATAAAGCATTCTAGTCCTTGGTGAGGCATATTTCTTTATCGCAGCCGGGAGTGAGACTCCACTTATGGGCTAGCCCTATGCCTTTAAGGGGTTGAATCTGTCGTGGTGCATCCTTCACCTCGCAAAGTGTCATTGGACTTTTATGCAACTCATCCATTTGTTTTGTGAATTTGCTAGCGGGGCTAGCTGGAGGGGAGCGTGCTTTTATAACATATTTGGTGGTGTGTGTAGACTTTCGGTGCTATTTATATTGTTGTTGTTTGTACATATTCGATGCTTCTACTCCTTACTAAGTACGAATGTATTTACCCCCTCGTTTTATTGTTCCCACCCCGAGAGGGTGATGTACTTTACGATGACGTTTGTGATGATGAGTTCATCGAAAAGTGACATCGGGATGCTTTGAAATGTTGTTTTGTCATCTTCAACTTTTGTATGATGTAATAATGATAGACTATCATTTGTTATAGTTGTATAAGTGTAACGCCCCAAGACCCGGGCCTGGTAGCGCTAAATGAGTCATAAATGGTCCGGTCAACTACTTAGACCGCCGTCCTCGCATAGTCTAAAAGGGATAACCCGAGTTGACAAGACCTTTATGTCTCACACTTATATGGGGGTGAGCAGGACGTTACTTTACCAATATGGGATTTTACATTCTCCCCCTTTATAAGGGACTGGCGTCCTCGCCAGGACGACCAAGACTTGTCCCAGTTCATCCCTACCATAAGATTCTAGAGGTGGCCCCCACCGCTTCTCACGGTGTGGCACTTAGTTCCGTATGATAGTTGGCTTGATACCATTCTGTAATGCCCCCAGTCCCTGGGCCTAGTAGCGCTAAATGAGTCATACATGGTCCGGTCAACTGCTTAGACCACCATCCTCGCTTGGTCTAAAAGGGATAAACTGAGTTGACAAGACCTTTATGTCTTACACTTATATGGGGGTGAGCAGACATTACTTTACCTATGTGGGATTTTACAATAAGTATTGAAAGCTGAATCTAGTAACTTTTGTCCTTGTGAATTATCGTTGCTTTCCTGAATTATATATGTTGTAATGGCATCGACATTTGGTTTCCTAATCTACCCCTAGATATGTATGTTTTTTCAAGTCGTTTTAATTTCCGCAATTATACTCTAATGTTGTATTTGTAAGGCGTACGTATATAATTTGGTATAAATACGAGTTATATACGTGCATGCTGTTCATTTCCGGATAAGGACTCGGTGTCCGGAAACGGGGCGTCACAGTTGGTATCAGAGCATAGTTTCTCTTCCTTCTTAGCTAGATGAACTTCTTAAAGATATGTTTATCTTTTCTAAGATCTCTAGCTAACCTATCCTTGTTGACAAAATTGTAGAACAACATAGTGGAACTTCTAATGGATCTCAGAGGTTTGTTAAAGCTTCAATACTTGGACAAGTTGATCAGAATCTGGGGATAGTTCAAGATGGTCAGAATGTCAGAGACAATCAGTACAGAGTGTTGAAATAGTGTCCTAAACCCAATCGGGTTGGACCGGATCCGACCGGGTTATACTATTTCTTTATGATTATACAAATGATAAATGGCTTTATGTTATTATATATTTGTTCTTTTAACGAACCAATAATGATATTTTATATATGATAACATCCATAGTGTCAAACTGTGAAAGAGAAATTATAATAGTGATTATGGTTGATGAGATTTCGACTCACTTTAAAGGGTTCGATACTTAAATTTCTCTAGTCGTACATACTATTAAATGGGATATTAATAGTACAGTTAGACTAGCACGTATTGGATTTCTTCTATCTTTTAAAAATAGGGATAGATCTCGTCTATCAAAGTGCAGAGACACTTTGACTGTACGTGGACGTGTATTAGAGAATGCATACGTTCGACTGATCCACTTACTTTATTAAGTGTCGCACTATGTGGCGGTTGTGTATTATCCTAATACCGGAGTCTTCATGGAATTGCGGTGTAGATTGTCATACTTTGACACTATTGAGGTTTTCCCTAGCCATAGGGCGATCATGCGGTAATGATTGCGTGTGATACTGAACCATGCGTAGGATCCATGTTGTTCGTCCGGAAATCGCGTCTCCTAATAGTAGGAGTAAATATCCGAAAGGGCCTTCGGGTAAGAATGTCTCGTGAATCTTTGCAAAGTGGGAGTAATCAGTTACTTCGAGAGATCATGATATCCAGATTATAAGATGCGGTCGTTAATGTATTGACACTCAAGATACGACCGTATGGATATTGTAACATCGATAGGATTCTATTTACACGGTAACCGTTTCACATGAAAGATTCTAGTCATAGCACTTGACTCTTTCCGATGATTGGACGTGTTACTAGACGCTATCCATGATTGTTAGGTATGATGGGTATTTTAGTAAATACACTTTATGCTTACGGCCAACATATTCGGAAATCTATCGGGTCACACACATATGAATAACTCGCCGAATTAATTTGTGGCTATAGCGATAACCGAATGAGGATTTGTTTATACCTATTATAAAGTGTTATAGTGATAAATTAATATTGTGGTATTTATTTATTTTGAATAAATATGATACAAGATATTAATTATGTTGATTAATCAAATATACATATTTGATGTATGGGGCGAAATTGTGTATATGTGATACACATGGTTTTTGCAAATTAATTAATCATAGTATTATATTATTATGTATTAATATTTGATATATATATATATATATATATATATATATATATATATGTGTGTGTGTGTGTGTGTGTGTGATATATACATATATAAATTGATTTATATATAATATAATAAAGATATACTATATATATGTACAATATTAGATATTGACAATATATATTTTCGAAAGTATTTTATATGAGTTATTAAATTTATGGCATATATGGTTTTAAGGATAATCCTTAATAAGATTAAGCTCAGTACTTAATGAGATAATCAATCAATTATCTAATTAATTTATTAAATCCTTATTCTATTGGGAGAATAGTTTTTTCTCCCCACTCTACTCCAAGGCATGAGGCACCCTACTCTCTTATATAAGGAGAGTTGTGTCAAGCTCTTTTGCATCACAATATTTTTGCAATATTCTAGTGAAAAAGAGTTCTTGAGAGAGGTTTTTGTGGGAAGAAGAAAAGGCGACCTAGCAGTCGACTTTTTCCAGTAGCAGTCCTTCGAGGATTCCGGCGGTTGTTCGTGCGGATTACCGCTTAGAGGCCGGACACTTGGACTTTTCGGCACGGTGCTTGGATCATCAACCGTAGATGATAAATCTTCGATCTCTTTAGATCATCTAATGTAACTTTCTCGTTTACTTCTTTTATTCTTGTTGCTTAAACAAAGTCGATCTTGGTAAAAAGGAAATTAAATTTTAAATTCCATTGTGTTCCCACGTAGATTTCATAATGGTATCAGAGCGGTCTTCGATCTTAAGAAATAAGCATTACTTTATTTGCTTAGGGCGGCTCGGCCGACTGGTGGCGGCGCCCCACCCTACTACCGCCGGCGGCAGCGGCGGCCCTAGGGCTACTAGCATCGGCTGGTGGTTTTTCGGTAGACCCGGAAAATTTTGTTTTGAGTTTTTGTGATTCTTATGGTACATTGAAATCTTTTATTGTTTAGTTGATGTCATGTGGGCAACTGACGGTACAAATATTTTGGACCATTGGGATGCCACATAGCATGAAAAGGACCACCATTCAATTTGTTGAGTAAAAGGGGTTGGTTTATGGTCTATAATTGTGGACCTAAGGTTAACCTAGGTCATTCTAAATTTTGTTTGGAATAGGCCTAGATCTTTTTCAAAATTTTGATTTTGAAAAGGGCCTAGGATGATGCCTTTTGGTTTGGAAAGCAAAGACATCCATTTTGGTTAAGAATCAAAAGGAAAGGAAACAAAAGAGACCTATTTTATTTTTGATTTTATTTTAGAATAGTTCTAATTAATAAAATTTAAATAGAAATCGTTTTAAAATTAACCGTTAATTTTATTTCGATTAAAATAATATAATTGATTAAATGTTAATTATTTAATTGATTAGATAAAATTATTTAACTGATTAAACGTTAATCGATTAATTAAGACGCAAGTTGGTAATTTTAGATTTTATCTTTTTCATAAGATTTTATTGTATGTATTAGATATTATAGATATGATATGATTATATGGACCCCGATTGATCATTAGATCGACCAATAGGATAGATGTGAATGATCTAATTTTTTTGTTGGTTTAAAATTTGTCCTAGGCCTTTATGAAGAACGTGACCTAATTAGTTTTCTGCATTTATCTCCCGTTAACTCCCCCCCCCCCCGTGTGCGGCGGGTGTATAAATTTATTAGATAGATTTTTATGTAACAAGAATGGAGCGGAAGAGGGAGGCCAAAGAAAAGAAGACATAGAGATCCTATTGGCGGTTGCAGCTACCCTTAGATTGTGACCCGCGGTTTCGTCAGTTTGTATTCGAAACCGCACTTAGGAAAAGTCCATGATCATACCGGTTAATTTACGCATTTATTTATTTTGTGCATGTATTTATTTTATATGATACGATAGATGTATGACTAGGCACAATCTAGATGTATGTGGGATGTATGTCTATAGAGATAGATATACACTACTACAAAATTGGACATAGGTCACACTTAAGATATGAAAACAATCACAGTTTCAATAAAACCGTGACAACGAAAATATATATATCACACTTACAGTTTTCTATCACACATATTGAAAAACTAAGATAAGTTATATTAATAAATCTCATTTTTAAAGTGTGACTTAATTGATATAATTTTTCTGTCACAGTTATTGAAAAACCGAGATAAATTATATCAATCAATCTCATTATTAAACTGTGACTGAATTGATATGATATTTCTGTCACGGTTTCATAAAAAGCGAGATAAATTATATATATCAATCTCACATCTAAAACAGTGACATAAATGATATGATATTTTTATCACAGTTATTGATAAAATGAGATAAATTATACCAAACTATCACACTTTGAATCTGTGACTAAATTGGTATGATATTTTTGTCACGGTTATTGAGAAAGCGAGATAAATTATATCAATTAATCTCATTTTTAAACTGTGACTGAATTCATGATATTTTTGTCACAATTATAGAAAAGGTGAGACAAATTATATCCACTAATAAGAAAAGAGATATAGATCACACTTATCTAAAGATAAGGATCACACTTTTAAGAGAACCGAGACAAGTAAAATGTTTATATATCACACTTAAACTTTTTATCACGGTTATTAGGTGTGAAAAAAAGAATGATCACACTTTTTAGGTGTGATTGAAATAATAATAGATCTCGGCTTTTAAGTGTGATAACAACTACTAAAATAGATCACGCTTTTAAATGTGTTGAAATTATAATCGATCTCGGTTTTTAAGTGTGATAACAACTATAATAGATCACGATTTTTAAGTGTGATAACAACTAAAATAAATCACGCTTTTAAATGTGTTGAATTATAATAGATCTCGGTTTTTAAGTGTGATAACAACTCAAATAGATCATAGTTTTTATTATCACGGTTTTTAAGAAAACTGAGACAAGAACATCAATCAATCACGGTTTTTAACTGTGATTAAAATAATATGATATTTTATAATCATATCTTAGATTAGTGTGGTCGAAAATGATAATATAGTAGGCATCAACCCAGTGGTAATTAGTGTGGTTCCTTAATCCAGAGTATCCAAGTTCGAGTCCCTGTGGCAACAAAAGATATGTGTGCGTTTATTTCGTTTTCGTAAAAAAAGAATGATCACACTTTAATATAATAAAAGATATGTGTGCGTTTATTGAAATTATAATATATCTCGGTTTTTAAGTGTGATAACAACTACTAAAATAGATCACAGTTTTTAAATGTGCTGAAATTATAATAGATCTTGGTTTTTAAGTGTGATAACAACTATAATAGATCACAGTTTTTAAGTGTGATAACTACTAAAATAGATCACAGTTTTTAAATGTGTTGAAATTATAGTAGATCTCGGTTTTTAAGTGTGATAACAACTAAAATATATCACAATTTTTATTATCACGGTTTTTAGGAAAAATGAGACAAAAAACAATCAATCAAAGTTTTTGACTGTGATTAAAATAATATGGTATTTTATAATGAGATTTTAGTTTAGCGTGGTCGAAAATTAGAAGAAAAAAAACATCGGTCTAGTGGTAATAAGTGTGGCTCGTTAATCCGGAGCATCCGGGTTCGATTCCCAACAACGACAAAAAAAATATGTGTGCTTATATATTGTTTTTGAAAAAAAGAACACTCTTATTGGTGTGATTTAAATTATAATAGATCACGGTTTTTAAGTGAGATAACAACTAAAATAGATCACAGTTTTTAAATGTGTTTTAATTGTAATAGATCTCGGTTTTTAAGTGTGATAACAACTATAATAGATCACGGTTTGTAACTATGATAACAACTATAATAGATCACAGTTTTTAAATGTGATAAAATTATAATAGATTACGGTTTTTAAGTGTGATACCAACTATAATAGATCACGGGTTTTAAGTGTGATAATTATTATAATAGATCACAGTTTGTAACTGTGATTGAGTTAAAGTACTTTATGTCACACCTCAATATGCCACACTTTGGAAGCCGTGACTAATGTAAATATATCACATTTAAAAACCGTGATCTTTATGCTTTTTTGTAGTAGTGATATTTGATGAGACCGTAATTAAAAATTAATTAAGTGAAAATACTCCCACACCAAAAATTAAGTCGTAATTTTGTCTCCCAATATTATAACGACGGTGAAGATCCCTTGTTCGGATCCAACCAATCGACCACCGCCGGGAGTTGACCTACCTCGGGTATATCATCGTTATTAAGACATGATCGTATGAGATCTCGTGAATATTGGGTTGTGACTTAACTAAAATTTTGCGGTGATTGGCCACCGTCAGGTCCGTCTAATTTTAGAGACAAGGGGTTGACTAACACATAGTGATGCGCATTGTCAAAGAGTTGACTAGTCAACCACTGAGAATTACAGAGAGATGTGATTGGTAAAGAGTTACCTACCTTGCAAAATTATCTTGGTTGATCGACCACTGCTGTGAATCGAGGTAACTAGATTGGATCTCAGCCACTAAAGAATTTTGGAAAAATTCTTGAAAGTCAATTGAGAGTAGTTGACTAGTGTGAGCAATATCATAAAACCAAAAGACCATTTTTTTATTTTGCATGTATAGACAACAACACTTTTTTATCTTTATTTTTATGTTGTAGTTTTTGGAAAACTTATATTTATGGTTTTATTTTCGATTGTTAAAACCAAATTAATGACTGTTACATTTTGAGAAACGTTCTCACGAAAGTTTAAGTAATTTTAATCCTTTTAAAATAAGCAATGACACGAGCAACTACGTTACAGTAGTTAAAGACAATGAGGCTACATATTTGATGGAGTGCTCTAAGACTTTAATTATTAATCAAAACGGAAGCTCATGATATGATTAAATCACTTGAAATGACGAATTAATCATATATTGGATACGATGATGTCCAATGGGTCATTCTGTCATATGATGACAATTAATTCAAACATTAGATGTGTTGAATGTGAATGACCACAACAAATTTTGGAAATGTTGTTTTCAAAATTGTAAGATTTAAATATCGACTCAATTCTTTAATCATTGCTTGAAGGTAAATAAATAGTTCATGTTTTGAAAATGATTCAAAAGGTTAAATAAACTATCTAATAAACTTTGGATTTTCATTGTGAAGGAAAATTAAAGACAAAGCTCTTGTGATTTTTCTTAAGTCTTATGAAGACTAAACTAAGAAATATTTACAAGTGCTTAAGGGATTAAAATGAAAGTTAGGGCATGTGCTTAAATAGAGAACTTATGGAAGTCTCGCATTCTAAGCAAGTACGTTGAGATAAATCTATCTAAGCTCAAGTCGACTCTTAGATATATGATATTGTATGAGTATGATTAAATTAGAAAGACTAAATACAGAACATTCTAAGATATGGAACGTGAAGCAAACGCTGCAACATTTACCACAAAATATTCTGAGTCTTGTAAACTGATAAAGGAACTAAATAAATGTTATTGTGTTCCGGTTCTTATGAAAAACCCATTTTCAGTTATCTATTAGGATTTAATTGACAAATTATTGTAAGGAATAAATATTATTCCGGTAAAGTTGGAATGTCATCGAATCTAACATACTAGATTACTGTCACTATATAGTCGATATAGGTGATAAAATCTCAACCACGTTTTTGTGTGGCTCTTATCCTTGATATTTTGTGGTAATTCTAGACAAAGTCTCTATGGAAGAGAAACGTGTAATCAAATGTCGTTCAATGATGTCTAACCATGTGATTATGAATCATGTGGGTGCTACGTATCTTATCTGAAGATGACTAAAATACTCTTTTATGGAAAAGGGAATTATGTCTAGAAGAATTGACTAAAGCCTAGACATACTGATGTTTGTTGTCTTGTGACAATTAATGCCATGAATAATATTATTGTTTATTACTCTCTTTCATTGTTTTAGAAATAATTGAATGTACCTAGTGAAGTACGAATTTCGGAAAGTCGAAAGGTTCGAACTAGTACGAATATGAGATTGGTAAACAATTTAGGAATTAATCTTCAATTGGATTGAAGTAATAATTAATCCCTAAAGGGTGTTTCAGAAGTTTTTTGAAATGAATCAGATTCTCCCTTGAAGGATACCATTTTTGGGATACACAATCAATTTGTGTTTTTAAAATGGAATTAGCACTTTATGAGATAAAATGCGATAGAAGTCATGCAAAGTATCCCTTACCGGTTTTGGGATAGTGCCCTTATACGAAACATATACTTAACCAAGTTTCGAAAATAAGGTTGGATAAATTCCATATCGGATATGGAAGAAGATGACATCAAATCCATCTTAACCGATGATTTAGAGTTGTCGTGCTTCTAGCAAGCATGCAATGTCTGAAAGGCTTGGATCTTAGTATTATTGAAATGGTGTCCTAAACCCAATCGGGTTGGACCGGATCCGGCCGGGTCGGGTCATTTACAGTCTATTTAGTTCATGTAATAACTTTATTATGATTAATAAAAACACTTTTGTTATTATATATTTTGTTTATCTTTATGAACCAATTATGTTATTGAATATATAATAACGTCCTTAGTATTAAAATGTGATAGAGAAACCACGATGTTGATTATGTTTGATGAAATCTCTAATAACTTTAATAAGTTTTATATTTAAATATGTCTAGTCATATGTACTTTCAAATGGTACATTGATATTACGATTAGACTAGCACGTATTGGATGTCTTCTATCTTATTGAAGATAGGGATAGATCTTGTCTATCGAAGTGTAGAGCACTTGGACTGTACGTGGACGTGTATTAGAGAATGCGTACGTTAGACTGACCCACTTACATTAAGTGTCGCAGTATGTGGCAGTTGTGTAATTATCCTGGGACCGGAGTCTTCATGGCATCACGGTGTGGATTGTCATGCTTTGAAACTATTAAGATTTCCCCTAGCCATGGGGCGATCATGCGGTAGTGCTTGGGTATGATATTGAAGCATGCATAGGATACATGATTGTTCATCCGGAAATCGCGTATCCTAAGAGTAGGAGTAAATACTGAAATGGCTTTCTTATAAAGAATGTCTAGCTCTCGTGAATCTTTGCAAAGTGGTAGTAAATGAGTTATTCCTAGAGAGCATGATATCCGGATTATAAGATACGATCGTTGATGTACTGACACTCGAGATACGATTGTATGGATATTATTACAGCGATAGGATTCTATTTACACGGTAACTATTTCACATGAAAGGTAGTAGTCATTGCTTTTGACACTTCCGATGATTGGGGGTCACGATGTGTTGCTAGACACTATTTCGTGATCGTTAGATATGAAGGGCATTTTCGTAATTGCACTTTGTGTCTACGGCCAACATATTCGGAAGCCTATCGGGTCACACACATAAGAACACCTAGCCGGATTAAAATGCGGTTATAGTGATAACCAAATAAGGAAATTTTATCTTGACTATAAAGTGTTATAGTGATTAAATTAATATGGTGGTATTTATTTATTATGAATATATTAAATACAAGATATTAATTATGTTGATTAATTAAAGAATATTCCGGATGCCAATTTATTGGCATATGGGGCACCACTATCTAGTGTATGAGATACACTTGGATTGTGCAATTTAATTAATGGTTTATCATATATTAATATTAGATTTAACGGATTTGTGTAAATTGATTTATAGTAATATGATAAAGATGGTCAACATTAGATATTGACAATATCTTGAATTTATTTAATATGAGATATTAAATTAAATAAGATAAATATAATATCTATTTTCCTTATTTTACTAGTAAAAGGTTTTCTTTCTCCTTACTATACGCATAAGCTTTTTCCCATTAGGAATGAGACACACTGGGGTGTAGGCCTCCCCTATATAAGCAAGGGGTTGGCTAGCTCTTTTGGATCATCACAATTCCAAGAGTTCATAATTCTTGTGAAAAATTAAGAGATTCTTATAAAGAGTTTTAGAGAGAGAAAACCGGTCTAGCAACCGGATTTTTCTAGTAGCTATCCAAGGAGGATTCCGGCGAGGTGCTCGTGTGGATATTGATAGAGGCCGGACACGTGGACGGCTTGCACACACTACTACTTTCCTTAGATGGTCAAAGCGTCGATCTTATAGATCAAGCGAGGTAATCACCATCTACTAACTTAATGTGTTTATTGTATTAAACGAAGTCGACATTGGGATCGGAAATCAAATTTTAAATTTTGCTGTGTAAAACTAGTTGATTTCTTAATAATGGTATCAGAGAGAACTTCGAACCTAAGCAATAAGCATTAAATAAATTGCGTAGTAATTAATAGATGCATGATTTAAATTCACGAAACGAGAAACAAAAAATAAGGGGGCGACGTTCGGGTATGGGGCTCGGCCGAAGCGGCGGCTCCCCGCCATGCTACCGCCGCCGGAGTCGGCGCACCTAGGGGTTGGCGGCGTCGGCCGGTGATGTGTGGTGGACTCGATTTTGCGTTTTTTGTTGTTTGTGAATTTTAATGTCATTGGTTAACCAATGGTTCATTGGGATGCCACATGGCACTATAATACAATTGGATTGGTTTATGATCCACAATTATAGACCTATGATTAACCTAGGCCTTTCCTATTTTTGTTTGGAATAGGACCAGGCCCTTTTCAAAATATTTGATTTTGGAAAGGGCTCAGGTGGGTGCCTTTGTTTTGGAAACCAAAGACATCCATTTTGATTAGGAATCAAAAGGAAAGAAACTAAAAAGACCTAATTTTTATTTTGATTTAAATTTGAATATTTCTAATTAATTAAAATTAAAATTGAAATCGTTTAAAATTAATAGTTAATTTTATTTCGATTAAAGTCATTTAATTAATTAAATGTTAATTGATTATTTGATTTGATAAAATAAGACGCAAGTAGTTAATTTTAATTTTCTCTTTTTCATAAGATATTATTGTATGGATTAGACGATGTGTAGATATAATATGATTATATAGACTCCGATTGATCATGTATTTGACCAATAGGATAGATGTATGTGATTTATTTTTCTGTTGGTTTCAAAATTGTCCTAGGCCGTTATGAAGAAATGACCTAGTTTACTTTCTGCATTTATCCCATTCCCGTTAGCTCCCCCGTGTCCGGCGGGTGTATAAATTTATTAGATAGATTTTATGTAACAAGAATGGAGCGGAAGATGGAGGCCAAAGAAAAGAAGACATAAAGATCCTATTGGCCGTTGTAGCTACCCTTAGATTGTGACCCGTGGTTTCGTCAGTTTGTATTCGAAACCGCACTTAGGAAATGTCCGTGATCATACCAGTTATTTTTGTGCGTGGAACGGTGTATGTTTTACTTTATGCTGATAACGTAGAAATATGCACGTTTTAGATGAGACCATAATTCAATTAATTAAGTGAATTAATTCGAAATTAATTATGTGAATTAATTTAAAATTATTCCCACGACAAAAATCGAGTTATATATGTCTCCCAATATTATAATGACGGTGAAGAGCCCTTGTTCGGATCTGATTGATCGGACCACGTCGGGAGTTGACCTACCTCGGGTATATCGTTATTATCGAGATATGATCATTGTGAGATCTCATGAATATTTGGGTTACGACTTGACTAGAATCTTGCGGTGATTGGCCCACGTAAGGACCGTATGATTTTAGAGACAAGGGGTTGGCTATCACATAGAGACGTGAATCGTCAAAGAGTTGACTTGTCTACCAATGGAAGCCGCATAAGATGCGACCGGTAGGAGTACTCACCTTTCGAAATTGACCCGGTCGATCGACCCATGTCGGGGATCGAGTCAACTAGATTGGATTCCATCCACTAATGAATTAATTGAAATTCTTGAAAGCCAATTGGGAATACTTGGCTAGTGGTAGAAAAACCTATACAAATTTTAAAGTGAAAATTTTTGTTTTTGTATACATTAACTTTTACATATACTATCTTTACTTTATTGTTATAGAAATGTCGAACAAATTGAACCTTCGTTTTGTCATTGATAACAAGCTTGACGAAACAAATTTTCTCGAATGGAAAGAAATCTCAAAATCCTTTTGAGGCATGAAAACATTGGTTATGTTTTAGAAACATCCTTAACTGAGGAGCCTGAAGATGCTACTAATGAGGAATCGGTTGAGAAGAATAAGAAGCACTGTTCAGACAGTGTTGAGGCTACTTGCATCATGCTTGCTTCTATGACACCAGAACTTCAGAAACAACATGAGTCTATGAAGGCTTACTGTTGGATTGAGTTCTGTGCAATATGTATCCTAAAAGGGGTGAATAGGATACTATGTCTTTTTAAATTTTATTAAGACTTTTTTAGAGTTTAAATTACTTAACCTATTTTTGATAATAAACCAGGTGGAAGATCTAGCTAGATTCAACGTTTTAAAATTAAGGTTCTTGTGAAAGCAACAACTTACAGAATCATCGAGTTAATTCCTAATCAATTTAGCATGCAATGATATAAGTGTGTTTCTATTTGGATTTCCAGAAAAAACAAATAGGTTTATTTTAGTTGTTTTAATCTAAACAAACAATCATATGTGTCAAGTACAAACACACACAGATTCACTAGACACTTTTGGTTTACAGATTACAACAGTTAACTAATGAGATACAAGATGAGACGTTATTCTGACTTGTCACTCTTTTAGTTCACAATGTAGTGAAAGAATCTTAACCGCTAAAGATTCAATCACAGTTCTATTACGAAAAGATGACACAGCAGAATAATACAACCTTCGGTATGTATTCTAACAAAATCCAAAATCAAATGAGCGGTTGATAAAGGTAATTTGAAAGAAATAAATAAAAGACGGGAACTTGCTGACAATGAACCACTCAGGTTCAGGTTGTGAAAGAGCGGTGCACTGTTACCAGAAACAAAGCAAAGAGCAATACAAGTCCAATCCAGTTCTAGAAGTAATCCCCACAACCAATTACTATCTCAGACTCAGTTAGGAGTGTAAGATAGAACTCACACTTGCCCACTCCGAATCAAGAAAATAGATGAGAAAGTGATTCGGCAAACACTTACAGAATACAAGGATGTTTTTAGTATTGAGAAAATGTTTGATCAGCTTAGTTGGCCTAATCAGATTAGTATCAATAGGATTATATAGCCAAGTAATGGACAGAGTCATTACTCAGCTTCGGGTAATGCAGTGGATGGTTGAGTAGTAAATGTAGAAAATTCATGACAGATACAATGCATAGGAGACCGTTGAGCTTAAACCATTTAATGCCATTATTTGAAATTTGGCTGACTATTTTATTTGATCAAAATAAGTCCTTTTGAAAACAACTAAAGAAAGACTCTGTATATTCCAATGCACAATTAATGCAGTATTTCAAAAGACACAAAATTTAATCAATTTTAATTTCGAAATAATCTGGACTAATATATTATGAATTATAATGTGTGTGCAATATCCTAAAATGATATATCTTATAATATGAAGATGCTGACATCTAATATGAGGTTTAGGTTGAATAATCCTATTGTGACAAGTGCAAAATAAACTTGATTATTTGAATAACTGGTTAATTATTTACCCAAATAATAAACTTGTATATGTCCCGGATATAGAGATAAACTCGAATCACATACCCGAGAGGCACAATCCGACCCGATAATTCTTCATAATCATCAATATGATGAGTATTGAGACTCGAATTAATTTAAGAGGTATATCTTCATCTTTGAGAGAAGTCAAATCAGACCTGTATGTTTGAATCATGAACCCACTGGTTTCATCAAACATTCATCAAGAACAACATGGTTTTATAGAAAGACTCAATGATAACAAGACCATATACATGTTCAGCGACAAAAATCATGAATCACCAATTATAAACATGATTTATGTAATGTACTTGGTTTACTAACATGATATATCTATAGTCAGCCTAATAGATGAGGTCATCGGTGTGCTTGCAGGTTTAAGTGTGTCAAACTTGAATTTAGTGAGCATGCCTTTAATGTACTTGGTTTGACTAACTTGTGTCCCTAGAGGAGTTTGTTTGTTTTGAAAACCAAGGAAGAAAGTGAGTTCTCCCATGGTTGACATTTCAAAGTTAGACTTCATCAAAGTCTCAAACTCGGTGCATAGGTTGGGATTGGTGAAGCCTAAAATGATATCATCTGTGTATACCTGAGAAATCAAGATATCTGAACCAGATTTTTTAATGAATAGAGTATTTTTTCCTCTACCCCAAGAGAAACCATGTTCCAGCAACATAGATGATATCCGGTCGTACCAGGCTCGGGGGCTTGCTTCAAGCCATAAAGTGTTTTTTTTTTGAGACGGTAAACATAATCATGTGAAGTGTATCCTCAAAACACGAGGTTGGCGAACATACACTTCCTCCTTGATAAGACCGTAAAAAACGCACTTTTAACGTCCATTTGGAATAACATTAGGTCAAAAGCGGATGCAAACGCTATAAGTAGGCGAATGTCTTTGAGCCGAGCAACTGGGAATAGGTTTCATTGTTGTCGATGCCTTCCTCTTGGCAATATCCTTGTGCCACTAGTCGGGCCTTATTCCGTACGACTACCCCGTTTTCATCCATCATATTCCTAAATACCCATCACGTTCTTATAGTGTGTGTCTTGGGAGGTAAATAGACTAGTTCCCATACATCCTTTCTTTCAAATTGATGTAGTTCCTCTTGCATGGCTATCACCCAATCCGTGTCTACAAGTGCTTCTTTTACATTTTTAGGTTCAAGCAAGGATAATAAAGCAGTAAAATGAGGTGGAAGATGATGAAGTTTGTAGAATTACAAACAAATAAAATGTGGAATTATTATTGATCAAGTAAAAGTTATAATGTTAATTACAATGCAACTGATCATGGGGTATTTATAGCTTCATACACCTCATGAATCAGTCAGAAGTAAGTTACAAACGGTTATAACAAACTACAACAAAATAACCGCTTTCTAGTTTACATCGTATTGCAAGTGATCAGTAGGTTGACGAGGCTTTTATATTGTCAGCAGGTTGTTGGTGTCTTCATATCATCAGCAGCTTGTGCACTCAGCATTCCTTTCAGCCTATATACTGTAACACCCCCCCAAGCTGAGAGTGGTACATGAACAGCTTGCACTCAGCATTCCTTTCAGCCACTTGAAGTCTAAAGATCTTTGAAACTCCCAATTTATCTAGTAGATAAGAGAAAAGAGGTGCATCCAAGGCCTTGGTGAGGATGTCATCTATTTGTTCTTTTGTATTGACTAGAAGGAGTTTGATAAGTCCTGATTTGACTTTGTCTCTCACAACATGGCAGTCAATTTCAATATGTTTTGTTCTTTCATGGAAGACAGGATTATGAGCAATGTGCATTGCACTTGCATTGTCACAAAATAACACATCAGGCAACTTAACTGGAATCTATAAATCCTCTAATATATAGATTAACCATTGGATTTCACAAAATGCATTTTCCATAGCCCTTTACTCAACCTCTGATGAGCTTCAAGCAATTGTTTTTTGTTTCTTTATCCTTCCAAGAGATTGGAGCATCTCCTAGGAACATCATATAACATGATACTGATCTTTTTGTTTCAGGACAACCAGCCCAATCATTGTCTATAAACCTTAAGTACAAGAATATTGGCTATTGAGAAGAAGATTCCTTGGCCAAGATTGGTCTTCAAGTACCTCAGCAGTCTATAAGATGCCTTCATATGATTTTCAGTTGGAGTATCCAGAAATTGACTGAGTTGTTGTACTGCAAAGGCAATATCCGGTCTGGTAAAAGTGGTAAATCAATTTACCCACTAGTGATCTGTAAGAAGTGTTGTCTTCTAAAAGTGGTGAATCACCATGTTTTAGAGTCTGCTTAGACCCATAGGTGTCTTAGCAGGGTTGGCTCCAGAAAATTCATATTCTTCTAGGAGGTTTAGTGTGTATTTTCTTTGTGAAATGGATATTCCTTTTGGACATCTAGCAGCCTCAATCCCTAGGAAATATCTCAATTTTCCAAGATCTTTGATGGTGAACTGCTGATGTAAAGCATCCTTAACTTGCTGAATTAACTCTTCACTAGGGCTAGCAACTATGATGTCATCCACATTTACCAATAAGGCAATGAATGACTGTCCTGACCCTTTTGTGAATAGACTGTGGTCATGTTTGGATTGAATGAATCCTTGACCCTCCAATGATTCAGTCAACTTGCAATTCCATTGTCTGTTGGCTTGTTTGAGGCCATATAATGATTTGGTAAGTTTGCAAACTTGGTTTGGTTTAGTTGCTGCACAACCTGGGGGTAACTGCATGTATACTTCTTCATGTAGATCTCTATGTAGAAAGGCAGTGTTGACATCCAGCTTTATGTAGATGCCAATTATTGGTTGCTTCTACTACAAGTAAGGTTCTGACAGTAGTGATCTTGACAATAGGGGAAAAGGTTTCTTGATAATCAATCCCATATGTTTGAGTGTAGCCTTTTGCTACAGTCTAGCTTTGTATCTCTCTACTGGTCCATCAGGATTGTGTTTGATTTTGTACACCCATTTTCACCTTATAGGTTTCTTCCCTGAGGGCAGATCAACTATCTCCCATGTGTGAGTCTTTTGTAAAGCTTCAATTTCTTTGTTCATTGCCTCATTCCATTCATCATGCTTGATATATTGATTGTAGGTCTTAGGCTCTTTAACAACATCAATAGCATTAATGAATCTGACATAGTCTGCTGAGAGGTTATCCGGACTCATGACTGCACTCAGCAGATGTGGAGTCTGTTGAACATTATGAGCACCCCCTTGATAAAAGGTTGGTGATTTCTTTGTTCTTGTGGACCTTCTTAGTTGTGTGGGTTCAGGTGCCTGATTTACTGGTGCATGCCTTTCATTGGATGTTTTAGCTGCTGCTGATCCCATTGCTGGTTGGTCTCGTCGATTCGGTCGACGTCATCAAAAGTGTCCATTACTGGAAAAGGAACATGCATGTCAACAAGATATCTAGGCATTCCCAACACATGTTGAAAGAGAGGAAAATAAGTCTCATGGAATTGAGTATTTCTAACAACAAAGATATCTTTGTTGGTAATGTCTAAGAGAATAGCACCCTTAGATGTAGTTGAATTCCCAAGATGTACACATGTCCTACATCTTGAGTCAAATTTGTCCTATACTACTGAAATGTGCATAAAAAAACTAAGCAACCAAAAATTTAAACACAGAATAGTCTAGTTTGGTGCCATAAAGCACTTCATGTGAGTGCTTTCCTTCAACAGTGGTGTAGGTGTGGCATTAATCAACTTTACAAGCATGCAAAAGACAAAAACCCCAATATTCAATGGGTAGATTACTCTGGAACCTTAAACCTCTTGCAACATCCAGCAAATGCTGATGTTTTCTTTCAACAATACCATTTTGCTCAGGTGTACTGACACAAGATGTCTGATGTATGATACCCTGCTGAGCATAAAAGTCAGTAAGTTGAAATTATGCACCATTGTCAGATCTAATTACTTTAAGAAATTGAGCAGAAACAAATTTAACAAAATCTTTAACAAGGCCAGAGGCTTTAGATTTAAGCCTCATAAGAAAAACCCAAGTAAATCTAGAAAAATCATCTACAACAGTAAGAAAATATTGTTGTCCATTTACAGTATGTTGTCTCAGAGGACCCCAAATATCCATATGAACAAGGTCAAAAGTAGCATTTACAGCAGTTGTACTTAAAGAAAAAGGATTTTTTTCAGTTTAGCCATAGGACAGACATAACAAAGATCATGATTACAAAATTTGACATCACTAGACTGAATTGATGACTTGCAGTCTTTTGTCTAGAAGTGTCCAAGTCTGTAGTGCCCTAAAAGTGCATCATCTAAACTATCAGATAGAGTGTGATTTTCTATAGCATTGGTAACAGAAAGTCTTATTGGTTGGTCCATGACATAGAGTCCTCTTTGTAACTCAGCTGAACCAATCACTTTCTTGTTCTTGTCTTGCAAAACACACTTGTTAGCAGAAAATACAGCTGCACCTTTTGTATGATTAATAAAAAAAGGTAAAGATAAAAGGTTGTACTTAAAACCAGGAATGCAAAACACATCATGTAGGACCAGTTGAGTGTTAATCCTCACTTGTCCTATATGTGTGGCAGAGATATTATTTCCATTAGGTAATCCCATTTTTATACCAGAAGATGGTTTGGGATTGCTTAATAGATCTAATGATCCTACAATGTGATATGTGGCACCGTAGTCCAAGATCCATTGTATTGATCTTACTAAATTTAGGTCACCTATTCCTGTAGCTAGTGAATAGTGTGCAACAACATCAGCGGGTTGGCTAACATCAAATCCATGCATGTCTAGGAGGATCATTCAGCAAAGCCATCAACTTGTCAAGTTGTTGTGCAATAAGATTTGGAAACCCTGGTCCAGCAGACCTGGTTGGTGCCTCATCTTCTTCTACTGATTGTTCCTCTTCTACCATATTGGCTCTTTTGACTTGAAACCAGGGGGAAAGCCATGCTTCTTGTAACAAGTCTCCTTAGTATGACCACTGAACCCACATAAACTACATTGCATCTTTTTGGGATTTTTAGGCCTGGGATTTGCAGCAGAGTTAGGTCTACTGACAATCTATTTTGTCCCTGTCCATTCTTCTGTGACAAGAGAACCATGGAATCTTGATTCTTGGCCTTGTTAGCCACATACAACTTTTGTCTTTCAAACTTGATTGCCATTGCAAAGGCATCATGAATTTCTAGAAAGGGCACCATCAACATTGCCTGTGAGATCATTGGCTCAAATTCATCCCTCAATCCTTTGAGGAATTTCATGACATGTTCAACCTCTATATGATCCATCAGATTGCTGATTGCATTGCAGTGACATTGTGGATCACAGGAACAGAATGTTACAGGCCTGATGGTGTTGATTTCTTTTCAAAGAATCATCAATTTTGTGAAATACTGATTGACAGAATCAGTGCCTTGTTTCAGTAGATGCATTTCTTCAAGAATATCTAAAAGTCTTAATGCATCAACATTTGAAAATCTTGCAGCAAGATTCTTCCAAACCGCATGTGCATTTTTTAAGTACATCAAACTTTGTGCAATGATGTTTTCAACAGAATTCAAGATCCATGATCTCACCATTGTATCACATTGCCTCCATGCATGGAAGTCGGATGAATCTGCTTCTGGCCTTTTAATTATGCCATCTACGAAGCCAATTTTATTCTTGGTGATCAACACCATCTTCATGGACATTTTCCAGGGATTGTCATTATTTCCATTCATCAATGGCTGTACAAGAACCAGAGAAGGATTCTCATTAGGATGAAAATAGAATGGACTGGAGGGACTTATTTCTTGTTTCTTAGCTGCAATGGCTATCAAGAACTCCAGAATTGATTCTCAAAATCAATGATGATAGTGGAAAAACGATCAAGAACTAATCAAAAACAGGAAAAAAGGATAACAATTTACTCTCAAGAAAATAAAAACTCGGAAAAAATGAAGAACACTCTCAAGTTTCTTCAAAAAACACAAGAAAGCTTTTAGAAATTCTCAAATTTCTGCTTGATACCATGATGAAGTTTGTAGAATTACAAACAAATAAAATGCGAAATTATTATTGATCAAGTAAAAGTTATAATGTTAATTACAATGCAGCTGATCATGGGGTATTTATAGCTTCATACACCTCATGAATCGGTCAGAAGTAAGTTACAAACGGTTATAACAAACTACAACAAAATAACCGCTTTCTAGTTTACATCGCATTGCAAGTGATCATCAGGATGCTAACTATCGGCAGGTTGTTGAGGCTTCCATACTGTGAGCATTTGGTTGGTGTCTTCATATCATCAGCAGCTTGTGCACTCAGTATTCCATTCAGCCTATATACTTAAACAAAAGAGTGGACCGATGAGTAGATACTCCAGCAGATGGATCGATCTCCAATGATGAGATCGGTGGTGTGATCTCTATCCCATGTGCAATGCCGGGTAGGAGCAGGCTGCTCAATTAGCTCAAAAGGTTGTTCACCATGGGGTTCACCATTTGCTAAGGTTTCAGCACCCATGGGTCTGTGTTTGTTGATAGGAGCCTCTGGAGTAGGAGTTTCAGGAATCTCCGGACTTACTTCATTTGTCGCCGGAGGAAGAAACTCAAACTCGGAATAATCTGTTAATTTATCCTTTTCTAATAGTTCATTAAGTCCTTCCACATTAATACACGCGTTAGTCATGGAATTTGATTCATTTAATGAGACATGTATATATTCACAAACGCGTCGTGAAACCGGATCATAGCATCTATATGCCCATCAGGTTTCGGAATAACCTATGAATATGCATTCGGTGGACTTCGATGCAAATTTATCCAAGTTTCCCTTATCATTTAAGACAAAACACTTAGACCCAAAAACATGGAAATAGTTTATTTTGGGTGGTCGGTTCCTAAGATCTCGTAGGGAGTCTTGTGCAAATTCTTTCAAATAGATAATCTGTTAATATTATAACAGGCACAAGAGACCGCTTCGGCCCTTAGGAAATGAGGCACATTTAATTCGTTTAGCATCGTTCATGCCGACTTCTGGAGAGAGTGATTTTTACGCTCAACAACCCCATTTTGTTGAGGTGTTTTAGGAGCAGAAAACTCATGTCGAATACCGGAGTATTCACAGAACTAAATGAGTTCCCTTCCTCTATCACTCCAAACAGTCACAACCGATATATCAAAAGTATTTTGTAAATGCTTCACCAGAGTTTCAAATGACGTAGCGATGTCACTCTTGTGAGTCAAGAGCAGGACCCATGTGTATCGGGAGTAATCATCTACAACTACGAGGTCATACGATTTCCTTCCAAGGCTTCAAACACGACTTGTGCCAAACAGATCGATACGCAAGAGTTCAAGTGTGCATCAAGTGGTGATATCATGTTTGGATTTGAAAGAAGTCTTTGTTTGTTTGCCTTTGATACAAGGCTAACAAACCTTGAAGTCCTTTAGAACAAGCTTTGGTAGTCCACGGATTAGATTTTGGCTAACCAATTTCTACAAGGTGGAAATACCAACGTGTTCTAAGTGTCGTTGCCAAAGATTAGCATTGTCATTCTCATAGACAAGATATTGGACAATCCGGAAGCTTATCTAGTTCGATAGTATAAATATTGTCCTCATGATGACCGGATAGAAGAAACTTGCCAGACATATCTTTTATCTTACATGTCTTTTTGTTGAATGTAATCTTTATATCAAAATCAATAAGTTGGGATATGCTTAAAAGATTACGAGTTAGGTTGTCTACAAAATACATGTTGTTTATGATAAGTGATTTAGAGTTACCGATGGATCCTTCACCAAGGATCCTTCCTTTAGACCTATCACCGAAAGTGACAGAGCGTCCTTTGGATTTCGGTTCTTAACATCGAAAAAATGTGAAGTTTCCAGTCATGTGAATAGATCAACCTCTATCTAGCATCCATTTGTTTGGATTCTTCATGGTCTCGGTTTAGGGTGATCCTGCAACCAAAGAGTAGTTGAGGTCCCCTTTAGTCTTTTGGGTCCTTAGGGGTTATTATTGGTGGAATCCTTCCTCACCCATACTTGTCTAACTTTGGGTTCCCATATCTTCTTAACCTTGGGTTTATGTGCAGGTCTATATCTATAAGAACTAGATGGGTGTTCATAAAAGCCAAAGTAAGATCCATATGAATAGTGGGATGGTCATAGTGATATTGTGGTTGAAAATTGTTATGTGAGTTATAAGACACACAAGGTTTAACCAAGGTGTAGTTAGGTTCTTGATGTATCCCATAATCATGGTGCATACGTGGAGCATAGTTCATTTGACGAGAGGTAGTATGTCGATTCGGATTCCTTGAGTACCTCTGGTCATACATATATGCATGAGTGGGTGCTTTCGTGTGTTGTTTGAAAAATATTTTGGGGGAAAGGGGTTTGATTTTATTTAAGGCAATTGACCTTGGTTCCAAGATCTTTTATTTGAGCTTTAAGTCTTTGAGAATAGTCTCATTGTAAGAAGTCTCATACCCACTGACTATAGGCCCTTTATCTAACCCTTGAATGGTTTTCTTGAGTGTACGTAATAGACTCAGCCTGAAGAGAAGCATTTTCCAACTCAAGATCTTTGAACTTTAGCTCAAGTGTACTTAGAGAGTTAATCAATTGGAGGATTTGATCCTCATTTTGAAAAATAATTTCTTGTAGATGTTCATTTTTACCTTTGATGTGTGAATTTTCGATAGCCGGTTTTTCATTTAATTCATATAGTTCATCATTGTGAACGATGGATTAGACAGAATCTCATACATGTCATTGGTTGTCTAATAATATGCCATAAGAGCAACATTTGCTTTCTCACTCTTTTCAGATCCAGAATTTGTTGTGTCGTTGTCTGAACTATAAGACCATGTGGCCAAAACAAGTTTGCTTTTCTTTTATTTTCAAATGCTTGGTTTTGACTTCTTATGAGTTTTAGATTTATGAATTGGACAATCACTTACAATATGACCTTTTTGGTTACAATCAAAGAAACTAATGTCGGATTCCCCCATGGCTTTTCCTTTGCTTTTGGAAAAGATTTTGATCCTTTATTGAACTTCAAAAATTTCTTGAAGTTGCAGACCATAAGTGCGTGATCTTTATTATCACTCTCACTTATGGTGGTCTCCATTTTTATAGGTTGGGACTTATCTTTGAAAGCTACTCCTTTGGTCTCAGGCTTTGCTTACTTGCGTAAGGACATCATGCTCTCATGCACAAGCAAAAAGCCAATTAATTCATCCCTTTTAAGTGTGCTCAGATCCTTAGCCTGTTGTACATCCGTAACCATGACATCCCATTCTTTGGGCAGGCCTCTACGGATATTTTGCACAATCTTTTTGGACTTAAAGGTTTTACCTAGTGCAGATAGTGTTGTGATAATATTAGTGAATCTGGTATCCATGTCACTGATTGTGTCATTTGAATCCATCCTAAATGATTCATATGCAAACATGAGTTGGTTTATTTTATTGTCCTTAACTTGATTACTACCCTCATGACACATTTGGAGATGATCCCACATTTCCTTAGGGTTCTTAAATTCTAAAACATATTTTCCCTCAGCTGGACTTAGTGCATTAACAAGAATAGCAGTAGCTTTAGAGTTGAGGGTCATATTTCGATAATCCTCATCATCTAACTCTTCTCTTTCCTTCTCAACTTGCACAATCCCACCCTCATCTCTACATTCCTTAGCAGGGACAAAAGGTCTATCCACTATAATGAACCATAGACGGATGTCCATTTCCTCTACATGGAGTTGCATTGCCCTCTTCCATTGAATATACCCAGTACCATCGAAGTAGGGAGGTCATACCAAGGATAAGCCCCCTCATGGTGGTGCCTGGTAATAGTTCATGGAATCCATGTAATTAAATCTAGGTGTTTAATGAGAATGAGATGCAATACAATGTATGTCAATGCACTTATAACTAATGTAGTGTTACAATGCAAAATTACAATGCATTTCTTAGAAGGATTCAAATAAGATGTGTCAAGAATCTCATATTCGATATTGTGTTTGTGAGTGGTGTGTGGATAGCGTTAAAACTTAATCGTTTGCAAAAATAAAACCATGGTCAAAATGAGTGGTTGAACCTAATGTTCACACAGAACGACAACTTAGCAGTTTTAAATGTAAAACAGAAATAGAGATGTAACACGTGCAGATGGTACAGATCAGTAGCAGTTACCCAATACTACACATAATACAAGCGGTAGCTATAAACACGAAATCACAAGACAGATATGCAGTACTTAGCACAAAATCAGGTTATAGCAGATAAGCATATAGCAGGTTTTCAACACATCAATTCAGCAGGCAGAACTTAGTGATAAAACAAAAGGCTAAATATCAGAATTTAATTCACAAGAAACCAAGCTATGATACCACTTTTTGGATCGAGTTATGCGCAATATGTATCCTATAGGTGGGGTGAATAGGATACTATGTCTTTTTAAATTTTATTAAGCCTTTTTCATAGTTTAAATCACTTAACCTATTATTGATAATAAAATAGGCGGAAGATCAAGCTAGAATCAACGTTTATAGATTTAGGTTCTTGTGAAAGTAAAAACTTAGAGAATTAACGAGTTAATTCCTAATCAGTTTAACAATAAGTGTGTTTCTATCTGGATTTCCAGAAAAAACAAATAGGTTGATTTTAGTTGTTAATCTAAACAAACAATCCTATGTGTCAAGTACAAACACACACAGATTCACTAGATACTTTTAGTTTAGAAATTACAATAGTTAAATAATGAGATACAAGAAGAGACGGTATTCTGACTTGTCACTCTTTTAGTTTACACTGTAGTGAAAAAACCTTAACCACTACAGATTCAATCACAGTTCGGTTACTAAAAGATGACACAACAAAATAATACAACTTCCGTATTTATTCTAACAAAATCAAAAATCAAAGGAGGGGTTGATAAATGTAATTTGAAAGAAAGAAATAAAAGACATGAACTTACTGACAATGAACCACCCGGGTTCAGGTTGTGAAAGAGCGGTGCACTTTTACCAGAAACGAAGCAAGGAGAAATCCAAATACAATCCAGTTCTAGAAGCAATCCGCACAACCAGTTACTATCTCAGACTCAGTTAAGAGTGTAAGATAGAACTCAGACTTGCCTACTTTGAATCAAGAAAACATATGAGCAAGTAATTCGGCAAACACTTACAAAATACAATGATGTTTTTAGTATTGAGAAAATGTTTGATCAACTTAATTGGCTTGATCAAATTAGTATCAATGGGATTATATAGCCAAGTAATGGACAAAGTCATTACTCAGCTTCGGGTAATGCATTGGATGGGTGAGTAGTAAATGCAGTAAATGCAATGAGAGATACAATGCATAGGAGACTGTTGAGCTTAAACCATTTAATGCCATTTTTTGAAATTTGGCTGATTGTTTTATTTGATCAAAATAAGTCTGTTTGAAAACAGCAAAAGAAAGACTATGTATATTCCAATGCACAATTAATGCAGTATTTCAAAAGACCCAAAATTTAATCAATTTTAATTTCGAAATAGTCTGGACTAAAATATTATGAATTATAAATTGTGTGCAATATCCTAAAATGATATATCTTATAATATGAAGATGCTGACATCTAATATGAGGTTTAGGTTGAATAATCCTATTGTGGCAAATGCAAAATAAAGTTGATTATATGAATAACTGGTTAATTATTTACCCAAATAATAAACTTGTATATGACTCGGATATAGAGATAAACCCGAATCACATACCCGAGAGGCACAATCTGACCCAATTTATTCTTCATAATCATCAATGTGATGAGTATTGAGACTCAGAATTAATTTTAGAGGTATATCTTCATATTTGACAAAAATCAAATCAGACCTGTATGTTTGAATCATGAACCCACTGGTTTCATCAAACATTCTTCAAGAACAACATATGGTTTTATAGAAAGGCTCAATGATAACAAAACCATATACATGTTCAGGGACAAAAATCATAAATCACCAGTTAAAACATGATTTCTGTAAATGCAAGACTCGTATAAGTATGGTACAAAAACAGACAGAATTTATAACATACTTATATCTTTCAGATTGACTCATTCCTTAATAAAAAATGTAAGTGAGATTTCACAAATAAATCAGAGAGAGATGTAGAAGATATAAGAATATGAGTATCATACCAGTGCTTACCATTTCCGATTTAGGTCAGACTTAAGCTCAGAGGTATTGCATGTTCATTAGACGAGAGAGGACATCCACCGGGCTTCATTAAGTGTCAAAAGGTCATACCTTTTTCTCGATCTATTTCTCAGGACTTCGATTCAGTTATAAAACATCCATGGGATGATACCAGGTGAAGTTACCATGCCTTCGAAAAGATTTACGAGACTGCATCTTCGGGATATGGCAACAAATTGGACTGTGAGAGCGAAAACATCATTATCGGAATGGAGACATGTTTATAATGTTAATCGAGAAGATGATACGGGCTTCATTGAAGAGGCAATCTTCTCAACAGATGCATTTATTGAGGTGTACAAACTTAGAAGAACGGAGGAGATAGTCATCGGGTTAAGTTTCCAATTTAGGGTTAGAAGAGGAGAGAGTTTCAGAAACTGAGAGATGAAGGAGGCGGAAAAATTGAGAGTGAGTCTAGGGTTTTTGAATATATAGGGTAGGTAAATAATGTAAATTGGCCGGGTATTATGTGAGTGAAATAATGAATGGGCTGAGTTTTAATACACTAGAATGCAGAGCCCAAATTATGTGTGTTACTTATATACCACCATATCATATAAAATGGTGATGATAAAATATATTATACACACATATAGTTTTAATCATCTATGGTGTGTTTCAGGGTACCTGCAAAATAAGTAAATGCCTTTGTATGCCATAAGACTTCTTGGCAGGTGATAGGGAGATCCCAACTTCCGGGTCGGACCCGGGGTCCATGCCGCCCCAGTGTCTGTCGGATCCTTATGAGATCGGCCGCACACCCCCGGAGCATGAAGGCCGGCCTCAACCAGGGCAACCTGTGGGTACGGGGTTTAGTCTTGAATCCGGAGCCACCATGTTTTATCTGTGGATCGAGCCTTCACCGTATATCCGCTCCCATTATGTCCTTTACCGTAATTATCTTGTATTATGTAAACAACTTCCCTATAAATAGGGCCATATGTGACCTCTCTAAGAGGACGAGTTTTTATGAATAAAAGAGAAGGCAAAGCCAAATTCTCCTATTCTCTCCATCGGTAGTACGGCACCACCACTTGTATACATAGCTCCATCATGAGCCACCATCGTTGACATCACCAAAATAGCCAGATATCCACCATTACACCACCGCTGAACACCCGGGATAATCTCGATGTTATCAGTTGCCTCCGTTCCTGGGAAAGAGAGGTTTTTAGCCTACCTCCGGCGTACGGCTCATCTACAATCTACAAGACTCACGGCGACCACGGGGAAAATTCTTCTTCTCCAAGTCACCCTCAAAATTTTTCAGCAAAAAGCTTCCAGCTCTCGCACAGCTACATTAACATCATCAACTCAGCATCAAAATAACATCACAACAAGGTAACCTCCTCGGCTTCCTGTTCAAAATCACGAGTTTACGTTTGAATCATCACCTTTCTCGTGATTTTTGCACAAAAAAGTTCGCCGGAGTTGGCATCGTACGTTTCCTTGCCGGAAACTGCGCTTCATAGCTTTCGTTTTAAGTCTTTGGTGGTTATACATTCACGGAGAAAGTTAGACATGCCTAAAGCTGTTAACCATGCTATTAGGAACAACATGCTCGACACTTTAACGTTAAGAAAGGGGCCTGAGTTCACGCTGATCGTCACGCTGAACGCAACGCTGTCTTAATATTCGTTACATGCTTGCCTGAGCCCCCGAATATCATGTTAGGATAAGGATTTGTATACTACATTGTATCATCCTCTTTGGATCTGGATAAAAGATGCAGCAGAATCAATAGGATATTGGAGTTTTTGGGACTTCACGCTTGAGAAATCGCAGTTGTTCCCCGAATTCTGACGTCCGTACACCAGCTCTGGCGATAAATCCACTCGATATTTTGTTATCAGCAAATATCCCCGACACGCCGCCCAAGTAATCATCGGACAGTACAGGGTTGGTGAGTGTCAGAGTAGTTGGGAGTCAGAGTACTATTTGACTTTTCGCACAAGCACCCAATCAGAATTTGACAGATGGCAGGGACCAAAGAGAAAGTCCACGTTCCACCAACTCCAGGGAAGGGATCCGCAAGGGACCTCACCGCTATAATGGAGCGGACCCCACAATGGAAAACCCCACCGCAGAATGGGACAACACGCAAGCAGGGACTGATGCCAGAAATATAATAAACTGGAGAAGGTCCAATTCTGGGGACGACATAGGGAACTCGGCATCGGTTCGCTCCGCTCCAGCATGTGGAAAAAACACAGCGGGGACCTCGAAACAGCGTAAAGGTAAAGAGCTGCTCATGGAGAAAATCCCAGGAATAGAGGAGACCACAGAGGCAAAGACTCCTGAGGCAAAGGCGGCTCTAGCATACACGGAGTATGTGAAACAAATATACACGGCGAATCTACGTCTGGCCGCGTGTAACTTACCTCTCATAACCATCGACGAACAGATCCGCCTTCCACCTAAGCCCAAGAGAATAGTCCCCCCAAGAGGGCAATAGGCTCCCACATGCGAACCAACGAGAATAGAAATGGAAGGAAGTGAATACTCGTCGGCAGGGCAAAAAAGGAAACATATGCCTGAGAAAAGCGGCGAAAAAGTGTCGGCCCTAGAACGGTTATGTCGCCTGGAAAATAAAGCTTTGCATTAGCGGTTAGGCCCCTCACCGTCCGAGAAAAAAGCCACACTGCCCCGTGAGGGTAGGGACCCCGGGGATGCACGGCTCATCATAGATAAGAAAAGAGCAGAGCAGGACATGGAGTCGGCATACTATGCAGACTCAGACGACGTCATCAAAAGAAAAATGATACCCGTTAGGAACGTCGTGCCAGCAGGGGATGACCGAATGGAAAAAATGGAAAGAGAAATTTCAGAGCTGAAAAAGCCCAAACCAGCCGGGAAACCTGAGCCGACTCAAGGAATTGATGTTCTCGCGGACGAAATACTAGAATCACTACCCTTTAGAGGTGTACAATAATCACAATACGTCTACTATAAGGGAACCACATACCCGCTGGAATGGATAGCCGCATTCCAGAGCCGAACACTCCTGGCCACCTCAAATAAGTCGGCATGGTGTGTAGCGTTCGTAGGAAGCATGCAGGAAAGAGCCACTGCCTGGCTCCGAAGCTTGCCTCGCGGCTCAATAAAAAATTGGGAGGAACTGAGGACAAAATTTCTAAAGGAATTCGAAACGGCAGAGCGACCTAAGAAAACCATCGAGGATTTATACAAAATACGTCAAGGAGATGGGGAATCCTATAAAAGCTACTATGATCGGTTCGTTAAAGTGTACGAGCAGACGAAGAGCCTACCCGAGAATGAGGTTCAGAGGGGTTTCCTAAATGGTATCGCCAAAGGGGCAAAGAAAACACACTTCGCCATGAACCCCCCTTGAATTTGCGCGATCTTCTCAATCAAGCCCGAATCTTCAGACTGACAGAAGCAGTTCCCTCATTCTCCGGAAAAGGAATAAATCAGAATGAATCCATACATTCGAGGGAGGAAAAAAGGGAGGAACCCAAGGAATATCGGAAAGACGATCGAAAGAGAGGAAAAATCGAGATAGGGAGGTCAAAAAACGGATCAAGTTTGACAAGTCCGACTTCGTCCCCATCAATGCGAGTCTATCTGAAATACTGTTCGAGATCAAAGATAAGGTTGAGCGGCCGAGACCTATAAGGTCCGATCCCAGTTCAAGAGATGATACAAGGTACTGCGATTTTCATGAAGATCACGGTCACCTCACCGACGAATGCTTCACCCTGAGAAGGATCATCTACAAAATGATAAGAAACGGAGAGTTAGACAAGTACAAGAAAAATGGTGGCGGAGGCAAAGATGACAGGGGACCTCGAAGATACCGAAATGAAATTAAGGTGATCATAGAGGAATTCCCCAGCAACCACCTGATTAAAAGTCAAATCAATGCGATCAATGTCAGGGGGAGAGAGAAACCAGTTATTTTAGCTCCGGATGAACATGCGATATCGTTCACTAAAAGTGAGCTAACAGGCCCACCCGGGGCGATGGAGCTACCAATAGTGATACAAGTCGGAATCAACGATTTTGGGGTCAATCGGGTACTCCTGGACACTGGGGCCGCATGCGACATCATCTACCTAGAAACGTTGAAACATCTAAAAATCGGTATATCCAAACTAAAGCCTTATCTGAGAATGTTGGAAGGATTCTCCAATGACAAAGTATCTGTTCTGGGCGTCATCAACTTGGAAGTGGAGATTGGCGATTACTCGCCGTATCGCAAAGAAAAAATCGATTTCCTGGTGGTCGATCTACACTCCCATTATACGGCGATCCTTGGAGTCCCCTCTCAACGAAAATTTCAAATGACTGTTTCAATTCCCCATTAGAGGGCAAAGTTCTACACTGATGAAGGGATCGGACTGGCCATCAGTAGGCCACAAACTCTGCTGAATCATGTCACCATAAATTGAAGCGATTACCCCACTAGGGGAATAGGCAAAAGGCCCCAAGGGGAGGCACCTGAATCAGCTTCGAGACGGATCCGCATTGAACCCAAAGCTGTCATTTTGCGACACCCTTCAGGTCAGAGATGAGTCAGACTTCACCGCCGAAGACAAGCTGGTTGAAGTGATTGTTAATGAAAAGTATCCTTATCAGAAGGTAAAGGTGGGCGCACAAATGGACGAGAAAGAAAGGAAAAATTGATCATGCTGTTGAGAAAAAACTTGGACACATTCGCCTGGGTAGTGACAGATATGAGAGGTGTGGAGCCCGAAATAGCGCTACACCAATTGAATATGGATCCTAAATTCAATCCCATACAGCAGAAAGAACGACAGTTCTCCAAAGAAAAGGAAGATGCCATCAAAGTCGAGGTAAACAAGCTAATAGAGGCCGGAATCATTCGAGAACTTCAATACCCGACCTGGCTGGCCAATGTGACCTAGAATTGACAGAATGGTCGACCGGATAGCCGGCTTTGAAATGTTGAGTGTCTTGGACGCGTACTCAGGGTACCACCAAGTAATGATGTCCGAAAGAGAGAAAGAGTTGACGGCTTTCCGAGCCGCGGGTGGAATGTATTACTACGAGATGATGCCGTTTGGCCTAAAGAATGCTGGGTCTACATACCAAAGGATGGTTAATAAAGTGTTCGGCTGCCAAATTTGCAAGAACATGGAAGCTTACATCGATGACATGGTAGTCAAATCCGTCAGCGCCGACCATCTGGCCGACCTTCAAGAAACTTTCGATAATGTCAAGGCACATTCTATGAAGCCGAACCCTGCAAAATGCACCTTCGGAGTCCAAGCCGGAAAGGTCCTAGGTTTCATGGTAACTCAGAGAGGGATAGAGGTGAATCCTGAGAAGATTCAGGCTCTGGCCAACATGGAGGAGCCAAGATGTGTGAAAGAAGTTCAAAGGTTAAATGGAAGAATCATCGCCTTGGGGAGATTTGTCTCTAGATCTGCAGATAAATGTCTCCCGTTCTTTAAAATCCTCAAGGGAAACAAAACCTTTGAGTGGATAGAATAATGCTCTCAGGCCTTCAAAGCCGTCAAAGAATATCTGGCAAGCCCTCCGCTGTTAGTCAGCCCAGTGTTAGGGGATGAGCTCTTTTTGTACCTGGCTGCTTCGGACCTGGCCGTCGCAGCTATTCTTGTCAAGGAGGATGGGACCCTTCAAAAACCCATTTATTATGTTTCAAAGGCCCTCAGTCCCGTTGAGAGCCATTATCTTAATGCAGAAAAATTAGCTTACTCGCTTGTTGTCGCCGCCCGAAAACTCAGGGCTTGTTTTTCTTCGCACACGATTGTGGTCCGGACAAATAGTCCACTACAACAGTTACTTCACAAGCCGGACCTCTCAGGTCGAATGCTACGATGGGCCATATAGTGGACTGAATTCGACATTCGATATGAGCCCAAGAAGGCTATCAAGGCCCAGGCCCTAGCAGACTTCATAGTCAAAACGAGTTTTAATGAGGAAGGGACCACCGGACAGCCTAGTTCGTCGAGCGTTGACAAATCAAACACCCCAGTTGAGGTCGAGCCGAACAGACCGACCCTCTGCTGGAAAATGTACGTCGACGGGGCCGCGAGCCGAAATGGTTGTGGAGCTGGGATAATACTCTTGGAGCCGGGCTCATCCGAAGAGATTGAGAAAGCCTTAAGGTTAAACTTCACCGCCTCCAACAACCAGGCCGAATATGAAGCGGTCACAGCCGGCCTGGAGTTAGCAAAATCTGTGAACGCCGAGAGCCTAGAGGTGTTCTACGACTCAAAAGTGATAGTGTGCCAGATTAATGGCACGTTCGAAGAGAGAGATGAAGTACTCAAAAAGTACCTCAACCTTGTCAAAAAACTATGGAGCAGCTTCAAGTACTGTGAATTCAAGAGCCTACCGAGGGAGCTGAACGAGCGGGCAGATTATTTATCCAAGTTGATATCAAAAGACGAGTTCAGCGATCCCGCTGTCATGTTCAAATATCTGGAAGAGCCCGTCGTTTGTCGGGCTGAAATCATGAATATTCAGACACCGACATCATCCTGGATAGACGAAATAAGGGCATACATAGAAAGTGGGACTCTGCCAGAAGATGCCAAAGAGGCCCAAGCACTAAGGAAAAGGGCGGCACGATATACAATCCTCAACGGTGTTCTATACCGAAGGTCATTCTCGAAACCTTTACAACGGTGTGTGCGGCCATAGGAGGTGCAAGGAGTACTCGCAGAATTGAACGAGGGAGTATGTGGCGGCCACCCCTCCAGTCGCACCCTGGCGCAAAAGGTGTTATTAGCAAGGTACTACTGGCCGAAGCTGGCGGAAGACACCGAAAGATACGCTAAGAGCTGTGGCAAATGCCAGTGCTTCGCCAGTATCCCGAGACTACCTTCAGTAGAGCAGAGCATAGTCGCTGCAGCTTGGCCTTTTGATATGTGGGCCATTGACCTCATCGGTCCGCTCAAAAAGGGCAGATCAAGATGCGAATACGTGGTCGTCGCTGTGGATTACTTTACGAAATGGATTGAGGCAAAGGCACTTGTGAAAATTTGTGCCAGAGATATCATATATTTCCTACTCGACCAAGTCTGGACTCGATTCGGAGTGCCGCGAGCTATCGTGTCCGAATATGGCCCACAATTCAGGGATGAGTTCGACGACTTTTGTAAAGAGCATAATGTCAAACACTGGTAGTCTTCGGTGTGCTACCCCCAAGGAAACGGTCAGGCGGAGAATGCCAAAAAGCAAGTGTTAAAACTGCTAAAAAAGAGCCTAGACGATAAGGTCGGCAAATGGGTGGACTACCTGCCCGAAACCCTCTGGGCTCTCCGGACAACTCGAAAGGCAACAACGGGGGAGACCCTATTCTCGCTAACATACGGCTCGGAAGCAATGGCACCCGTAGAGATGACACTCCCAAGTATCAGGGTCTCACACTTTGACGAGGCCGGCAACGTGATTAACCGACAGGTCGAATTAGATCTGGCCGAAGAAAAATGTTTAAAGACCCGAGCCCAACTAGTTAATTATAAACAAGCCGCTAAAAGATACCATGATCGGCGTATCCGAGACCACTCGTTTCCGGTGGGAGATTTTGTCCTGTGAAAGAGGTAGGCTACGGGCCAAAAGACAGACAAAGGAAAGTTGGTTGAAAACTGGGAAGGTCCTTGGCATGTGTCAAAGATTGTCAAAAAGGGGACCTACGTTCTCAGACATAAAGAGGGTCGCGAGTTCAATAGGCCATGGCATGTCGACAATCTGAAAAAATATTACATGTAAGATCAATAGCCTCAGCTCGTTTTTTTGTTAAAAGCATTGTTAATATAAAGGCATCAAGGCTCTTTCTTTCTTTTGGTTATTATCAACGAATTCCGTCTCCGACAAGCAAAGCCTGTCCGACACAGAAGGGGGCGAAGTGAACACGGTTAGAAACTAAAAATAAAAATTCATTGAGAAGAAATTTTTACAAGAGGAAAATTTCCCCAAAAAAAAAAAAACTACTCCTCACGCATTCGGAGCTGGAGGCGCAATGTATACATCAGTGGCGGGCACACCGGCATATCAAGGCTCCGAATACACATATTGGAGATCATCCAAGAAAATGGCATAACCAGACCTCCATCCCTCAATCGGGCGAACTTGATCGCCTCTTGGTGGATCAAGCGACCCCAGTTAATGGTCACCTCCGGCACCGAAAGAGCGTGAAGAACAAACGCCTCAGGTTCAGTGACCACCTTAGGATCGGGCATGCAAAAAACCCGAGTATTCAAGAAATGCTTCCACTCCCTCTCCGGACGATTGAGCATGTGGATCTTGACCTCCATATCATCCACCCACTCGTTTCGCAGTAGAGACTGAAATGCCTCAGCATGAGTGCCAAAGTAATTGATCGGATCTTCAAGATCCCAAGTGACGTCATAATCCTCAACAGGATTAGGAAGGCCGTAAAATTCATTGATGGCGGTCGGAGTAAAGTTCACCACCACTCCACGAACAACAACGGTGGTGGTAAGCTCAGCATTGTTATCCGCTGAAAAGGCGGAGTAGAATTCACGCACTCGGGTCAGGTTATACTCCCCAACCGGAGGAGCTACGAGGCCTGCCCAACCATTTGCAAGAATTCTAGCCCGGTGGCCTGGCCCAACACGTTCCAGGTTCAACCCTGTCTCTTGCATAAGAGCACAATTGCTGAAAAAAAAGTCAGGAAGTTGCGCTTGGCCCTTTGAGAGGCAGCCAGGCGAAAACACACTGAAAGTCCCTCATCTAAGGCAGGATCAATGACAGTAGAGTCTTGGCTGGAATGCTCAGATGAAGAAGACAAAGAAAAGCAGAAAGTTTAAAGATTTACTTTTAAAGTAAAGGAAAAGCTTCAGAAAATGGCAAATGGGGAAGAAGGAGAAAGACTCCTTTTATAGGCCAAAAAACTAAAGAGGCGGGAAGATAAGGGGTCATGTACGTTTAAATTCGGACGCCAACCCCTACTTTAATGAGGCCGACGATTCGAAAAGAACAGTCAACAATGCACCGGTTTGGCCAACAGTAACAAGAATTCACGATCTCCGAAAAATCGGTTAAACTTCGTCGGATCCGACCAACACTGCAGATTCCGACAAATCTCAGTTATTTCAGCGAGCCTGAGAATCTAAATGACTTCGACCTCTCCAAAAGTATGAGGCAGCAAAAATAAAGCAAACACGATGCATAAAGAATTTTTTTATTATAATGAAGACCTACAAGGCCGATTATTTACAAGATACGATGAAAAGAAAGTCTAAACTCAATTAGCATCGGAATCCATCGACGTGTCCGAATCAATACGGGCGAACTCGGCGTTGGCACGGGGTGGCACAAGAACATCATCACTAGACGCAGGCATCCCCGGAGCACCAACGCACAAGTGCGAGATCAACCTGGGAAAGGGGATGGGCCCATGGAGGTCTGTCTGGGCAGCAAATGTAATTATAGAGCGGTAGCCCCCAATCGATGCGCACTCCCTCACCTCCCTCCAGGATCGCATAAAGAAGATGGGATTCAGCCTCAGAAATCTCCTCGGAGTCGAACGAAGGAAAAATCCTGGAGTTGATAAACCTCTTCCACTCCCGGTTAGCTTGGGACATCTCGGAAGCATAACCCTCGGGCAATGGATCCCAATCACCAGGAAGCAACCGCCTAAGTGCAACGGCCCCATAGACCCGTCTCCTCAATTCATCACCAAGACTCCAAACTGTCTCATAATGTGCGTAGGCCGTAGGGGAAGGTAAATGAAAGACATCATTAATGATCTCAAGGGAGAGGACAACATGAGCCCCCCCGGAGAGGAACGACGGCGGAGGAGACGTTGGGCAGAACTACCACTGATAATGCGGAATAGAACTCCTGCACGATAGTGGCATTGTACACTCTCCGGGGTGCCCCCAGAAAGTCAGACCACCCCCTCTGAATAGCACGTTGGCGTTGAGCATAGCTAATTTTCCAAAGGTTCAAACCCCTCTCGGGCAAAAAAGGAAGCTCATTTAAAATTGATAGAAAGTTGGCAATGGCTAGAGGGGAAGCTGTCTGAAAGAAAATAGAATCACCAAAGTTGGCCATGACTTCAGAAAAGCAGAGGTTTTAAGCCAGAGACAAACTTTGTTGGGGGAAAAAGAATTAGAACAGAGATATGTGGAAGAAAGGGGAAAATCCGTCCATTTATAGCACAAGATAAATGATCCAACGGAGGAAACAAGTCTGATCGGACGGCAAGGGCGAAGCGCTAGTTCAGATTTCGAAAAACGAAAAAACATTAACGCGGGAACAGTTACCTGAGCAGATTATTGTGCGCATGGTTTCCCAAGCGTCAGCAACAGGAAAATAATAATAGCTGGCCAAAGGTCGCAGCTTTATGACAAGACATGACAGAGGAAGTCGAACCGTCAAATTACGAATAGAAAAAGCATCGAAACTGCTGCGAATGTACCTGTTTCAAAAAATAGTCGGACACACACACAGCAGGGGGCCATACCAAAATTTTTCAGGCATTTATTTCAACCAAGCTCACAGCGACCTTGCCTGAAACAAGGGGCCGCACTTCGGAAATTTGCACCAAGCTAAAGTTCTATCTCGATTATTTTAGTGAGCTCGACGTCTAAATCGACCTCGCCAAAAGTAGAGGGCTGCAATCTCAAAATAATTTTGCAGCGGAGTATTGAACCAGGGAGACCTATTCATCTCGGTGACTTCGGACAGAGGAGCTGCCGAGCTCACCCACATGAGGGGCCCGCATATATACAATACATTAACAAAGCAAATGGATTTGGAAAAATGCAAGACAAGCAAAAATCAAGCATCATTCAAAAATACAAAGTTATCACAAAAAAGATAAATAGCCGGAGGGCCGGAGCCGAAAAGGTAAAGTCAGATTCAAAAATACAGCAAAAAACCAAAGTATAACGAGTCAAGATTGTTTGTCTAAAGGAGGAGTTTCGGTATGAGGCCCGGTCAGATTCAAAAACTTATCACACTCCTCCTGGGGACTCTTATCCTAGCCGACACTAATGGCGACGGCTCCCACAACAGCAGTGGAGGCCTCTGCCTCCTTCGCAGCAAGCTCGAGAGCTTCTTTCTCCATCTCCAACATCATAACACGAAGATTTCTCTCATTGACCGCAGGAGGATCCCAGAGTGGTTTACCGTGTGTTGGGAATACAGCACTCTGCCCGCCTATGAGCGTTCAACCCATGGCGCTGTGAAGGTGTGGTATAAGGAAATAAAGTAGCACCTTTACTAACACCAATTGGTTTTAGTACAACGGTAAGCGCTTGATCCTAAAAACGGTAGCGAGAGCGGGTCATGGGTTCGAATCCCGGCAACAGCATTCTGTGGTAAACCATGGTTGAGTGGGTAGCAGGTGCTGGGAGGGAGATTGTTGGGAATACAGCACTCTGCCCGCCTATGAGCGTTCAACCCATGGCGCTGTGAAGGTGTGGTATAAGGAAATAAAGTAGCACCTTTACTAACACCAATTGGTTTTAGTACAACGGTAAGCGCTTGATCCTAAAAACAAATTGTTGGTCCCTTGAAAAGGCTTTGGTTAAGTTTAGAGGGGGGGGGGTGAATAAACTTAACACTTAAAACTTTGGAGTTAACAAATTCTGCAATTTCAGCAGTCTGCTGATACTTCAGGAGTCTGCTGAGACTTCAGTAGCCTGCTGATAAACAGTAGTCTACTGATAGTTGAGTTTGCTGAATTTGTGCAGCGGAATTAAATCAAAATTAAGCCTTAATACTTGTTGTTAAATATGATACTAAGTATTAGATACTCAGTAGTGCAAGTGTGTGATTTCAGTTGCTAGATTCAGTAGGTTGATGAATGAAATAAACTAAGTGCAGAAAGTAAATGCTGAAAGTAAGTAGGTAGATTTTATAGTGGTTCCAGGTGGCGTAATCCTGTCAGTCCACTCTTCTCCTGTGATGTTGGAGGAAATTCACTAGAGATCTTTGATGTAGCTGTTACAAAGATTCCTAAGTTGTTTGTCCGTCACCAATAACTATGGTTTCACAAACTGAAAACTGGGAACAGGTAGGATTGCTTTGCTCCCGAGTCTTCCACTTGGTCCTTGAAGGGTAGGATTGCCTCTTCACCGGCTCCACCACAAACAACGATCTTTCACACCCAACGGATGCTTCATGTCTTTAGCGGGTTCTTTATAAAATAAAGATTGAATCAAGTAAATGATTCGGTTGCGTGCGAAAGCAGCTTGATTAGGATGATATAATCGAGCGGCTTGCGCCTTCAAGTGTTTAATCTTAATGTAGCTTGAATACAGAATGCACTTGAAGAAATTCTCTAGATCAGCAGCTTTATGCTCAGTAAGTTCACCAGGGTGTTTTTCAGCTCAGAATTATCTCATAAAGTTTATCCAAAATTCATCCTATTTTTCTGAGTTGAAAGTCCTCTATTTATAGGCACGAATGCATGTGACTTGTATTTGAAATTCAAATGTGACCGTTCCTTGTTTTTGTCCCATCTGATTTGCATTCTGTCACTATTCATAGGACTGACACTGTCAGAATTCCTTTTTGACAAGGTGCGATCCGTCCACCCCTTTGACTTGTATCCAATGGATAAAAATATAAATCATCCCAACGTCTTTTTAATCTCAGCCTTTCATTTCCTTGATAAGTCAGAGGTAGTTGGCTGTCCTTATCCATGTAATCTTCCAATAATCTTGAATTAATCGAGGTATTATATCGACAGGTTCATCGATCCGTTGTAACTATCGATCTGTCGAACATCATATTTCGTGTATAAAATATACCTAATGATTTCTCTTATCTAACTTATATTTGTGAAGTTAGATTACACCATTTTAATTATAACCAAGTTCCAAACATCATCCAACTTATGGAACTTAGACCTTCTACACAAGGTATATGTAATAAGTTTAGGTCATCACAGACTTGACTAAATTCTGATTCCATATCCTTGACTTTAAATACTAAGTTTGATCCCTTAGCCTTCATTTACTGAGTTTGAACCCTCAGCCTTCAGTCTTCAGTCTTCAGCAGGTTCAAGACTAGTCAACTGACCTATCTACCCTACTGACCTAGACCAGTTTGCTGATATCAATCAGCAGCCCTTTACAGTGCTTGTTTGATCAAACCTATTTATGAATCAAACTCTAATAAACCTATACATTTGATCTAGACATCTTTTTGACTTTGCACTATAACAGCTAGTATGGCACTCATCATCAAAACTAAGAAATAAGTCCAACAATTTCCCCCTTTTTGGTGATGATGCCACTACCCTCACCTAATCAGCAAAGCAAAAAGATTAAGACAAAAACAGAACAAGTATTCATCTTTCATTAAAATCATTTGTTCAAAGCTATTACAAACTAGATACAACAAAGATAAAGTAATGTGAGTATGATGATCTATTGTCTCTTTTCTCTTTCTTGTCTAGCCTTCTCAGCTTGCTCTTGATAGGCTCTGATCTGTTCTATCATATCCCTCATCCATTCATTTTCAATCAGTGTAAAATCAATGTAGGGATTAACTTGTTTCCACCGGTTCCAAGCTTCAGCGGGATAAGGTTTATCGATTCACTCGAAACCAAACTTCATATACGCTTCTTTAAACTCTTCAAGTGAATCCTTTGCTTTTGTGATAGGCAAGTTCCTATCACCTCTCGCCACTTCTTCCACTTCTTCCACTTCGTTGCTTGCCCTTAAGGCTTTAACCCTTGCTTCCCAAAATTTCAATCCCAAGAAAGAGTCCAGGTCCTTCATGAAACCCTTTGTTTTGATAAGGTTTCCTCCGTTGTAATACTCTTTCTTGTACTTGTCTAAGAAGATCATCGGTAAGTTGAACTCTGCCAGGTGCAGGTTGCCTAAAAGCATTAGTATCATCTTGCCATCTCTTCTGTGCAAAAAGTCTTGCAGCCTCCTTTGCTGCAGCTGATTGGCCATCTTCCCCCTTAGTGACATCATCAACAAAATGGGATATGAGGCCATGAATACCCTCCTGTGAGATTACCACTATGTTCAATTGATTTTCTATAGCTCCAGTTCTTGTATCAATTGAAGTAATCCTTGATTGCAAGGTCTCCTCCAGTCGGTTGATCCTTTCAGTAAGTTTGGGATCAGGCACAGCAAGTTGTTGTGCAGCGGCATGCTTAGTAGGTTCAGGTGTTGCAGCAAGGTTGTCGAGTTTCTGATGGATAGAAATAAGTTGATCTTTCAGAAATTTATCTTTTGCAGTATTTCCAACCTTGATGCCCCTCACATCTAGTATTAGATCATTCACAGCATTTTGAGTAGATGTGAAGTTTGAAGCAACTGTGGCGCTTGATTGTCCGTTTTTTCATTTACCATCTTCATCGCTTCTTCAAATCTTTCTTCCTGTCTGTCCAGTTGTGTCCTTAACTGTTGCATATCATGCCTTACAGTCCTTAACTCATTTAACACTTCAACTGGCACTTCACTGGTCATCCTTCCACCAGTGGCTTCATCAGCAGGCTCCTCCACATTGTACTGTGGCCTCTGATTGCTTATTACCATTGCCCAACTCCTATCCAGTCCAGCAGGGTTAGGTCCTTCATATTCCTCCAGGATAGGATCAATGGCAGGTTCCTCAAAAACAGGTACAAATGCCTGAGGGGGATTAACATCAATATTTTCTTCTTCAGGCATCTGAAATTCCTCATCACTGAAGTCAAAGTCCAGCAGCTGCTCATCCTCATTAACAGTAGTCTACTGACCATCTTGCCCTTTAGTGGTCTTGCCTCTAGTAGGCTCCACTACAGCAGCCTCAGCAACAACAGGGGTTTCCTCCAAACCCAAATTAGGTTCCAACCTTTGTCCAGGTGCTGTTTGAGACTCAGCAGCCTGTACCTCCTGTTCCAACCTTTGTCCAGGTGCTGTTTGTAGCCCAGCAACCTGTACCTCCTCTTCAATTCTCTGTGGATTGAATATAGCCTCATTATCCACTTGGAATCCTTCTGCATGACCAATCTTGTGCAGGATGATGGCAGTTTTAGTAAGAGTGCCCTCAAAGTCAAATCCATCTTGATATTCAATGGACTCCTCTGAACTGACACTAGGTTCATTGAAATCAGTAACCTTTTCTCCATCCAAATCCTCACTCTGTTCAGCATCAGTTTATGCAGTAGGCTCTACAACATGGAATGTAGAAGATTCATCAGCTAGCCTACCAGCACTCAGATTGATTCCTTCATTGATCAATGCTTCCAGATCATCCATGGTGAGATCCTGTAGATCCTCATCCATCTCTCCCGATCTGGCCGGCCCTCGACGGACTTACCGATTAACGAAGACCGTTGTGCGGGTTGTTCTATGATTACTGCAGTCCCACTGGTTCCTCTTAGTCCAGAGGGGAAATCTCCTCTAGAGTCTGATGATGAGGAAGAATCATCATCTCCATCTCTTGGATCCCTAAACTTGATACCTTCCTCTTTCTGTTGCTCATCAAACAGATCCATCAGTCTTGATTGCAGCAAGCTTGTATCAATCAGATCCAGCAAGTTTTCCACTCCCAGCTTTTCAAAAGCCCATTCCTCAAAATCTGTCATAGGTTCAGCAGCTGGCTTTTGTCTCTTGTAGAAACCAAACTTCCACTGAAAATAGTCAGCAATCTGCTGAAGTTTGGGATCTACAAACTCCTCTGTTTTCTTTCTTTCTTTTACATGCCTTTCAAATGGCATAAAGGATCTCCTAGGAGCATCTCCAGTACCTTGTTGACCTCCAAAGGTTCCAACAAGCAGATTCATGGTTTCTTCAACAGATGTTTGAAAGTCGGTAAGTTGCTTTGAGATTGTACATTTGTGCCTACTACTTCCATCCGTACCACACTTGGTTCCCCCGACTTACATGCTCATCAGCAGGGTTAGCGACGGATCGCTCTTCCCCCGAGTTCTTTCCACACTTGCAGGGTCTTCAACCAAGTCTTCAATTACCTCTTCAACTTCCACGAGCGGGTTCGGGTTCGGTGGTTTGCTTGTGGTTCCTCGATAGATACTACGGCGGGCTCGGGATCGGTAGATCGCTCGTATATCTTCAACCGCATTGCTCAACAACAACTCCGTCCAAAGATCGATGAACCGGACTACCTCTTCAGGTAAGGAGTCAGTAACCTCCACAGGCCTGATTATAGTCAAGGGCCCAGCCTCAACAGCCTCTTCTTCTTCTTCTACTGGTGCTTCCACTTGGATTCTTTGAGCTTCCAAGTTTCTTAATTCTTTTCCCTTTCCATGTTTCTTCTTTTTGGCAATCTCCTTCATTCTTTTGGAGAGGGATTCATCATCATCTTTTCCAGTAGATTTTCTCTTTCTACTGGCTTCCTTCTGTTGTTCCCTCAAAATTTCAACAACAATTTTTCTTGCAGCTACAGCAGGGCCAGTAACCTCCACTTGACCCTCAGCAAACTCAGCAGTCTGAGCTGTTTCCTTTCTTGTTTTCTTTGAAGGCTTTGAAACTTCAGTTATTTTCTTTGTATCTCCACCCTTTCTTTTCTCAGCAGCTTTCTTTGGTGCAGCAGGTTTGACAGATTTCTTTTTAGATTGCTTGACCTGCTCACCACCAGCATCACCATCATCTCCATCATTAGCATCATCAGCAGCCTCTCCAGCAACCTCTTCATCACCATCTAGACCAGGAATAGCATAATCAATTTCCTTCTTGTATCTAGACTTTTTGATCTTTTCAGATGCTACATCAGGGATTTCCAGATGATTCAGCAGGGTCTGAACCATCAATCCTAAGGGCAGGGCCTTGGACTTCCTCTTTCCCTCTTTGTCTTCCTTGAAGACCTTCTTCATATAATGGATGAAGTATCTAGCCCAATCAAACTTCATGCTCCTGTAGATGATAATTATCAACTCTATCTTGGGCCCTGATAGAGTATCCATACTTCCAACTAGTCCCAGTATGTTTTTAGCAATCAGTTTGCTCAGCAGACTGTACTCACTTCCAATATGTTTGCGGTTGATGCCTGGAACGGATTTGGTGGCTGCATTTGTTTTAATCGATCAACAAACGCCATTTTGTCCAATCCCATTGCTTCGGATTGACCGAGCCATCCACCACTTCAACGAATCCAAAAACTTCCCTCGACGACGGGGGAAACTTCAATTTCTTGCCCATTTACGGCGGTTATAAATGCTTCAGTTCCTTCCTGTATCTGAATATTCCTCCAGAAGCTGACAACATTTGTGTAAGAAATTGTCTCCAGTCTTATATTTAACACATTCTCCAGACCAGCATATCTTCTTATTCTTCGACCAATGTTAATGGTTAGTTCAGTTCTGTTTGCATCTTCAACAAAACCCCTAACACTTTGGCTTGATTCAATTTGTACATCAACCTTTTCCGCCATTTTAATGAGAAGAATGAGATGAAGAAGATTGATTCTCAAATCGTGTTCACACGATACAAATCGCGGTGATAAAGCGCATTTGCAAGTAGGAAGCTTTTGTGTGATAGCCTGAATATATAGACAGTGGGTGGTTGAAACTGTCAGTGCACGTACATCCATGTCAACCATGATTAATCTGAATAAATGCTGGCTTGACACGTGTTCCATAACGTATGATAACCGTTAGATCGTGTTAACTGCGGTTATAAAGGATAAAATAAATATCCCGCCAATATGCTTTTTGACTTTAATAACTTTGACTGAGTAACGTTCCATCCAACAGGGTGATCCTCAGTAGGGTAGGCTCGGCGCCTCTGCGATAAATAGGCTTCGCAGCCTCGCCGACATAAGTACTCGTGATCCTTGTTTTCTTCTTGTTCGTTCAATTGATAATACAAGATGAAGTTTAATACCAATGACTGATCTGTCAAGTGAGCTCACCCAAAATGACAAAGACCAATCCTCTTGGCAACCTCATTTGCTCAATTGTCCAAACATAAGTACATGGAATTGTTGAAACCAATGACTAATCTGCTAAGTGAGCTCACCCAACATAGCAAAGACTAATCCCCTTGGTGAATTCCAGTACCTTGCTGAATTTCAGTCCTTAATTTGGAAAATCTTTCACTGTCAAGTGGTTTAGTGAAAATATCAGCAAGTTGATCTTCAGTAGGGATGTATAGAACCACCACATCTTTCTTTTCAACATGATCTCTTATAAAATGATGTCTCACATCAATGTGCTTGGTTCTTGAGTGCAAAACAAGATTTTCTGTGATTGCAATTGCACTTGTGTTATCACACATAATTGGAATTTCCTTTTCTTCAATTCCATAATCCCTTAATTGTTGTCTTAGCCAAAGTACTTGTGCACAGCAACTTCCAAGAAGAATGTATTCGGCTTTCTTCAAAGAGTGGAAGTTGATATAGAATTCTGTTTCTTGCTAAACCAGGAAGCCAGTCTATTTCCCATTAATTGACAGGTTCCTGAGGTGCTTTTTCTATCAATCTTGCATCCAGCATAATCAGAATTTGTGTAGGATATGACTCTGAAGATTCCTTCCTTGGAATACCATATCCCTACTCCCAAAGTCTCTTTTAGATACTTGAGAACTCTCTTGACTGCACCTAAATGACTTTCTTTAGGTTTAGATTGAAATCTTGCACAAACACCTACAGCAAAGGATATATCAGGTCTGCTGGCAGTTAGGTACAGCAGACTGCCTATCATCCTTCTGTATAAGGTCTGATCAACATCCTTGCCTTCTTTATCTTCATCCAATCTGATGTTTGTACTCATATGAGTTGAATTCTTAGTGCTGTTTTCCATACCAAACTTCTTCAACAACTCCTTGGTGTACTTGGTTTGATGAATGAAGATTCCATCTTTCATCTGTTTAACTTGCAATCCCAGAAAGTAATTCATTTCTCCCATCATACTCATTTGGAATTTGCTCTTCATTAGATTTGCAAACTTTTCATAGAGTAAATCATTTTCAGAACCAAAAATTATGTCATCCACATAAATCTGTACCAGTAGGGTGCTGTCCCCTTCACTGATTCTGAAAAGTGTCTTGTCAATGGTGCCTTTTGTGAATCCATTGTCCACCAAGAATTGAGATAGAGTCTCATACCAAGCCCTTGGTGCTTGTTTTAATCCATAAAGTGCTTTGTTGAGTCTATACACTTTATCTTCTTGATCTTTGACTTCAAATCCAGGAGGTTGCTGTACATACACTTCCTCCTCTAAAATGCCATTCAAAAATGCACTTTTGACATCCATTTGATATACCTTGAAGTTCTTATATGCAAGCATGTGCCAAAAATAATCTGATGGCTTCCAATCTTGCAACAGGTGCATAAGTTTCATCAAAATCTATTCCTTCGCTTGAGAATAGCCTTTTGCTACTAGTCTGGCCTTGTTCCTCACAATGGTACCAGATTCATCAAGTTTAATTCTGTATACCCACTTAGTACCAATGATATTTGCATGACTTGGCCTTTCAACTAGTGTCCAAACTTGATTTCTTTCAAATTCATTCAATTCCTCTTGCATAGCAATTATCCGAATCTGGATCCGAAATCGCTTCTTCAACAACTTTTGGTTCCATTTGAGATAGAAAACAGTAAACATAGCTTCCATTGTCTTCTAGTCCTCACACCTTGCCGTACATTGCCAATAACTTGTTCGACGGGTGATTCCTTAACCATTGTGGATTTTGGTTATTTTGATTTTCAGGAACATCATCATCAGTAGGGTCTGCTGTAGCTTCTTCTACAGGGGGGTCAGCAGATCCTTGAACTGCTTCAGTTGTTGCATCAGTAACATTATCAGCAAGGTGTTCAGCAGGGGCAGTGTCAGAAACTTTCAAGTCATTGAATCTTTCCAAGACTTCAACACAATCTGGATCAGTGACTTGTTGATTCTCAGCAGGTCCACAATCTTCATCTTCCATACCAGTAATCTTAGGTTCATCAAACACAACATGGATTGTTTCTTCATGTTTCAGTGACCTCTTGTTCAGTACCCTGAATGCTCTGCTGACTGAAGAATATCCCAAGAATATGCCTTCATATGATTTTGGTTGGAATGTTTTCAAATGTACCTTATGATTTAGAATAAAACATTTGCTTCCAAATGGATGGAAATAAGATATGTTAGGTTTCCTTCCATTCCAAACCTCATAAGGTGTCTTCAGCAGCTTCTTGTTTACTGATGTTCTGTTTTGTGTATAGCATGCTGTATTTCTTGCTTCAGCCCAATATCTTTCAGGTAGCAATGCTCACAAATCATTGTTCTTCCTGCTTCCTTTAAAGTTCTGTTTCTTCTATCAGCAACCCCATTTTGCTGAGGTGTACCAAATAAAGAAGCAAGTTGATGTAGTACACCATTCTGTTCACAATATTCTCTTATAACTTTTTGAAAAATTCAGTACCCCGATCCGATCTTATCTTTATTACTTGTTAAACTTTTCTCATTTTGTAATCTCTTCAAAAGATTAGGCATGCTTTGAAGTGTTTCACTTTTCTTGTTCATAAATATCACCCAAGTATACCTTGAATAATCATCCACAACCACTAAAGTGTACTTCTTTCCTGTTACACTTGTTGGAGTTATTGGTCCAAAAAGATACATATGCATCAGCTCCAACACTCTATTAGTTGATTGTTTGGTCTTTGATTTGAAACTTGACTTCATCTGTTTACCCTGCTGACATGCATCACATATAGCATCCTTTTTGAATGTGATCTCGTGTAAACCAATCACCAAACTTCTTCTTCACCAACCGATTGATATCATCAAAGTTTAAGTGATTTAACTTCTTGTGCCATAACCAATTGAGTTCGATTTGGTATGCACAATCAGCAGAGTTTCTCGGAACTCATAGTAGACCAATCCACAACATACATGTTCTGTTGTCTTCTACCAAAGTACAACTTGATCACCTCTTTCACTAATGACAATACAGCTTGTCTTTGTCAAAAGTGACCTTGTATCCCATGTCACAGAATTGTCCAAAGGCTCGGCAAGTTGTAGTCCAGTACTTCCACATATGCAACATTCTTGATTGTAAGTCCATTTCTGATAAGTGTGCCATATCCTCTTGTATATCCAGGTGTATTCTTGTTGCCGAAATTCACCCTTGGACCATCTTTTGCCACAAAGTTTGACAGACAGTGCTTATTCTTTGTCATGTGTCTGGAACATCCACTGTCAAAATACCAGACACCCTACAAAACAAAGTTAATGCATTTTAGGTACCCAAACCTGTTTGGGTCCATAGTGGTCGGTGGCAAGCATGACCCTTGGTATGTTTCCATAAGGTCTTCTCCCGAATGTGTCATACTTTGGTTCATACTTTGGTTCATACATGTATTCCACACATCCATAAGTTCTAACAAAGAGGTTGTGTAGGAATCACATATGTTTTCTCGGCCTTTTGGTTTATAATGCCGTTTAAAGTGATTCTTGGTGTTAGAAGCATTAGCATAACCATTTGTTTGTCGTCTGTTAGGAATGTACCCGTAATATGGAGTCTGCCGAGGTCTTGTGTAAGTCCTCTCGTTGATCCCATTGCCTAGGTTTTACCCTAGCAGCTTGGTTATACTTACTGTTTCTAGCATTAGATGCAGGAATATTCCAATCATCATCAGTGGGAAACAGTCTACCTTTCCCCCTGAGATAAGTATCCCTTGAATGATTAACATTTTTGGGTTTAGGATTCTTATCCTTGGAATATTTCTGTTTCTTACCCTTCTGTGGTTCAGCAGACTTGGTAGCAGGTCTGCTATCAGCAGGCTTAGAAGGCACAGCAGTCCTATTTTTAGATTTACTCTTTTTATTAGGAGCTGTTGACTTCTTTGACTTCTGGTTTTGCTTCCTTGAAGCATTCTCATTGGGTTTTACTGCCTCAGCAACCTTACTGGGAGTTGGATCTAGTGCAGGTACAAACTTAGGACCAATTCTGGTACTGGGTTCAGTAACCTTACTGGATCCATTCTTGTTAGATTGCTGAGTTCCAAATCCAAGCCATGTTCTATCCCCATAAGGCTTTCCTGATTTGTATGCAGTATTGGAACAAGATGGTTCAGCAGATTCAGATGCTGCTGGATGATCAGCAGGCTTACACTGATTCTGTCCAACATCTTTTACCTTACCTTTGAGAACCCTTAATTCAGCTTTCAATCTTCCAACTTCTAACTCAAGAGCTTCTTTTTCACCTTCACAATCTCTAACCAGATTGTATTATCCTCGCTTGATTAAGGATGGCATCCAAAGTCTCATTGTTGTCATAATTTCTAGGATTTGAACCACAAGTTGATTCACAATCACTTCCAAACGGGAGTGTTGATAGATACGTGTTGTATACCTCCTCGCCATCCATAATGGCCATCAAAGCATAATCCTCCATATCGGCAACCGGTGCGGTGTCATCCGATTCATTTCCCTTTTCAGATTCCACTTCATACCCTGATTCATCTTCAGCAACCATAGCCTTCTTGCCATGTCTTCTTTGTTGACTCTTGGTCTTCGTAGGTCCGGACAATCGTGTCCGAAATGTCCAGGCTTCTTGCGGTTGAAGCAAAGATAATCGGGTTCCTTGCCTTGTTTTAACTCGGGACGATCGGGTTTGAAGTGTCCCGGTTTCTTGCAATGAAAGCACGATAGTCATTATCTTTCTTTGGTTCTTCTTTCCTTCTTTCGGTAGGCCTCTTTGTAAAATTTCTTGCGGGGGCCTTTCCAGTCTTCATCATCCTGATTTTCTTGCTCAGTAAGGCAATGTTCTTGCATCTCATCCAGCATATCATCCTGTCCTCCTGATGTTTCTTCATGATGTGAAGCAGCCAATGCAGTGGTCTTTGGCTCTTCCTTTTTAGTCTCAGGTACAAGCTTTTTGCTAAATTCATAAGCCTTGAGATCTGAAAACAACTTGAAGGTGTCTTCTTCATGCAACTTTCTCATTTCTTCAATTGCAGTCACCTTCATTTTCCAAACATCTTTTGCAGGTAGAGCTTCCAAGATTTTGGTGTTTATTTCCTCTTTTGAATAACTTACACTCAAATGGGGTAAGTTCATCCAGATTGCATTGAATATTGACTCCATTTGCTCAATGGTTTCATTTGGCAGCATCTTGAACTTTTGAAACCTTTTTCTGGCCACACTGATTTTGTTCTTCTTTATTGCATGCCTTCACAGATTAGATGTATTTTGTCCCAAAGTTCCTTTGCAGTTTTGCAATCTTTAACCTTCATGTACATATTGCTATCCAGAGTTTTATAAATGATATCAATAGCAATGTTGTTGAGGTTTGCTCTTTTTCTGTCTTCAGCATTCCATTCTCTTTTTGGTTTAGGAATGTACTCAGTTGTATCACCCACTGTTATTGCCTTGGTAATCTCCAGTGGTCCATCAGTTAGTACATCCATCATTTCATCATGAGTTGCAGCAAGGTAAGCCTGCATTCGACGTTTATACTCATCAAATATATCTAGAGAACACATCAACATAGTTCTAGCATACTGTATGTTATCCATGATGCAAGTCTTTGAAAATCAGTAACTTGAAAGAAAGTTTTAAAGAATTTTCACAAGCACAACAAGTAGGATTCCTTCGAACGTGCAATCGCTCCGATACCAATTGTTGGTCCCTTGAAAAGGCTTTGGTTAAGTTTAGAGGGGGGGGGGTGAATAAACTTAACACTTAAAACTTTGGAGTTAACAAATTACGCAACTTCGGCGGTCCGTCGATACTTCGAGTCTGTCGAGACTTCGATAGCTCTGCCGATAAACGATAGTCTCTCGATAGTTGAGTTTGCTGAATTTGTGCAAAGGGAATTAAATCAAAATTAAGCCTTAATACTTGTTGTTAAATATGATACTAAGTATTAGAAACTCGTAGTGCAAGTGTGTGATTTCGGTTGCTAGATTCGGTAGGTTGATGAATGAAATAAACTAAGTGCGTAAAGTAAATGATGAAAGTAAGTAGGCGATTTTATAGTGGTTCCGGGTGGCGTAATCCGTCGGTCCACTCTTCTCCCGTGATGTTGGAGGAAATTCACTAGAGATCTTTGATGTAGTCGTTACAAAGATTCCTAAGTTGTTTGTCCTTCACCAATAACTATGGTTTCACAACCGAAAACTCGGGAACAGTAGGATTGCGCTCCCGAGTCCTCCACCGGTCCTTGAAGGGTAGGATTGCCTCTTCACCGGCTCCACCACAAACAACGGTCTTTCACACCCAACGGATGCTTCATCGTCTTCGACGGGTTCTTTATAAAATAAAGATTGAATCAAGTAAATGATTCGGTTGCGGCGGCTTGATTAGGATGATATAATCGGCGGCTTGCGGTCTTCAAGTGTTTAATCTTAATGTAGCTTGAATACGTAATGCACTTGAAGAAATTCTCTAGATCGACGACTTTATGCTCGAAGTTCGACGGGTGTTTTTCAGCTCAGAATTATCTCATAAAGTTTATCCAAAATTCATCCTATTTTTCTGAGTTGAAAGTCCTCTATTTATAGGCACGAATGCATGTGACTTGTATTTGAAATTCAAATGTGACCGTTCCTTATTTTTGTCCCATCTGATTTGCATTCTGTCACTATTCATAGGACTGACACTGTCAGAATTCCTTTTTGACAGTGCAGTCTGTCCACCCCTTTGACTTGTATCCAATGGATAAAAATATAAATCATCCCAACGTCTTTTTAATCTCAGCCTTTGATTTCCATGATAAGTCAGAGGTAGTTGGCTGTCCTTATCCATGTAATCTTCCAATAATCTTAAATTAATCGAGGTATTATATCAACAGGTTCATCAGTCTGCTGAAGTAACTATCAGTCTGCTGAACATCATATTTATGTGTATAAAATATACTGCAGCTGATTTCTCTTATCTAACTTATATTTGTGAAGTTAGATTACACCATTTTTATTATAACCAAGTTCCAAACATCATCCAACTTATGGAACTTAGACCTTCTACACAAGGTATATGTAATCAGTTTAGGTCATCACAGACTTGCCTAAATTCTGATTCCATATCCTTGACTTTAAATACTAGGTTTGATCCCTTAGCCTTCATTTACTGAGTTTGAACCCTCAGCCTTCAGTCTTCAGTCTTCAGCAGGTTCAAGACTAGTCAACTGACCTATCTACCCTACTGACCTAGACCAGTCTCCTGATATCAATCAGCAGCCCTTTACAGTGCTTGTTTGATCAAACCTATTTATGAATCAAACTCTAATAAACCTATACATTTGATCTAGACATTTTTTTGCCTTTGCACTATAACAGCTAGTATGGCACTCATCATCAAAACTAAGAAATAAGTCCAACACCGTGCTTAAAATTTTCAACCCGGAAATCCTCAAGTTGAACGGCAGTATAAGGAAGATCGGGGTGGAATACCCTCAACTTAGGGTCATCCTGATCCATGATTAGCCAATCCTGTAAGGTCTCAAGATACAGGGCATCCTCACAAAATGCCTTAAGGCACCTCGAGGCATGATAGAAACCTTGATCAAACCCGTCTAACAAAGCATCTTTGACCTTTTAGGCGGTGTCAGCAGCAGCGACCTCAGATTCACTCAGCTCGCTCTTCAGTCTGTCGACAAGCTCATGGGCCTCTATCACCTTAGCAAGAGCTTCCTCTCAGTGGACTTCTGGAGATCGGCAGGAGATTGAGCCTTCCTGGAGAGGGTCTGATTTGCGGACACAAGCTCTTTTTCCCTCTGATCGGCTTCGGCCCGGAAGGTTTTCTCCCTCTGTTCTGCTGTGTTGGCCCAATCCACTTTAACAGTCAACTTCGCTCTCATATCAGCAAGTTGAATCGCCATTTGCCTCGCCTCGTCATCACAAGCCCACTTGACTTGCTTAAGCTTAGTGGCAACCTGAAAAGAGGGGTTCAGAACCAAAAGACTCGACAAAAAGAAAACTCAAAAAGGAAAAGGCACATTACCGCGCTAGCCGTAGTCCCATAAAGCCAAGCGTTTCAAGCAAGAGCTGCCGACTGGAAGAAGGCCCTAAAGAGACTGTCGATGCCACCACGTCGGCTTGGGCAATCCGGTTGACGATGCCGTGGCCAACCATCAGCTGAGGGGCATCAGCCAGCTTTAACTTCAGATTTCGCAAGGGAACCACATCGGAAATGGAAGAAGATAATTCCCCAGCTGTATTTAGGGAAAGGGGTTGTTTAAGGAAATCATGGTCCAACCACAGGGCCGGTTTCCCCTTGAATCCCACGGGGACCTTCATCTTGCTTGAGTCTCTCTGCATTGGTCCGACTATAGCAGGCTCAGCATCAGCGGTGATCCTTTTCACCGGGCACTTGGTCAAGTCAACAGCAGCGCTAACCGGCTCGACATCTCGGGAAATCCGAGCACCCTCTGCGGCTAGAGAAGACTCGGCGATAACCTCACTGGAGCCCTAATCGCCTTTAGTTCTAGATTTCTTGAGCGATGAATCAGCGCAAACATCGATCAAAGTCTCACCCTCGTCTATCAAGCCAAAATATTTTCTCCCGGCAGGTCTTTTTCTATTCGGCTTATTGACCGCAACGGGCTTATTTACCTTCGAGGCCGCGGTAGGTTTAACCGGCTTTACAGGAACTGTGCCACTTCCACCAACCGTAACATGTTGTGGGGCCACAGTAGAGGAGCCCCCAGTGGCTAGAGCATCCCCCATACTCACTGGGGGAGGATCCATGGATGCCTTCACCATGGGCTGAGCATTGGTCGGCCCGGGGATACCGGCCACACAACAGAAGGGGGCCTTAAGATCAATCAAACTTCTCCAGCTGAAAGTCCTCTTCTGCGTCTCACTTTCCTCATCCCAACCAACAAGCTCGTGAAGTTTATCAAGAAGATCCTGCTCAACGTGATCAAGAGTTTTGGTTACAACAATTGTGTTTTGTCTCTTCTCGGGGCGCGCTTCGAATTTAGGGAAGGGCCACCCGGACCTCGATTCGACCATCATGACCCTTGTGTTCCAACCACGGACCTTATTCGAAGTCCAGTAAAATAATGATACTTCTTCACTCTGGTCGCCAGAAAGTTGCTTGAATCAGCCTTATTTGTGGCCGCTTTGCTGAAAGTATAAAACTTCAAAAACACCATGAGGGAGGGCTCGTAGCCCAAAATCCGACAGAGCACGATGAATGCCATCACCACCCGGACCGCGCCAGGGGTAAAATCACAGGGAAGGGCCGCTAAGCTCCACATAACCTCGACAAAGAAGGGATCAAAAGGTGGTCTGAGACCAGCCACAAAGTGTTCATAGAACAAAACCAAACCGTCTTTCTTCAATCTCAAACCAGCTTGGTTCTCCGGTGTCTTAAAGCCGCAAAGGCGGAAATCAGGGGAGACGTTGAATTCGGAAAGAAATTTAGGGTCTCCAAGGCGAAGGCAAACGATAGCCCAATCTGCTTCGATTTGTTTGTCGAGGGCTTCGATCTCATCATCCTCTCTTAAGGCCTCGAGATTTCGGGGTTTAAGAGTCTTATTGCTCTCATTCGGCTCCTCCCTGTCGTCGCCGTTTTTCTGCTTCCATTTGGATCTCTCAGGCACAGACACAACCGCACCAGAAGAGGAACTTTTAGCCCTAGCGGCTTCTTTCCCAAACCTCTTTGGCTCTCTGGGAACCATAACCGAAGAGACAAGCTTTCCTTTCGGCATTTTACGAACTGCATGCCTCAGACGACCGGATTGCGGGGGAGCCAACTTGGCCAACACCATATCATCCTCCGTACTCTCACCCTCATCGCCTTCACTAGAGCTAGTGCTCACCTCGTCGGCCTCTTCGGAAGCATAGCCATGAACACCATCATCATCGCTACTTCCCGATCTGTCGCTGTCAGACATCCTACAAAAGAAAAGAACGAAATCTCGTAGGATCGTTGATTAAAGACTAAAAACGCAGCTGTTTATGAACAACTAGGGTTGCGAAAATAGCAGCAAAATTCGAAGATGTAAGGAGCTGCTGAGTGCGGCTGCTATTAGGGTTCTTGTGAATCAAGGATTACGACTTCAAGAACAGAAAATTGAAACGCAAAGACAAAATTCTTCAAGAAAACGCAGCAGTAAATTTCCCAACAAAAATTTTCGTCCCAGCAATAATTTAGGGTTATTGTCACGACCAAACGGTATGGAATTCGGAAAAACACAAAGAACGAAAATTGTAGAGAACAAAATTCTGGTTAAGACTGTTAAGTTTCAGAATTTTTGGACAGGTATAACCCACTCAAATCGAATTCGTAAACAGGTCACTCTCGGGTTACGGGTTTTGACAGAAACAGTCAACTAGGTGACGGCGACTATTGTGCAAAACCGGTCAGAAATATGAGAAAACTCAAAGAATCAAAGTTGTAGAACAATGAATTTTCTATGTGCTCACAAAATTGCATTCAAATCCGACCACCACAACTCCCTAAAAACAAAGTCGACTACAAGCTGTTCCAGAAAATTGAGCAGAATATTCCGATCCAAATTTGATCAACATAAAATCCGAATTTGCTAAAGTTCCAAAGAGACAAAAGATAGCCAATACAATGTTCTATTTAATGGTAAATTTTGAGGATTTTTAGACTTGTTGTGAATAGGGAACGATTGGAAACAAAGTCGGACAGTCAGATTTCAGGAGCAGAAAATTAGGGTTTCGACAAAGAATAATATGTCATGCCTGATTTACCTCAATACGTAGGGTTCCATGATGGACGAAGAAACGCAGTAGTTGTATCGTAATATGTAGCACGGCTGATTCAGCTGCAATTAGGGTTCTTGGTGCTCAAGAACGCATCAGATTTCTTCCAATAAACGCAGCAGCTTTAATCGCCTAAGCTCCGATACCACATGATGTAAACCGAAATCTTGTAGGATCGTTGATTAAAGCACAGCAAACGATTCAGCTTTGAAAAGTATATTTTTTTTATGGATTTTCTGAATGTAAAACGAAAATAACAAAAGGGATATGTAAATACTCCATCTCAGAATATTTACTACGGTGATCTCATCTCAGGAACACCAACCAATTACCATGTCTCAGGATAATCGAAAGAAGTCCAATCTCTAAAAACTTCTTGAAAGAAACCCAATCTCTGAAAGTTTTTTTATGATGAAAATTCAATCTCTGAATTTCAACCAAAATAGTTTTTTTGATTCAATAATAAGCTACCTATTCAAATACAAGGAAATGCCTTATATAGGCTACAGACTCCAAGTCCAATTGCAATTTTAGCAATGTGGGACAAAATAACGATAATTAAAAATAATAATAAATATAAAAGACAATTAACCAATGTGGGATAATAAAAGACTAATAAAGAAACTAAATAAAAGACTCAATCTTCCTCTTGAATTGGGCTACATCAATAAGCCATCACCCAGGACAATGGAAGTCGAGCCGAGGCCATCTAACTCAGTTCATCTCGACATCCCGTCTTTTCATTTTATGGTCAAACCCTATCAATTAAGGGGAACAACCTTTGAAAGACCTCTGATTATAACAACAATCGTACCAGACCCAAATCGAGGGCCACGACACCCAGCACCCAAACAACCCGGGACGGTACCAGATACAAACAAGAATGACAAATCTAAATTCAATTGCACCGATCCAAATAAGGATGAAGCCAGAGCTAAAAGAAATACAAAAATTCTAGAAATCAAGAGAAAAAGTAGGCTTACTTGATGATTAGTAAGAAATATGAAGGGGGGTCGAAGCAAGAAATGAACCTTCGGAATCCTGCTGGAAATCGCCTCGCCGAAAAACCTTTGCTCTGAAATTATCAACAGAGTTGCCAAAACGAGAAATCGGAAAGTGTTTATAGCTGGAACCCTCCTCCTTTATATAGGCAAGGAAACACAGATCCGACGGTCAACTGCCCAAAGATCCAATGGATATGATTAGAGGCGGGACTTTTAAATTTTGAAATTTGGGATTGCCGTCATTAGGCACGAATACCCGAAAAGTGCCAATCAGAGCATGCGGCGGGTCACATCGGACGTTTCCCCCCAATCTAGGACAAGTGGGAATCGGACGGAACAGATCCGTAAACAACACACTTGCCGGGGGGCCGACCAATTATAGCTTCGCCATCGGCTAGGCTAAAAGCCCAAGATGCCAAAACCAATGAAGTCAAGGCAATCCGCCCAAATATGACTTCGAATCAGGCTAGGCAAAAAGCCCAAGATGCCAAATCATATGAAGCTTAGGCTATTCGCCCAAGTATAGCTTCGTCATCGGCTAGGATAAAAGCCCAAGATGCCAAATCCAATGAAGTCAAGGCTATCCACCCAAATATGACTTCGAATCAGGCAAGGCAAAAAGCCCAAGATGCCAAATCATATGAAGCTTAGGCTATTCGCCCAATTATAGCTCGCCATCGGCTAGGCTAAAAGCCCAAGATGCCAAATCCAATGAAGTGAAGGCTATCCACCCAAATATGACTTCGAATCAGGCTAGGCAAAAAACCCAAGATGCCAAAATCATATGAAGCTTAGGCTATTCACCCAATTATAGCTTCGCCATCGGCTAGGCTAAAATCCCAAGATGCCAAATCCAATGAAGTCAAGGCTATCCGCCCAAATATGACTTCGAATCAGGCTAGGCAAAAAGCCCAAGATGCCAAATCATATGAAGCTTAGGCTATTCGCCCAATTATAGCTTCGCCATCGGCTAGGCTAAAAGCCCAAGATGCCAAATCCAATGAAGTCAAGGCTATCCGCCCAAATATGATTTCGAATCAGGCAAGGCAAAAAGCCCAATATGCCAAATCATATGAAGCTTAGGCTATTCGCCCAATTATAGCTTTGCCATCGGCTAGGCTAAAAGCCCAAGATGCCAAATCCAATGAAGTCAAGGCTATCCGCCCAAATACGACTTCGAATCAGGCTAGGCAAAAAGCCCAAGATGCCAAATCATATGAACCATAGGCTATTCGCCCAATTATAGCTTCGCCATCGGCTAGGCTAAAAGCCCAAGAAGCCAAATCCAATGAAGTCAAGGCTATCCGCCCAAATACGACTTCGAATCAGGCTAGGCAAAAAGCCCAAGATGCCAAATCATATGAAGCTTAGGCTGTTCACCCAATTATAGCTTCGCCATCGGCTAGGCTAAAAGCCCAAGATGCCAAATCCAATGAAGTCAAGGCTATCCGCCCAAATACGACTTCGAATCAGGCTAGGCAAACAGCCCAAGATGCCAAATCATATGAAGTCAAGGCTATTCGCCCAATTATAGCTTCGCCATCGGCTAGGCTAATAGCCCCAGATGCCAAATCCAGTGAAGTCCAGGTTATCCGCCCAAGTACGACTTTGAATCAAGCGAGGCGATAAACCCAAGAGGCCAAATCAAATGAATGTAAAACCGTCATCCGGGCGGCAGCTTCAAAAGAAAATACTCCCCACCCGACATCATGAAATGTCATGGGCACGGAGTAGGGGGCCATAGATAGGGAGATCCCAACTTCCGGGTCGGACCCGGGGTCCATGCCGCCCCAGTGTCTATCGGATCCTCACGAGATCGGCCGCACGCCCCTAGAGCATGAAGGCCAGCCTTAACTAGGGCAACCTGTGGGTACGGGGTTTAGCCCTGAATCCGGAGCCGCCATGTTTTATCTACGGATCGAGCCTTCGTCATATATCCGCGCCCATTATGTCCTTTACCGTATTTATCTTGTATTATGTAAACAACTTCCCTATAAATAGGGCCATATGTGGCCTCTCTAAGAGGACGAGCTTTTATGAATAAAAGAGAAGGCAAAGCCAAATTCTCCTATTATCTCCATCGGCAGTACGACACCACCACTTGTATACATAGCTCCATCATGAGCCACCATCGTTGACATCACCAAAATAGCCAGATATCCACCATTACACCACCGCTGAACACCCGAGATAATTTCGACGTTATCAGCAGGGTTAGTGACAGATAAATATATGATAGCAAATAAATTTAGCACTGTAAAATTAATCAAACCATATATGTATTATTGTGGGCACAACAATATCCCAAATCTTACACCATCATTGGTCACCTGAAGGAGCTTTATGCTTCTTAGTCTCGCACTGAGAGGTACGAGGTCTCGAAGACCCATTTTGGTTGCAAGATGGCATTAAGCACTCCAGTTTGGTCGCATTTGCTGAAGATGATCGGATACATAGAGAGGCTTGAGAAGCTGGGACATCAGATGGGATGTGAGTTAAGTGTTGACTTGATTCTGTAATCTCTACCGGACTCTTACTCGCAGTTTGTGATGAACTACCACATGAACAAGATTGATTGCTTCCTCGTGGAGTTTTTGAACATGCTCAAGACTGCTGAGGGCACTGTTGGAAACTGTAACAAGTGTTGCTCGTGACTTCTTCCAAGGGCAAGAAAAAGGCCCAAAAGAAGACCAAGAAGGTGAAGGAGGCTCCCAACCGAAGCCTAAATTAGCAAAGGACAAATCAAAGTATGCTTGCTTCCAATGCGGCCACCCTGGCCTTTGGAGGAGAAACTGCAAGGCTTTCTTGAGTACCAAGAAGAACAAGCATAGTGATGCTTTACTTCAGGTATGTTTATGATTGAGATTAATATTGATTCTTCTAAGTTTAACCACTGGGTATTAGATAATGGTTGTGGTTCTCATATTTGTACGGATATGTAGGCACTAAGAAGGACTAGAGATCTAAGGAAAGGAGAAGTAGACCTGCGCGTTGGGAATGGATCAAGTGTGGCTGCCCTAGCCGTAGGAGTTTATTTTCTTTCATTGTCCAGTGGGCTAGTACTAGAATTAAATAAGTGTTATTTTGTTCCTACTCTTACGAAGAGCATTATTTCTATTTCTGCATTGGATGTCGAAGGATTTTCTTTTACGTTTAAGAATAAATGTTGTTCTTTTTCATGTGATCGAATATTTTGTGGTACTGGCAAACTTGACAATGGTCTCTACATATTAGATATGAATGTTGATATACTTAATATAAACAACAAGAATTCTAAAACAAGTGACCTAAATGAATCCTACTTGTGGCATTGTAGACTTGGACATATAATTAAGAATCGCATTTCCAAACTCCATAAAGATGGAATGTTGGATCACTTTGATTATTAATAATTTGATACATGCAAAGCTTGTTTACTTGGCAAGATGACAAAGTCACCATTTAGTGGCAAAGGGATAAGATCTAATGAATTACTTGAGCTCGTACATACTGATGTATGCGGCCCAATGTCAATTCAAGCCAAAGAAGGATACTCTTATTTTATCACCTTCACAGATTATCATTCTCATTATGGTTATGTGTACTTAATGAAGTACAAGTCTGAAGCCTTTGAAAAGTTCAAGGAGTTTAGAAGTGAGTGGAGAAACAACTAGGTAAAGAAATCAAGACACTTCGATCCAATCGAGGTGGAGAATACCTAGATGGAGAGTTTCAAGATTACTTAAAGGAGAATGGGATTCTACATGAATGGACCCCTCCCAGAAAGCCTCAGATGAATGGCATATCTAAAATGAGAAACCATACATTGTTGGATATGGTGCGATCCATGATAAGCTATGCAGTTCTTCCTAATAGAGTTTGGGAAATATATACTCCTACAATACATACAAAACATATGCTGCTAAATGTACTCCTAAATATATGCTGAGAATAATACTCATTAATACAGAGATTATGAATCATATTTACACGACACTAATACCACCCCTCAAGTTGGACGAGGGAGGAGTCCTAACTTGTCACGTTGATGTTGGAAAGAGGGACAAGGGAGTGACTTCGTTAGGCAGTCGGCCAGTTGATCAGAAGCGTTGACATGGGCAATGCGGAGGGAACCACGCTGAACCTGATCCCGAATATAGTGATAGTCAATGGCCACGTGCTTCATACGAGAGTGGAAAACCGGGTTGGCACAGAATTGAGTAGTACCTAGATTGTCGCAATATATAACCGGTTGAGCACTCACAGGGAAGCCAAGTTCATGCAATAAAAAAGTGATCCAATTCAGCTCGGCGTGCAGTACCGCAACGGACGATACTCAGCCTCTGTCGATGAGCGAGCAATGGTACTTTGCTTTTTCGAGCTCCACGAAATGGCATTGCGACCAAGATAAATAATGTGAGCACTTGTGGACGCATAGTTATCCTTGTCACCACCCCAATCAGCATCAGTAAAGGCATGTAAATTGAGGGGATAACGGCAGTGGAGTTGAATACCATAGGTGGTAGTGCCAGCAACATAGCGAAGTAGACGCTTAACGTACGACCAATGAACATCCGTAGGAGAGTGCATGAATTGTGATAACTTATTGACAGCAAACGCGATGTCCGGTCGAGTAAATGTGAGATACTGGAGGCTACCAATCACCATACGATAAGTGGATGGGTCCGTAAGTGGAGTGCCCGAAGTAGATTTTAAATTCGAAATATCAACTGGGAGAGGAGTGTGAACAGAGTTGGCATTTTGAAAGTTGAATTTTGCAAGGAGTTCGGTCATATAGCGTTGTTGAGAAAGTAGGACACCATCCGAATTCCGAATAATTTCAATCCAAGGAAATACGTTAGTGGGCCAAGATCCTTGAGAGCAAATTTGGAGCCGAGAGACCCAATAAATTTTTCCAAAGCGACAGAGTCATTTCCTGTAACAATCAAATCATCGACATATACAAGCACATATAATAAAATATTGCCAGACTGGAAAGTAAACAGAGAGGTATCCGCATGGGAACTTTTGAAGCCAGAATGAAGAAAGAAGCATTTGAGCTCCTCATACCAAGCACGGGGTGCTTGTTTCAAACCATAAAGTGCCTTACGAAGCTTGCATATGTGCGTTGGATGCGTAGAATCGACAAAACCTGCAGGTTGGGCAACATAGACAGCTTCTTGTAAGCGGCCCTGTAAAAAGGCATTATTAAAGTCCAATTGTCGAAGAGACCACCCCTGCGTGAGAGCCAGCGTAAGAACGACACGAATGGTAGGGGGCTTGACAACGGGACTAAAGGTCTCATAATAATCGATGCCAGGACGCTGATTAAAGCCTTTGGCCACGAGACGGGCCTTGTATCTATCAATGGAGCCATCAGGGTGACGTTTCAACCGAAAAACCCATTTAGAGCCTATGACATTGAGAGAAGGATCATGAGGAACTAAATCCCAGGTATGGTTGCGAACGAGAGCATCATATTCTTCTTGCATTGCGGTTCGCCATTGGGGAATTTTTAGGGCTTGTGATACGGTAGTGGGTTCAATTTCGGGGGAAGGTGGGGAAGTAAGTGTAGTGTGCAGGTTAAGCTTTTGGATGGGGCGGTGAATATTGTTTTGGGAGTGAGTGCGCATGGGATGAGGTGGTGGATTGGTAGGTGGTGGGGGAGGAGGGAAAGGTGGTGGTGAGGGTGTAGGGGAGGGTGAGGACGTAGGAGGACTGGGAGGGGCTTCGGGTGGGGGTGAGAGATGTGTTGCGGTTGGGGAAGTTGGTGGGGTATGTGGAGGAGTGTATGGGGGAGGTGTGGGGAGCCAGTTGGAGATATGGGAGGAGGAGGATGAGTCGGGGACAGAGCTGTGAGATTGATATGGGAAGACAGTTTCAACGAATTGCACGTGACGAGAGACATAAATACGAGAATTGACATTATCAAAGCAAAGATAGGCATGTTGTGTGAGGGAGTAACCGAGAAAGATACAAGGTTTGGAGCGAGGTTCAAGCTTGTGGGAATTATAGGGACGAAGCCAGGGATAGCACAGGCAACCAAAGACACGAAGTTTGTTGTAGTTGGGAGCTTGGTTAAAGATTAATTCATACGGTGAACGCATGTGGAGAACAGGGGTTGGCATGCGATTTATTAAATAGACAGCGGTAGCAAAAGCATAAGGCCAGAATGTAGTGGGGAGGCTGGCATGAGATAAGAGACCGAGGCCAGTTTCGACAATATGTCGATGTTTTCGTTCAGAGACACCATTGTGTACGGGAGTGTGGGGCGGAGTAGTAAAGAAAGAAATCCCGTTCGTAGAAAGATAGGAAGTGAGGGCAATATATTCACCACCATTATCCGAGTAGAGAACTTTAATGGTGGTATTAAAGAATTTCTCAACAATCGAACGAAAGCGTATGAAAGTGGGGGCAACATCCGATTTTCTAGGGAGAGGATAAAACCATACATAACGAGTAAAATGGTCAACAAAAATACGATAGTACTTAAATCCATCATCAGAATAAATAGGAGATGTCCATACATCCGTAAATAAATATTCAAGAGGTCGTGAAGACGACAAACTAGAAATTTGAAATGGAAGTTTGTGACTTTTATTTTCCAAACAAGCTGGACAATGCGACAAAGAGGAGGACGAAGCCTCTAAATTAAAAGTTTGAATAACTTTATTGAAAATTAAAGCAGCTGGATGGCCCAATCGGTGATGCCAAGTAGAGGATGGAGCTTTGGTGGACGGAAAGGCAAGCAGAGGTTGAGAGGGCCATTGATAAAGTCCATTCTTAGCCGGACCACGGAGGAGAATTTGTTGCGTCTGGATGTCCTTCACAAAGAATTCAGAGGGTAAGAATTCGACTGATAAGTTATGTGAACGACATAATTGAGAGATAGATAATAAATTTGTAGACATGGAGGGAACACAAAGCACATTACGAAGAGATAAAGATTTGGAGTTAGATAAGGGAAGGGAGACTGAACCAGTATGAGTGATGTTAAGAGGCTTACCATCACCAACCATGATGTCATCGGAGCCAATATAGGGCGAGTGCAGAGAAAGATTCTGGAGATCATTGGTGACGTGATTATTCGCTCCACTATCCATGAGCCATTGAGGAGCATCAGATGGGCCAGAATCGGTTTGGGCAGCGACATGGGCTTGAGGCCGAGGGGAGTAGTTGGGCCTAGAGTGGGAGGAGGTGTGGGATGCGAGAGTTTGAAGTTGTTGAATTTGTGGGCAGAATTTAGCCGAGTGTCCCTGAGTATAACAGTATTGGCATTTGCCAAGGTAAGGGCGAGGTGAGGAGTTGGAGGATTGGGCAGACTGATTTTGGTGGTGTGAGGGTCGGTAAGGCTGATTTTGGTGATGGGCCGGGCTGCTGTTGAAGTGGTTGGTTTGCTGATGGTGGTGGGAATTGGGCTGGGAATGTTGTGGATTGCGCCAGTTTTGGGAGGAGGGAGTAGGAAGTAGGACAGGACGGTTTGAAGCATGGTTGTAGGTTGCGGCATGGGCTGTAGCAGGGGAGAATGGTGTAGTGGGCTGTTTGGTGACCTTAAAATTGAGTAGTTTTTCATGTAATTCATCAAAGGTAATGAGAGTTTCTCGTGCTTGAATCACTCAAGCAAAATCAGCATATTCATCACCAACATTGTCAAGGATAATATCAACAAGTTCATCATCATCCATAGGCTTATCAATTAAAGACAGTTCATCAGCTTTACTTTTAACGGCGTGCATAAATTCAGAAATAGAATAGGACCCACGTTTCATGGCTTTTATATTGTCTCGTAGGGTTCCAACACGACCACGAGAGGCTTTAGCATAAGTGTTTTTCAGAATTTCCCAAGCATCATAAGAGGTAGAGGCTTTGCGAAGGAAAGAAACTACCCGAGGGGTGCACGCAAAGAATGATCGTGTGAAGGAGAAGAGAATCTTGACGTTTCCACTTAGTGTAATCCGTGTTTACCTTTTCACTCCCATCGGCGCCTTGACGGTTTTGGGGGTGCCGTAATGGTGCCATCAACGTAGCCCATGACATCATAGCCGATGAGGAGGGGCTCCATTGAGTAATCCGATGCGTAGTTAGAGGAGTCCAATTTGATTGGGGTTTGGACCGCCGAGTTGAAGGTGACAGGGGATGCGTCCGCCATTGAACCGCCGAGAGAGGGTGATCGGAGAATGGTGGCAGTGAGGGAGAATAGAGGATTGAGAAGAGTGGCGGCTAGGTTTTTGAGAAGGGCAATGCAAGAGAGAATTATCTCTGCTCTGATACCATAATAGAGTTTGGGAAATATTTTTGTATTGATTGAATGTAAAAGAGTTACAAAGAATATATATATATACTCCTACAATACATACAAAACATGTGCTGCTAAATGTACTCCTAAATATATGCTGAGAATAATACTCATTAATACAGAGATTATGAATCATATTTACACGACACTAATACTTCCAAAATTGTTTTGGGGGTATCCATCAAAGACGGTGGATTCTACGCCATACGAAGTATGGGCAAAGAAGAAACCGAATATGGAATATCTTAAACCTTGGGGTTGTCCGACTTATGAGAAGTGGATGATGCCTGAAAAATTAGAAGCTAGATCAGACAAGTGTCTGTTCGTGGGATATCCTAGTGAAAGTAGAGGATACCAATTTTACCATCCAGGAGAACAAAAGGTGTTTGTCTCCAGGACTGGCCACTTTCTAGAGAAAGTGTTTATTCTTGATAGGGTCAGTGGGAGTAAGATTATTCTTGATGAAATTCAAGGACCACCTACGGATAACGGTCAGTTGATGGAAATAGAGCAGACACCACATAGATAAAGTGCAGACAACTGCTCTAGAAACACAGACACCTCAAAGATCAACTAGGGATTGTCGTGAACCCGAAAGGTACACTGACGTGTATCTCATGGAAGATGAGGACCCTAAAACTTATAAGGAGGTGTTGATGAGGCGTGACAAAGAGAAATGGCTAAAGGCCATGAATTCTGAAATGGAATCCATGAAAGACAACTAGGTTTGGAACCTAGTTGATCCACCGAAGTAATATTTCCTATAAGGTATAAATGGGTCTTTAAGAGAAAGACCTATATGGATGGTAATGTGGTTACCTACAAGGCAAGGTTGGTGGCAAAAGGTTATACGCAAAGACAAGGAGTTGACTATGATGAAACCTTTTCGCCAGTAGCCATGCTAAAGTCCATTAGAAATTTGCTTGCTATCGCAACATACCATGATTATGAGATCCGGTAGATGGATGTGAAAAAATCTTTCCTTAACGGGAATCTGTCTAAGGAAGTGTATATGACACAACTTGCGGGTTTCACAACCGATGATGTTGGGATGGTGTGCAAATTGCAAAGGTCCATTTATGAGCTGAAGCAAGCTTCTCGGAGTTGGAATATTTGCTTTGATGAGACAATCAAACAGTTTGATTTCATCAAGAATGAAGATGAGCCGTGTGTTTACAAGAAGGTTAGTGGGAGTGCCATAGTTTTCTTATGTAGATGACATATTGCTCATAGGGAATGATATTCCTATGTTACAATCAATTAATGTTTGGTTATCCAAGAACTTCTCTATGAAAGACTTGGGAGAAGCGGACTATATTCTAGGAATCGAGATCTATAGAGATAGATCTAAGACGTTTCTTGGTCTGTTACAATCCACCTATATAGACAAGATGCTGAAGAGACTCAGCATGGAGCAATCCAAGAGAGGATTGTTGCTCATGTCACATGGGGTCTATCTGTCAAAGGAAATGTGTCCTAAGACTGAGGAGGAAAGGGCGCATATGAGTAGGATCTCTTATGCATCGGCCATCGGGTCCATCATGTAAGCCATGTTGTGCACATGACCGGATGTCTTGTACCCATTGAGTATGACTAGTAGGTACCAGGAAAATCCGGTGATGGTCACTAGATTGCGGTCAAGAATATTCTCAAGTACATGAGACGTACTAAGGATATGTTCCTGGTTTTCGGGAACTCTGATTTGGTATTACGAGGTTACACATATGCCAGTTTTCAAACTGACAATGATGACTTTAAGTCATAGTCTGGATTTGTTTTCACGCTTAACGGTGGAGCAGTTAGGTGGAAGAGTTCCATGCAGAAGACTACTAAAGACTGTCCAACGGAAGCCGAGTATATAGCAGCCTTGGAGGCGGAAAAAGAAGCAGTTTGGATGAAGAAGTTCATTACTGAACTTGGTTTGGTTCCCCCTATTGAAGGTCCAGTCCCACTGTATTATGATAAAAGTGGGGCAATTGCTCAGTCAAAGGAACCGAGGTCTCATCAGAAGTCCAAACATGTGCTACGGTGCTATCACTTGATTAGAGAGATAGTAGATAGAGGAGATGTAAAGATAGAGAAAGTCCACACGGATGATAACATAGCCGATCCGTTGACCAAGGCATTTTCACAAGCAAAGCATGAGAAACATTTTCACATGCATGGGCTTTGGCATATGAGTGATTGGCTTTAGGCCAAGTTGGAGATTGTTGAAATGGTGTCCTAAACCCAATCGGATTGGACCGGATCCGACCGGGTCGGGTCATTTAGAGTCTATTTAGTTCATGTAAGAACTTTATTATGATTAACAAAAGCACATCTGTTATTATAGATTTTGTTTATATTTATGAACCAATTATGTTATTGAATATATAGTAACATCCTTAGTATTAAACTGTGATAGAGAAACAATGATGGTGATTGTGGTTGATGAGATCTCTAATCACTTTAATAAGTTTGATACTTAAATGTTTCTAGCCGTATGTACTTTCAAACGGGACTTTGATAGTACGAATAGACTAGCACATATTGGATGTCTTCTATCTTATGGAAGATAGGGATATATCTTGTCTATCGAATTGTAGAGACACTTGGACTGTATGTGGACGTGTATTAGAGAATGCATACATTAGACTGGCCCACTTACATTAAGTGTCGCAGTATGTGGCAGTTGTGTAATTATCCTAAGACCGGAGTCTTCATGGCATCACGGTGTGGATTGTCATGCTTTGACACTATTTAGGTTTTCCCTAGCCATGGGGCGATCATGCATTAGTGCTCGGGTATGATATTGAAACATGCGTAGTATACATGATTGTTTGTCCGGAAATCGCGTATCCTAAGAGTAGGAGTAAATATTCGAAATGGCCTTCTTATAAGGAATGTCTAGCTCTCGTGAATCTTCGCAAAGTGGGAGTAAATTAGTTATTCCGAGAGAGCATGATATCCAGATTATAAGATACGATCGTTGATATACTGACACTCGAGATACGATTGTATGGATATTATTACAGCGATAGGATTCTATTTACACGGTAACTATTTCACATGAAAGGTAGTAGTCATTGCTTTTGACTCTTCCGATGATTGGGGGTCACGATGTGCTGCTAGACGCTATTTTGTGATCGTTAAATATGAAGGGCATTTTCGTAATTGCACGTTGTGTCTATGGCCAACATATTCGGAAGCCTATCGGGTCACACACATAAGAACATCTAGCTGGATTAAAATACGGTTATAGTGATAACCAAATAAAGAAAGTTTATCTCGACTATAAAGTGTTATAGTGATTAAATTAATATGTTGGTATTATGTTGGTTAATTAAAGAATATTTTGGATGCCAATTTATTGGCATTTGAGGCGCCACTTTCTAGTGTATAAGATACACTTGGATTGTGCAATTTAATTAATGGTATTATTATATATTAATATTAAATATTAATAGATTTGTGTAAATTGATTTATGATAATATGATAAAGATAGTCAACATTAGATATTGACAATATCTTGGATTTATTTAATATGAGATATTAAATTAAATGAGATAAATCTAAAATATCTACTTTCCTTATTTTACTAGTAAAATGTTTTCTTTCTCCTTACTCTACGCATAAGCTTTTTCCCGTTAGTAATGGGACACAATGGGGCGCAGGCCTCCCCTATATAAGCAAGGGGTTGGCTAGCTCTTTTGGATCATCATGATTCCAAAAGTTCATAATTCTTGTGAAAAATTAAGAGCTTCTTATAAAGAGTTTTAGAGAGAGAAAAAGCCGGTCTAGCAACCGGATTTTTCTAGTAGCTATCCAAGGAGGATTCCGGCGAGGTGCTCGTGTGGATATTGATGGAGGCCGGACACGTGGATGGATTGCGTGCACTACTACTCTCTCTAGACTGTCAAAGCGTCGATCTTATAGATCAAGCGAGGTAATCAGCGTCTACTAACTTAACGTGTTTATTGTATTAAACGAAGTCGATCTTGGGATCGGAAATCAAAATTTAAATTCTGCAGCATAAAACTAGTTGATTTTCTAACAAGTATGACATATGCAACTTGGTGGAATATCTTAGATACTGTGCTAGATATTATTTACTTACCCACGGAGCAAAAGTGTTTGTCTCTAAACATGCTGTCTTCTAGAGGAAGTGTTTCTTCCAAACGAAACAGTGGAGTAAATTAAGATCTCAAAGGTAGTTTGAGAACCACAAAGAAATATTCAACCATTGGAACATGAGCAGACGCCGTATAGTGATAAGGTGCATGACACTACTTAGTGCACACAAGTATTGTATGAGTGTATAGATAACCACATGCCTGAAAGGGCTCCTGGTGTGTTCATCTTGAAGAATGAAGATCTCGCAACTTATGCAGGAATGCTTGATAGGGAAAATTAAAAGATATGGCTTGGACCCATAATATCCGAATCAGATTCCATGAGCGACAAACGGGTTATGAACCCAATCTGACTCACCTAAAGAGAATGTCTCTAAAAGGTGCAGTGGGTCTTTATGAAAGACTCGCATGGAAGGTAATACGATTACTAGTCAAAGTAGAGTTGATGGCAAAAGGTTGTAGGGTGTAAACCTTGAAATCACCTTTATGCTACCAGCCATGCTTAAATCTATTCAAGTAGTGCTTGTTGTAGCCACGTATCATGGCTATATGATAGTGTAAAGAATGTTGGGCCAAAGGCTTGATGTTCATAGACAACAACATGATATGTATGCTTGAGAGATCCATTAATTGACTCAAACACGTTTCTCTGTATTAGTTCTTTACTTTGAAAATCAAAAGAGTTTGATTTGATCAAAAGTGAAGACATGCATAGTGTGCAAGAGGATTAGTGGGAGTGTTATAATTTTTGAGTAAGGTGTTGCATATCCTTCTCAATAGTTGTTACTCCATGTTATAGTCATTTAATGTGTGGTAGTTCAAGGTCTTTACGAAAGATCTTAGAATGGAAGTTCTTATTTTAAAAATAAGAATCTATAGTGATAGATTTAGATACTGCTTGATTATCACAGTTCACCTATATAGATGAGATGCTAAAGGATTTGAGCATAGACCACATCGAGAGACACTACTAGCCAATGTTCTCGGGTCTATCTATGATAGGACGTCAGTCCTAAAAGATAAGGTGAAAGATGATACTTAAGGAAGGTCCTTTTGCTACTACAATAAGATCCATCATAAGTATTGTGAGTTAAACCAGATGTTCATTTTGCATGAGGAGACATGATCAAGTATGAAAGTTATTTTGGTACATGTCGAGAATGTCCTTAAGGTGTTATGGATGGGTTCTTAGTTTATTGAAACTTGGAATCGAATAAACGTAGAAATATAATGTATACCTTGAGTCTTATGAAGACAATGGGAGCTACAATCTGGGTTTGTAATCACTTTAATCAAGTGATACAGTGAGCGGGAAATGTTCTTAGCTAGAGATCACTGTAGATACTACAACTGGGCCAAAACACGGCATTGCCTTGGACGCACAGCGGAAGCAGTACGTGGATCTAAGAGGATCATTATTGAACCTTGTATGTTTCTTCCACCTCTTTTATATAGCTGATATCGTGAGTGGATTCATTTCTTAGGCAAGGACCAGGGTCTCGTCAGAGATTCATGTGTGTTGAGGCGGTTCCTTTTGACTTGATCATTTGAAGCATGATATGAAGATCGTCTAAGTCCCCACGGATAGTGATATGTTCATGCTTAGGGTTGGTTGCGAGCATTGCATGAGATTCTTGTGTATAAACTTGGTCTCATGTGTACGAGTGATTGGCTTTAGGCCAAGTGGGAGATTGTTGAAATAGTGTCCTAAACCCAATCGGGTTGGACGGGATCCGACCAAGTCGGATCATTTCTACTACTTCTTTATGTTTATACATATGATATGGCTTTCTGTTATATATATATATGTTCATTTTAACAAACCAATTATGATATTGTATATATTATAACGTCCTTATTGTCAAACTGTGAAAGAGAAATCATAATAGTGATTATAATTGATGAGATCTCGACTCACTTTCAAGGGTTTGATACTTAAATGTCTCTAATCGAATGCACTATTAAATGGGATAGTAAGAGTACAGTTAGACTAGCACGTATTGGATGTCTTCTATCTTTTGAAGATAAGGATAGATCTCGTCTATCGAAGTGTAGAGACACTTGGACTATACGTGGACGTGTATTTGAGAATGCGTACGTTAGAATGACCCACTTACTATATTAAGTGTCGCACTATGTGGCGGTTGTGTAATTATCCTAAGACCGGTGTCTTCATGGCATCACGGTGTGGATTGTCATACTTTGATGCTATTGAGGTTTCCCCTAGCCATGGGGCGATCATGCGGTAGTGATTGGGTGTGATACTAAAGCATGCGTAGGATCCATGTTGCTCGTCCTGAAATCGCGTATCCTAATAGTAGGAGTAAATATCCGAAAAGGCCTCCTTATAAGGGATGTCTAGCTCCCGTGAATATTTGCAAAGTGGGAGTAATCAGTTACTCAAGAGAGCTTGATATCCAGATTATATGATGCGGCCGTTAATGTATTGACACTCAAGATACGACCGTATGGATATTGTAACAGCGATATGATATTATTTACATGGTAACCATTTCACATGAAAGGTTGTAGTCATAGCACTTGACTCTTTCCGATTATTGGGGGTCGTGGACGTGTTGCTAGATGCTATCCATGATTGTTAGGTATGAAGGGTATTTTATAAATACACTTTATGCTTACGGCCAACATATTAGGAAACCTATCGGGTCGATCACACACATATGAATAACTAGCCGGAATTAATTTGTGGTTATAGCGATAACCGAATGAGGATTTGTTTATGCCTATTATATGTGTTATAGTGATAAATTAATATTGTGGAATTTATTTATTATGAATAAATATAATACAAGATATTAATTATGTTGATTAATTAAATATACATATTTGATGTATAAGGTGAAATTGTATATATGTGATACACATGGATTTTGCAAATTAATTAATCATAGTATTTTATTATTATGTATTAATATTGGATATATATATATATATATATGTGTGTGTGTGTATATATATATATATATATATATATGTATTTAGTATATATATATATATATATATATATATATATATATATATATATATATATAATATGTATATGTGCATATAGTATATATATGTAATATATACATGTGTAAATTGATTTGTGGTAATATAATATAGATATATTCAATACTAGATATTGACAATATATATCTTGGAAAGTATTTAATATGATATATTAAATTTATGGCATATATGATTTTAAGGAAAATCCTTAATAAGATTAAGCTAAGTACTTAATGAGTTATTCAATAAATTATCTAACTGATTTATTAAATCCTTATTCTATTGGAAAAATAGTTTCTTTCTCCCCGCCTTAATCCAAGGAAAGAGGTTCCCCACTCTCTTATATAAGGAGAGTTGTGTCAAGCTCTATTGCATCACAATATTTTTGCAATATTCTAGTGAAAATGAGAGAGTTCTTGAGAGAGGTTTTTGTGGGAAGAAGAAAAGGCGACCTAACAGTCGAATTTTTCCAGTTGCAGTCCTTCGAGGATTCCGGCGGTTGTTCGTGTGGATTACCGCAAAAGGCGGACACTTGGACGGCTCGGTGCTTGGATCATCAACCGTAGACGATAAAGCTTCGATCTTTAGATTGTCCAAGGTAACTTTCTACTACTTTTATGCTTGTTGCTTAAATGAAGTCGATTTTGGTAAAAGGAAAATTAAATTTTAAATTCCGTTGCGTTCCCTCGTAGATTTCCTAACACGGAGTACCGAGGCGGTGCCCACAACAGCTCAAGTGACTTTACCCGTGTTAGCTCCACTGCACATATCCATCCATGGTACCACCTCTTTACTTACATATCCCACTTTGTACACACCGTATTTCATCAGTTATCTGCCTTATCCCCCTGCCCATCCTCCACAGCCTATGGTTTATCCACCACCACGTTATGAGCATCCTAAGTATACCCCGGTTTATCCATCATAGTGTATATATCCTCTACACCGACATAAGTGTATCCTACTCCACCAGTTGATGTTTATCCCCCACCACCAGTATACCCACCACCTCCACAAGCTACAATTTATCCACCCCAGCCAGCGGTGTATTTACCTCAGCCGCCAGTTTATCCACCACCACAGTATAAGACATCTTCGGAGCCCGTTGGTACGTATCCTTAGTAGCAACATGGTCAGCCATCGAGACCTTATCAGACGTATCCACAAGAACCTCATGTTGCCTACCCTTATCATGCCCCTACAGACGTTGTCCCGATCACGTTGAAATCAGTAATATAAATCATGCCCTTATCTACCCCGAATTATGCTCAATTGATGAATGATAGTCATATTATTGTATGAAATACATGTCAATTACCTAATGTCGACTCCCTGATCATTAATTCGTGTCTTTGTATTTTATCCCGATATTTGGTACTGTTTTGTCTCATTTTATGTGATTTTCAAGTGTATCATATTATGGAGCCAAAGTGAAGCGGATCCGGATTGTAGAAAAGACATTGGGCTAAGTCAGAAAAGTCTGTATGAAGTCTAATGGACCAGAAAGGAGAGAAAAAGGCCCCAGGATGCGGAAAACCAAGCCGCGGCCACGGCGACTTGAGCAACACGAAATTAGATGAGCCGTATTCTGTATTGAGTTGGTTAGGGCTAGATCAACTAGGTCGGTTTACAACTCTATATAAAGAATGTGTCAGATTTATTATGTTAGCAATACAATACAATACAATATAATATATTATTATTCATATGAAATAAAGAGTTCATGATTTTCTTTTGAGTTCGTTTGCTTGGTTATCTCCTCCAATCCATCAACTAGCTTGAGTTGATCAAGCTAGATCCGTCATTGATAAAGGTATGAAGCTTTGAATGTGCCTTCGTATTTTAATCATGGTAGATTACGTTATATAAACGTGTTGTAATTAATTTGCATGTCTAAACGAATCATAATTAACTAGGATGACAAGAACAGAACGATGTAGATTTCAGAATTAGGAACCACCGTTACCACGGCAGCGACGGTCTATATCGCAGTAGTGGGGACACCTTTTAAGTCACCCTAATCTGAAGATTCAGCGTCATCTACGTTGATCAACGGGTTTAATTAGCAATAGATAAGATCTGGCCAATCTACTTATTGTACATCATAAATTAACATGAATGACGATAAAATGAAGTGTTAGTTTTGACATAGTCTGGATCATTCCCTAGGAACGTGCTAGTCAATCCACGATAGTTTTTTAGGGAGTTTCTCGGTCTTAAGCCGGTACTTTCTAAAACTTATTGCGTGTGAGTTAATACAACAAACGAAGGAGGTTAACTTCACAAAGACGTCTACTGTCCTTTCAATGGAAGTAGATAAGATTAGAACATTGTACCCGTAGCTTAAATTTGAGTTAGAAATACGTTCTAGTTAAACTAGCGAATTACGAGGAAAAATAGACACATGGATTAATTACACCGAGTTAGAAGATCGGTGAGGAGGGATACACCAATTACTTTTCTGTTCTTATGTTGGTCTAGGGATAGCTATATGTCTTCTTGATTAGGTTTATGAATTATTGTCTATGTCGCATCATCTCTGTGGGATCGACCTTGACTCACCCCTATTATGCTATGATTGACCTAGTACTCTTGCTAATATTTCATGATTATTTGTGGCTTAGACGTGGATCAAGTTTTCGCCGCCGTTGCCGGGGACAATGGCCAATGTAGATAATAATTTCATTAAATCTAATTCAGAACTATTTGTTTTTTGTTCGTTGCTTTGTTTTAGAGTCTAGAGTTTATTCGGTATCAATCCGGTATAGTTTAGGATTAGAAGAGGGGAAACAGCTTTTCAAGACCACAACCGACCCTGCCGCAATCGCGGGATGCTGTGACTCAGATTCTGATCACTTATCTGTTTTTCTGTGATTACCCTTGTATGTTATTAGTTAGTAGGTCCGCAGCAGTTGTGTCAGGACCCAGCTGAAGCGGGAAATTACTAACCGTGTTTTTCTTTTATTTCGTCTGTCTTGCAGGGATACCAAAACTTTTGATATCAACCCAGAAAGATCGTAAGGATTCAAAGTCAGCTAGAACCATGCCACGAACTATTTTGAATGTCGTTCCCACTTCTATATACCCAGGCTCCAAGGTACGGGAGCAATATAAAGCGGACAAAAAGAGAGTGGAATTGGAAAAGGAAGCAGCCAGAGCTGAGAAAGAAAGAGAAGCCGAAGAAAGCCTAAAGGAGTACGAGAAATATCGCCCAAGTGAGTTTCCTATTGAATTAATTGATATATCCTCTATTAATTATGATCTTAGGAGGATCCTGATACCATGTTCTCTGAGTCAGAGGATTACCCTGACACTATAGTCATGTTAGGAGACCTTAGTACCTTTAGACTCCTAGTCTCGATTAATGGAACATCTTTAGGACTACAGATGTGCGACTCAGGCTTTAGTTGTAATATCCTCCCTTTTTCACTATGCAAACATGAAAAATTAAGGTCGAGATGTATAAGGTACGCAACATGCATTTTGTCGATCGGGATGTCGATATGGTCACTGGCAAGTTGAGAGACTGTCTCAGAGTGGGAAGTTTTGTCTTCCTAGCCAACTTTGTAGTCTTGGACATTCTCGATGAACCGAGTGCTAATGTTTTGTTAGGGCATCCTTTCTTATCAACCAATCGAGCCATTATGGATTACGATAATGGTGAAATCACACATAGGGTCAACAACGATGCTAAAACTTTTGCGATCCTAGAACCATTACCCAACCGCTTAGACAGTACCACATGAGCTTGAACACTGGATAGGTTAAAGTCATAGAGATAGAGGACATTCGAGATAAGAAGAAGCAAGTGGTAGTAGAAACCGTAGAGCGAGAATTTATTATGATTCTACTTCGAGAAAAGATGAGAAGATTCACAACAATGCTCTTAGGGACGAAGTTATTCGGCAAGTCCGCCCTGCGTAGTGCAAGTTTAAGTTCAAAAGTTGAAAAGGTGAATTCTTTGAGCAATAAGAGTAAATCTCAAAGTAGACGTGGAAAGTCGAGTGCACTAGCGAAGAAGGCCAAGAGTTCAAGGCTTAGAGCTCAAGGTTTCACTAAGGAAGTTCGAGAAGAAACGCTTTTAGAAGGAAAAAAGAATGCATCTACTTGGGAATAAAAAGCCCCGGGAAAGCATGGATATAGAAAGAGAAGGAAACACATCTCGGTGAAAGCCCCCCAAGTGCAAATTTGGCGGATGAAGACCCAAAACTCTGACCGTGTGGAAGTCGGAAGAAAAGTCGAGCTGGCGACTCTAAATTCAGAACTAGTTCCTTACCCTTAGGTTAGATAGAGTTGAATAAAAGTAGCTGGAATGAATGAAAATTTTTTTCATCCTACCGCATCCCGAGGTTTAATATCAAAGGATGGGGGAAGGTTTGCTTAACTTGTTGAGCACTCCGGTGAAGTAGGTTAGAAGATTCGGAGAGAGAATACAAGGAAAGACAAGGATTTAGCTCACGAGGAATCAGTTTTGGATTGATAATTGTCAAGGATCGAATGAGAAGTAAAGTTTTATGGTAGTTTTAAGGAACCTAGGAAGAGGAAAACTCTGGCAGCAGCGAGAGTCCCTCACGCGGCTACAAGGGTTCATGATTCCAATTCCTAAGGTTTGAACAACATTCTAGGGACTGATGACGGCGCATGGACCCCACGCGCTGCATCGGGAATCTGACAAGGGTAGGAACCGTCCCATCCACCCTTCCCACACTCCACCTTTTCCTCTTCCCCATTACTCCACCATTATTTCCCACTCACCTCAATCCCATCAAATCCCCCTCATTCCACTCACCCACAATTACTCCTCCTATCTTTTCATACAATATATTCAAATTCAAACCATTTCAAAATTCAAACTCATCTTACCTCTTCCTATATAAACCACCCTTACCTTCACCATTTTTATCACAATAAAAATTTCTCATTCTTCTTCTAAAAAATTCGGCCACCACCATCATCCAATCTTCTCATCACTAAATAACCATTTCTATCACCCAAATCTCCATTTTCCCTTTCATTGCCACTGTCAAATTCCCGATCTTTACAACCTGATTTCATTTCCATTTACTAGGTGTTGCAGAGAGTTCCCGAAATTATAAACCAGAAAACTGAAACTCCGACAGCCATGAAACACCCTGTTGCGGCGGCGAGACCTGTTTTTCAGTAGAAAAAGAGTGTAGTTCATCCGTTTTAATGGCTGGCAGAGGCAACCCGGTCCCGAGATGTAGAGGAGGTCAACCGAGAGTTCAGGGAGATGCCATTCCAACTATTAATGGTGTCGACCAGTTTGCCTCTATTTCCATCTATGAGTCTTTTAAGACTCATTGGAACGCGCGGTCGGTTGCAAAAGAAATGGGCGTCGACCTCAATGATTGTGGTGACATTATAGCACGAGTGCTCCAATTTCATGGCATAGGGGACCTGGCCATCATTCCTCCTACATTCAACGCCACCATCATCTGTGAGTTATATGCCTACGTGGCGGCAAACCCCTAATCTAATGTTGCTATTGTTCGTGGGGTTCACGTCGATTTTCCGATTAAGAGAATTAATGCCCGCTATGGCATAGAAAATGCACCACTTCATGGTGAGGAGTTCACCGCTGCCACTAGAGAGCGTGATCTGGAGTGCCTGATGCGTATTGCTGAGTAGTATGATGTGTAGTGGGAATTTGAGGCCAACAATTTCCCCACTACCTTCTATTCCAACGAGCTGGCTTGGGATGCGCGTTTGCTGCAAAGATTTGTGATTACTCATCTTATGTCCAATGCTCATGCAGACACGGTGACTTGTCGGTAGGGTAAACTTGTGTATTATCTCGATACCGAGAATGATGTGAACATCGGTCTGTTGATGCACGAGAGGATTCACCAGGTTTCCGGGACTATGAGAGAGATTTTTCCATATGGCAACTTGATTGATGCATTGGCGATGGCAGTAGAGTGCTCGCTCTACCGCTGATGACAGAGATGAGCCACTGCCCATTCTTGACACCGAGGTAGTTACTGTCATAGGAAGGCGAAGAAGACGGCTGTGTTACACACAAAAGGACGTGCTAGCCTCAGCAGGAATTTTAGGCCACGGTGACTAGAGAGTTTATGCATATGTGGGGCATTCTAACTCATATGATGGCACATCTCAACATTCTGCCCTATGCCCCACCACCACGAGCCCCTGGGCATGACCCATCTTCTTCGGGGGCCGGCCCTTCTTCTGATCCACCTCCTATTGACGAGGACTACGAAGACATTGACTCTGATTAGTAGCCTCGTCCCAGATTTTTTTTAGTATTTTCATTTCCATTGTTGTTTTTCATTTTTTTTATTTTATTTTCTTTATTTTATTTCCCGACTTTGCACAAGTATGATTTCTCTTTTAATGAAAGGAATTTTGAATGGCTTAAATTGTTTGCATTTTTATTTAATTTGCTAACTGCATTTAATATTTTATATTCTCTCGTGTTACCCGAGTGCTTGCCATGTTTTGTATTAAAAAATTTCGAGCAGATATTTCACAGACTTTACAATGACATTATGCCCGAGAGTGTTTGATACAGATTTGTTACCTGTGCTCCACGCATCAATCAAGCTAAGTTCCTTTTCGTTTTAAATCTTTTCATCATTGGAGACAATGCTTCGATTAAGTGGGGGTAGGAATGTCACTTAGCTTTTGACTATGAATTTCATCAATTCTTTGACTTATCACGATTCTTTTCGATGCATTTTTCACCACTTAGTATTTTCGAGTCAGTTTTCAACAAGACTGCAAGGATATGATATCTTTGACCTGTTACAAATAATTAATTACATCTCTGTTTCATTAACGAAACAAGAGTCATGCCACTTTTGAAATAGTAGCGTATTCACCGCATTTTCTTTGCATGAACCTCCTTTTTAAGCACGTATAACCCACGATCTTCAGTATGTAGTTGGATGATTGTCGTTGTGACTTGTGTTGACCCTGGTTTTTCTATGTTTTTTTTACCTATGATCATTTAGGTCAAGTTGTGGAACTTGTAAGGGCTAAGGAAAAATGGACTCAGTAGTTTATCAAAGCGTAGACCGTGAGGATAGATAAATTTTTGAGTGTTTACCTGCCAATAAAAGAGAAAAATAAAGATAAAATGCTTATCGTCGATATATGCTATTTCTTTCTCTTTGGCAAGAGTGAAGCAAACTCGGAGCGTAAGATGCATGACCTTCGCACAATAAAGAGACCGATAAACTTGAACCTTTGAGTACTACTCGGTTCCCGGTCCACCTTGCCCAGTTGACTTGACCTATACAATAAAAATCAAAATCCAAAAGAAGAAAATGGCCTAAAGGGCTGAACATTCTCAGGATTACTAGCAAGACTATGAGTTGGAAAGATACGAGTCTATCTACACTACTGTGGTCTGAAGGTTATTGCACACACGCACCGGTTCGTGACTTGAAAAGTGATTAATACATTGCTTGAGGATGTGAGTTGGCATGGTTTTTACCTCGGCTTATGACACTTAGTTGTTTTTAATTAACTTGTATATTGGTCCGGGGTTCATTTTCTTTCGCCTTTTTGATCGGGACGACCAAAAGCTAAGTGGGGGTAGTTGATCACGTTGAAATTAGTACTATAAATCATGCCCTTATCTACCCCGAGTTATGCTCAATTGATGAATGATAGTCAGATTATTGTATGAAAAATGTGTCAATTGCCTAATGTCGCTCACTGGTCATTAATTCTGCATCTTTTATTTTATCCCGATATTTGGTACTATTTTGTCTCGTTTTATGTACCATATTATGGAGCCAAAGTGAAATGGATCCGGATTGTAGAAAAGACATTAGGATAAAGTCAGAAAAGTCTGTATGAAGTTTGTTGGGCTAGAAAGGAGGGAAAAAGGCCCGAGGCCACGGAAACCCTAGCCACAGCCACGGCACCTTGAACAACACGAAATCGAGAGACGTATTCTGTCTTAAGTCGGTTAGGGCTAGATCAACTAGGTCGGTTTACAGCTCTATAGAAAGACTGTATCAGATTTATTATGTAAGCAATACAATACAATATAATATACTATTATTCATATGAAATAAAGAGTTCATGATTTACTTTTGAGTTCGTTTTCTTGGTTATCTCCTCCAATCCATCAATTAGCTTGAGTTGATCAAGCTAGATCCGCCATTGATAAAGGTATGAAGCTTTGAACGTTCCTTTGTATTTTAATCATGGTAGATTAAGTTAGATTAACTTGTAGTAATTAATCTTCATGTCTAAATGAATCACAATTAACTAGGATGACCAGAACAGAATGATGTAGATTTCAAAATTAGGAACCGCCGTAACCGCGGCGGCGACGGTCTATATCACAGCCGTGAGGTCACCTTTTAGGTCACCCTAATCTGAAGATTCAGCGTCAGCTACGTGGATAGACAAGTTTAATTATCAGTAGGTTAGATATGGACAATCTACTTATTGTACATCATGAATTAACATGAAGGACGATAAAGTGACGTGTTAGTTTGGACATAGTCTGGATCAATCCTTAGAACATGCTAGTCAATCCACGATAGATGTTTAGGGAGGTTCTCAGTCTTGAGCCGGCACTTTTTAAAACTTATTGCGTGGGAGTTAATACAACCAACAAAGGAGGTTAACTTCACATAGACGTCTACTGTCCTTTCAATGGAAGTAGATAAGATTAGAAGATTGTACCCGTAGCTTAAAACTGAGTTAGAAACACGTTCGGTTTAACTAGGGAATTACGAGGAAAAGTAGACACAAGGATTAATTACACCGAGTTAGGAGATCGGTGAGGAGGGATACAACAATTACTTTTATGTTCTTATGTTGGTCTAGGGACCGCTATATGTCTTCTTGATTAGGTTTATGAATTATTATATGTGTTGCATCTTCTTCGTGGGATCGACCTTAAATCGCCCCTACTATGCTACGATTGACCTAGTACTCTTACTAGTATTTCGTGAGCATTGGTGGCTAATGTGACACTCAAAAAGGCAGTGATATATCGTCTCACGAGGACCATGTCCACACCCAGGTTATCCACCGGCTTACCCACCAGTTTATAGCCCGGTTTATCCTCTAGTTTTTTAAGCTCCATATGTTACGGGTTATCACTAGACTGGGTCAGCACATTCTCATCATGGGAATGAATCACTTGATGATGCTACATTGTTCAAACATGTGAGCAGGAATAATCCACCATACTTTCATGGAGATCCGGATCCAACAAAAGCCGATAGATGGATTCAAGATGTTGAGATGGTGTTCAAGGGTATGGTGATCTTGGTTAAGAAATGGGCCAACCCGACCAAGACGTTTCTGATGGGAGCAACCCGAGAATGGCTAGACATGATCAAGAGATCAAGAGATGATATACAAGACTAAGAGCAATTTGTGGATCTTTTCTTACGGGAATACTTCCCCATGGCGAGACGATCGGAGAAAATGAGTCAGTTTATGAATCTCCAACAAGAGGGGATGAGCATTATGGAGTATCAACAGAAGTTCTACGAGTGTGGTAAATATGTACCCGAGGTCGTGGATAGAGAGAGTCTTGAGGTCGCTCATTTTCTAGAGGGCTTAAGTCATGGTATTCTTATTGGATTGGGAGGCTATAAGCCTTATACTATGGATGGGTTGATCGATAGTGTATTAGAGTACGAGAAAAATAGAAACAAGGAGCAATTAGTCATTGAGGCCAAAAGACCGTTTGTTGAAGTTGTAGAAACCAACGAAAACGAAAGAAAAATGCGGAAGTATTATTATTCAAAGAATAATCAACCACTTAAGTTATAATGTTGTTTATCATTGGGTATTTATAGCTTCATACACCTTATGAGTTGGTTAAAAGAAGTTAAAAACGGTTATAACAGAATCTATCAAGATAACCATTTTATGTGTATATGTATCATGCTGACAGCCTCGGTTGCTGAGTCTTCAGGTAGTCCGTTGAGTCTTCAGTAGTCAGTTGACATGCACTCAACACTTCCTTCAGCACATATATTATAACACCCCTCAAGCTAAGAGTGGTACATGATCAGCTTGCACTCAACACTTCCTTCAGCTACTAGAATTATGTTGAAATATCTTTGAAATCCCCAACTTGTCCAGCAGATATGAAAAAATAGGTGCATCTAATGCATTTGTGAGAATGTCAATAACTTGTTCTTTCGTGTTAACTGGAAGCAACTTGACAAGTCCATATTTGACTTTGTCTATTACAACATGACAGTCAATCTCAATTTGCCTTGTTCTATCATGAAAAACATGATTAAGAGCAATGTGCATAGCACTTGAATTATCATAGAAGAGTAGAGCAGAAAAGTAAACATGAATTTTCAATTCTTGTAGAATGTATAGTAGCTACTAAAGTTCACAAACTGCATTGGCCATAGCCCTGTATTCAGCTTCGGAGAACTCCTGGCTATAGTTGTCTATTTCTTAGATTTCCAAGAGATAAAAGCATCCCATAACAACATCATGTAGCATGATACTGATTTTCTGGTTTCAAGACATCCAGCCCAATCACTATCAGTAAAGCCTTTTAAAAAAAAGTTGTTCTGAGTTGGGAATAATATGCCTTGCCCTGGATTAGCCTTCAAATACCTCAGCAGTCTATGAGAAGCTTTCATGTGATTTTCAGTAGTAGGAATAATATGACTTTCCTGATGAGACTTATGACCAATATGGTCAGAAGGAAGATGCTTCTTCTGAGCAAGAGAGGCTCTCGACGATGTCTAATCTAGAGCTATCTCAGGCTGGCGTTAGAGCGATAGAATATTTAAGTCTTGTCTTCTCCATCTGTATTTTGTACCTTGATTCGATAGAGCTTCTCAGGTTTGCTTACTTGTCGTACAGGAGACTCGGGTTGGCCCGGAAGTTTTCAAAGACTTGCTAAGTCTCCTGCCACCATAAGGGATCTGAAGAAGAAGGTTCCCGAATTACGGAAAAGTCGGGAAAGACTTAAGGCCTCATTGGAGTCCAAAGATAAAGAGATTAAAGCTCTCAAGGAGCAACTTAGAGCTCAAGAGGTTGAGCATATGCAAACCGCTAATCTTCAAGCCATAGAGGACAAGTTTGCGGTGGAGCAAACTAAGCTAGAGCAGACTATGGCCAAACTCCGAGCTAAGAAGAACGAGCTGGAAGCTGCCGTTTCTAGGTCGGATAGATGGGGCCATTCTGGAGTACAAGGCTTCAAACGAGTTTTCTCAGCCCCTGAAGCTGCTACTTACTCCGATCTTGAACCATGGCTACACTCTAGGCGTTGATTAGGCCAAGAGTCAGTTTGTTGACCTCGCCTTTGATAACCTGGCCAGCAAGGGTCTTTACAAGCCTGGCATGGGTGTGATCTACGACACCCCGCTTATAGGAGTTCAAAGAATGGGTGGAAATTGTGTTTAGGTACTCTCGCCGTGGTGCGGCTCCTCGTGAAGTGCCAACTAGGTCTGAGCCTTCTACTTCGGCTGCTCCCACCTCAGCTCCTTTCTTCAGAGCAACAGAGTTCAGCTCCTGATGCTTAGACTTATATTTTCACTTTCGCTTTGTTTTTTGTTTTGAAAATTCAAATTGTATCATGTACAACGTTTTCAGAATATTTGAAGTGGTAAGTTTTTCTTAAATCTTCTTTGTTTTGAGCACTTAATTTAAGTACTTCCTTGATCCATAGTGGGGTATCTTGGGGTATCCTACCCCCAGTTGCCATGCATGAACTTGCATTTTCTTGATGGCATACTTAACTGCGTACTTTTCTTTTGCTTTTGAGTCTGACCTGGAGAGCTCGGAAATTTGATGTCTGACGTGCAGACTTAGTGAGTTTGTTTTACAAAAATTTTGTGTCGTGTGCAGAGCTCGGTTAGAGTCTGACTTGAAGATTTAGAATTTTTTTCGGTGTCCATCCGCGGACTTATTGATTATGTTGAGTCGGTCTTGCGGAGCTCAGTTTGTCAGTCCTGCTGACTTAATGAAGTTGGCTGAGTCCAACCTACGGAGCTCAGTTTGTCAGTCCTACTGACTTAATAAAATTTCATGAGTCCCACATGCGGAGCTCAGTTTTCGGTCCCCATACGACATAATGAAATTGAGTCCTACCTGAGAGCTCGGTTTGTCGACCCGCATAGCTTAGGATTGTCGGTTGACGACCCTTTTGACTTAATAAAATTGGCTGAGTCCAACCTGCAGAGCTCAGTTTGTCTGTCTTGCATAATAAATAAAATTGACTGAGTCCGACCTGTGGAGCTCAGTTTGTTAGTCCTGCTGACTTAATGAAATTGGCTAAGTCTGTCCTGCGGAGCTCAGTTTGTCTTTCCTGCAAACTTAATGAAACTCATTCATGGCGTAAAATGAGAAACGAAAATGTAGCGGAATTAATACAAACTGAGTACCCAATGAGTACAACCTTATTCAAAAATTGTCGAATTAAAATGACTATAATGAAATTGTAGTAAAAATTAAAAGCAAATAATAAACGTTTGTAACATGTCATGGACTTTATGACCTAGCTCTTCACCGAGTTTTTCTTTCTCTTCCAAGCATCTCAGGTCAGAACCACTTCTTTCATTTTGATAGTTGCTGCGTAGAAGCTCCAGGATTCCTCATATCCCCTTGATTTCAATCGAACCTTCGGTGGCGGGGAACTTCAAACTGATATGAGCTGGGGAAATCACATCCCGGAGGTCGACCAATGCAGGTCTTCCCATAATAATATTGTACATAGAAGGGGCCTTGACCACCACATAATTGACCATAAGGGTCCTGGCCCATGGCTCTTGGCCAAATGTTTTTGCAAGTCTTACCATTCTCATGGATGAATTGGGGGTCCTGCAAATCCAGACAATGGTGCTGAAACAGGTGTCAGGTCTGAGTCCTCTAGCTTCATGGATTGATAGACCGAGTAGTAGAGGACGTTGACGGCACTTCCCGTATCAACACAAATCTTCTTGACCAAATTCTTATGCACCACATCCTCTATAACAAGGCCCTCATTACTTGTTGTTAGGAAATCTACGCGGGAACGCAACGGAATTCAAAAATGTATTTCTTTTTAACCAGGATCGACTTCGTTTAAGCAACAAACATAACAAGTTAGTTGACGGTGGTTACCTTGCTTGATCTAAAAGATCGACGCTTTGACCGTCTAAGGAGAGTAGTGATGCACGGAGCCGTCCAAGCGTTCGGCCTCTACCGCCAGTCCACACGAACAGCCCGCCGGAATCCCATCATGGATTGCTACCAGAAAAACTTGGTTGCTAGACCGACATTTTCTCTCTCTCAAAACTCTCTTAAAAGCTCTTATATTTTTCACAAGAGACTATTAGTCTCTTGGAATTGTGATTTACAAAAGAGCTAGCCAAGCCTCCCCTTTTATAGGGTAACCTGCGCCCCATTGCTATCCCAATCCGATTGGGAGAAACTTCCTAGTATATTGAGGAGAGAGAAAACATTTTCCTAATAAAATAAGGAAAATCACTTTGATTGATTTATCTCTTTCAATTTAATATCTTTTATTAAATAAATCTAAGATATTGTCAATATCTAATATTGACTATCTTTATTATATTACCATAAATCAATTTACACATGTGTATATATCACATATATATATTCCAAATATAAATCTATACATATATATACATTTATCACAATTGTGCACATACATATCTTATATGCATGTCACGTATGTGACCACAAAAGTATATATATTAATATCATATATAATATATGGTAATACCATTAATTAAATTGTACAATCAAAGTGTATCTTATACACTCCAAAATTTCTCCACCTTTAGCCAACAAATTGGCATCCGGAATATTCTTTAATTAATATAATACTATGATTAATTAATTTGCAAAATACATGTGTATCAATATACACATATAAATTTCGACTTACACATACATTATATGTATATTTAATTAATCAACACAATTAATATCTTGTATTATATTTATTCATAATAAATAAATACCACCATATTAATTTATCACTATAACACTTTATAGTCGAGATAAAACTTTCCTTATTTGGTTATCACTATAACCACATTTTAATCCGGCTAGATGTTCTTATGTGTGTGACCCGATAGGCTTCCGAATATGTTGGCCGTAGACATAAAGAGCAAATTACGAAAATGCCCTTCACACCTAACGATCACGGAATAGCGTCTAGCAACACACCGTGACCCCCAATCATCGAAGAGTCAAATGCAATGACTACTACCTTTCATGTGAAACAATTACCGTGTAAATAGAATCCTATCGCTGTAATAATATACATACGGGCATACGTCGAGTGTCAAGCATCAACGACCGTATCTTATAATCTGGATATCATACTCTCCCGAAGTAACTCATTCACTTCCACTTTGCAAAATTCACGAGAGTAAGACATTCCTTATAAGAAGGCCCTTTCGGATATTACCCCTACTAACAAGGTACGTGATTTCCGGACAAACAACATGAATCCTATGCATGCTTTAGTGTCACACCCAATCACTGCCGCATTATCGCCCCATGGCTAGAGGAAATCTCAATAGTGTCAAAGTATGACAATCCACACCGTGATGTCATGAAGACTCTGGTCTTAGGATAATTACACAACCGCCACATAATGCGACACTTAATAAAGTAAGCGTGTCAGTCTAACGTATGCATTATCTAATACACGTCCACGTACAGTCCAAGTGTCTCCACACATTGATAGACGAGATCTATCCATACCTTCAATAAGATAGAAGACATCTAATACGCACTAGTCTAATCGTACTATCAATGTCCCGTTTAACAGTATATACGACTAGAGACATTTAAGTATCAAACCTTTTAAAGTGAGTCGAGATCTCATCAACCATAATCACTATCATGGTTTCTCTCTCACAATTTGACACTAGGGACGTTATTATATATACAATCACAAATTGGTCCATATAGATAAACAAAATATATAATAACATTAAAGTCATTTATCATATAAATAAAAAAAATAGTAGAAATGATCCGACCCGGTCGGATTCAATCCAACCCGATTGGGTTTAGGACACTATTTCAACACTTGTAACCAGAGGGAGGGGGTCTCTAGGACTGTAGGTTATTTTAGAAACTAGCCTCCGACCTCTGCTAGATGCAGAAGGATTGGCAGATCAGTTATTCTGCTCGCTCACTTCTCCAAACACGTCGATGGGACCGCCACTATGGTGTTAATAGTGTTGATGGGGCGGTTGTCCAATTACCATTCATGATCTGGAGATCGGTCCTTTCCTCTATGGGGTTCGGGGCCTACCCTAATCTTGGTTGTAATTCTTGGTGCTTGAAATCTCTTTGACCTCGAGGCTCGGCACTTTGATATCGGTCCATGACCTCGTCTAGCTTACCTTCCGTTATTGCAGTGTCAATATCTCTTTTCAATTCTCTATAGTTCACCAAATCATGCCCCACATCTTTGTCGTAGGCACACAATTTGCTACGATCCCTCCTCTCTGTAGGTCTTCACATCGGTGGTGGGATTCGAGCCAGGCCCTTTCTTTCCATTATAGTGAGAACTTGCTCGCGTGATTTGTTCAAAGGGATGAAGTCTCTTTCCTGCAAAGCTCCATTCTTACCCAGCCGATCTGTGACTAGGGAAGTCATGTGGTCTCAGACCGGATTCCTATTTTTGTCTGCTTTTTTCTCAAATTTATCCTTTCTAGACTCTCATTTTCTAGACTATCTCTTTAGCCGATTAGCTTCCTCTCCCTAGAAGTGTTTATAAGCGGGCTCAACACATTCCTCCATAGTTTTAAGGAGATTGTTGTTCAACTTAGCATATAATATTCCCTCCCGTAGCCCTCCTAAAGGAAGGTTATCATAATGTGCTCATACACATCCTAAACTTGGGAGGACTCTTCATTGAATCTCTTCAGATATTGCAATACTGTTCTTGTCCTTTTGTTTGAGAATCAGGAGATGAGTAGCGTTCCTCTGGAACTGCTTTGCCGTGATAAAAGTGTTACATTATAAAAGCTTATGGGAATGCTGAGTGCACTTTGCAGATCATATGAAGATACCAACGGCTTTATTGACGATAAACACCGGCGGCCTGGCGACAAGATAAAAACTCGGCGGCTGGCGATTAGTTTAATATAGTGTAATGTAGAAAAATGGTTATTCTGTTGTAATCTATTATAACCGTTTGTAACTTACTTCTAACTGATTCATGAGGAATATGAAGCTATAAATACCCCATGATCAACCGCATTGAAAATCCAAATTGTAACTTTTACTTGTTCAATAATAATTCTGCTTTTTATTTCGTGTTTGTAATTCGACAAACTTCATCATGGTATCGGAGCTTGTGCGTGAACAAATGGTAGTCTCGCCTTTTCATAATAAGGTGAAAGGTATCCTTCTTCTTTAGCCTTAATTGCCTGCTCCATTGACTGAATATCATCTTCGAATAACGGCATACAATTCGGTAAATCAATGAATTACCATAGCCCTTTAGTATGAATGACTCCAAATCATCTATCAACTCTAACAATTGGACCTCAGATGAAATGAACAGACCACAAGCTTGGTCAATTATGCCCAAAACAGACGCTTCCTATTTGCAGAGAGACCATAGAGATGATATGTCTTGTGCCGTAAATTTCAGGCCATACGCTCAACTACAGCCCTAGTAATTTCTTCAAAGACATGTTATGTGAGTTTGTAGACATTTGGTTCCTAACTCTTCCTGAAAGCCTTGTAATTTTGACAACAATCATGAAACCTTAAAATTGTATCACTTGTACGGCTTTCAGTTGAAACAGTAAAAGCACGATGACGACCAGGTCAAAGATTTCCTTTGCCACTAAATAGCCCCATGTCGAATGCGACAGCACTAGCTGATGCCCGAGGAACTTGTGTTGCTTTTATAGAATACACATCTGAATGATAATCGTCTTTAACCAGTTCAGGAAACCGTTCCCTTGTTCTAAGAGCAAGGTTGTACAACTCGTCTTCACCTTCTTTAATTAACTCTCAACCAATTTGCTTACCTTTCCAAGAGGATTCCTATCCAATCCAAACATGACCACGTCTATTCCCAAAAGGGTCAGGATAATCATTTATTGCCTTATTGGTATATGTGGATGACATCATAGTTGCTAGCCTTAGTGAAAAGTAGATTCAGCAAGTTATGGATGCTTTACATCAGTAGTTCACCATCAAGCTTTACATCAGTAGTTCACCATCAAAGATCTTGGAAAATTGAGATATTTCCTAGGTATTGAGGCTGCTAGATGCCCAAAAGGCATATCCATTTCACAAATAAAATACATACTTAACCTCATAGAAGAATATGAATTTTTAGGAGCCAAGCCTGCTAAGACACCTATGGAGTCTAAGCACACTTTGCGAAATGGTGATTCACCACTTTTAGAAGATAGCACTTCATACAGATCCCTAGTGGGTAAATTGATTTACCTCACTTTTACTAGACCAGATATTGCTTTTACAGTACAAAAACTAAGTCAATTTCTGGACACCCCTACTAAAAATCATATAAAGGCAGCGTATAGACTGCTGAGGTACTTGAAAAGCAATCCTGGCCAAGGAATCTTCTTCCCAGCAGACAATATTCTTGTAATTAAAGGATTTACAGATAGTGATTGGGCCGGTTGTCCTGAAACAAGAAGATCAGTATCAGGTTATATGATGTTCCTAGGAGATGCTCCAATCTCCTGGAAGGCAAAAAAACAAACAACAATTGCTTGAAGCTCATCATAGGCTGAGTACAGGGCCATGGCAAATGCAATTTGTGAAATCCAGTGGCTGATCTATATAATACAGGATTTATAGGTTCCAGTTCAGTTGCCCGCTGTGTTATTTTGTGACAATGCTCATTGCTCATAATCATGTCTTTCATGAAAGAACAAAATACATTGAAATTGACTGCCATGATTTGAGGGACAAAGTCAAATCAGGACTTATCAAACTTCTTCCAGTCAATACAAAAGAACAAATAGACAGGACTTATCAAACTTCTTCCAGTCAATACAAAAGAACAAATAGATGACATCCTAACCAAGGCCTTGGATGCACCCATTTCTCTTATATACTAGAAAAATTGGGAATTTCAAAGATCTTCCAGAATTCAAGTAGCTGATGGGAATGCTGAGTGCAAGTTGTTCATGTACCACTCTCAGCTTGAGGGGGTGTTACAGTATAAAAGCTGATGGGAATGTTGAGTACACTTTGCTGATCATATGAAGATACCAACAGCCTGCTGACAGTATAAAGACTCAGCAGCCTGTTGATTAGTTTAATATAGTGTAATGTAGAAAAATGGTTATTTTGTTGTTATAACCGTTTGTAACTTACTTCTAACTGATTCGTGAGGAATTTGAAGCTATAAATACCCTATGATCAGCCGCATTGTAAATCCAACTTGTAACTTTTACTTGATCAATAATAATTCCGCATTTTATTTTGTGTTTGTAATTCTACAAACTTTATCAAAAAGCATGCATGAACTTTATCACCAAGGTTCCGAAGTCTAAGATCAATCTTGGCGGTATTTTCCTGAACCACTCGCGATCCCTGCCAATGAGTAATGCAGGAAAGGCCATACACTTCATCTCATCAAACGCACACTTCGCAATGCCATGTGTGTCATGTACTAGTGGACATGGTCTTGCGGATCCTTAGATCCATCATATGGTTCGAGCTTAGGCACTTTGAATCCCTTAGGTCGGGGAAATGCTCAATCTACGTTATGAACGGAGATACAAACGAGAATTGGTCTGATATCCTTCCTAGTATAGCGTCGAGCTCCGCTCTAGCTTCTTCTAACGCTTGAGGATTATGTTGTGCTTTGCTCCCCATTGAGTTCGAGGATATATCGTGCTTATTAGGGAAGGAGGAGGAGGAGAAGGCGTATGCTTAGGGGAATCCTCTCCTAGGTCCTCTCCTTGCATGGCTGCTTGGAGAATAGCCTATCGAGTAGCAGCGTCCATAGCTGCTAACTAATCTATCAAGGCTCGATGGGCTAAATCGAATGCAATTTCGTCGTTTTGTTGAGGCTGGTTGTTGATGTTTGCGTCTATTGCCACCCCATTATCAGCGTTTTGATCACCATCATAGGCGTTTGCTACGGCTGTTTGTTTGTGTGTTTTGGAGGCAAGATGATTATTATGGAAAATCTTGAGCAAAATTGTCAGTAGGAGGCCCTCATTCTAGCGCTAATTGACGATGCTGGATCTCGTCTGATAAATAATTCGGGCCGTATTTTCCTAGTGACAATGATCAAGATCCAAAAACTGAGAAAAAGTATGAAAAGATGGGGTGGTTTTAGTATGTTTAGACTGATCCTGAGATTGTGTAATCCCAAGTTGCCTACGTATCCTAGAATTGTTCAGGAATCAACTACTTTATAGTTCTTGGGATCGTTTATATTGAGGGGCCTTTGCCCTAGGCATGCTTGTACCGTGTCCGTGGTGGACTTTTGTTTCGCATCCATCAAGGATTGACTTTTACCGTGTCAATCTGCTTGATTTTAGGAGATAATTACGGGACTTAAATAATGGTTTAAATGATAGGATCAGAGCCTTTATGGCTGGGGATACTTCCCATAATTATCTGATATTATTAACACGTGGGCTAGATAATGGGATAGCTCTGGCCGACCTGCGTCGAGCTCCCCAAACCGTTATGGCCCGAACTGCGCTGGCTCTGCTTCGTTGCGCCCTGACCGACCTACGGTGGACTGAGAAGCAAGCCAGACCGATCCTCCCTCTTGGGGTTTAGGTCTGCCCTTAGGCTAAAAGGTGGGACTCTTGTCCCTTAATGTTATGGTTTTATTTAGTGCTTGGTCAATGTGGAGGTGACACGTGGCGAGGCCTAGCCCGAGCTCCGTCGGTACTCATATTCGGGACCTTCATCATTTTCCAAATTTATTATGTCCGGTGCGGAGAGACATCATTTCGTTTCGTATTACAAATACTTATAACCCAAAATAATATCGTTTTACACTGCATATACTTTTTTCATCAATATTAAACATGCAGATTCACTGAAATATATCGCATAGAGCATCTCCAAACACATTGAAAGCTTCGAATGCCCTGGCTCAATAATATTAGGTGAAAGATTTGAGAAGGTGGGACTCCTGGCCCTTAATGTTATGGTTTTATTTCGTTCTTGGTCAATGTTTGAAAATATATCTGAAAATTAAATATCAGAAAATTATGCCTGAGAAAACATTTCAAAGAATTCGTGGAATATTCACGAGAGATTCGTGGAGAAATACTTTTCAGACATAGTTTTTAAATATTTATTTTTCAGACAGATTTTTAAGCACATATTTTCAAGTTTCTCTTCAAAAGTTGGCCTATTTGATACTCTTATTTCCCGTGTCATGCGGATATAGAAAAGCCGTTTCTAGCTGCGTTGTTACATCCCTCACAGTACAAGAGAATTCATTGTCAATCTGCGATATATCAAATCGATCGAAGTGTTAATTACATGTTTATATGAATTTAAACAAATGCTGATGGTATGAAGATCAAAATCTGGATGGACTGAAGTACCAAAAATAATAGACCATTTAAAGATGCAAGCTACCCTGTTGTTCTACGAAATTGTTATTAGACATTATATATCTTTGGCTATATTAATTTAAGTTTTGACTTTGTTGTAATTTACAATCTGCCAACAGCATCGTAAGAAAGTACTACCTCCGTCCCAACAAAAGTGTTCAATTTTTATGATACACAAAGATTAAGAAAACAATTAATGTGTTGTATTTTATCTATACTAATAGACATATTTACCCCTATTTTATAATAAGTGCATGTTTTGGAATATGAAAAATGGATGTATACAAAAATTAAATGATGATAAGGGTATGTTTGAAAAACATAATTAAATGATGTATTGATTTTCTAAATAAACATTTTTTATGAGACAATTAATTTTCAAAAAATGGACACTTTTATAAGAGACAGATGTAGTACTAATATGTCTCGTAAGTATGGGGTCTTTTAGCTTTAGTGTTTTTTAAAATGTAGGTTTTTCACGTAAAACAATGCAATTTTAAATTTTGGTTTCTACTTCTACATTAAACAAGGTAATTTTATAAGGCGCTCGTAAAAAAACAATGCAACGATTTGTTCTAAAAGGTTAAAAAGTGATTCATTTATGATGAATCTTAAACGGCATGCGTGTAAAAACTAAAAAGTCTTATATTACTCCCTCCATTTTTTTTATCTGTCACATTTCAGTTTTTGTCATTTTTTTATTTATATGTCATTTTATATATCCAATGCAATATTTATTATTTTTTCTTCCTTTACCAACAAAATATTTACAACTACAATATTAAAAAAAAACACAATTCCAATACTAAAAACTCATTTACCAACAAAACATTTACATCTCCTATAAAAAAATACAACATATTAATTACTTTCTTAATATGTGTGATTCTTATCTCTGCGACATATATATATAAAAAACGGAGGGAGTATTACTCAATGAGAAGAGTTTTTTTTTTTTTTTTTTTTTTTTGAAAAGGAAAAATATTTATTTAATTAAAAAGGTCAAAATAAAGTAGTCAGTTACCTTGCCAATGCTAACCATATATACCCTTAATTAATTAATCTGGAGGAAATTAGCAGTAGATAGAAAAAAAAGGTACCTGGACAAGAATGGTTACGTCTAAAGTGTTGCAACCAAATGGGATGACTCTGAAGTCGGAGACAATAAGATGCAACTTTCCCAATTCTTCAAGTATTTTTTGTACCAATCTGTGCTCCTTCTCACACAGGAGTTTAATAAGCATGGTGGATGATGAAATTTTCACTTTAATCTCATGGATCGGATTCCTTGTGCCGATATCAGAGGCCGGGGGGTCTTCGACGGTAGAGTACATTCTTTCCGGAGAATCGAAGGCGTTGGAGGTTGTGTTTGTTTCTTCTTCTAGTACCTTTAAACGTTCTTGAAGTTTTTTCATATGTTTGATGGCATGATCAAGCAGGGAAGCCTTGTCCAGCTACAGAGAAAAAGATGTATTCATATCTAATTAAGGATGCCAAATATTATATAAAAGATATATTGCTACCTTTGACAGTATACGCTCTTAAAACTATATATATATATATATATATACACACACACACATATATATATATATATATATATATAAATATATGCTGACTCATCAATACTTCTATGTAAAGAGAAGGAAGAAGACGGATCATTACATTGACATGATGGAAATGTTGTTCTTATACATGCCTTTTTGAAAGGAAAAAAAAAATCGCTCGTGTTGTTTCTTGCAAGGCGAGAGATTGGAAAATTTCTTGGCATAGATTATTTCGACATAAATGGATTCAGGATAAAGAAATTGAAATAATGATTATAAAGTTCAAATCTTGTTTTTAGATTTGTGTAAATAAGAAAAAGATTTATGAGAGAAATTTTAATGAAGTATTATATTGATAAATTAATGATTAAATAGTGTAGTGAGTGAATAAAATGAATTGATTAATATTATTTTATTTATTGATATTGAAATGATTTGTGAGATAAATTATAATAAAATAAGAGACCTAATAAAATAATGATAAATAAGACAATGAGTGAATAAAGCTCCAACCGGACACAAATGGATCTATATCCAAACAGACCCCTCTATTAATAAAATAATAGAATTTGTTTGTTTGGGGTCTTTCCTGGCATCAAAGCTCGGCTATGCCAGACGCCGCCTCAGCCTCGGTAGCCAACCTCCGGTGAGATCCACCTATCATCCGTTAAACCTTTTCCTAGTTTCCCTCTATGTGCTTTGGATCCATTAGAGTCTAGACTCCTCAACTCTCAGCTCACGAAGCTCATAATTCCTTAACTCCTAATGTAGGATCGTCTTCTTCACATCAACTCCGCTTATTTCCTTCACAACCACCATATACAACTGCCAAATCTTTAGGAGCTCCTTTATTCTCGCTCAGATTCTCTGCTTCCTAGGTTGAATCATGCCAACTTAATTACCTATGTTTCCTCGTTTAGGACCTCTACTCGACCATTCAACTCTACCCCATTTGGAGGTCATCTTGCTCAGAGCTACACAATCAAGTTAGATAGAAGCAACTATCTGCTCTGGAATTCTATGATTTTGCTAATTATTAGTGTTAGAAATAATAATTTTGATTTTGGTTTTGATGATGTTACCTTATTGGTGATCGCCATAACTAGCTATTATAGTGAAAAGCTAAAAGATGTCTGGAGCTGAATATATAGATTTTCTAGTGTTTGATCTTTGTTTAGGTTCAATCACACAGGAACTGAAATGGACTATTGATAGATTTTAGTGGAGACTTGGTGCTGAGATGAAGGTTGTGAGTTCAAACTTAGTAATGAAGGCTGAGGGTATAAACTCGGTTTTGAAACTGAAGGCTAAGGGCTCAAACTCAGTTATGAAGACTAAGTTGAGACTTTAAAGTTAGAATTCAGGTAAGTTTGTGATGGCCTAGTTTGACTTTATTGACCTTGTTTTGAAAGTTTGAGATCTAAAGCAAAATGTGATGAAAAGATCTCAATTATGTTTTTAATATTGTGTACTTTAATCTTACAAATTAAGATCAGTGTAACCTAGCAACTCAACTAAGAATCGAAGAGCTGATGAGTTCTACCAAGAGTCAGTTGTCCGCTGAGAACCCTGGATAAATCAAAAAAAGCTAAGTATTAATCAGCAAACCAAATCAATTCAAGTAGTGAATTGTTTTGATGGTTTTTAACGTCGAATGGATACTTAGAGAGCAAGGATATCCAGAAGAATGAATATCAACCATTAGATCAAGAGGCCAATCAACGGTGGGAGTTTAAATGACTGTTACAATAATTTTGGACTGTTGAAATTTGAGCATTCTAATTGGTTGACATTCTGACATGTCAGGAGGACACTGACATTCTGACAAAGATGGTGGAGCAGAGCATGTCGGGAGTGTATTCAGAAAAATCCAAGAAGCAGTTAATGAATTTAAAATTCAACCGTTGGACATGCAACTATAAATAAGTGACTTAGCATCAAGATCAAGCACTTAATTACCCGAGAATTTACAAAGTTTAAGAGCATTTTGAACAATCAAGTTTCTGTTAAGTCATTTCCATCATCTGCTGAGCCATCACTGCAATCGATCTAAATTTTCTTCAAGTGCTAAGTGTTTCAAAGATCAATCCAGAATTCAAACATTTGAAGATCCCTAGCTGAGATCACTTTCTTGATTCAACCCTCTTTGTTTTCAACAAAGGTTTTCTAGACTGTAAAACATCTGCTGATGTGCGAAGGACAGTTGAGTGCAGCTGGTAGAGAAAGATCTGTGACAAAGCTGTGTGTGGTGGAGTTGGTGAAGTGGCAATTATACCATTGAAGGATCAGTGGAACATCTTGGAGAAGTAGCAATTCTACCTGTTATCTAAGTGTTCATATTGTGAAACTATAGTGATTAGTAAAGGACAATCATTTTACTTTTGTATCTTGTAACTGTAACTCAAGATCATTAGTTCATTCCTCCAACATCACAGAGAGAAGGGGAAATGTAGAGATTACACCACCTCAAACTTCCATAAATAAATTCTTGCCTTTTACTTTTCTGCATTTACTGTACTACAACTTACTTTCCAGTACTTATAACACATAAGCTGCTTGCTTACCAACTGTGCTTAAACACTCTGAGCACACTGCTTACTTCTGAAAACTCGGACATTAGGTTCAAAGAACAACAATTTTAAGGCTTTAATTTATCCGCTTCATATAACTCACCAGAACGATTAGCCGGTAGACCATTCACTCAATATGGTTATCTTAACTCAAAAAAAAGTTTTAGAATATCAAGTTTATTCACCCCTCCCCTCTCTAAACTTGATCTGCCTTTAAAAGGGACCAAGAATCAAGAGACATCGTCTAGATGGACATCTGTTTGGTAATAAACCTTGTCCTCCCAGATCAACTCAATTTCTCTGCACAGTTCCTCTCTAAATTTTGCTTATGACGATTTTGTTGCTACTGATCAGTTGCTCATAGGTTGGCTGATGGCATCAATGACAGAGTCACATGAAGTTTGGAATACTTTTGAGGCTCTCTTTAACAGCAGATCAAAATCCAAACTGCTTGAATACACGGGTGCATTGACTAGAACTGATAACGGAACCAAGTCTATGGTGGATTATCTGGCTTTGGGGCTGCACTTGGCTATCCTATTTGAAAAGATGAGCTGATGTTAGCAGCTCTGGGTGGTTTAGTGATGTGATTCTTACGAATCAAATCCTTTGTTTTGCCCAGGAAGAAATTGGTGATAACCAATGGGAGCTAAATCCGCGCCTTAGACCAAGACAACGGTGGGAACGCCACAACGTAATGCTCACTTACGTTGATAAGTTCTCCAAGCGGGGCGATCCTCCAATCCAAGAGAACTCACACACACAAGGTGCACAATTAAGACAATGCTTAATCAAATAATATTTCACTCAATGTAGGTATATTGATTATGTCCTCTAAAAGAACAAGTAGAACGCCTTTATATAGGCTACAAAATAAGAGACAACTAACTTCCTAAGCAATGTGGGACAAATTACTTAGTAATTTTCGCCACTTTATTTCCTAGTGGGCCTAACTTGCAACTAATAAGCCCAAATGACATTTATTTGCTAAAAATAAACACTTAACCCAATATACTAACATATGGGCAACTTTTGACACGGGCCTAAGGCCGTTTTATTAAATAAAACACCGAAACTAAAATAATCAAAATAAATAACTATGATTGTAATTTAACCAAGCCCATCTTCATTGTCTTCAAATAATGCTTGGTCTGGATCACATCATTCCCTCCCAGTTGGGAAGGATCTGTCCTCAGATCAAAGGGATACTTGAAACCACCTGGATCAAATAGAAATCTTGGACCAACATACGCCAGGAGGTCCATATACTGAATACCACCAACAAAATAGAACAAAGTGAACAATGAATCTGTCCTCCTCTCGTATAATGGATTGGAAGCAACATAAAAATCAGCAATAACGAAATCCAACGCATTACAATGCAGGAGGAACGGATCAGAATAATCGTGTAAACACCGTAACTTTTTGAATATCACCATCACGTCAACTGATTTCACAGCTTCAACAGTTTCACCATCAAAATAAAGTGAATCATCTTGTACATGAACGCAAAGATGAATACAATTCCGAATAGTTGGTAACTCCTCAACTTCCACAGCATCCTCTGTCAGCACTATAGGATCATCTGTAGCAGTAATCTCATTGACAACCTCGTTCATGCGAACTTCAACCTCAATCGGACTTACGTCAGTATCAACGACCAATTCAGCCTCCGTTGTAACAACAACAATATCAGCAATAGGAATGTCAACATGAGCCGCAGTCGTGAGAATTGTCTCATCAACACTTGTTACCAACTCTTCTAAAATTTCGAGGCCTTTGCAAATCCACTACACTTTCACATTCCTCCTCTCTTCCAACTTCTCCTCACAAACACTAATAATCTCTTCTTTTTCTCTCGGCTACTAAAGCTCGGCCTTCTTACCGTGAGCCGAAAATTTTTCGAATGTAAGCCAATTTCCCTCTTCCACTGTGCACCGGCGGAGTTGGGCACCATGAGCAAGATTAGCCATTTGCACTTTGTTAAATTACGAATGGATGCCCTCATAGCGGCCCATCTCCGCATAAACCCTTTCAAATTTTTCATTATTCTCGTCACTAAAAGCTTTGACACGGGCAGCCAATCTCTCTTTAAGATACTCATTACTCAAAACTTCATAATGTTTATAGTCTTCCATAGGATAGACAATAAACCCTCACCAAGACACTCGTGTTTCCACTCACCCTCGCTCTTGTGGAAAGTAAAGCACCCTTTTATAAACAAATCAAAATAACGAGCAAAACGAATCTAGGCTAGTGCTTGAGGTGTAGGAAAGTTGCTAAAGGTGATTAGGAAGAACTGGGAAAAGAAAGGACTCAAAGAAGGAAAGAAAATGGATGACTGTAGAATTGCACGGGTGTGAAAGTTTTCACACCTAGGTGTGATATTTTCGGCTAAAAGATGATTTCAGGCATGATAAATTACGAATTTGAAGTTGCACAAAAGAGATAAAATTTAGATATGGAAGTTTTCTATTCAATCGCAAAATATCAGAATTTTTGGACGTAAATGGAAGATTTTACGGATTTTAAGGTAAGCATTGGTTTTCAGGGCAGTTTGTAGATCTAAACTGCAGAATTTTCAACAATTTTTTTGAATGGACTCCGGGGAGAATTTAGAAAAACACAAAAGAGAAAAGTCGTAGGAAAGTTAACGATCTACAACTTTTATCTTAACCACTTTTCGATTTGAGAATGTATTAGGGGTCACAAACACAAGAATACGAAGCTGATCACAGGATTTTACGATTTTGATAAATTTGTTTGTTGACACTTTTTGAACGATTTCCACTGAGAATTTCGAGAATCACAAGGAATGAAACTTGTAGATAACACAAAGAACTAAAACATATAATTTTTTTGGAATTTTTGGATATGATTTATTAGGGTAAACAGACGACGAAAAACAAGAACAGGAAAAACGCAGGAAAGAAACGCAGAAACAGATTTAGGTTTTTTTTTTTTTTTTTTTTTTAAATCACAAAGCAACAAGAACACGAGATTTGTAGAAACGAAAACAAAAACGATGAACGAAATAAAACGAAACGAAAAGGGATATTTGATTACCAACAATTACGAGCTCGATACCAACCGATGTGATTCTTACGAATCAAATCCTTTGTTTTGCCCGGGAAGAAATTGGTGATAACCAATGGGAGCTAAATCCGCGCCTTAGACCAAGACAACGGTGGGAACGCCACAACGTAATGCTCACTTACGTTGATAAGTTCTCCAAGGGGCGATCCTCCAATCCAAGAGAACCTCACACACACAAGGTGCACAATTAAGACAATGCTTAATCAAATAATATTTCACTCAATGTAGGTATATTGATTATGTCCTCTAAAAGAACAAGTAGAACGCCTTTATATAGGCTACAAAATAAGAGACAACTAACTTCCTAAGCAATGTGGGACAAATTACTTAGTAATTTTCGCCACTTTATTTCCTAGTGGGCCTAACTTGCAACTAATAAGCCCAAATGACATTTATTTGCTAAAAATAAACACTTAACCCAATATACTAACATATGGGCAACTTTTGACACGGGCCTAAGGCCGTTTTATTAAATAAAACACCGAAACTAAAATAATCAAAATAAATAACTATGATTGTAATTTAACCAAGCCCATCTTCATTGTCTTCAAATAATGCTTGGTCTGGATCACATCATTTAGGGAAGGATTATGAATCATATATTGTGAATATAACCTCTAGGATTGGCTCATTGACAAGGCAATAAATCCTATCTCAACTAGTGACTCCTGAATGCTTATTGGCTTTTTTTAATCCTTTTGTTACTCTGGATATACCATCTCCATCTTCTAATTTAGAATCCTAAAAGAGTGGTTTACTGAAGTCCAATTTCGGACCAAGTGGCACATATGGTTTTCAAGCAAAAGAAGATATTGCAGAGGCTCTAAATGATGTTATAGTAGAGGAAGTAGTTGCCCCACGCTTGGATATATAGCAACAAATATCTACCATAGGTATGACTCTTCTGACATAGGACAAAATCCAAATAGCATTGTCCTTTTCAAAATTCAAACCATATACCTAATGTTGCATATGTTGCTTATGCTAATACTCATTTGGTTGGTACGCTGATAGTGGTGCTACTAGCCACATTGCCTCTGATCTCAATAGTCTTCATCTGAGCTCAAGATATAAATGTTATGACACATTGATTGATGGTAATCCTTTCAAATACACAACACTAGTCATTATAATATTCATGTTAATCTCAATTACAATATTTCTAATATTATTTTACAAATCTCTTAAGTGTGTCCAAATCAACATCTGAGAATCATGTTTATCTTGATTTCACTCCCAACTATAGTTTTGCGAAGGAACTAGCTACAAAGAAAATCTTGTTGGAAGGAACACAAACGAATGGTCCCTATCAAATGCATTTTCCATCAAACTTGCTCTCTTCAATCCAATGCCTCTAGATATAGGTGTGTTACTCAGTCACCATCAACTTAGTTGTCTAAAGTGCATTTGTGTTCTAGTTCAAATAAATTAGGTTCGAGTCTCTTGTTGGTATTAAGTCCAATAGTAGCAAATCCAATATGTGGCATAAGAGGCTAAGACATCCTTCTAAAAGGGTTATGAATAAATTCTTAAGAGTCTTTAATGTATCCTTGAATTATAATGAGAATATCTCCTTTTGGTAAGCGTGCTATTTTGGCAAACAACATGCTATTCTTTACTTAATTCTACTTGTATATATTGTCCCATTTGAACTTGTGCATACGGATTTATGAAGACCTTTCATCATGACTTCCACATCTTGTTATACTTACTATACTCACTTTGCGGATGACCTAACTTTATGTACATGGAAATTTCCTTGAAATTGAAGTCTAATGCCCTCAAAACTTTTATTCAATTTAAGAAATAGGTTGAGAATCAATTTAGTCTGAAAATCAAATGTTTACAAACATATTGAGGTTGAGAGATTAGATCATTCGATCGTCGTATTAAAGAATCTGGCATTCAATTTAAACATATTTGTCATCGTGTTCATGTCCAACATGGAAAGGAAAAAAAAATGCGAAGATCTGTTAAATAAATATGACTAACTTTGTAAGTAGAAGCTTCAATGCCACTAAGTTATGGTAGGAAAGTTTCTTACATTTGTTAGGTTGATAAACTATTTACATACACCAACTCTCAACCATAAGCCTCATTTTGAAAGTCTTTTTGGGAATATCATGATTGCAACATGCTTAAGGTTTTTGGTTGTGCATGTTATTCTAACTTAAGACATCTTCAGAACGGGAAGTTCCTGTTTCATAATCAGAAATATGGTCATTTAGGTATCAATCCTACTCATAAATGATACATGTGTCTAGATCTCAATCCTTTGATAAGTGTAGTTTTCCTTATGACATAAGGTTTCTAATAATGATAATACTCTTCTCCTAATGTGATACTATCATTTTCTTCATGTATCATTTACTTACTTCAATTTTGGGAACTCGGAGTCCTCTCATGCTATTTTTTTTGAAGATATAAAGATGTGATAGGATTTAGCCGTGAGGTAATCAGGAGGAAAAGACTCAGTTGTTTCGGATTCAAATGTAATAAGACTCATTTGTGATAGGATGTTGCTTTGCTGGTCATTACACAGCTGGCCACTACTCATCTAATCACTACTCATCGAGTCCTCCTCTATTGCTCACACAGCTGACCTTTCTCTTCTAGTCTCAACCTTCTCGTATGGAGTTGTAGTTCTCTTATGGTTGTGTCAGTCATCTATTTTTGAATTACGGATGGTTACTTTTTGTTAGTTTGTAATTGGTTTGTACCGTTGTTTAACGACTCTTTCTCTTTTTGTATGTGGGTGGATGTCTAATCACCCTAGTGGTTTTTTTCGGTACTTCTTGTATTTGTAACCTATTTAAACCCAACTATTCCAAGAGTTGAAGGTATGAAGGAAAAAGCTTGCTCTCAGATCTAAACTCAGAAGTATAAAACAGGGTTCTAAAGATGTTACTAAATAATTTAATCATCTAAAGACCCTTGGGCAAGAACTTGATCAACTGAAAAATATCAGCTCGCAATGCTCCATTGATGGGAGAAAGTACAAACATGATCTAGATGAAGACAAAGTCTATGAGTTTCTGGGGGGTTTAAACTCTAAATATGATACCAAGAGTGAAAGGATCTTATCCCAAAGCCTTTTCCAAACATCATAGAAGCTCGTGCTTATATCAAAAGGGAAGAGAGCAGAAGGACAACAATGAACAACTCAACTATAAATTCATTCATGTGAACACTCTGCTCTAATTGTTCAATATGTTTTGAATCAGAAGAATAATGCTAGAAGAAATGACTGAGGGAATCTATTATGTAATTATTGCAACAAGAAGGGGCACAACAAAGACAATTGTTGGAACTTGCATAAAAGCCCCCAACTGCCTCTGGACAAGGTGAGAAGAGGAACGGGTATGACCAAGCTAATTCTTCAAAATTGGAATCTGATGGATCTCTATCCAACGAGGAACTGGACTTGATAAGGCAATTTCTAGGTAGGCAATAGCCGTCTTAGGAGATTCCCAAGGTCACATCCATCAAGGTAATGAATCTTGGATCATTGACTCAGATACCCTAGCCATATCACAATTAACGAATCTCTCCTATCGACTTATAAAACCATCCACTAAGGATCATAGAGTTCAAATTGCGATTGATGGTTCATACTCTAAAGTGGCAGGGACATGGATTGTTCTTTTTGTTCTTAACTTATCTTGTAATCTGGTTTCCATTGGTAAAATGGCCACATATAACCATTGTACTGCTAATTTCTCCCCGATTGCTTTGTTTTTCAGGACTTGTGTACATGGAAAATGATTGGCAGTGATAATGATGATAAAGGGCTCTATGTTTAAAATATCAAGATTTTAAAAGTGATATATTTGCACTTGTTCAAGCTTCCCAAACTATTAGCCATAGGAAGTTTGAATTTCTACACAATAGATTAGGCTATCATAGTGCTCATTATCTTGTAAGACTATTTATAAATCTATTTCACAATACATATATTTCTTATTTTATTGTGAAGCTTTTGAACTTGCAAACATCATAGATCTGTGTGCAAACCTATTTCTCATAAGAGGTCGGCTCCTTTCACATTGATGCATACTTATCTCTAGAGACCATCTGGAGTTGCAAAATTATCTAACACTTGATGGTTTATAACTGACTGATGATCATTCTAGGGTTTGTTGGGTAAATTTGTTAAAGGATGAGACTAAAATTAGCATTGTTCTCAAAAACCTTTTTACTATGATTGAAACTCAGTTCCATACCAAAATCAAGACTTTCAGGACTGACAATGGTAATGATTATTTCCAATTCAAACTTGGCTCGTTTCTTAAAGAGAATGGTGTTATCCATCAGTGTTATTGTGCCAACATTCGACAACAAAATAGGGTGGTTGAACGCAAGAATATATATCTTCTTCAAATAGCTACAAATTTAAAGTTTGCATATAATTAGCCTAAACATTATCGAGGTAGTTCTATCTTAACGGCTACTCATCTGACCAATAAGATGCCCTTTAAAGTTCTATATTTTAAGACTCCTATTGAATGATTCTCTGAGTCCGTACCTAATTCACATTTGGTTGCTAATTCAGCCCTGAAAGTCTTAATTTGGATGACAACTTTTGTACATATGCATGATCATGTAAGAGATAAATCAAATCCGAAGGTTGTGAAAACTATTTTCTTGGATATTCTCCGACTTAGATGGGATATTTGTGTTATGATCCCACTAATAGAAGGATGTATTGCACTTTTGATGTCATTTTTATTAAAATGCCTCCATATTATTTTAGTACTAATGTTGACAAGGATGGAGCGAACTCTTGACATGTCCCTTCTACTCTACATATGCTATTGAGGAGTCAAACTCACAACTAAGGAGTGAAAATCCTAGATCATAGGAGAAGGAGAGTAATTCAGTTGAGGAAACCAGTTCATCGAGAAAAATAGTTCCAGCTCAGGAGAATTCAATTGAGAACACTAAACTAGTTGAGAACATTTCTTATTGCAAACAGTTCCAGCGTCAACAATAGGCTCCCTCTATTGACCTTCTTATTGCAAAAAGAAATGAATAAGAAAGAGTGTACTGGTCATCATATTAACAAGTACATTTCTTATGGTAATTTGTCCACCAGATATAAAGATTATCTATTCAAGACTGATTGCACAATCAATCAGATCCCAAAAAATATTGATCGATGAAGCTATGAAGAATCCGGATTAAAGAAAACAATCATGGAGGAATTAACAACTATGGAAAATAATGGCCCGTGGGACCATCACATCTCAACCAAAGAATGCCAACACAGTAGAGGTGAAAGTGGATGTTTACTGTTAAGTATGGTACAAATGGTGAAGTTGAAAGGTATAAGGCCAGACTTGTTGCCAAAGGATATACTCAAATCCTAGGTATTGACTACTTGGAAATCTTTCCACCAGTTGCAAAGATGAATACACTTATAGTCCTTAATGTCTTAGTTTCAAGGTATAATTGGCCACTATATCAAATGAGTATAAAAAATGCTTCTTGAATGGTGATTTCCAAGAAGAAGTCTACATGGATCTGCCACATGGTTTCTATAATGATAAATTAGCTGACAAGGCATGCAGATTGAGGAAATCTATTTATGGTTTGAAACAGTCCCCAAGGACATCGTTTGAAAGATTCACACGCTATCAAAGGAAATGAATACACTTAATGGAAGCATATCACACTATTGTTCTACAAAAAAACTCTGAATCTGGGCAAATCACTTTTCTAATTGTGTATATAGATGACATAATCATCACTGGAAACAATCAATCAAATACTAGTCACCTAAGAAAACTTCTCAACAATGATTTTGAAGTAAAGGATTTGGGTTAGTTGATATTGTTCTTGGGAATGGATATATCCAGATCTAAGGATGGAATTTTTGTTAATCATAGGAGATACACACTAATCTTCTCAGTGATTATGGGTTGTTGGGGAGGAACCCAATAAGTACTCTTATAGAATACAACAACAATAATGGTATAGAAGAAGATGATGAAGACATTGATCTTGAATATTATCAAAGGTTGTTGGGAGAGTAATCTACCTTTCTCATACCAGGCCATATATCACCTTTGGGGTCAGCCTGATCAGTTAGTTCATGCACAAACCAAAAAGGGGAAATCTGGATACAGCCTTCAAGATGTTGAAATACTTAAAAGATAGTCCTGGAAGTGGACTATTCTTCAAGACAATGGGAGATATCATAATTGAAGCATTTTTTGATGCTGAATGGGTTGGTTCCTTATCAGAAAAAAGATTTACTTCAGGCTGGTGTGTTTTCTTATGCAGAAACTTAACATCTTGGAAAATCAAGATGCACTCGGTGCTGACCAGAAGCAGTGCATAAGCGGAGTACATGGATGTTGCACATGTGTTTTGTGAGATTATATGGTTGTTACAAGAATTGAGGATCAAAATTCAAGAACCCACTAAAATCTAGTGTGATAGCCATTCTGCTATTGACACGACCAAGAACCCAACTCAACATGTTAAAACTAAACATGCTGAAAATGACATAAACTTCATCAAAGAGAAGTTGGAAATAGGGGACTTCGGCATAACACATATTTCAACACATCAAAAATTGCTACTATCTTCACCAAAGGTCTCAACAAACAACCTTTCCAATTCCGCAGAGGCAACCTAGGTTTGGTGAACCAATACAAACCTAGCTTGAGGGGAGTTTTGAAGAAATTCAGATGTGATAGGATTCAACTGGTCACTACTCATCTGATCACTATCCAAGCGAGTCCTATATTTCTCTCTCAATTGACTTTTCTCTTCTACTCTAAACCTTCTCGTCTAGAGTAGTCTAGTTGTGTCTGCCGTCTATATTTGAATTTTGAATGTTCCCTTTTACTATCTTAATGTCTTTTTTAGTTTGTAATTGGTTTGTACCATTGCTTAAAGGCTCTTTAATCTTTTAGTAAGTGGGATGGTGTCTAATCACCCCCAAACGGAAATTTTCAGTACTTCATGTATTTGTAACATATCTAAACCCAACTTTTCAAAGAGTTTGAGGTATGAATGAAAGAGACACTATTTATCTTCAATCTTTGTTCTATTATCTTGAATTTGAAATTCCGTAATATTTTACATCTTTAGTCTCATGTGTCATCTCATCAGTTTAATCGCACCAAACCTTCCTCTCCAACTACTCCAAATCTATCTCTAGTTTTGTCTCATCCCTTGTCTCCTCCCCCTTCTCCATTTGTGTCTCACAATCCTATATACAGCTCACTAATTCTTTGCATATAGATTCCTCATATGGATCATCAATCTACTCATCACCTACAATCCCTAGTTCTACTCTAATTTCTCCTTATGTTTCTTTTGTTCCCACTATCCCAAATCATCATCCCACGTAGAGAAGAGCAAGAGTGACTCCTTAAACCTAAAACTTATTGTTATCTACGTACTTCTCATCCTTCTGTCTGATCTCCTAAACCCACCAAAGTTTCAGAAGCCCTCAGTAATCCTTATTAGAAGAAGGCCGTGGAGGATGAGTACAATGCCATAATGAGCAACTACACATGGGAGCTGGTTCCTAGTCACAAGCACAAAGTCTGTTGGATAACATGTGGGGTTTTAAACTGAAACTCAATCCTGATGGGACTGTCAACAAGCATAAGGATATGATGATGGACAAAGGATTTTATCAAACACCAGGTTTACGTACATTACTTAGACACATTTAGTCCTATTGTAGGAGCCTCGACCAATAGAGTCATTACAGCATTAGTAGTAGCATTATACTGGTCTATCTAACATGTAAACATAAATAATAACATTATTGAATGAGACAATACATGAATCTGTTTTCATGAAACATCATGAATGTTTTGTTAACAGTACTAACTTAAGTACGTGTATCATCTAAAGAAAGCCATCATGGTTTGAAGCAGACACTTAGAGTCTGGTTTGATGGACTGAAGAATGAATTGATGTCCAGGAATTTAAAGCACTCCTGAGCAGATCCTTCACTTTTTATTATTAACTTTGGAAAAACCTTAGTGTATGTACGTCCTTGAATATGTTGATGATATCTTGATTACAAGTAATGATACTAATATATTTCATCATTTTAATGGCTCAATGCACTCCAGATTTGCTCTTAAAGATCTAGGAGACTTACATCTTTTTTTGGAGATCCAAGCATTCGAGGATCACTCAGGTCTTTATTTGTCTCAACATGTATGACAACTGTTGACAAAGTTAGGCTTTCCGAACTTCAAGCCTTGTTCCATACCTATGGTTGTGTCTCTCAAAACACAATAATCCTCACAACTCATGACAAATCCAACATTGTACAAAAGCACTATAGGAGCATTGCAATATCTCACCTTCAACAGACTAGATCTAGCATTTGTAGTTAATTCTCTAAGTCAACATATACAGTCTCACCTACTATGATCCACCGGCATCTAGTCAAGCATCTGCTACGTTATATTCAGGGAACTCCTTACCATGGATTGCTTTTCAAACCCTCTCTGCCTCTACACGTTCATGGCTTTAGTGATGTTGACTAGGTTGTGATAACAAGGATAAGAGGTTTGTGGCTTCCTACTTATCTATTTGGCTAGTATCTTAATATCTTGGTCTTCCAATAAACAACATATGATGTCTCGTTCTAGTACATAATCTGAGTATACGGCCTTGACTAATGCATCACCAGAAACACAATGTTGCTAAATGTTTTATCTGAGTTGCATCTTGTACCTACTACTAAGTCTATACAATGGTGTTATAATTTGTGAGCTGGATCCGTTGATCACAACCTTGTTCTACACTCTAGAGTAAAGCACATCGTCTTAATAGACCCTTCAAATATAGGGGAACATGGCACACTAATGTGTATAAAACAAGATTTGTGCGTTCTATCTTTGGCTAGCTATCATATACGATTATGTGAGAGTTAGATCACGTTATTTGCTACAAAAAATAGTTCCTAAAAATTAGAAAGTCTACCTTCTTGAGTCCGGGGAGAATCTTTGACAAAGAGATGAAAAGTTGAGTCAACTTTTCACGACGTCTCCTTTCTGCAGCAACATGATACTGAGCTTGCAACGGATCTCTCGCCGTGGTGTTTGCATCATTATTGTAGACCACATCGTCTGCGACTTTTGGGAAGATCACATATGTTAAAAACAAAAAGATATGGAGAATAAGGGTTTTCATGATATTTCAGTTTCATATGGTAATTAGTTCTGACCTGAGAGTTTGTCAGCCTCCAAGGGTGAACTTGGGCTCCCGAAATATATAAGACGAGAGGACGAAGCCATTGCTGTTGGTAATTGATGATTCAATTCAGCTTCAGACTTGAAATTATTAGTGTTTTGGATCCATTTGTTTACACTCTGAGAAATCGGGATGTTCTCAGAAGCAAAAGGTTTGATATCCAAATCGCTATCATCTTTATAATCATCTAATGAATTTAGTATTTGTTGAATATCGAAGCTGGAAATATCCATTTCCTGTGTTCAAGAAAATTAATACACCAGTTAAATAATGCAAGAACATGTACGACATACACATTGACACAGGCTTATATATCATGAATACAATACTTATACTCTTATTTAATAATAGTAATGTTATTAGTTTACAATAATTAAGGTTGCTTTTTATATCAGTTACAAATTTTGACAATTTAGTTATACCACTCGCATTTTCATTTGGAATAATAGTTGACTTTAAACAACTAGTATAGTGCATGCACGTGCTTGATAGCTGTAAAAATTAAAGAAAATGCTCAAAACCTGTGAACTGTTCGAAGAACACATGGGTTATACCTTAAACATCAGGTAAATAACCCTAATTTATTTCAAAGTGTTAAGTTTCGATATTGTTAAATTATCGTCTCTCCATAAAAAAAAAATAAAACTCAAACCGATGAGAAAATAGATAATTAATATTCTTTAAATTTCAATATGTCTCGGTTAATCTATAATAAAACTCTCGATTTGAATTATCATTTCTTTAGAATAAAACATAAACTGGTGAAAACATATCAATAATTAATATTAGGTATTGTTAAAAAAAACAATTTGAACATAGAAATATGCAAAAAGAACAGTGAAATTTTTTTCAAACAAAATGACATATCCTTATTCCACTCGTGATCTTGAAATTAGATTTGAGGCAGGTTCAAAGCTGCACGTGCTTGAATGGATTTGGGGTTATGAACAGTGGATTTAGGGTTATAAACAGTGGATTTGTATTTCCACTGTCCTGATTTCTATTTTTCCCTACTTTTTGTTCTTTTAAACCACTCTCCCATTACTATTTTATACATTTCGATAATGCTAATCTTGGTTGTTACAAAAAAAAAAAAAATAAATAAATAATAATAATAATTTTTGTCTCAATTTTTTTTTTTTTTTTGAGGAAAAAATAATAATAATAAAAATAAAAGACAAAAAACTGCACACCATGATGATAATCTGCAAGCTCTTAGGCAGAGCCAGCAGTCTGTGAAGTTTCATTTCAAGAAAAATAATCTACAGCAACTCTTTTTTTACTTGCACATAGTATTGTAATCATTTATGTAAAACTGCAGATTTTGATAGAAAACTTCCAAGAACACATTCTCAAAATCAAAATATAAGAAAATGCAAATACATACCTCAAAATCTTCATAACGGCTACACATTTTTCTTCCAAGAGAAAATAAAGTCAATGCTCCAAACACCCTGTTGGGGAAAAGGAAAATCAAACACAAACATTCAACAAAAAAAATAAAAATTACAATTAAATCAAAACCAAAAAAATTCTTCAATAATTAATGAGCAGGCCCAGAAGGTGATATCTTACTGTTTTCGATAATCAATTAAACACAAGGGTTCTTCGATATAGTTTCAACTCTTAGCTCTTCACATTTGGTAATCTGATCATTAGATTTACACGTATAAATAGCATGATTGAGGAGAATATTTTATGTGAATAAATAATTAAATAACTTCAATAGGACAAGTTAAAAGGAGGACTAGAAAAAGCAGAGAATACGGTTGTTGGAAGATTACATCCCATCCCATCTAAGACTAAGATTCTTTTACATTTTTTTAATGTTAATTTGTTCAGTCTTATTCTAAAATAGAGTTCTCATTTGGACGGTGATTGCTCTCAAGTCTTAATCCCACGTGTAAAACCATCATGTCTTACTGTTGTTTTGATGGCTATAATTATAGGGAAGTTATTGTGTGGTGATGGATTTTGAGGTGAAGATGGATGAAACGATCAGAACCATACAGTTTAAATACAGAATAAAAGTGTGGTGAGGGGGCTGCCACACGGTGACTCCGCACCGTGTGGAGACACCAATTATAACTCACTTTCTAGATGAAGATGATCAATTACTTTTTCTTCAAATGTGATAGTTAAAGAAAAACGAAGGGAGTATTATTTATTCGTATTATCTCCACTTTGACATTATTTAGTATTGAATACTAATTCCGCCCCAAAATATAACGCATCCTAGTATTTTTATATAGATGTTTTTTCACACAAAAAAATGTGTTAGCACATATTTTTTTTCCAATTTTATCTTTCAAATTTTCGCGCATATTTATTCTGACTCAAATTTAAGCGGACTGTTGAATTTTTTCGGCCTGAATTTGGGTCTGAATGTATGAAATAGGTTTTATGACTGAAATTAAGTCCTAATAATCAACCACATTCTCACTTGTGTGGAGTCAGAAAAATGCTCCATTTTTTTTTATAGAAGTCTCTCATAATATAAGTCATTCATAATACCAAAATAGCATTTATTAACATTTTTCTTCATTTACTCATAATTTATATCCATCCAACCACTTTTACTTGTCTTACAACAATTGCATTTATGATAGTCAAAGGGTGTCTTAGGCATTTTAGCCATACATTCATTACTTTTAACCATTTTTTTAATCTATGTGAAAACTCTATGATGACTTATATTTTGGGACGGAGAGAGAGTAATAAATTAAAAATAATCATGCATTGTTAGAAATATTTTTGCTTTGATGATGAGTGCCAGACTAGCTGTTATAGTGAAAAGCAAAAAGATGTCTAGAGCTGAATGTATAGGTTTATTAGAGTATGATATTGTATAGGTTAATCAGACAATCATTGTAATCATCTTAGTGGAGTCTAGGTTTCTAGTGCTAATCTGAAGGCTGAGGGATCAAACTCAGTAGATAAGGCTGAGGGTACAAATTCAGTATTGAAGATTTAAGGCTGAGGGTTCAAACTCAATTATGAAGACTAAGCCGAGGCTATATAGTTAGAATTCAGGTAAGTCTGTGATAGTCTGGACTAGCTTTATAGAACTTGTATTTGAAGGTTTGAGATTCAATGCAAAAGTGATGATTATCTCACTTATTATTAAATATGGTGTACACTGATCTCACAAATAAAGATCAGATGAAAATTTAGATAACTTAGTTGAGTACCGAAGAACTGGTGAGATTATACAAAAGTCATCCTTCTGCTAACTAATCAAAAAAAGTAAGCAGAGCTGAGTACTTTCGGCATACCAAATCAGAGTTCAAGTGCTGAAATGTTTCAAGGATTATTGATCCGTTACTGATATTACTTTGAGAGCAAGTTTGATGATAAGCATCAATAATAACTGTATGATCAAGGGGTCAATCAATGGCTATGCTTAAAACCCTTATGAGAATATCGGGACCACATCAATTGGAGCATTCTCATGTGTTGACACACTGTCATGTCAGCAAGACACTGACATATGACGAAAATGGTGGAGCAGAGCATGTCGGGAGAATATTCAAAAAAATCCAAGAAACGACTATGGAATTCAAACATTGGATTTGCACCTATAAATAGAAGACTTAGCAACCGGAATGTAGCACTAAGAATACGAGCAATCAAGTGATAATTTCAGCAAGATAGTTAAAATGTTAAGTTCTTGAATCCTCCAAAATCTATTGAGCTTTAACTGCTAAAATCTAAAAAATCTTCAAGTGCTAAGTTTTTCAAGTATCATCCAGTATTCAAACACTTGAAGATAGAGCCGATGAACTTATTGATATTCATCCAGATACAAGCTCAAAGCAAGAATCACTTACTTGATTCATAAACTCTCTTTGTTTTTAACAAAGCTTTTTACTGGATTGTGAAGCATCTACTGGGTGTGAAGGACTATTGATGAGCAGCTGAATCAGAAATATCAGAGAATGAGCTGTGAGTGTGGTGGAGCAGTTGAAGAGGCATTCCTACCTTTGAAGGAACAATGGAACATGCTTAGTGAAGCAGCAATCCTAGATGCCAAGGACTAAGTGTTCAGATTGTGAACTGTAGTTATCAGTCAAGGACAATATTTCATCGGTCTGTTTTATCTTGTAACTGTAACTCAAGAACAATACTGAATTCCTCCAACATCACAGGAGATTACACCACCATGAACCACTATAAACCTTGTCTTTTTACTTCTGCTATTTACTTCCGGTAACTAATCACATATTCTGCTTGCGTACCAATCCTGTGGATAACATTGCACTGAGCACTTTGCGGAGTCCAAAACACCCAGTTCATCTAGTGTAAAAAAACAGTGACTTAAAAGGTTTAATTTAATCCGCTGCATATAACTCAACAGAGCATAATAGTCAGCAGACCATTCACTCATCTAAATTATAAAAATCTAGAAAAAGTTTGTTGGACTTATTTCTATGTTTTGATGATGAGTGCCAGACTAGCTGTTATAGTGCAAAGGCAAAAAGATGTCTAGATCAAATGTATAGGTTTATTAGAGTTTGATTCATGAATAGGTTTGATCAAACAAGCATTTGTAATGGTCGGTGACTTATATCGGCGATCGGTCAATATCGATGGGTAGTTAGGTCGGTAGACTTTTCTACGGAACCCGCCGAAGGCGAAAGGCGAAGGTGAGGGCTCGAGGCTCGATTCTGAGAGGCTAAGGGATCAAACTTAGTAATTAAAGTCAAGGATATGAAATCAGAATTTAGGCAAGTCTGTGATGACCTAAACTGATTTCATATACCTTGTGAAGAAGGTCTAATTTCTATAAGTTGGATGATGTTTGGAACTTGGTTATATTCAAAAAGGTGTAATCTAACTTCACAAGTAAAAGTTAGATAAAAGAAATCAGCTGCATTGTATTTTATACACAGCAAATTCTGTTCAACAGACTGATGGGTATCTCAGCAGACTGCTGATAATATACCTCGATTAATTCAAGGTTACATTGGAAGATTACATGGAAAATGACAGCTAACTACCTCAGACTTATCAAACAAATCAAGGGCTGAGATTAAAAGAACGTTGGAATGATTCAGATTTTTATCCAATGGTTATAAGTCAAAGGGTGGACAGACTGCACTGTCAAAAAGGAATTCTGACAGTGTTAGTCCTATGAATAGTGACAGAAGGCAAATCATATGGGACAAAAACCAGGAACGGTTACATTTGAATTTCAAATACAAGTCACATGCAATCCTACCTATAAATAGAGGATTTCCAACTTAGAAGAAAATGATGATTGATGAACTTTAAGAGAAAAATATAAGAGACTTTTCTGAGCTGAAAAACACCCTACTGAACTTACTGAACTTAAAGCTACTGATCCAGAGAGATTCTTCAAGTGTATTCTGTATTCAAGCTACATCAAGTATACACACTTGAAGACTGCAAGCTGCTGATTATATCATCCTAATCAAGCTGCTGCAACTGAATCATTTATTTGATTCAATCTTTATTTTATAAAGAACACCGAAGAAACGGTGAAGCACGGTTGTGTGAAAGATCGTTGTTTGTGGTGGAGGCTGGTGAAGAGGCAATCCTACCCTTCAAGGACCGAGTGGAAGACTCGGGAGCAAATGACCATCCTAACTGTTCCCGGAGTTTTCGGTTTGTGAAGCCATAGTCATTGGTGAAGGACAAGCAACCTTAGGAATCTTTGTAACGACAATATCAAAGATCTCTAGTGAATTACCTCCAACATCACGGGAGAAGAGTGGACGACAGATTACACCACCGGAACCACTATAAAATCTGCCTACTTACTTTCTACATTTACATTCTGCACTTAGTTTATTATACACATTAACCTACTGAATCTAGCAACTGAAATCACACACATACACTACTGAGTATCTAATACTTAGTATCATATTTAACAACAAGTAATAAGGCTTAATTTTAATATAATTCCGCTGCACAAATTCGATGGCGAAGCGAATCGGTAGACTACGTTTATCGACGGAGCTGCGAGGTATCGACGGACTCTTCGAAGTATCGACGGCCGCTTGAAGTTGCTGAATTTGTTAACTCCAAAAGTTTTAAGTGTTAAGTTTATTCACCCCCCCCCCCCCTCTCTAAACTTAACCAAAGCCTTTTCCAGGGACCAACAATGGTATCGGAGCAGTGCTTCTGTTCTGAAGAAATCCTACTTGTTGTGCTAGTGAAAATACTTTGAAACTTTTTCAAGTTACTGATTTTCAAAAACTTGCATCATGGATAACACCCAGTATGCTAGAACTATGCTGATGTGTTCTCTTGATAGATTTGATGAATATAAACATCGAATGCAGGCATACCTTGCTGCAACTCATGATGAGATGATGGATGTACTAACTGATGGACCACTGGAGATTACCAAGACAATAACAGTGGGTGATACTACAGAGTACATTCCAAAACCAAAAAGAGAATGGAATGCAGAAGACAGAAAAAGAGCAAACCTCAACAATATTGCTATTGATATCATTTATAGAACCTTGGATAGCAATATGTACATGAAGGTTAAAGAGTGCAAAACTGCAAAGGAACTTTGGGACAAGATACAGTTGATTTGTGAAGGCACTAATGCAATAAAGAAGAATAAAATCAGTGTGGTCAAAAAGAGGTTTCAAAAGTTCAAGATGCTACCTAATGAAACCATTGAGCAAATGGAATCAAGATTTAATGCTATCCTGGATGAACCTACCCTGCTGAGTGTAAGTTATTCAAAAGAAGAAATAAACACAAAAATCTTGGAAGCATTACCTACAAAAGATGTTTGGAAAATGAAGGTGACTGCAATAGAAGAAATGAGAAAGCTTCATGAAGAAGACACCTTCAAGTTGTTTTCAGATCTTAAGGCTTATGAATTTAGCAAAAAGCTTGTGCCTGAGACTGAAAAAGAAGAGCCAAAGACCATCGCATTGGTCGCTTCACATCGGGGAAGAAACATCGGGAGGACAAGATGATCTCGCTGGATGAGATGCGGGGAGCGGTGCCCTGCCGAGCAAGAAAATCGGGATGATGAAGACCGGAAAGGCCCCTTCAAGAAATTTCACAAAGAGGCCTACCGAAAGGAAGAAAGAAGAATCAAAGAAAGACAATGACTATCCGTGCTTTCATTGCAAGAAACCAGGACACTTCAAACTCCGACCGTCCCGAGTTAAAACAAAGTAAGGAACTCGATTATCTTTGCTTCAACGCAAGAAGCACGGACACTTTAGACCGATTGTCCGGACCTGCGAAGACCGGAGTCAACAAAGAAGACATGGCGGGAAGGCTATGGTTGCTGAAGATGAATCAGGGTATGAAGTGGAATATGAAAAGGGAAATGAATCAGATGACACATCATTGGTTGCTGATATGGAAGATTATGCTTTGATGGCCAATATGGATGAAACTGAGGAGGTATACAATACTGTATCAATAAACACTCCTGCTGGAAGTGATTGTGAATCAACTTGTGGTTCAAATCCTAGAAATTCTAACAATGAGGAGACTTTGGATGCTATCCTTAATCAACTGAGGAAAATACAATCTGGTTATGAGATTGTGAAGGCTGAAAAAGAAGCTCTTCAGTTGGAAGTTGAAAGATTAACTGCTGAATTAAGAATTCTTAAAGGCAAAGAAAAGGAGGCTGGACAGAATCAGCATAAGCCTGCTGAACAATCAGTAGCTGCTGAATCTGCTGAACCATCTTGTTCATTTACTGTATACAAATCTGGAAAGCCTTATGGTGATAAAACAGGGCTTGGATTTGGAACTCAACAATCTAACAAGAGTGGATCCAGTAAGGCTACTGAACCTAGTACCAGAATTGGTCCTAAGTTTGTACATGCACTAGATCCAACTCCAAGTAAGGTTGCTGAGGCAGTAAAACCTACTGAGAATACTTCAAGGAAGCAAAATCAGAAGTCAAATAAGTCAACAGCTCCTAACAAGAAGAACAAATCCAAAAATAGGACTGATGTGCCTTCTAGACCTACTGATAGCAGACCTGCTACCAAGTCTGCTTGGACCACAGAAAGGTAATAACCAGAAACATTCCAAGGATAAGAATCCTAAGCCCAAAAATGTTAATCATTCAAGGGATACTTATCTCAGGGGGAAAGGTAGATTGTTCCCTACTGATGATGATTGGAATATTCCTGTACCTGCTGATAGAAACAACAAGTATAACCATACTGCTAGGGTAAAACCTAAGCAATGGAATCAGCAAAGGACTCAGCAGAGGACTTATAAAAGGCCTCAGCAGGGACCTCAGCAGACTCCATACTACAGGGCTATTTCTAACAGACAGCAAACAAATGGTTATGCTAATGCTTCTAACAACAAAAGTCACTTCAAACAGCATTATAAACCAAAAGGCCAGAAATCATATGTGAATACTACACAACCTACTGTTAGAACTTATGGATGTGTGGAATACATGTATGAACCAAAGTATGACACTTTTAGAAGAAGACCTTATGGAAACTTACCAAGGGTCATGCTTACCACTGACCATTATGGACCCAAACAGGTTTGGGTACCTAAAATGTATTAACTTTGTTTTGTAGGGTGTCTGGTACTTTGACAGTGGATGTTCCAGACATATGACAAAGAACAAGCACTGTCTGTCAAACTTTGTGGCAAAGGATGGTCCAAGGGTGAATTTTGGCAACAAGAATACACCTGGATACACAAAAGGATATGGCACACTTGTAAGAAATGGACTTACAATCAAGAATGTTGCATATGTGGAAGGACTGGACTACAACTTGCTGAGCACTGGACAATTCTGTGACATGGGATACAAGGTCACTTTTGACAAAAACAACTGTATTGTCATTAGTGAAAGAGGTGATCAAGTTGTACTGGCTGGTAGAAGACAACGAAACATGTATGTTGTGGATTGGTCTCTTGCGAGTTCCGAGAACACGCTGATTGTGCATACCAAGTCGAACTCAATTGGTTATGGCACAAGAAGTTGAATCACTTAAATTTTGATGATATCAATCAATTGGTAAAGAAGAAATTGGTGATTGGTTTACCTGAGATCACATTCAAGAAGGATGCTATATGTGATGCATATCAGCAAGGTAAACAGATAAAGTCAAGCTTCAAGTCAAAAACTAAACAATCAACTAATAGAGTGTTGGAGCTGATGCATATGGATCTATTTGGACCAATAACTCCAACAAGTGTAACAAGAAAGAAATACACTTTAGTGGTTGTGGATGATTATTCAAGGTACACTTGGGTGATTTTTATGAACAAGAAAAGTGAAACACTCAAAAGCATGCCTAATCTTCTAAAGAGATTACAAAATGAGAAAAGTTTGACAGTAGTAAAAATAAGATCATATCAGGGTACTGAATTTCTCAACAAAGTTATAAGAGAATACTGTGAACAGAATGGTGTACTACATCAACTTGCTGTCGTGGTACACCTCGGCAAAATGGGGTTCTTTGAAAGAAGAAACGGGGACCTTAAAGGAAGCGGGAAGGACAATGATTTGTGAAGCATTGCTACCCGAAAGATATTGGGGTCAAGAAGCGATTAATACAGCATGCTATACACAAAACAGAACCTCAGTGAACAAGAAGCTGCTGAAGACACCTTATGTAATTTGGAATGGAAGGAAACCAAATATATCCTATTTCCATCCATTTGGAAGTAAATGTTTTATCCTAAATCACAAGGTACATTTGAAGACATTCCAACCAAAGTTAGATGAAGGAATTTTCTTGGGATATTCTTCAGTCAGCAAGGCATTCAGGGTACTGAACAAGAGGTCACTGAAACATGAAGAAACAATCCATGTTGTGTTTGATGAACCTAAGTTCACTGGTATGGAAGATGAAGATTGTGAACCTGCTGAGAATCAACAAGTCACCGATCCAGATTGTGTTGAAGTTTTGGAAAGATTCAATGACTTAAAAGTTTACGATACTTCGCCCTGCCGAACACCTGCCGGTAATATTACGATGCAACAAGCTGAAGCGGTTCAAGGATCTGCTGAACTCCCTGTTTTTGAAGAAGCTACAGCAGACCCTACTGAAGATGAGGTCCCTGATAATCAAACTAACCAGAATCCACAATGTTTAAGGAATCACCCTGCTGAACAAGTTATTGGCAATGTACAGCAAGGTGTGAAGACTAGAAGACAACTGGAAGCTATGTTTACTTGTTTTCTATCTCAAATGGAACCTAAAGTTGTTGAAGAAGCAATTTCAGATCCAGATTGGATAATTGCTATGCAAGAAGAGTTAAATGAATTTGAAAGAAATCAAGTTTGGACACTAGTTGAAAGGCCAAGTCATGCAAATATCGTTGGCACTAAATGGGTATATAGAAACAAACTTGATGAATCTGGTACCATTGTAAGGAATAAGGCCAGACTAGTTGCAAAAGGCTATTCTCAAGCAGAAGGAATAGATTTTGATGAAACCTATGCACCTTGGTTGCAAGATTGGAAGCTATCGATTATTCTTGGCACATGCCGCATATAAGAACTTCAAGGTATATCAAATGGATGTCAAAAGTGCATTTTTGAATGGCATTCTAGAGGAGGAAGTGTATGTTCAGCAACCTCCTAGATTTGAAGTTAAAGATCAAGAAGATAAAGTGTATAGACTCAATAAAGCACTTTATGGATTGAAACAGGCACCAAAAGCTTGGTATGAGACCCTATCTCAATTCTTGGTGGACAATGGTTTTACAAAAGGCACCATTGATAAAACTCTTTTCAGAATCAATGAGAAGGACAGCACCCTACTGGTACAGATTTATGTTGATGACATAATCTTTGGTTCTGAAAATGAATTATTATGTGAAAAGTTTGCAAATCCAATGAAGAGCAAATTCCAAATGAGTATGATGGGAGAAATGAACTACTTTTTGGGATTGCAAGTTAAACAGATGAAAGAAGGAATCTTCATTCATCAAACCAAGTATACCAAGGAGTTGCTAAAGAAGTTTGGTATGGAAAACAGCACCAAGATATCAACTCCAATGAGTACAAATATCAGATTGGATGAAGATAAAGAAGGCAAAGATGTTGATCAGACCTTATACAGAAGGATGATAGGCAGTCTGCTGTACCTTACTGCCAGCAGACCTGATATATCCTTTGATGTAGGTGTTTGTGCAAGATTTCAATCTAAACCTAAAGAAAGTCATTTAGGTGCAGTCAAAAGAGTTCTCAAGTACCTAAAAGAGACTTTGGGAGTAGGGATATGTTATTCCAAGGGTGGAAGCTTCAAAGTTATATCCTACACAGATTCTGATTATGCTGGATGCAAGATTGATAGAAAAAGCACTACGAACCCGTCGAGTTAATGGGAAGTAGACGGTCTCCCGGTTCGACAAGAAACGAAATTCAATATCAACTTCCACCGCTTTTGAAGCCGAATACATTGCTTCTTTGAAGTTGTCTTGTGCACAAGTACTGTGGTTAAGACAACAGTTAAGGGACTATGGAATTGAAGAAAAGGAAATTCCAATCATGTGTGACAACACAAGTGCAATTGCAATCACGGAAAATCCTATTTTGCACTCAAGAACCAAGCATATTGATGTGAGACATCATTTTATAAGAGATCATGTTGAGAAGAAAGATGTGGTGGTTCTATACATCCCTACTGAAGAACAACTTGATGATATTTTCACTAAACCACTTGATAGTGAAAGATTTGCTAAACTAAGGACTGAGCTTGGAATTATTAGAGTTGACTGATAATCAGCAGTGTACTGGAATTCACCAAGGGGATTAGTCTTTGCTATGTTGGGTGAGCTCACTTAGCAGATTAGTCATTGGTACCAACAATTCCATGTACTTATGTTTGGACAATTGAGCAAATGAGGTTGCCAAGGGGATTGGTCTTTGTCATGTTGGGTGAGCTCACTTGACAGATCAGTCATTGGTATTAAACTTCATCTTGTATTATCAATTGGTCTAAACAAAAAGAAATCAAGGATCAGCAGAGTCACTTTGTCAGTAGGCTGCTGAAGCATCTTTATCAGCAGACTGCTGAGCCAACCCTGCTGAGGACAACCCTGCTGATTGGAATGTTACACAGTCAAACTTTATTAAAGTCAAAGAGCAATTGGCATGATATTTAATCTATCCTTTATAACCACGATTACACGATCTAACGGTTACAATACGTTTTGGAAAGTAATGGGCCACGTGTCAAGCTAGCATTCACTCAAATTAATCATGGTTAATGTGAATGTACGTGCCCTGACAGTTACAACTACTTCCTGTCTATATATACAGACCTACACACAGAAGAATCACTCTACCGCAAATCTGCTTATATCTCTGTTTTTACACTGTGTGAACACAGATTTACAAAGCTTTCTTCTTCATCTTTTTCTTTCAACTATGGCGGAAAATATTGATGTCCAGATTGAATCAAGCCAAAGTGTTAGAGGCTTTGTTGTTGATGCTAATAAAACTGAATTAGCTATCAACATTGGTAGAAGAATAAGGAGATACGCAGGACTGGAGAATGTACTGAACATAAGATTGGAAACAATCTCATATACAAATGTTGTCAGTTTTAGGAAGAATATTGTTGTACAGGAAGGAACTGAAGCATTCAAAACAGTTGTGAATGCACAAGAAATAGAAGTTTCCTCAAGTCAGCTGAGGGAAATTTTTGGTTTTGAAGAAACAGTAGGTGGTCCAACAAATCCTGAGGCAATGGGATTGTCCAAGATGGATTTTGTTGATAAAATCAAGACAAATAAAGACACCAAATCCATTCCAGGCATCAATTGTAGACACATTGGGAATGAGTACAACCTGCTGAGCAAACTCATTGCAAAGAATATATTAGGGCTGGTTGGGAGTATGGATACTCTATCAGGACCCAAGATAGAGCTGATGATGATCATCTGCAGGAGCATGAAATTTGATTGGGCTGGATACTTTATCCACTACATGAAGAAAGTAGCAAAGGAGGAAAGAGAAGGGAAAAGGAAATCCAAGGCCTCACCCTTAGGATTAATGGTTCAGACCCTGCTGAATCATTTGGAGATCCCTGATGTTGCACCTGAGAAGATCAATCAGTCCAGATACAAGAAAGAGATTGATTATGCTATCCCTGGTCTGGATGATGATGAAGAAAGTGTTGTAGATGCTGCTGATAGTAATGATGATGGAGATGATGGTGATGCTGGTGGTGAGCAGATTAAGAAATCTGTTAAGTCTGTTGCACCAAAGAAGACCACTGAGAAAAGAAAGGCTGCTGATATTAAAAAGATCACTGAGATCTTGAAGCCTAAGAAGACAAAGAAACAAACAGCTGAGACTGCTGGGTCCACTGAGGGACCAGTAGAGATTGAGGTTACTGAACCTATTGCAACAAAGAAGAAGACTGTTGCTGAAGTTTTGAAGGAGCAACAGAAGGAAGCAAGGAGAAAAAGAAAGTCTAATGTAGTTGAAATAGAAGATGAGCCACTTTCCAAGAGAATGAAAGAAGTTATCCCTAAAAAGAAACATGGAAAGGGAAAACAGTTAAAGATTTTAGAAGCTCAAAGGGATGCAGATCAAGAAGAAGTAGTAGAAGAAGAAAAAGTAGTAGGAGAGGCTATTGATGCTGAGCCATTAACAATTATCAAGCCTAATGAGGATGCAGAGGTTGTTGTTGAGCAACCTGCTGAAAAGTCACAGCAGACTACTGAGATTGAACCTGCTGTTGATGTTGTTGAATCCCCACATACTAAGGCTGCTGAGCCTACTGAAAGTGAACATGTTGTTGCTGAGCAATCTGTTGAAGGAACACAAGGCGGTCGCCCCGCAGACTCGCCGAAGAATCTATTAAAGAACCACAGCAAATCACTGAGACTACACCTGATGTGGAGTTGGAAACACATGTTCAAGACCCTGCAAATCCTGCATTAGTTCAGGGGGAAGAGCAGTCTGCTGCTAACCCTGCTGATGAGCATATAAGTCAGGGGGAACCAAGTGTGATACAGATGGAGGTAGTAGGAACTAATATCCAACCTGAGCAACCTACTAGCCTTGAGGCATCTGTAGAAGAAACATTGAATCTACTTGTTGAGACCTTTGGAGGTCAGCAAGGTACTGCAACAGCTCCCAAAGGATCATTCTTGCCCTATGAAAAACATGAGAAGAAGAGGAAAGAGGGGTATGTTGATCAAAAACTCCTGCTGGTGGCTGATTACTTCCAGTGGAAGTTTGGATTCTATAAGAAACAAAAACCTGCTGCAGAACCTATGACAGACTTTGAAGAATGGGTTTTTAAGAAATTGGGAGTGGAGAGTTTGCTGGATCTGATTGATACCTCTTTGTTACAATCAAGGCTGATGGATTTGTTTGATGATCAACAGAAAGAGGAGGGTATCAAGTTCATGGATCCAAGAGGTGGTGATGATGACTCTTCATCATCTGATTCTGATGATAATCACCCCTCTGGTCCAGGAGAAGTCAGTGGAAGTGCCATGATTATTGAACCAAGAGTAGAGCAGTCTACTGGTGCTGGACAGTCCACTGAGAGAGAGCCAACTGGACAGATGAATGAGGATGAGGACAATCTCACCATAGATGATATTGAGGCACAAATCAATGAGGGAATAGATGGTGGTGCAAACAGAATGGTTGGTGAGATTGATGATTTATTTGTGGTTGAACCTACTGATCAACCTGAGGATCAGCAAGCTGAAGATTTGGAGGATGAAAGAGTTACTGATATCAATGAACCTAGTGCCAGTTCAGAGGAACCAATTCAATATCAAGACTGGATTGACATTGAGGCTGTCTTAACCAAAACTGCAAATTTGCTAAGGAGAATCACTGATATGGGAGAATTTCAACAGGAAAACATGGACATTTTCCCTAATCAAGTTGTTGTGGCATTCATTGCACCAGATCAAACAGTTGAAGAGGAGGTACAGGTTGCTGGGCTACAAACAGCACCTACACAAAGGTTGGAACAGGAGGTACAGGCTGCTGAGTCTCAAACAGCACCTGGACAAAGGTTGGAACAAACTTTGGGTTTTGAGGAAACCCATGTTGTTGAAGAGGCTACTGTAGTGGAGCCTACTGGAGTCAAGACCACTATAGGGAAAGATGGTCAGCAGACTGCTGTTAATGAGAATGAGCAACTGCTGGACTATGACTTTAGTGATGAGGAGTTCCAAATGCCTGAAGAAGAAAATGTTGATATTGATCCCCCACAGGCATTCGTACCTATTTTTGAAGAACCAGCTCTTGATCCTATCTTGGAAGAATATCAAGGACCTAACCCTGCTGGACTAGATAGGAGTTGGGCAATGGTTGTGAGCAATCAGAGGCCACAATATAATGTTGAGGAGCATGCTGATGGAGTCGCCGGAGAAATGGTCGGTGGAGTACCAAAGACATGTCCCGGAAGAGTTGAGGACTTTGTCGAAATGATATTGCAAATCTAAGAACTCAACTGGACAGCAAGAGCAGAGGTTTGATGATTTGATCAATTTGGTGGAAAATAGAGGGAGGACTACAGAAACAGTTGCCTCCAATATTACCTCAAATCAGTATGCTCTTGCTGATCTTGCATTGGAAGTGAAAGGAATCAAGCAAGGGAATTCACTGAAAGACAAGTTTTTGAAAGACCAATTTATTTCCATCCATCAAAAACTTGACAAACTTGCTGAAACACCCAAGCCTGCTGAGGCTGCTGGAACATCTCAACCTGCTGGATTGGATCCTAAAGTTACTGAGAGGATCAATCTACTGGAGGAAACTTTGCAATCAGGGATTACTGTAGTTGATACAAGAACTGAGATTATGGAAGGAAAACTGAATAATCTAGTAATCACACAGGAGAGTGTTCATGGCCTCCTGTCCCGGTTTGTTGATGATGTCACTAAGGGGGAAGAGGGCCAAACAGCAGTAGCAAAAGAGGCTGCCAGACTCTTTGCACAAAAAAATGGGAGAATGAGACAAATGCCTTCGGGAACCTGCACCTGGCAGAGTTCAACTTACTGATGATCTCCTTAGACAATACAAGAAGGAATACTATAACAGAAGGAAACCTTATCATGACAAGGGTTATCATGAAGGTTTAGACTCTTTCTTGGGATTGACGTTTTGGGAAGCAAGAGTTAAAGCCTTAAGGGCAACTTACAGAGGTGGAAGAGGTGGAAGAAGTGGCAGAGGTGATAGGATTTTGCCTATCACAAAAGCAAAGGACTCACTTGATGAATTCAAGGAACTGTACATGAAGTTTGGATTCAGAGTGAATCAAATAAATCTTCTCATGCCTAAAGCATGGAAGTGGTGGAAAGAAGTAAATCCCTACATTGATTTCACATTGATTGAAAATGAATGGATGAGGGATATGATAGAAGAAATCAGAGCCTACCAAGAACAAGTGGAGAAGGCTAGACAGGAAAGAGAAAGAAGACAGTAGATCGGCATACTTATCATATTTTATCTTTGCTGCATCTAGACTGTAATAACTGTGAACAAATGATTATAATGAGAATTGACTGAATTTGTTCTGTTTTTGTTTTAATCTTTTTGCTTTGCTGTTAGGTGAGGGTAGTGGCATAATCACCAAAAAGGGGGAAATTGTTGGACTTATTTCTATGTTTTGATGATGAGTGCCAGACTAGCTGTTATAGTGCAAAGGCAAAAAGATGTCTAGGTCAAATGTATAGGTTTATTAGAGTTTGATTCATGAATAGGTTTGATCAAACAAGCACTGTAATGGTCAGCTGACTTATATCAGCAGACTGGTCAATATCAGTAGGGTAGTTAGGTCAGTAGACTTTTCTGGAACCTGCTGAAGACTGAAGACTGAAGGCTGAGGGCTCAAACTCAGTTACAGAAGGCTAAGGGATCAAACTTAGTAATTAAAGTCAAGGATATGAAATCAGAATTTAGGCAAGTCTGTGATGACCTAAACTGATTTCGTATACCTTGTGAAGAAGGTCTAAGTTCCATAAGTTGGATGATGTTTGGAACTTGGTTATATTCAAAAAGGTGTAATCTAACTTCACAAGTAAAAGTTAGATAAATGAAATCAGCTGCATTGTATTTTATACACAGCAAATTGCTGTTCAGCAGACTGATGGGTATCTCAGCAGACTGATGAACCGGCTGATAATATACCTTGATTAATTCAAGGTTACACTGGAAGATTACATGGAAAATGACAGCTAACTACCTCAGACTTATCAAACAAATCAAGGGCTGAGATTAAAAGAACGTTGGGATGATTCAAATTTTTATCCAATGGTTATAAGTCAAAGGGTGGACAGACTGCACTGTCAAAAAGGAATTCTGACAGTGTCAGTCCTATGAATAGTGACAGAAGAAAAATCAGATGGGACAAAAACCAGGAACGGTTACATTTGAATTTCAAATACAAGTCACATGCAATCCTACCTATAAATAGAGGATTTCCAACTCAGAAGAAAATGATGATTGATGAACTTTAAGAGAAAAATATAAGAGACTTTTCTGAGCTGAAAAACACCCTGCTGAACTTACTGAACTTAAAGCTACTGATCCAGAGAGATTCTTCAAGTGTATTCTGTATTCAAGCTACATCAAGTATACACACTTGAAGACTGCAAGCTGCTGATTATATCATCCTAATCAAGCTGCTGCAACTGAATCATTTATTTGGTTCAATCTTTATTTTATAAAGAACCTGTTGAAGACAAGAAGCACGATTGTGTGAAAGATCGTTGTTTGTGGTGGAGCCGGTGAAGAGGCAATCCTACCCTTCAAGGACCGGTGGAAGACTCGGGAGCAAAGCAATCCTACCGTTCCCGCTTTTCGCTTGTGAAGCCATAGTCATTGGTGAAGGACAAGCAACCTTAGGAATCTTTGTAACGACAATATCAAAGATCTCTAGTGAATTACCTCCAACATCACAGGAGAAGAGTGGACTGACAGGATTACACCACCTGGAACCACTATAAAATCTGCCTACTTACTTTCTGCATTTACATTCTGCACTTAGTTTATTATACACATCAACCTACTGAATCTAGCAACTGAAATCACACACATACACTACTGAGTATCAAATACTTAGTATCATATTTAACAACAAGTAATAAGGCTTAATTTTAATATAATTCCGCTGCACAAATTCGATGAAATCGAACCGTCGGAGACTACATCGTTTATCGACGGAGGCTACTAAGGTATCGCGGACTACTAAAGTATCGACGGTGCGCCGAAGTTGCTGAATTTGTTAACTCCAAAAGTTTTAAGTGTTAATTTTATTCCCCCCCCCCTCTAAACTTAACCAAAGCCTTTTCAAGGGACCAACAAAGTTTAAGTGTCAAGTTTATTCACCCCCCCTCCCTCTAATGTTGACCCAAGCCTTTACAATGGACCAATGATTGGTATCGGAGCAGAGCTTGTTGGTCCTTTGAAAAGGCTGACACAAGTTTAGAGGGGGGTAAATACTTGTCACAAAAAATTATAACTTAAAACAGTTTAGGTTCAGTTTTAAACTTGTGTGGAGTTAAGCTAACTGAGCTGAGAATAAGTCAAACAGAGTTAACCGGCAGCGGATTAAGTTTTAGCCTTTTTAACTGATCTTATTGTATCTATGAAAAAGCTAATATGCAAAACTGAATTCTGGTGAATGTCAGTTTGTGTGCTATGTGAATCACAATCAATTCTGTATGCTTGTACAAATAATACAAAAACAATCACAAGTACTGAAGAATAAATGACAATAAGTAAATGCGTAAATTAAAGTAAGGCAAGAAATTATAGAGGTTCCAGGTGGTGTAATCTTGTCAGTCCTCTCTTCCCCTGTGATATAGGAGGAAAATTCCACTAGAACTCTTTGCAGTAGATCGGTTACAAAAAGTCCTAAACTGATAGTCCTTGACTAATCCCTAGCTTCACTATCTAAGCAACTAAAGAACTGGTAGTATTGCTGCTCTGCAACTGCTTCCACTAGTCCTTAGATGGTTGAATTGCCTCTTTTCCGGCTCCATCACAATCACAGTCTACCCTGACTGCAAAAACTACTATCCTTGGCAAATCTTAGACCGGAGTGCTTCACAGCCTCAACCTTTGATTAAAAATCAAAGTTGGGCTTTCAATCAAGTAAGTGACTCTTGCTTGTAGTTCTTCAAAGTGTTGATGTCTTGATGAATTCTTTGTAGCTTGAACACTTAGAAGATTTCTTGATATTTCTTTATAAGCACGATGATGATAGCAATGCAAAAATGAACAGAACTTAGGCTTAAAGCTTGTAAAATTGTGTGTTTGATCCTTGTTGCTAAGTCCTCTATTTATAGTGTGTAATCCAACGTTCATCTTGTTTGAATTTGAATCCTTTTAGCTATCAACGGCTATATGTCAGATGTCAGTGACCGTTCTGACATGTCAGTCCATCATCCAATGAAAATCCTTGATTTCTAACGTTCTGATTTTCTTTCAGTCCTTGGATGCCTTCTGCTTTAAACTGAATGTCTGAGAAATGTCCGTTTTAAGCTTTATAAACTGAGTAGGTCAGTTTTCAGTCTTTAACTGATTTAGAGCATTATCTGAGTTTTAACTCTTCTTAAAAGCTTAATTAGTACTCTATCTTCATCTAATTTTTATCGGCTAAATCAGAGTACACCATAACACTTAAGTTATCTAAGATATCATTGTACTTATGTATCATAGGTCTTCATACAAGATCCATAAAGTTAGTTCAGGCCATCACAGACTTACCTGAATTCTAACTTTACAGTCTCGGCTCAGTTCTTCCTTCTTCAATAATTGAGTCTGTGCCCCTCAGCCTTCTAAACTGAGTTTGTCCCCTCAGCCTTCAGCTTCTAGATAATCCAATTGAGTCTGTGTCCCTCAGCGAACTTACCTTCTTCAAATCCGAGTAACACTTTCAGTTTCTTGATGTGATATCAGCTTCTATATGATTTCCAGTTTTCTATATGATTTTCAGTTTTCAGTTCTACAACTCCCTATCTATTATAGTGCTTGTCTGATGCAACCTATTCAAAGATCAGACTCTAATAAATCTTATAGATTTATTTCTAGAAAACTTTTAGCTTTTCACTATAACAGTTAGTTCCAGCACTTCATCAATGGGGTGTAAACAAACAATTAAATAAAGATGATTCATCATCAAAACTTCAAATTTTATTTCTAACAATTTCCCCCTTTTTGATGATGCCAAAACCCTCCTTAAAATAAAAGCTTAAAGATAAAAACAAAGTAAACACAAAGTAAAACTGAAACTGGATTTATCATTAGAATTCTCAAAAACTGGATCAAATTACATAACTGATTACAAAATTAGAACATAAGCTATTAAGCTTGTTGTGTAACTCTGATAAACATCATTTCGTTATCATAGAGCCTATACTCGTCTTCTTTGGCTGTGTCTTCTTTAGAGAATGCTTTGTTGTAGTCAACTTGGCTTGATTGTTTCCATTTTCTCCACAAAGCTAACTTGGGAAGATCATCATTGTTTTTGTGATAATCTTCAAATTCATCAATATCGATCTTCATACATTCTCACTTTTCTTTAACTTCAAGTCTTTCTTCCATCCTTCTTATCTTTTTGTGTTCCATCATCTTCTGTGAATGATATTTGTCTGATAAGAAATGTACCATGAACTCTTCAAAAGATCTGTGCTTGTATTTTGCTTTCACATTGTTGTAATCTTTGTGAAATTTCATCCATAGATCACTTGTAGGAGCTGCTCTTTTGTCTCCAGGTTCTTTGTATTTCAAAATGAGCTATTCTTCACTAAGCTCTACTGAATCTCTGATGTTTGAAATTGAGACTGACTTTCCTTTGTCATCTCTAAGTTCTCCGAGTCTTGCTAGTTCAGCTTCTAGTTTCAGCTTTTCTTCTTTTGCTTCCCACTTTTTGGCATCATACAGCTGAGTAATTAACTCATGTGTCTATTTCTGGTCTTCTGCAATGCCTTTTTGTGATGTGAAGAGTTCTGAAAGTTGAGTCTCTTGACCATTAATGCTCTAATTTAAGTTCCATTCAGCTTGAACACGAATCTCACGGTCCTCAAATGTTGTTATCTCCAGTTTTTCCTTAAGCTGGAGGATCTCTGAAGCTGAGTTTGATGTAACTTGCTTGAGTGTGTCTAACTTTGAGTTTACAGTAACATCAGTTTTCTTCCTGTAATCCAAATATCCTGAGATACTTGACAAGAGATTGTTATAATCTCCTTTTTGAGTAAGTAACTCATTCAAAGCAATCCGTAAGTTATTCTGCTGTCAGGAACTCAATTGGATCTATGTCCTCCTTGATTGTTGACTGAGTTCGATGATCCATAATCATCAGTTCTTGTCCAACATTTTCAGCTTGCTTTTGATTGTCAATTGTCTGAGACCCAACTGGCAATCCTTCCTTCTGAGCAACTGATTGTTCTTAAGTTTCAGTTTTGTTTTCAGGCTGTAAAACAGAATCTTTCTCTGTCAGTTTCTTTGAATCATCATCCTGATCTTCATCATCATTCTTCTTGGGTTATGATGAGTCAACTGACTTCTTCTTCCTTCGTTGAGATTTTTCTTCAAGTAGTTTGTAGCATTTTTTTAGAAACTCTTTCATAGGTAATAATGCATACAAATCTTATACTTCAATATTCTTTAGAAACCATTTCTCTTCTGCTTTTAAGGTTTCTTTGAATGATTCCTGAGAGTCAATAGTCTTCAATTTCATTCCCATGAGATTGACAATCCTTTCTGGTTCAATCTCTTCTATAGTATCTGTTTCTCTTATAATCTTTCCTTCTTGTGAGAAACATCTTCACCTAACTGATCATTCCTGGATGTCAGTTTCAGTTCTTGTTCCCCCTCAGTTGCTGTTGTCTTGCTTGTTTTAGTTCCCTTAACTGAGATTTCAAGGAACAAGGTTCTTTCCACTGCTCTTTTTCCTTCTGAGTCAGTTTTGCGCTTGGCTCCTTTATGTTCAGCTATTTGCTGAGAGACAGTTTTCTTTCCTTCAGTCTTTGAAGATTCTTCTCTTGAACTCAAAATCTGCTAGCCTTCTCGCTTTGCTTGATACAAAAAGCCTTGTTGTTCAGCTTCTTTTCCACGACTGAGACTCTCTAGGTAATGTTGTATTACCAAACTGAGTGATTTCTTTAGATGAAGTCTTCCTAACTTCTTTCTTTCTTCAGCTTTAGCTTGACCGATCCTTTCAATCTCTTTAATGTGTTGCTTCCTGATCTGATTAAACACATAACCGGCCCAATTGAAATCAACTTGATCCCAAATGATATTTATTAGATTGATTGTATCCACAGACAAACAATCTAGCCCTTGATATTGTCCAACGACTGTTTTGCTTATCCATCTGCTGAGTAGGGCAAATTCCGGTTTAAGACTTTGCATTTCTGAGTAAGCCTCTGCTGGTTTCTCTGTTGAAGAAATCTGAGAGACAAAAGCTTCTCGCTTAAGTGGTAAATTGAGTAGATTAATTGATTTCTCAATTGGCTTCTTGAAATCAAAAAATTGTCGTATAATCTCTGTGTTGATACAAATCCTTTCTCCATGAACGGTTGTTGTTAGAGAATGCTTCACCACCTTCATAATTTCCCAAAATTAGAGAATGGCTTCCACATCCAAATTTTTCTCCAGTTTGATGTCCAACTGATTTTCTAGTCCTTGTATCTTTTTAATTTTCTCACAAAGTAGGCCAGCTAACAAGGTATCATCACATTCGTGTTCAAATTGATCTAAGGAGAAGGTTTCTCCTTTATCCATCAATCTTATTTCTTGAACTTGCTTTGAAGCCATTTTGCTTATTCTTTTGAGAGATTGAGAAGATATTTCTGAGGGAATAAATAGAGTGATAAAAGGTTATAGATTTGATCCTATAAGATAGTGCAGTACCGTTTGAAATTCCACTGAGTATTTAGGTATTCGATGCATCTACTATTTGGCTCTTTGTGGGTAAACACGCAACATTTTCTGACAAATTCGGTGGTAATTTATTGTGATGTGAGTATTGTCGAATTTATCCTTTTAACCTTTGAATACCTTTGACTAGGTAAAAATGAGTTGTAGTTTCAGTAGTCAGTCCTTTGTAAGGGTCAGTTCCTTCCAGGTTCAGTTGTATAGTCAGTTTGAGATTACTGATGTCAATGACTGATTTGTCAAGTGAGCTCACCCAACATGACAAAGATCAATCCCCTTGACGAATCACAGTTGTATAACTGACTTTGATAATCCCCAATTCAGTTCTCAGTTTTGAAAACCTTTCTTTATCCAGAGGTTTTGTAAAGATTTCAGCCAACTGGTCCTCGGTTAGGATATAGAGAACTGTGATGTCCTTCTTCTCCACAAGGTCTCTTATGAAGTGATGTCTTACATCAATGTGCTTTGTCCTATAATGTAGAACTGGGTTGTCTGTTATTGAAATTGCACTTGTGTTGTCACACATAATAGGTATAACCCTTCTTCTATTCCATAGTCTCTGAGTTGTTGTCGAATCCATAAAACTTGAGCACATCAGCTTCCAGCTGCAATTGAGTTTTGATTTTTGCTTTTTGCTAAACCTTGACACAAGTCTATTTCCAAGTAACTGACATGTGCCTGAAGTGCTCTTTCTATCTATTTTGCATCCAGAATAATCTGAGTCTGAGTAGGATATCAGTTTGAATTCTCCGCTTTTGAATACCATATTCCCACTGACAGTGTGTCTTTGAGATACTTCAAGGTCCTTTTGACAACTGTCATGTGACTTTCTTTAGGTTTAGTCTGAAATCTTGCACAGACACCTACTGCAAAAGATATATCAGGTCTACTTGCTATGAGGTATAGTAGACTTCCAATCATTCTTCTGTAGAGTGTTTGATCCACATCTTTTCCTTCTCTATCTTCATCCAATCTTACATTGGTTCCAATAGGTGTTGCTATCCCTGCATTGTTCTCCATTACAAACTTCTTGATCAGTTCTTTGTGTATTTTGTTTGGTGAATGAAGATTCCATTGTCCATTTTCTTGACTTGTAGACCAAGGAAATAATTTAGTTCACCCATCATACTCATATGAATTTTGCTCTTTATGAGGCTTGCAAATTTTTCACAGAGTTGCTGATTTTCTGAACCAAAAATGATGTCATCCATATATTTGAACTAGGAGAGTGATTTCACCAGTCTTCATTCTAAACAAAGTATTGTCAATGGTTTCTTTGATAAAACCATTGTCACTTAGAAACTGTGACAAAGTTTCATACCAGGATCTGGGTGCCTGTTTTAGTCCATAGAGTGATTTTCGTAGTCTGAAAACTTTATCTTCTTGATCCTTGATTTCAAATCCAGGAGGTTGTTGCACATACACTTCTTCTTCAAGTATTCCATTTAAGATGCACTTTTAACATCCATTTGATATACTCTGAACATTTTGTGAGCTGCAAAGGCAGTAAATAATCTGATTGCCTCTAATCTTGCTACTGGAGCATAATAAGTTTCATCAAAATCTATACTCCTTCGGCTTGACACTATCCTTTGGCCATCAATATTGCTTTATTTCTAACAATGTTTCCATCTTCATCAAGTTTATTTTTGAAAACCCATTTGGTTCCAATTATATTTGCATGATCATGTCTTTCTACTAACTCTCATACTTGATTTCTTTCAAATTCATTGAGTTCTTCCTGCATGGCTAGTATCCAGTTTGCATCTTTCAAAGCTTCTTCTACCTCCTTTGGTTCAGTTTGAGATAGAAAACATGCTATCATTGCATCTAACTGATTTCTTGTACAAACTACTTGTTGAAAATCACCAATTACTTGTTCCTCAGGATGGTCTCTCATCCATTGAAGTATTGGGGGTTTCATTATAGGATCTTGATTTTCTTGAACTGGTTCTTCATGAATTTGAGCTTCTAGATTTTGATCTGCTTGAGCTTGATTATCCTGAGCTTGAATTGGTTTAGTTTCATTTTGTACTGGTTGTTCAATTATAGGTTCAGTTGTTGGTAACTGAGAGATCTAGATCTAAAGAGTCTGATAACCTTAACCTTCCCATATCAACAAAAATTGATTCTGGAGTCTTTTGTGACTGAGGTCTAGAAATTGATTCTGGTTTGTCTTTCAATAGTGTCACCAGCAAAGTTTGTGTTGAGAATTATGTTGAATTATTATTATTATTATTATTATTATTATTATTATTATTATTATTATTATTATTATTATTATTATGTTTTATTTGTAAGGGTAGAATAGGCTTTTTATTGTATTAAATAAATTATCCCAACTCTCTAGGTTAAGACCGTGACGGCTCCTTAATTTTAGAGATTAGGGTTTTAGCCTTTTATTTAAAAAAGTCGGTAGCCTCTCTTTGTAATCATTATGAAATAATCAATAAAAGATCTCCCTTTTATTTTCTAAATATTTATACATGGTATCAAAGCATGGTCCCTTGATCCGGCCATGAACTTTAAAGCTGCGATGACTGGAGAACTCTGAAGCTCTACCACAGGTTCAATGTCGTCAACCTCCGCAACAAGTCAAGCCACTGAATCAACCATGATCAGGGCTGACCAATTGTGCGGTGGAGACACAAACTCCAGTGGATCCACCATCTTAACCACCCAAAAACTGAATGGAAAGAACTATTTGGAATGGTCTCAGACCATTCAATTGGTCATAGATGGCAGGAGTAAATTGGGATACCTCACTAGGGAAGCTGTCAAACCTGCTGAGAGTGACCCAAAGTATGCAATTTGGAGATCTGAAAATTCCATGGTGAGGGCCTGGCTCATCAATTCAATGGAAACCTCCATTGCTCGACCCCACATGTTTCTGGGCACTGCCAAGGAAATGTGGGATGCTGTCAAAGAAATGTACTCAGATCTTGAGAATACCTCTCAGATCTATGAGTTAAAAACCAAAATATGGTCCTGCAAGAAAGATGACAGGGAAGTGACCCTATACTACAATGAAATGGTAGGATTATGGCAGGAGCTGGACCTATCTTATGATAATTCCTGGGAATGTTCCAAGGATGGAGTAAAGTTCCATAAAAAGGAAGAAATGAGAGAGTGTACACTTTCCTGGCTGGATTGAATCAAGAATTGTATGAAGTTAGGGGCAGAATTCTTGGAAAAACCTCTTACCATCCCTAAGGGAAGTTTTTTCAGAAGTGAGGAGGGAAGAGTCCAGAAAAAGGGTGATGCAGAAAAGTGTAGGTAGCAGCAGCATGGAATCTTCAGCTTTGGCAGTCAGCATAGGAGATAATAAGGGCATAAAACAGAAGGTCTGGTGTGACCATTGCAAGAAACAAGGCCACACCAGAGAGACATGCTGGGGAATCCATGGAAAGCCAGACAATTGGAAGCCCAGAACTGACAGGAAGCAGGCCAACTAGGTGAGTTCTGACCAGGGGTAGCAACAATTCTTGGATTGTTGCAGCTCTCACAGGAGCAACTTGAACAACTGAGCAAGCTTCTCAAAGCCCAAAACTCTTCCACCACAGGTGATGCAACTTGCACACTTGTGGAAAAAGGTAACCCTTCCATATATCTAAGCACAAACTAGACAGACTCTTGGGTAATAGACTCAGGGGCAACTGACCACATGTCAAATTCCTCACATTTGTTTCATTCATATTTTCCTTGTGCTGGTAATCAAAAGGTGAGAATAGCAGATGGTTCCTTTTCCATAATTGCTGGGAAAGGCACTATCATCATCACACCTGATCTAATCTTAAAAGATGTCCTACATGTCCCTAAATTATCATGCAACCTTTTGTCTGTCAGAAAATTAATCAGTGACACTAAATACACTGCTGTTTTCTCTGTTGATGGCTGTAAATTTCAAGATGCTCATATGGGGAAGGAGACTGGCAGTGCTAAGCTGGTGGGGGGATTGCACATTCTTGAGGAAGAGCCTTCCAAGAATGAAGAAAAGTCTAGAAGTTTCTATTTTCAGTCCACTTGTGTTGATAAGAATAATGTGCTAATGTGGCACTTTAGGCTTGGCCACCCTAGTTATCAGTATTTGAAGAAACTCTTTATTAGTTTGTTCCTCAATAAAAGTCCTGATTTTTATAAATGTTCTGTATGTGAGTTATCCAAACATTGTAGGTCCTCCTTTCCTTCACAACCTTACAAGCCAACAAAACCGTTCACTATGATACATAGTGACATTTGGGGGCCTGTAAGGGTACACACTCTTGAAGGAAAGAGGTGGTTTATCACTTTTATTGATGATCACACCAGAGCAACTTGGGTGTATCTGCTAAAACAAAAGTTTGATGCAAAGCATGATTTTGAAACTTTTTATAACCTTATTTTAACTCAATTTCAGTCTAAAATTGAAATTTTTAGAAGTGACAATGGGACTGAGTACTTTAACTCAATCCTTGGTCCAGTTTTCCAAAAATATGGCATGATACACCAAAGTTCCTGCCCTAACACACCACAACAAAATGGTGTGGCAGAGAGGAAAAATAGGCACATTCTAGAGGTGGTCAGATCCTTAATGATAACTTCTAAATGTCCTAAGTACCTATAGGGTGAGGCTGTGTTAACAGCCTGCTATCTCATTAATAGACTACCGTCCAGAGTGCTAGACTTTTAGAGTCCTCTTGGAAATTGGTAGAATCCTACCCCACTACCAGAATGATCCAAAACCTAACCCCAAAAGTGTTTGGGTGCATTCCCTTCACTCACATTTACAACCAAGGGAAACTTGATCCCAGGTCTAGGAAATTTGTATTTGTTGGCTATTCATCCACTCAGAAAGGGTATAAGTGCTTGGATCCTCTCACACACAAGATTTATGTCACTAGTGATGTCACCTTCCATGAAACCCATATGTTCTTTCACAATCATGTTCAGGGGGAGAACCCGAATGAACATGATAATGACAACATTTCACGGTTTCTTTTAGAAAGTGGAGAACCCAAAGTGTCCCACCATTAGATGTTGTGACCTATCGGCACGAGAAAGACAGGACCAACAGTTCAAATGAGCCATATACTGATCCTATTTTAGGTCCAAGTGATCAGAATAGTCAGAAAGATAACTCAGAACCTAGTCCTAAGACCAAAATACAGAAATTTCTAGGCCTCACTTATTCAAGGAAAGGAACTCTTCTCAAGAAGGACAAGAACACTCACACAGCAGACACTGAACAGTCAACTTCTCCAAATGAAAGTCCAGAATCTGCTCCAGAAACAGGTAAACCTCTTGATCCTTGCACTACCAACACCCCACATGAAACCACCACTAAGGATCCACCTAATGTGGAAAAAACCATCCAAAATGACCCTCTACTGGATATTCCTATTGCCATCAGAAAACCACTCAGGGAATGCACAAAACATCCCTTGTATCCCCTTAGCAAATACACCTCCTATTCGAACATCTCCCCTAAATACCAAGATTTTCTCTCCAACCTGTCCAGCATATCCATTCCTAAAAACCTCCAAGAAGCACTCAGTTGTCCAGAATGGAAAACAGTTGTCTATGAAGAAATTGCTGCCCTAGAAAAGAATGATACCTGGAAGGTTGTTAGCTTGCCTGAAGGGAAGACTCCAGTGGGATGTAGGTGGATCTTCATAGTAAAGTACAACTCTGATGGGACCTTGCAAAGGTACAAGGCTAGGTTGGTGGCCAAGGGTTATACCCAAACCTATAGTCTGGATTACTCAAAGATATTCTCACATGTGGCAAAATTGAACACAACAAGGATCATCCTATCTATAGCTATGAATCTGGAGTGGACTCTTGAACAACTAGATGTAAAAAATGCTTTTTTACATAGGAGTTTGAAGGAAGAAGTGTACATGGATCTTCCACCTGGATTCTCTGGGAAAAATGGAGGGAAAGTCTGCAGATTGAAGAAGTCTTTGTAAGGACTCAAACAGAGTCCAAGAGCATGGTTTGAAAGATTTATGTGGTTCTTGAAAAAGGAAGGGTTCAGACAAGGTCAATCTGATCATACCTTGTTCACTAAAAGATTTGGGCAAGGCAAGGTAACAGTGGTCCTTGTCTATGTTGATGATATCATCCTCACAGAGGATAATAATGAAGGAATCAATCAGATTAAGAAGAGCATGGGAAAGGAATTTGAAATAAAGGATCTAGGCAGCCTCAAATATTTTTTGGGTATGGAGTTTGCTAGGTCAGAATCAGGACTTGTGGTAACACAGATAAAATACATACTTGATCTATTGGAAGAAACTGGGATGAGGGATTGCAAACCAGCCAGCACTCCCATGGAACCCAATCTGAAATTATGGGAGAAGAAGGATGAACCCCCAGTAGACAAAGAAAAGTATCAGAGACTGGTTGGAAAATTGATATATTTGGCCCACACTAGGCCTGATATTTCTTTTGCTGTAAGCACAGTCAGTCAGTTTATGCATGCACCATGTGAGCCTCATCTTGAAGCTGTTTTCAGAATCCTCAGATACCTCAAGGGGACAGCGGGACAAGGAGTATGCTTCAGAAAACAGAAGAGTAGAAGTGTTGAAGTGTATGCAGATGCTGATTGGGCAGGTTCAAAAGGTAGAAGATCAACTTCTGGGTATTGCAGCTTTGTATGGGGCAACCTAGTAACTTGGAGGAGCAAAAGACAAAGTGTTGTGGCCAGCAGTACAGCAAAAGCTGAGTATAGGTCTATGGCACAAGAGGTGTGTGAAGAACTATGGATCAAAAGAGTCCTAGCAGACATTCAAGTACCTATGGCATTGCCTATGAAGTTGTACTGTGACAACAAAGCAGCTATAGACATTGCCAATAATCCTGTCCAACAGACAGGACCAAACATATTGAGATTGACAGGCACTTTATCCGGGAGAAACTAGATGAGGGGCTGATTTTCATACCATTCTTGCCATCTGTGCAGCAGATTGCAGATGGGTTAACTAAGCCACTGATGAAGCAAGGATTTGACAACTTTGTGAGCAAGTTGAGCATGTTCAACATCCACACTCAACTTGAGGGGGGGTGTTGAGAATTATGCTGAATTATTATTATTATTATTATTATTATTATTATTATTATTATTATTATTATTATTATTATTATTATTATTATTATTATTATTATTATTATTATTATTATTATTATTATTATTTGTAAGGGTAGAATAGGCTTTTTATTGTATTAAATAAATTAGCCCAACTCTCTAGGTTAAGACAGTGACGGCTCCTTAATTTCAGGGATTATGGTTTTAGCCTTTTATATAAAGAAGTCAGCAGCCTCTCTTTGTAATCATTCTAAAATAATCAATAAAAGATCTCCCTTTTTATTTTCTAAATATTTCTCCAGTTTGGTTCATCAAAAACCACATGTATTGATTCTTCATGCTTGAGTGTCCTTATGTTTAAAATTCTGACGGATTTTCTAACACTTGAATATCCTAAGAATATTCCTTCATTAGCTTTTGGTTGAAAAGTCTTGAGCTGATTATTTCCATTGTTGAGGATGTAGCATTTGCTTCCAAAAGCATGAAAATATGAGACATTTGGCTTCCTCCCATTCCATATCTCATAGGGTGTTTTCTCCAACCTTTTGTTAATTAGGGCTCTGTTTTGAGTGTAACAGGTTGTATTCACAGCTTCTGCCTAATACCTTTCAGGTAACTTAGATTCACTGATCATTGTTCTTCCAGCTTCTTTGAGTGTCTTGTTTCTTCCCTCAGATACTCCATTTTGCTGAGGTGTTGCTGTAGCTGCAAGTTGATGTAACACTCTATTTTCATCACAGTATTCGATGATCACATTGTTGAGAAATTCAGTTCCTTTGTCAGATCTTATCTTTACAACTGTAACACTTTTCTGATTTTGAAGTTTCTTCAGCAGTTCTGTAAGCTTTTGCTTGGTCTCACTTTTCTTTGTTAAGAAAATTAATCATCACCATTACCAATTTATACTTCTTTCCACTGACACAGATAGGTGTGACTGGTCCAAACAAATCCATGTGTAACAGTTCTAAAACTCTTGTTGTTGAATGTTGAGACTTGGTCTTGAAGCTTGCTTTTACTTGCTTTTCTTTTTGACAAGTATCACATAAGTTGTCATTCTTGTAAGAAATCTCTAGTAATCCAATTACTAATTCTTTCTTGACCAGAAGATTGATGTCATCAAAGTTGAGATGACTCAGTTTCTTGTGCCATAGCCAGCTGATTTCTGATTTGGTATGCACTAGTAAACAGGTTTCTGAAATAGCTATTGTCCAGTCCACAACATACATATTTTCCTTCCTTTTGCCAGCAAGAACTACTTGATATGCAGTTTCACTTACAACAATGCAGAACTCTTTATCAAAAGTGACTATGTATCCCAGGTCACAGAATTGACTAGTACTTAGTAGATTGTAATTGTGTCCTTCAACATAAGCTACATTTCTGGTCTTCAAACCATTCTTGATTAAGGTTCCACAACCTCTTGTGTAACCAGGTTTGTCTTTCCCACCAAAATTGACTTTGGGTCCATCCTTAGCTTGAAAATCAACCAAACAGTCTTTGCTACTTGTCATGTGTCTAGAGCAACCACAGTCAAAGTACCATGTTTCCTACAAAACAAGTTAATGAGTTTTAGATACCCAATTATGTTTGGGTCAATAATGGTCAGTTGTAAGTACAACATTTGGGATATTTCCATAGGGTCTCTTTTGGAAATTGTTGCACTTATTATCATATATATAAGCTACATTCCCATAGTATCTATTTCTGGATTGTGTCTTATTATATGCTCTCTCAACTCTTTTGGTCTAAACTGACTTCCACGTTGCCTTATATTGTTGAAAACTGAGTGACAACCACCATTATGTTGTCTGTGGTAAACAAATACTCTATCCGAGGTCTATGCTGACTTATGTACTGAGGATTCAACTGAGATCTAGGATAAGTTATCTGTTGAGTCCTTGACTGAGATGTAATAAGTTCTCTGATTAGAATGATTATTCTTTTTAGTTTTAGTAACAGGTTCAGAAAAGTTCCAATCTTCATCAGTAGGAAATAATCTGTCTTTCCCCCTGAGTTTGTAATTCCTTGAATGATTAACATTCTTGGATTTACTTAGATTTGACTTTTTCTGGTTCTTAGCATTGTTATCTTCTGTAGATCTAGCATTTGATCTACCATTCTTGTTTCTTTGAGGTGTAGCTGATCTGCCTTTAGAATTACCTTTGTTATTATGTGCAGTTGACTTCTTAGAAAACTGATGTTGAAACAGGGTTGATTCATTCTTCTATATTCATCAAAATGATCTATGTTGCACATAAGCATTTGTCTAGCATACTGATTGTTGTCCATGATGCAAGTTTGTGAAAACCGAGTTATGCAGAAACTAGAAACTGAGAAACTAAGCTTTTTCAGAAGATCAACTAGAGGTGATTGTCAGAACAAGTTCTTATGAATGAACACTGCTCTGATACAAATTTTTGGTCCCTTGAAAAGGATGACACAAGTTTCGAGGGGAGGTGAATAAACTTGTCACCAAAAACTATAACTTAAAACAATTTAGGTTCGGCATTAAACTTGTGTGGAGTTAAGCTAACTGAGCTGAGACTAAGTCAAACTGGCTTGTGCTCAAACTGAGTTAACAGTCAGAGGATTAAATTTTAGCCTTTTAACTGATCTTGTTGCATCTATGAAAAAGCTGATATGCAAAACTGAATTCTGGTGAATGTCAGTTTGTGTGTTGTGTGAATCACAATCAGTTCTGTATGCTTGAACAAACAATATAAACACAATCACAAGTACTGAAGAATGAATGACAATAAGTAAATGCGTAAAGTAAAGTAAGACAAGAAATCATGGAGGTTCTAGGTGGTGTTATCCTGTCAGTCCTTTCTTCCCCTGTGATGTAGGAGGAAAATTCCACTACAACTCTGTGAAGTAGATCAGTTACAAAAAGTCCTAAAATGATAGTCCTTGGCTAATCCCTAGCTTCACTATCTAAGCAACTAAAGAACAGGTAGTAATACTGCTCTACAACTGCTTCCACTGGTCCTTAGAGGGTTGAATTGCCTCTATCCTCACTACAAAAACAACAGTCCTTGGCAAATCCTTGACCGGATTGCTTCACAGTCTCAACCTTTGATTAAAAATTAAAGTTGGGCTTTGAATCAAGTAAGTGATTCTTGCTTGTGGTTCTTCAAAGTGTTGATGTCTTGATGAAATCTTTGTAGCTTGAACACTTAGAAGATTTCTTGATATTTCTTTGTAAGCACAATGATGATAGCAATGCAAAGATGAACAGAACTTAGACTTAAAGCTTGTAAAATTTTGTGTTTGATCCTTGTTGCTAAGTCCTCTATCTATAGTGTGTAATCCAACGTTCATCTTGTTTGCATTTGAATCCTTTTAGCTATCAATGTCTATATGTCAGATGTTAGTGACCGTTCGAACATGTCAGTCCATCATCTAATGAAAATGCTTGATTTCTAACGTTCTGATTTTCTTTCAGTTCTTGGAGGCCTTCTGCATTAAACTGAGTGTCTGAGAAATGTCAGTTTTAAGCTTTGTAAACTGAGTAGGTCAGTTTTCAGTCTTTAACTGATTTAGAGCATTAACTGAGTTCTTACTCTTCTTCAAAACTTAGTACTCTGTCTTCATCTGATTTTATTTAACTAAATCAGAGTACACCATAAAACTTAAGTTATCTAAGATATCATTGGCCTTATGTATCTTAGGTCTTCATACAAGATCAATAAAGTCTGTTCAGGCCATCACATACTTACCTGAATTCTACTTTTATAGTCTCGGCTTTAGTTCTCATAAATTCAGTTTGAACCCTCAGTTCTTCCTTCTTCAATAACTGAGTTTGTGCCCCTCAGCCTTCTAAACTGAGTTTTTCCCCTCAGCCTTTAGCTTCTAGATAAGCCAACTGAGTATGTGTCCCTCAGCGAACTTATCTTCTTCAGTTCTGAGTAACACTTTCAGTTTCTTGATGTGATATCAGTTTCTATATGATTTCCAGTTTTCTATATGATTTCCAATTTTTAGTTCTATGACTCCCTATCTATTACAGTGCTTGTCTGATGCAACCTATACAAAGATCAAACTCTAATAAATCTTATACATTTATTTCTAGACATTTTTTTGCTTTTCACTATAATAGTTAGTTCTAGCACTTCATCAATGGGGTGTAAACAAACAATTAAATAAAGATAAATAATCATCAAAACTTCAAGTTTTTTTTCTAACAGAGCTTCTGTTCTGAAGAGATCTCTTATTGTTCTTTTTGAAAACCTTTTCAAGAATCTTTTTCAAAGTTTTTCAAAAGTTTGCATCATGGAATCATTGCAATACATTGGAAAGCTGCGTATGTGCTCCATGGGCAGATTTGATGAATATAAGCGACATTTGTAGGCATACTTAGCAGCCACCCATGAAAAAATGTTGGATGGTATCACTAGTTGTACTATTCAAATCACAGATATGCAGACCAATGCTGGTGGTGTACAAGTCAGAGTCCCCAAGGCTAAAGATAGGTGGACTACTGATGAGAGAAAAATGGATAATCTAGATAATGTTCTTGTGGACATCATCTTGATAACTCTTGATAGAAACATGTATCTCAAGATCAAAGAATGTAATACAGCCAAAGAGATATGAGACAAACTGAAGCTGGTTTGTGAATGTTCAGACTCCACTAAAGGGAACAAACTTACTGTGACCAAACAGAAGTTTCAAGGCTTTAAGATGAAATCTATAGAGACAGTTGAGCAGATGGACACCAGATTTAATGCTATTATTGATGAACTGGCTCTATTGTGAGTTGTCTATAGCAAGAAAGAAGTCAATGACAAAGTTTTGAAAGCTCTACCTACCAGTTGGAAGATAAAGGTCACTGCATTGGAGGAATCCAGGAATCTGAAGATTTTAACACTTTCAAATTATTCTCATATCATAAATCATATGAATTTGTATAATCCATCAAGAAGGATTCAGAAAAAGAAGCATCAAAGACTACAGCACTGCACCTGAGCCTCAAGCATAATCAACAATTTGCCCTGCTGATAGTCTGGATGAGTTAGAGGAGCAGTTGTCCTTACTGGTGAGAAGATTCAAGAAGATATCTCAGCAATTTAGAGGTAGTCAATCATCCAAGAAATATACCAATGATAATAGATACAAGAAGAAAGATGTCACTTCAAATCATATTGCCTAGATCTGTTAAATAAGAAAGCTGACAAGGCACCAGAGAGTAGAAGAAGCACTCTAAGAGCATTAAGAGTAGAAGATTATTCTGATGATGAATTAGAGAGTGAAAGAGATGTTTCTAGAGCTAAGTCTGATGACACAGCTCTCATGGCCAAAACAGATTGTGAAACATAGGTATTACATTCTTCATTTAAATATTCATATGAAACAAGTGTATGTTCGGTTCTAATCCAAGAAACTCAGAATTATGTGAGACTCTTGATAGCCTCTTTGATCAATTAAGGCAAATACAATCAAGATATGAGGTGGTGAAGCCAAAAGAAACTTTTAAAGCTGAGATTCAAAGATTAACCGTTACTAAATATTCTTAAGTCTAGTAATATAGCAGTAGAAAATGAATCTGTCAGGACTCATCAGAGGCCAGTTCTACCAACTGCTGCAGCTGAGTCTATGGCACATTCAAGTTATTCAACTATATTCAAGACCGGTAAAGCCTATGGTAATAGGACAGGTCTAGGAGTGACAGCCATCGGTCATCTAAGGCTAGACCTAGCAAGGAAGTTGAACCTAGATCCAGAATAGGTCCTAAGTTTGTAGCTGAGCAAGGACCCATATCTCAGAAGGCTACTGAGCAAACTAGACCTGCTGAGAATGAATCAGCACAGCAAAACCAGAATGCTAAAAGGTCAGGTGCACCTAACAAGAATGCTAGACCTTCTGATAGGTCAGCTGGACCTTCTAGAAATGGTAGGAACAAGAAACATCCTAACCACAAAGTTAAATCTAAAAATGTCAATCATTCGAGGAATAAAAAACTCAGGGGGTAAGGCAGATTGTTCCCTGCTGATAAGAACTAGAATGTTCTTGCAACATCTGTTAGAACAGCAAAGTTTAGCAAAGTTTCTAAGGCCAAGCCTCATCAAAGGCCTCAGCAAAGGCCCCAGTGCAGAGTTGTCCCTAATAGACAGCAAATTTTGCATACTCTGCTGAATCTAACAGAGGAAAACAAAGCATGCATAGTTTCGAACCTAAAGTCTAGAAAGCGTATATAAAGAAGCAAGAGCCTAATGCTAAAAGATATAGGGTTGTGAACTTCATATATGAAGAAAAGTTCAACCTTGTGAAGAGAAGACCATTGGTTTATGGTCTAGGGGTTGCACTGACTACTGGCCATCATGGATCCAAACAGATTTGGGTACCTAAAAAGACCTAATTTGTTTTGCAGGGTGTATGGTATTTTGACAGTGGATGCTCCAGAAACATGGCAAAGAACCAACACTGTTTAGCGAAGTTTGTGGCCAAAGATGGACCGAAAGTCAATTTTGGTGGAAAGGAGAAGCCTGTAACCACTAGAGGATGTGGAGATCTTATGAAGAATACTCTAACAATCTAGAATGTTGCTTATGTTGAGGGTCTACAATACGACCTCCTCAGCACAACCTTTGTGATATGGGATATTATGTTATCTTTAAGAAATGATCATGCATGGTGGAGAGCGAAATAATTAATCAACCGGTGCTATCTAGAAGAAGGTGTTGGTCCCAAAGAAGGGTAGATCAAGGATCAGATGGGGGTGAATAACCTTGATCAGGAGTTCAAAACTTTTTCTATTGAAAAGTTTAAGACACAAAACAACCCTTCTAAAATAAGAGTCTTTCAAAGTTATGCAATCACACAGGTAAATAGATAGACAGAAAGTAAATGCGTAAAGGTAAAGAACAAAAAACGTATAGAGGTTCAGGATGGTGTATTCCTTTAATCATCTCTTCTCATGTGATGATTGGAGGAATTCACTATTATGGTACACCGTTACAATAGAGATAATTGTCCTTCACTAAAAAAGCTTCACAATCGCGAGCTATCACTCCCTAGCAACAAATGCTTCAGTGATTCAACTCCAACATTGTTCCTTCGAATTTCATCCTTCAACATCTATCACATAAAACTCCTTCTCACATGGATCTGATTCAGTTCCTTCAGTCCTTGAAGACAACAGATGTCCTTTCACTGATTTGATGATCTCTAGACGAGATGAACGGATGTGAATTGAAGAATTCAACTTGAACAAGTTCAGACTTGATGGGTCTTTTAAGTACTTGAATATTATGAACTTTGGTTTCTAAATTTTCTTTGAAGCTCTAAGTGTTAAGAAATCATTTTGACAGAGTGAAGGCACTAGATAGATCTCTGAAGTTCTTGATATTTTTCTCTTTGATGAAGCCTTCTATTTATAGTCATGATCCTTCTGAATTTGAAATTTAGTCTATTGGTTAATTAATGACGATGTTATAATCCTTGATTTTGTTCTGATTTAATTCTCTTGATTTACGTGTCCTGATTTTAGTTCCCAACGTCTAGCACAAAATCCGTCCTTGAATATTTCTACATTTAATTCCTTGTCTTCAATATTTTCCACGTGTTTGATTTCATTTTTCCATCTGCCAACATTCTGAGTCAGCTGACTCACTTGATCAATCAGATTTCCTGATTATTCACCGTACTCAGCTGATACAATCAGCCTACCTGATTATAAGTCAGATTTGCTTCTTGTTACTTGGTTGACTTCCACTGAGCATATGTCCAATCTGCTGATATTATGTTTCTGTCATTCCTTAGCATATTTGATATGCCTTTCACTGACCCTTATTTTGTGTGAGGTCAGTGTACACCATTTTGAAAAAAGATCTTGTTCACCACTTAACTGATTTCTTAAACTTACCTAAGGTCATCACAGACTTCCTTGGTTGTAAGTCAGCCCATAGATCTTCACTTCAATGAGTCTGGATCCTCAGCTTTGATACTTAGCCGGTCTTCAATCTTCACTTCTCTGAGCTAGCCTACCAGACTACCAATTACAGTGCTTAGTCTGGCCAACTTATACAATGTTAGACTTCTACCAAAAACCAATACATTTCAGTTCTAAACTTATTTCAGGCTAATTATAACAGCTGGTATGGCTATCATCAAAACTAATAAAATGTTCCTAAAATTTCCCCATTTTTGATTATACCAAAACCCTCATAAGCCTTAACACAAGTAAAATACATTATTAATTAAAAAGAAAGAAAAATCATACGTGTTTTATTCATCCATTTAAGGGGAAATTTAAAGTTATTATTACAACTAGATTTTTCCTTTTCTGAGTAACTCATTATATCTTTTGAATTTACTGTTCTGACTCTCTTTTACTTCAGTGAAGTTTATATAAGGAGACTTCCACTTCTAGTACACCAGTGCTATTCCATAACTTAGACAATTGAATACTTTCTTGATAACCAGTTGATTGAAGTCTAGTAAGGTTTCTATTGCTTTCAGTTGATCTCCAAAATAATGTGTTAGCCATACCCTGGCTGACTCAATATGAGTATCTGTCTTTCTTATCTTCTGAAAGACTTCCCACTGTCCTTCATCTGATATTTGTGAGAATGGTTTGAAACTCTCTTTCAATCTTATGACTTCAAGTTGTTCGTCAGTGCTTATTTCTTCGGGTCTCTCTGGTCTTGGAGCTTCAGCTGATCTTGATGATTGGGGTTTGTCAGCTTATTTCTATTGACCTGATCTATTAGCATATTGTCTCTGTTCAGCTTGGCTGGTAGACCTGTATTCCCATTAGTTGGTACCCGTCTTCCACTTCTCTGGGCATAAGAACATGATAGCTCTTTGACCATTTCAGCACGCGTTATTTCCTCATGCCTATTCAACCAATCTACTCATCCTTCTTCTTGAGTCTGATTTGGGTAGAAAATGCCCTAATTATTCAGAAATTCTCTTACAACTCTTTATACCTCTTTCTCATGGGGTTCCTTGTATCTGGGAGAGGATATTCGATGTTGAATTCCACAGGTCTCTTGTCCATCAGATATTCTTCTTTGATCTCCACTGCAAGACCCAGTGCTTCCTCTCAGATTAGTAGGGCTGGCCCTTTGCTATCCTTGGCTAGTCCCTCTCTTCTAATTGTTTCAACCTAGTCTTTGTTGATTACTAGAGCCAGACTGATCTCTGTCATTTAGTCTTCTTTCTTGTGGTTCAAGTGAAGTATTGCACAATTCATCTCTTCATTGTTGAGCCTCCTTCAGCTGAGCTTCAGCTTCTTCTCTAAATCTGAGTTTCATATTTCTCAGCCTAATTCTTTCTTCTTCGGTCATGTTTGGCATAAAATTTGTTGCTCCTTCAAGATTATCTGCTCTTACTTCCCTTTTTTGGCATTATCACTAGGGATTTGTAAGAGTATGTTGTTTGTATCCTCAATTGTTTGTATCAGGCTATTTAGCCTTTCCGTGTATGGATACAAACTTTCCATCATGCTCCATCATCTTTATATAGATTTCATCCAACTTCCCGCCAACGGCTCCAGCTATAGAGACCAGTTCTTTAATGACATGATTCTTTTGCGATCTATACCTTGTATGTGCATTGTTATCCAACTGGATAAGCAGTTGACTGTGATTCCTGATGACATCATTATGAGCTTGAATATACTCTGCCTTTGGCTCAAACCTACTTTGTAGTGTGAAGCTCTCATCTCTCAGAGTTGCTTGCAGATTTTGCAAGTTGAGTGCTTGCTTTTCCACTTCTTCCACCATAGGGTCCGCAGCTACTTGAAAGAAGGACTCTGAAATCCCAACTGTGCCAAATGGGCCTGGAGCAGATGCATGAGCTGGTGGTGATCCAGTTGACTGAACCGGTACCTCCTGTGGAATTTGAGGTGGTGCCAATGGTATTTTCTCATCATTTGTTACCTCAGCTTGCTTGGTTTGCAGAGTAACTTCTTCCTATTGTCTGTTTGACTCCTCCAACACATCTTTGAGTAACACTGTTATGAAGACTGCCGCTATGGGGCTGTCAGCGATTCCCACTTGACATGTGCTTTGAAAGTTCTTCACTGGTGTGGTCACTTGAGGTAGTGCTGATTTAGAGTCCTGTGCTGGTGTAGGATTACTGAGATCGGCTTCTTGATTCGTCTCAGTGACATCAGCTTCTGAGTCTTCCTGTAAAATCTGTTGGCCTGGTGAATTTTACCAACTGATTTTTCAGTTTTATCAGTTTGTGCGTTTGGCTGTGCTGAGTTTTTGTCAGTTCTAATAATTTTATCAGTTTTCTGAGTTCTTGACTGTTGAGTTGTCACAAATTTTATCGCAACTGATCTTGGTCTGAACTTAGAATTATACTGATTATCAAACCCTAAACCAGATCTATCTCCAAATGGTTTTCCTGGTTTGAATTGAACTCTGGAAATTGGATCAACTGATGATTCTTTGATGTTTATGACTTTTGTTAGTTCATCAGTTGGTCGAATTACCTTGGTTCCATTATTAGTCTTGATTAGATTGAATTCAGCATTCAATCTCGAAATTTCAGTTTTCAATAACTTTTTCTCCTTTTTGACATTCTCATAATTCTTTTGAATTACCTCTAATTACTTTATGAGTATGTCCAAGGTTTTATTGAAATCATCATTTCTTTGATTGTTCATGGTAGTGTGAGTGCTGGATGTAGATGCGATTACCTCCTGATTTTTGATAGGTAGGTTTTCTGTCGAGGAATCATCATCAATTAGAACTTGTTTTCCTTTATCAATAGCATTTGCCTGTGTAGCTCCTAGCAGTATGATTTCTTCATCACTTTCACCTCCATGACTTGTAGGTAGAATCTCATCAATACTGGATGGATCTTTGATCAGTTTTTCTTCTATATGATTATCTACTCGTAGTAACTCTCTTTCTGCTTCTTCTGAAAGATCGCTTAGGGATGGAAATCCTCTGGATTCATCATCATCATTCGCATTAAAATCAATGTCTTCATCATAACTGAAATGAGGTTCCGGATTTGTGTGAGAGCTTGTAGTACTGAATCTTTCAAGTACTTGATCCTGGAAATCATAGACAACATTCTGCAAGTAGTCAGTCAGGGGGTTATTTAGCCAATTTCTAATTCTAGATGTATCCATTAAAATGAAGTACAGTAAGGATTTTCAACAACTGGTTGTTCCAATATTAAGTGTTGATATCGGAAATAACTGATGCACAAATATCTCCTTGAGCAGTAACAACTCGGATCTCTTCCAAAAGGAAGACTAGCTTCGATACCAATTGTTGGTCCCTTGGAAAGGCTAACACAAGTTTAGAGGGGGGGTGAATAAACTTGTCACCAAAAACTTTCCCAAAACTGAGAAAGCCCCAGGAACTGAGTTTTTACCAAACTCAAACTGATACTCAGCTCGGTTTTGTTCCTGTCCTTTAACTTGTGCGGAGTTCAGCTGACTAAACTGAGTATAAGTCAATACTGACTTATATTTAGTCTTGTCAACTGCCAGCGGATATAAATTAGTCTTTAACAACTAGTTAACTTAGCTTCAGAGTGAAAACCAGATACATATAACTACAATAAAGTAAATGAATGCGTAAAGTAAATAAACAATAATTATAGAGGTTCCAGGTGGTGTAATCCTGTACGTCCTCTCTTCCCCTGTGATGTGGAGGAAAATTCCACTAGAACTTCTTTGAGATGGCCAAGTTACAAAGAGTCCTAAACTGATAGTCCTTGACTAATCCCTAGCTTCACTATCTAAACACTTGTAGAACAGGTAGGATTGCTGCTCTTCAACTGTTTGAAACACTAGTCCTTGGAGGGTAGAATTGCCTCTTCACCAGCTCATCACAAACACAGTCTTCCTGACTGCACTCAACTGTCCTTCACACCTACTTGGTGTTTCACAGTCTAAACCTTTGATGAAATCAAAGTTGAGACTTGAATCAATAACTATGATTCAACTGTGATTTGAGCTTTTCTTCTGGATAAATAAATTTTGCACGGCTCTGTATTTCTTCAAATGATAGATCTTGATTTTGCTTGAATGTGCTTGGACACTTGAAGAAATTTCTTGATCTTGCAATTAAGTACTTAGCAGGAATTCTCTTGAAATTGGCATTCCCCCTTAATTAGATCTCTTAATAAAATCTGTTTTTAATTCCTCCTGCACTGCTCTTGTTGTTGTAGATGTAGTCTATTTGTAGGGGTTTGTTTCTCCTGCTTGAATGTTGTAACAGCTATATTTTGTGACCGTTCTGATTTGTCAGTAGTTCATCCAATAAAACCGCTTCCTTTATAACGTTCGACTGTACTTGTCAGTTTATCGGATGACTGTCCTATAAAACTGAGTATCCTTATCAGTTTTATACTGAGTTTAACCCTTGTCAGTTTCTTGACTGACTTGGAGCGTTAACTGAGATTTTACTCTTCTTCAAATATCAGTACTCCAGTTTCATCTGATTAAAATTGACTTAATCAGAGTACACCATGACTCATTATCATCTAAGAACTCATTGTCCTTATGATTCTTAGGTCTTCATACAAGATCCATAAAGTCAGTTCAGGTCACCACAATCTTGCCTGAAGTTTAACTTTACAGTCTCGACGTAATCTTCATAACTGAGTTTGAACCCTCAGTTCTTCAATCTTCAATAACTGAGTCTGTAACCCTCAGTTCTTCATCTATGAGTTTGAACCCTCAGTTCTTCAACTTCTAGATAAGCCAACTGAGTCTTATCTTCTTCAGTTTTCATGTTGGTGTGCTCTGTTTTTCAGTTCCCTATCGAATCTCAGTTTAACTAAGTCTCAGTTTCTTATATTCTCAGTTCTCGGCCTAGAATTATTACAGTGCTTGTCTGATTTAACCTATACAAATATCAGACTCTATAAGATCCTATACATTGATATCTAGACATCTTTTTGCTTTTCACTATAACAGCTAGTTATGACACTTCATCAATAGGGTTTAGAACAATAACTGATTAAGCGATGAATCATCATCAAAACATAAATTTTATTTCCAACAAATGGAATCCTCAGAACTGACATCAGGCTCACTATGGTCAGTATTCCTCTCATCATCCAAATCTACAGTCTGCTGATCATCAGTATGCTTAGCAGGTTCAACAACAAACAAAGTATCTATCTCACCAACCATCCTGTTTGCACCAATGACTATTCCGTCATTGATTTGTGCCTCTATATCATCTATGGTGAGATTTTCCACATCCTCATCCATTTGTTCAGTTTGTTGTCTCTCAGTAGACTGTCCAGCATCAGTAGACTGCTCCACTCTTGGTTCAATTATCATAGCAGTTCCAATGGTTCCTCCTGGACCAGAGGGATAATCACCACCAGAATCAGATGATGAATCATCACTGTCTGATTCATCTCTGGGGTCTCTGAACTTGATACCCTCCTCCTTCTGTTGTTCATCAAACAAATCCATCAATCTTGATTGCAGTAAGGAGGTATCAACCAGATCCAGCAAGTTTTCCACTCTCAATTTCTCAAAAGCCCATTCTTCAAAGTCTGTCATTGGTTGTGCAGCAAGCTTTTGTCTCTTATAAAATCCAAATTTCCATTGGAAATAATCAGCCACTTGCTGGAGTTTAGGATCAATAAACTCCTCTTTCTTCTTCTTCTCATGTCTCTCAAAAGGCATGGTTGGCTTTCTAGGAGCTGGTTGTTCACTCTGCTGACCTCCAAAGGTCCCAACTAGCAGAGTCAGAGTTTCTTCAACAGATGCCTCTAGGTCAGTAGGTTGCTCAGATTGTATATTTGTTCCTACTACCTCCATCTGTACTACACTTGGTTCCCCCTGACTTATATGCTCATCGGCGGGGTTAGCAACGATTGCTCTTCCTACTCTCGAACCGTTGCGGGACTTGCGGGGTCTTGTACCAACTTTTCCACTTCCACAGCAGGTGTAGACTCAGTAGTCTACTGTGGTTCTTCAACAAGTTGCTCAACCACAACTTGTGCAGCTTCAGTAGGCTCAGCAACCTTTGCAGGGGAGGATTCAGTAACTTCAACAGCAGGCTCAGTTGCAGTAGTCTGCTGTGATTCTCTAGCAGGTTGCTCAACAACAACCTCTACATCCTCAGTAGGCTTAATGATTGTTAAGGGTTCAGCCTCAATAGCCTCTCCTACTTCTTCTTCTACTTCTTCTTCTTCTTCTTGTTCCCTTTGAGCCTCCAAAATTCTTAACTGCTTCCCTTTGCCATGTTTCTTCTTATTGGCAATTTCTTTCATTCTCTTGGAAAGATCTTCCTTTTCAATTTCAGCAGCTTTCCTCTTTCTACTGGCTTCTTTCTGTTGCTCCTTCAAGATTTCGGCAACAGTCTTCTTTGAAGCAATTACAGCAGGTTCAATAACCTCAATCTCTACTGGTCCCTCAGTAGACTCAGCAGTCTCTACTGTTTGCTTTCTTGTCTTTCTAGGCTTTAACATTTCTGTTATTTTCCTTGTGTCAGTAGCCTTTCTTTTCTCAGTAACCTTATTTGGTGTAGCAGATTTGACAGCTTTCTTAACCTGCTCACCACCAGCATCACCATCATCTCCACCATCATCACTATCAGCAGTTTCATCAACATCTTCTTCATCATCATCCAGACCAGGGATAGGAGTGGTAACCTCTGGCTTGAATCTGGATTGATTGATCTTTTCAGATGAAATGTCAGGTATCTGAAAGTGATTCAACAGAGTCTGAATCAGTAGACCTAGGGGCTTGACCTTGGACTTCCTTATACCATTTCTATCTTCAGTGAACACCTTCTTCATGTAATGTACAAGAAATCCAGCCCAATCAAACTTCATACTCAGTGGTATTTAACCACGATTAAATCTGAGTGAATGCTGTCTTGACACGTGGCCCATTACTTTTCATAATGTTTTGTAACCGTTAGATCGTGTTAACTGCGGTTGTAAATAGGAAATAAATATCTCACCAATTGCTTTGACTTTGTAAGTTTGACTGAGTAAAGTAATCTTCAGCAGCCTTGTCATCAGTAGACTTGGCTCAGCAGCCTGCTGAAAAAAAGTCACTTTGCAGATGTTTAATCTCTTTTGTATTGTCCAATTGATAATACAAGATGAAGTTTAATACCAATGACTGATCTGTCAAGTGAGCTCACCCAACATGACAAAGACCAATCCCCTTGGCAACTTCATTTGCTCAATTGTCCAATCATGAGTACATGGAATTGTTGATACCAATGACTAATCTGCTAAGTGAGCTCACCCAACATAGCAAAGACTAATCCCCTTGGTGAATTTCAGTACACTGCTGATTATCAGTCAACCATAATAATTCTAAGTTCAGTCCTTAGTTTAGCAAATCTTTCACTATCCAATGGTTTAGTGAAGATATCAGCAAGTTGATCTTCAGTAGGGATATAAAGAGCCACCACATCTTTCTTTTCAACATTATCTCTTATAAAATGATGACTCACATCAATATGCTTGGTTCTTGAGTGCAAAACAGGATTTTCTGTGATTGCAATTGCACTTGTGTTGTCACACATAATTGGAATTTCTCTTTCTTCAATTCCATAATCCCTTAATTGTTGTCTTAACCACAGTATTTGTGCACGACAACTTCCAAAGCGGCAATGTATTCACTTCGGCGAGTGGAAGTTGATATTGAATTCTCGTTTCTTGCTAAACCAGGAAACTAGTCTATTTCCCATTAACTGACAGGTTCCTATGGTGCTTTTTCTATCAATCTTGCATCCAGCATAATCAGAATCTGAGTAGGATATAACTTTGAAGCTTCCATCTTTTGAATACCATATCCCTACTCCCAAAGTCTCTTTTAGATACTTGAGAACTCTTTTGACTGCACCTAAATGACTTTCTTTAGGTTTTGATTGAAATCTTGCACAAACACCTACAGCAAAGGATATATCGAGTCTGTTGCGATAAGGTACGAAGAGATCGCCTATCATCCTTCTGTATGAAGTCTGATCAACATCTTTGCCTTCTTTGTCTTCATCAAATCTGATATTTGTACTCATTGGAGTTGATATTTTGGTGATGTTTTCCATACCAAATTTCTTCAGTAACTCCTTGGTATACTTGGTTTGATGAATGAAGATTCCATCTTTCATTTGTTTGACTTGTAAACCCAAAACGTAGTTCATTTCTCCCATCATACTCATTTGGAATTTACTCTTCATTAGATTTGCAAATTTTTCACAAAGCAATTCATTTTCAGAACCAAAAATTATGTCATCAACATAAATTTGTACCAGCAGGGTGATGTCCCCTTCATTGATTCTGAAAAGAGTCTTATCAATGGTGCCTTTTGTAAAACCATTGTCCACCAAGAATTGAGATAGAGTCTCATACCATGCTCTTGGTGCTTGTTTCAAACCATAAAGTGCTTTGTTGAGTCTATACACTTTATCTTCTTGATCTTTAACTTCAAATCCAGGAGGTTGCTGAACATACACCTCCTCTTCCAGAATGCCATTCAAGAATGCACTTTTGACATCCATCTGATAAACTTTGAAGTTTTTATAAGCAGCATGTGCCAGGAATAATCTGATGGCTTCCAATCTTGCAACAGGGGCATATGTCTCATCAAAATCTATTCCTTCTGCTTGAGAATATCCTTTTGCCACTAGTTTGGCCTTATTCCTTACAATGGTACCAGATTCATCAAGTTTGTTTCTGTATACCCATTTTGTACCAATTATATTTGCATGACTTGGTCTTTCCACTAGTGTCCAAACTTGATTTCTTTCAAATTCATTCAATTCTTCTTGCATAGAAATTATCCAATCTGGATCTGAAATTGCTTCTTCAACAACTTTAGGTTCAACTTGAGATAGAAAACAAGTAAACATTGCTTCTAATTGTCTTCTAGTCCTCACACCTTGCTGTATATTGCCAATAACTTGTTCAGTAGGGTGATCCCTAAACCATTGTGGATTCTGGTTAGAATGATTTTCAGGAACCTCATCTTCAGTAGGGTCTGCTATTTCTTCAACAGGGGGTTCAGCAGATCCTTGAATTGCCTCAGTTGTTGCATCAGTAGTATTACCAGCAGGGTGTTCAGCAGGGGCAGAATCTGAAACCTTTAAGTCATTAAACCTTTCCAATACTTCAACACAATCTGGATCAGTGACTTGTAGATTCTCAGCAGGTTCACAAGCTTCATCTTCCATACCAGTGAACTTAGGTTCATCAAACACAACATGGATTGTCTCCTCATGTTTCAGTGACCTTTTGTTCAGTACCTTGAATGCCTTGCTAACAGAAGAGTATCCCAAGAAAATTCCTTCATCTGATTTTGGTTGGAATGTCTTCAAATATTCCTTATGATTCAAGATAAAACACTTGCTTCAAAATGGATGGAAATAGGATATATTAGGTTTTCTTCCATTCCAAACCTCATAAGGTGTCTTCAGCATCTTTTTGTTCACTGATTTTCTGTTTTGTGTATAGCATGCTGTATTAACTGCTTCAGCCCAATATCTTTCAGGTAGCAATTCTTCACAAATCATAGTTCTTCCTGCTTCCTTTAGAGTTCTGTTTCTTCTTTCAGCAACCCCATTTTGCTGAGGTGTACCAGCAGCAGCAAGTTGATATAGTACACCATTCTGTTCACAATATTCTCTTATAACTTTATTGAGAAATTCAGTACCCTTTGTCTGATCTCATCTTTACTACTGTCAAACTTTTCTCATTTTGCAATCTCTTCAAAAGTTCAGGCATCTTTTGAAGTGTTTCACTTTTCATGTTCATAAATATAACCCAAGTGTACCTTGAATAATCATCCACAACCACCAAGGTGTATTTCTTTCCTGTTACACTTGTTGGTGTTACTGGTCCAAAAAGAACCATGTGCATCAGCTCCAAAACTCTTTTAGTTGATTGCTTAGTCTTTGATTTGAAGCTTGATTTTGTCTGTTTACCTTGCTGACATGCATCACATATAGTATCCTTCTTGAATATGATCTCAGGTAAACCAATCACCAATTTCGTCTTCACCAACTGATTGATATCATCAAAATTTAGATGATTCAACTTTTTATGCCATAACCAATTAAGTTCTGACTTGGTATGCATAATCAGGCATGTTTCTGGAACAGCAGTAGACCAATCCACAACATACATGTTTTGTTGTCTTCTTCCACCAACACAACTTGATCACCTCTCTCACTAATGACAATACATGTGTTTTTGTCAAAAGTGACCTTGTATCCCATGTCACGAAATTGTCCAAAGGTGCTCGCAGGTTGTAGTCCAGTCCTGCCACATATGCAATATTCCTGATTGTTAATCCATTCCTCACAAGTGTGCCATATCCTCTTGTGTATCCAGGTGTATTCTTTTTACCAAAATTCACCCTTGGACCATCATTTGCCACAAAACTTGACAAACAGTGATTATTCTTTGTCATATGTCTGGAACATCCACTGTCAAAATACCAGACACCTTACAAAACAAAGTTAATGCATTTTAGGTACCCAAAACTGTTTGGGTCCATAATGGTCAGTGGTAACCATGACCCCTGGTATGTTTCCATAAGGTCTTCTTCTAAAAGTGTCATACTTTGGTTCATACATGTATTCTACATATCCATAAGGTCTAACAATTGGTTGTGTAGGATTCACATATACTTTCTGGTCTGTTGGTATGTAATGCTGTTTGAAGTGATTTCTGTTGTTAGAAGCATTAGCATAACCATTGGATTGCTGTCTGTTAGGAACAGCTCTGTAATATGGAGTCTGTTGAGGTCCCTGCTGAGGTCTTGTATAAGTCCTCTGCTGAGTCCTCTGTTGATTCCATTGCTTAGGTTTTACCCTAGCAGCATGGTATACTTGTTGTTTCTAGCAGTATGTGCAGGAGTATTCCAATCATCATCAGTAGGGAACAATCTACCTTTCCCCCTGAGATAAGTATCCCTAGAATGATTAACATTTTTGGGTTTAGGATTCTTATCCTTGGAATATTTCGGTTTTTCCTTTTTGTGGTCCAAATAGACTTCGTAGCGGGTCTGCTATCGATGGAGGTCTAGAAGGTCCAGCGGTCCTACCTTTGGATTTACCCTTTTTGTTAGGTACGATGTCCTTTTAGACTTCTGATTTTGCCTCTTTGAAGCATTCTCAGTAGGCTTCACTGCCTCAGCAACCCTTTTGAGGGTTGGATCTTGTGCAGGCACAAACTTAGGACCAATTCTGGCACTAGGTTCAGTGACCTTACTGGATCCACTCTTATTGGATTTTTGAGTTCCAAATCCAAGCCCTGTTCTATCACCATAAGGCATTCCAGATTTGAATGCAGTAGAGGAACAAGATGGTTCAGCAGACTCAGCAGCTACTGAATGTACAGCAGGCTTATGCTGATTCTGTCTAACTTCTTTTTCCTTTCCTTTGAGGATTCTTAATTCAGCCTTTAATCTTTCAACTTCTACTTGAAGAGCTTCTTTTTCAGCCTTCACAATCTCATAACCAAATTGTATTATCCTTAGTTGATTAAGGATGGCATCCAAAGTTTCTTCATTGTCGAAATTTTTGGATTTGAACCACAAGTTGATTCACAATCACTTCCAACAGGAGTGTTTATAGATACAGAATTGTATACCTCCTCTGTCTCATTCATATTTGCCATCTAAGCATAATCATCCATATCAACAACAAGTGCAGTGTCATCAGATTCATTTCCTTTTTTCTGATTCCACTTCATATCCTGATTCATCTTCAGCAACCATAGCCTTCTTGCCATGTCTTCTTTGTTGACTTTTGGTCTTCAGTAGGTCTGGACAATCAGGTCTGAAATGTCCAGGCTTTTGCAGTTGAAGCAAAGATAATCATGTTCCTTACTTTGTATTAACTCAGGACAGTCAGGTTTGAAGTGTCCTGGTTTCTTGCATTGAAAGCACAAGTAATCATTGTCTTTCCTGGAATCATCCTTCTTCTTTTCACTGAATTTCTTAGTGAAATTCCTTGGAGAACCCTTTCCAGTTTTCATCATCCTGATTTTCTTGCTCAGTAGTGCAATCTGCTCTTGCATCTCATCCAGTAGAACATCTTGAGCTCCTGATGTTTCTTCTTGATGTTTGCCAGCCAATGCAGTGGTCTTTGGTTCTTCCTTTTTCAGTGGTAGGTGCCAATTTCTTGCTGAATTCATAAGCTTTAAGATCTGGGAATAATTTGAAGGTATCCTCTTCATGTAGTTTTCTCATTTCTTCTATGGCAGTAACCTTCATCTCCCAAACTTCTTTTTCTAGTAATGCTTCCAAGATTTTTGAGTTGATTTCTTCTTTTGAGTAGCTTACACTCAGTAAGGTGAGTTCATCCAGGATTGCATTGAATCTTGATTCCATTTGCTCAATGGTTTCATTTGGTTGCATTTTGAACTTTTGAAATCTCTTTTTGGCCACACTGATTTTGTTCTTCATTGATTGCATCAGTGCCTTCACAGATTAACTGTATCTTGTCCCAAAGTTCCTTTGTAGTCTTGCAATCTTTCACCTTCATATACATATTGCTATCCAGAGTTCTGTATATGATATCAATAGCAATATTGTTAAGATTTGCTCTCTTTCTATCTTCAGCATTCCATTCTCTCTTTGGCTTTGGAATGTACTGTGTCTCATCTCCCACTGTTACTGATTTGGTAATCTCCAGTGGTCCATCAGTCAGTACATCCATCATCTCATCATGTGTTGCAGCTAGATAAGCCTGTGTAAGACGTTTATACTCATCAAAACGATCTAAAGAACACATCAACATTGTTCTAGCATACTGGTTGCTATCCATGATGCAAAGCTTTGAAAATCAGTAACTTGAAAAAGTTTTCAAATTATTTTCACAAGCACAACAAGTAGGATTACTTCAGAACAGAAGCGCTGCTTTGATACCAATTGTTGGTCCCTTGAAAAGGCTTTGGTTAAGTTTAGAGGGTGGTGAATAAACTTAACACTTAAAACTTTTGGAGTTAACAAACTCAGCAACTTCAAGACTTGTCCGCGATACTTCGATGAGTCTGTCGACACTCGAGTCTACGGTTGTGGGTTTACTGAATTTGTGCAGTGGAAATATATCAAAAATTAAGTCTTATTACTTGTTGTTAAATATTATACCAAGTATTAGATACTCAGTAGTGTAGGTGTGTGATTCAGTTGCTAGATTCAGTAGATTGATGTGCTAGATATACTAAATGCAGAAAGTAAATACAGAAAGTAAGTAGGCAGATTTTATAGTGGTTCCAGGTGGTGTAATCCTGTCAGTCCACTCTTCTCCCGTGATGTTAGAGGTAATTCACTAGAGATCTTTGATGTAGGTTGTTACAAAAATCCCTAAGTTGCTTGTCCTTCACCAATAACTATGGCTTCACAAAGCGAACACTTGGAACAGGTAGGATTGCTGCTCCAAAGTCTTCCACTGGTCCTTGAAGGGTAGGATTGCCTCTTCACCAGCTCCACCACAAACAACAGTCTTTCACACCCAAAGATGCTTCACTGTCTTCGGTAGATTCTTATAAAAGAAAGATTGAATAAAGTAAGTGATTCAGCTTTCAGCAGCTTGATGTCTTCAAGTGTGTAAACTTGATGCAGCTTGAATGCAGATTACACTTGAAGAATTTCTCTGGATCAGCAGCTTTATGCTCAGTAGGGTCAGCAGGGTGTTTTTCTAGCTTTAATTCTGATTGCTCAAGATATATCCTTAATTTTCATCACTTTTATCTGAGTTAGGAGTCCTCTATTTATAGGTAGGAATCCTTGTGACTTATGTTTGAAATTCAAACATAGCCGTTTCAGATTTTGTCCTATTTGACTTGCTTTCTGTCAATGTTCATAGTACTGACACAGTCAGACTGCTTTTTGACAGTTTACAGTATGTCCACCCTTTGACTTGTATCCATTGGATAAAGGTATGAATCATCCCAACGTCCATTTGATCTTAACCATTGATTTGTTTGATAAAATCAGAGGTTGTTAGCTGTCCTTATCCTTGTTTTCTTCTAATGTAATCTTGAATAAATCGAGGTATATGTATCAGCAGGTTCATGAGTCTGCTGAGATACATATCAGTCAGCTGAACCATAATTTGTTGTGTTTAAAACACATTGCAGCTGACTTCCTTTATCTAACTTTTATTTGTGAAGTTAGATTACACCATTTAATCATAACTAAGTTCCAGTCACCATCCAACTTATGGAACTTAGACCTTGTACACAAGGTATATGTAATCGCTTTAGGTCATCACAGACTTCTCTAAATTCTGATTCCATATCCTTGACTTTAATTACTAAGTTTGATCCCTTAGCCTTCATTAACCGAGTTTGAGCCCTCAGCCTTCAGTCTTCAGCAGGTTCTTGACTAGTCTACTGACCTAGCTACCCTACGATATAGACCCATCTGCTTGAAACTAATCAGCGGACCATTACAGTGCTTGTTTGATCAAACCTATACAAAGATCAAACTCTAATAAACCTATACATTTGATCTAGACATCTTTTTGCCTTTGCTCTATTACAGCTAGTCTGGCACTCATCACTAAAACTTAAAAATAAGTCCAACACAGTAAAAGAATGATAAAATCATCCTCTGAGAATTTGTTAATAAACACGCAATGATTTGAAGTAGCCTTCTGGTAACCCTGCTCCTTCATGACAGACTCAAATTTCTTATACCACTGCCTATGCGCTTGCTTCAACCCATAAAGACTCTTCTTCAACTTGCACACAATATCATCTTTTCCTTTCACCTCAAAACCCTCTGGCTGCTCCATGTAGATGTCTTCTTCCAAATCACCATGAAGAAAAGTTGTTTAACATCCATCTGCTCAACCTCCAAATCAAGACTAGTTGCCAGCCAAGAACAGTCCGGATAGAAGACATTTTCACAACAGGAGAGAAATCTCAACAATATCATGCCCTTTCTCTGTCCAAAACCTTTGACTACTAATCTTGCCTTATACCGAGGTGTAGAATTACCGTCTTCGTTCTTAATTCTGAAGACCCACTTATTCTTCAAAGATTTCTTCCTTTTGGGCAATTTCATCAACTCAAAAGTGTGATTGTCATACAAAGACTCCATCTTGTCTTTCATAGCATCAAGCCATTTATCTTTATGTTCATTATCCATGGCCTCCTCAAAACATTCAGGCTCTCCACTATCTGAGAGAAAAACAAACTCATTTACTAAATATCTAGTAGAAGGGTGTCTCTCTATAGTAGATCTCCTAGGAATAACTGGTGGAGCCTCATCTGGTACTGGTTCCTCAATCATATCATCATCAATGTTCTGATCAAAATCAACTGCATCAACTGCATCATCCTGCTGATTACCCTGGTCATCAATTGCACCATGCTCCTCTATAGGTGTAGGAGAAATTATCTTCAAGTCAGCTGAACCATCACTAGCCTGAGGTGTTGAACTCTGATTTTTATCAACATCCTGCAAAGTCTCATTATCTGCAAACACAACATCTCGGCTTCTAATCACTTTCTTGTCAACAGGATCATAAAATTTGTACCCAAACTCATCTTGACCATAACCCAGAAAAATACATTGTTTAGTCATAGCATCAAGCTTAGACCTCTCATCTTTAAGAATGTGAACATAATCTTTACAACCAAAAACTCTCAAATAATGGTAAGATACATCCTTACCTGACCATACCTTCTGAGGAACATCATTCTACAGAGGAACACATGGAGACCGATTTAGTACATGAACCACTGTACTCAAAGCTTCACCCCAAAAATATTTAGGCAATCCGGCTTGTGAAAGCAAACATTTGATTCTCTCTACTAATGTTCTATTCATCCTCCCGCCAAGCCATTCAACTGCGGAGTCTTTGACAGAGTTCTCTCATGTCTGATACCCTGCTGCTTACAGTAATAATGAAATGGAATTTTGCATTCACCTCCATTGTTAGTCCGAATACACTTCAACTTCTTTCCAGTTTCCCTTTCAACTGAAACTTGAAACTGCTTAAGCATGTCTAACACTTGATCTTTTGTCTTCAAAGTGTACACCCAAATTTTTCTTGAGTGATCATCAGTAAAAGTCACAAAATAGCAGGAACCACCAAGCGTCCTTGTCTTCATAGGACCACAAACATCAGAATGAACAAGCTCAAGTACTTGTGACTTTCTTGAAGGTGGATTTGATTTAAAAGAAACTCTAGATTGCTTCCCTCCCTGCAAGAAAATGAGCACACTTTTCCAAATGTAAACTGTTCGAATAAGACAATATTTTTCCTTAGTTAAGACAGTCATTCCTTCCAAGCTCAAATGACATAACCTCTTATGCCACAACTCAGTCTCATCACGTGATCCACTGCATGAGCCTCATCAAAAATAACTTTGGCTTGAGTCAAGAAAAGTGTGGATGTCATTCTACCTCTAGAAACAACTGAAAACCCTTTGTGAGCTTCCACTTATCACAAGAAAATGAGCTATTATAACCATCATCACACAGTCTACCAACAGAAATATAATTCAACCGGATCCCTGGAACATGCTTAACCCATTTAAGAATCAGTCTGGTACCATTAGACGTCTCCAAACTAATATCTCCAACACGTGCATGCTTTAAGATAGAATCATGAGTCATTCTCACATCACCAAAGTCACCTGGAGTGTATGATGTGAAAAACTCTCTTCTTGAAGTAGCATGGACCGAAGCACCACAGTCAACAACCCAACTAGTCATATCATCAGCAACAATAATATCATCAACCTCTTGAAACACAAGGAAATCATCAGAAGAAGATGTATTAACTTTATCTTCCTTCTTCTCATCATCTTTCTTGTCACTGTTTTCCTTTTTCTCCCAATTCAATTTAAAGCAAAATTTCTTGATGTGTCCCTTCTTGACACAGTGATTGCATTCAAAAAAATTGTACTTGCCCTTGGATTTGCTTCTACTCTGACCTCTATCTTTAGAATCTCTACTTTGACTTCACCCCCGTGACTCAGTAACCAAGACATCCAACTGTGAGGAAACACCATGTGCCTTCCTACTTGTCTCTTCTCTTAACACACTAGTCTTAGCAAGATCAATGGTCATAACACCATCTGGGGTAGAATTAGATAGAGAACTTTGAAAATTTTCCCACGATTCCGGTAAAGAGCCAAGAAGCATCCATCCCTGCACTTCATCGTCAAAATTAATACCCATAGCATTAAGTTGGTTCATAATACCCAAGAAAGTTTCAAATGATCAGGCATAGGAGGTCTATCATAATATCTCAAATTCATCAATTATACATCAAAAGCATTTTATTATTTCCAGTTTTCATCGCATACAAGTCTTCAAGTTTTTTTCCACAGAGACCTAGTATGTTTCTCCTCACTAATGTGATTTAAAATATTTTCATCAAACCATTGTCTAATATAACCACAAACTTGTCTATGCTACAAATTTCACTCTTCATCTGTTTTATGTTCAGGTTTTTCAGCACTGAAGACCGGAAAGAAATAATTTTTCACATGCAAAAGATCCTCCATTTTATTTTTCCATATGGCATAGTTATATCCATTCAAAGTGATCATTCTATTCAAGTTGGCTTCCATTTCACCAATAAAGAAAATTCACCAAAAACACTTCAAAAAGCAAATCAACTAACCGGGGCTCTGATACCACTTGTTGGGAAAACAAACAACCGCAATACAACACGTATCACAAATACCCACAAAGTCTTCCCCTTGACACGCAACGTAATTAAACGAGGTAGCCCCAACGAAATCAAATCACAAATAAAGCGAAACGAAAACACAAGAAAATCAACAACACAATTTTAACGTGCAAAAACCCCTCTCAATGTGAGAGAGTAAAACCAAGAGGCCGAAGCCCACAAAAACCCCACTAATCAGCAAAAGATGATACAAAAGTGTTTCAAACACATCAACCAACTCAACTACACCAAAGCAACAACTAAGAATGCAAAATACAAGAATTGTTGAGAAATATCACCGAAAACACAGCGGAAATGCAGCAGTGATGTCGCGGACGATTTCCAGAAAATTGAACCGTTGTAACGCAAATTTCACCGCTCAGATTGAAGAAGAATGAGAGACGAACAAGCCCTCGAAATTTCATGCCGATCGAGTCCATTTAGATGCCCGATCGTCGCTGGAAAGAGACTGCTTCAACACCAAAAAATCCTGTGAATTTTTCCTCCTTTTTGCCTCTCTTTTTTTTGTGAAGATTAGGGAAAAATTAACCTAATTTGTTCCTTAAATACTACTTGACATATGATTATTTTTTAAATTATTTAGTGGGTTTGGGTTCTACAAAAGAGTGATTCATCCTGTTGGACTTATTTCTGAGTTTTAGTGATGAGTGCCAGACTATCTGTTATAGTGCAAAGGCAAAAAGATGTCTAGATCAAATGTATAGGTTTATTAGAGTTTGATCTTTGTATAGGTTTGATCAAACAAGCACTGTAATGGTCAGCTGACATATATCAGCAGACTGGTCTATATCAGTAGGGTAGCTAGGTCAGTAGACTAGTCAGGAACCTGCTGTAGGGATCAAAACTTAGTGATTAAAGTCAAGGATATGGAATCAGAATTTAGGGAAGTCTGTGATGACCTAAACTGATTACATATACCTTGTGTACAAGGTCTAAGTTCCACAAGTTGGATGGTGATTGGAACTTAGTTATATGCAAAAAGGTGTAATCTAACTTCATAAATAAAAGTTAGATAAAAGAAGTAAGTCGCATTGTGTTTTAAACACAAAATTGTGGTTCAGCTTCCTGATATGTACTCCAGCAGACTCATGAACCTGCTGATACATATATCTCAATTTATTCAAGATTACATTGGAAGAAAACAAGGATAAGGACAGCTAACAACCTCTGATTTATCAAACAAATCAATGGTTGAGATTAAAAGGACGTTGGGATGATTCAGGAACTTTATCCAATGGATACAAGTCAAAGGGTGGACAGACTGCATTCTATCAAAAAAGCGGTACGACGTGTCGATACTATGAACAAGATGTAAAGCAAGTCAAATGGGACAAATTCTGGAATGGCTATATTTGAATTTCAAATATAAGTCACAAGCATTCCTACCTATAAATAGAAGACTTATAACTCATAAAAAGTTGATGAACATTAAGATAAAAATACAGAGTATCCTGAGCTTCAAGTTACTGATCAAGAAAAACACCCTGCTGAACCTACTGAGCTTAAGGCTACTGATCCAGAGAAAATCTTCAAGTGTAATCTGCATTCAAGCTGCATCAAGTTTACACACTTGAAGATATCAAGCTGCTGATCATATCATCCTGATCAAGCTGCTGAAAGCTGAATCACTTACTTGATTCAATCTTTCTTTTGCAAGAATCTACGAAGACAATGAAGCATCTTTGGGGTGTGAAAGATCGTTGTTTGTGGTGGAGCTGGTGAAGAGGCAATCCTACCCTTCAAGGACCAAGTGGAAGACTTTGGAGCAAAGAATCCTACTGTTCCAAGTGTTCGGTTTGTGAAGCCATAGTTATTGGTGAAGGACAAACAACATAGGAATCTTTGTAACAGCTACATCAAAGATCTCTAGTGAATTACCTCCAACATCACAGGAGAAGAGTGGACTGACAGGATTACACCACCTGGAACCACTATAAAATCTGCATACTTACTTTCTGCATTTACATTCTGCACTTAGTTTATCTAACACATCAATCTACTGAATCTAGCAACTGAACGCACACACATACACTACTGAGTATTTAATACTTGGTATCATATTTAACAACAAGTAACAAGGCTTAATTTTTGATTTATTCCGCTGCACAAATTCAGTAAGTTCAATAGTCAGAAGACTACTGAAGGTCAGCAGACTACTGAAGTATTAGCAGGCTGCTGAAGTTGCTGAGCTTGTTAACTCCAAAAGTTTTAAGTGTTAAGTTTATTCACCCCCCCCCCCCCCCCCCCTATAAACTTAACCAAATCCTTTTCAAGGGACCAACACATCCAACACCTAATGCCTCCGGCGTCGATAAGAGTAAAAGCAGGGAAAGTTAGTCGGTCTGAGGTTTTTGAGAGGATAGAGGGGAGAGAGAGAAGTCTAAAGAAATTCTTTATGCTAACCAGGCAAAAGAATTCACGAAACTGTCCATTATCCTTTTACCATTATTATGTAGGCAACAAGTCAATACAAATATACTTATCTATTTTAACATATTCTTACTTATCTAACTAAGAGGTTTTTTTTTTGGGTGTAGTGGACAAGCAGCCCAATTTTTAAAAACAAAAGGGCATTGCTTGAAAAAAAAGTTTTGAATAGCAAAGTAGAAAATTGTCATTTAACTTGTTTTTCTTTTTTCTTTCCTTTCTTCTGGATTCACCAGTGGTTGTGTGTGCCGTGCAAGGCACAGCATTCCCCTTCCAACTATGATGGATTTAAGTTGCACCTAAGTAACATGATGTTTTGATATGTAAAAACCAAGCGATGTTCACTTCATTTGTCAAGATCAAATCAAAGAAGAAACAATATGATAAAAAGCCATGTATACATTCAGAAACTGACACTACCAGTAAGAAATTACAAAGATTGTAAAATATCAAGTATTGTGAGATTAGTTTGAGGCATTCATTAAGCAAAATAGTGGGATATCTTTCACTAAACAAATGATCAATTTAACATATTATCCATAACTATTAATTGTCGTTGAATGTACTACTAATGGCCATAATACGTAAATATTCTCACTAATCAAAACAACAGTAAACTTATACACATTAAATACAGGCTACAAGGCATATCTGCAAAAAAAAGGAATGTTATTCAGTCTTTCTTCTACATTGAATGTTCATCATTACAAACATTTTACTTTCATTACAATGTATCCACCTTTACAAGTCATAAGGCATACCCTACAATGTAACCAAACGGACTCGAGAACACAAACACGTAAACGAAAATTCCCAAGATAGAATATATAAAATTCTTTCATCAAATTTCCTTCCAAGTGACTTGCTGAGTTCTTTCACCATTAGAAACAAATGGTTTGATTAACTCATGAAGAAAGCTCTTCACTTCATCTCCACATGAGGTTACATTTTCCAAGCCTACACCAAAATAAAATTCAACTCTAACATAAAGAAACACGTGCACCTTGTTTTAGTGTATGTTTAGTAAGAATGTATGCCTATACTTATAAAACATTATAAATATATCCAAATTGATTAAAAAAGAAAACAATGCAGTAAAGGAATTGCTAAAATCTAAAATCTAAGGAATACTACAACTTAGTAAAGATAAACAATTGGGAATGATGGTGTGATTATAAAAAGCAGGCAAGCATGTTTTCTTGAACGTTAGTAATGCAATGCATAACCAAGAACCATGTATACGGAAGGAAACCTCAGTCCCACAAAGAACACAACAATGTCAAATTAGCAAAACATAATAGTTAACAAGATATGAAGTAGAGCATAGTAGAGAACATACCTGAATTTGGCACTATATTTTGATATTGAATTTATCTTTGAAAACCTCTTAGAAGTTACTTTTTCTTTTAAGTTTAAGCTGAAGTGGTGAATCTCGTTATCTAAAATGCCTGCATTTACTAATAAGTGACCAACAAAGTTGATCAGAGCATTTCACTACCTATATAACTTCTAACTTTTGAAGCGCCTTATTGGTAGTTGTAATCAAAAGCACCCCATCTGCAATGCAAGAATGACAACTGTAAGAAATTTCTAACTCAAAGGCATACACAAATGATACAATTTCCAGGTATGCTAAACATTTCCATGAAACAAGATTGTGGTACTATGATACGTGATACACAATAGGGAACATGTAGATCAGATGCACTGCTTCTTTGTGTATAAAATATGTGCCGATTGGTATATAATTAAACTTGTAACTTTAGAATGCAAGCACAAGGCCGTACAAAACCTTTAATATGATATGAGAAGCTGTACAGAAAGGACTTGAGTGACCTTGAAAGAGACTTATGAGATCCATCAATTTGTAGTATTAAACAGATAATAGAACGACAAGTCTGAAACATTTGCGATTAGGACAAAACGAGGAGACTACACAAGAGTAATATTTATGGGAGTCTTTAGTGGCACCTCTCTTACAAAGATGGCCATACAACAAACATGTAAATAATTCCATTTTGTGAGATAACACATATTTAAAGTCTATTCAACAGTTCTATGAAAACCTGAAGTTCATATGCTTACCCCATTTTCCAGACAAAACAGGATCAGCTGACAAACTTAAATAATGAAAATCCTCCGGTTGGCGGCCAGAACCAGTATCAGAAACTGTTAATAGTGGCACAAAATTAGCAGGTCACAATATCTTTATCCCAGAAAAGTTTCCACATTAGATCGATTACATGAGAAGTCCTATTTTGAATTCAGCGTTGAGATACATCATCACATAAGCATCTCATCACAGATAAGGGATATCAAAAGCATTGATCTAATAATAACAGCAAATGCAAGTATGTTTGTTATGATGCAAAGTCTACACTTAAACTTGAGGGGAAAAAAGAACCATTTTCAAAGCAAATAAGCAATAATAGGAAACAACAACAACAACTTGCAAGAAAAGTAAATTTCAAAATATATAAGCAAGATTGAAGAAAAGCAATCAAAACATAGAAGAACCGGAGCACCTGCTACGTCTAGGCCATCATACACGACGCGATGAACGATCCCGAAGGTGCCACGAACAATCATAGACTTGATGATGAGTTTCAAAAGATCGATTTCCCATCCGTGCCGGACCAGTATCTCCTGGTCCTTAACAGAACCATTTTCAGCACCAGAATCATTGTTATTGTTGAACTCCTTTTGTTTCTCGGTTTCTCCATACTCCATTGCCTTTTAAGATGCTTTTGCAATTGCTCATCAATACTTTTCAGATCTATTTGGTCTTCAAAGCCAAGCCTGCAAAATAACATAAAATTTGTGAAAATTGTGACCCCAAGATCACAGTTTTCCAAACTGTGACCCCCAAACGCACCAAGCCAAACTAAATGAAAACAATGTCCTGAATATTCTGGTAGATAGCAATCTAGTTGATGGATTGATGATGATGATGATTTCAGGAGCACAAACTACACCTGAATATATAATTTTTTTTTGGGGGAAAGTACCTGAATAATTAAATTAACAAAATTAAGCTGGCGGAGGCATATATACATGAAGAGAGGGAATAAAACATTTCACAAAAACGCCGAACACTAAATTAACCTTATAGCCTTCAATCGTATACTGGAAAAGCTAAATTCCGTTCGAAATCACAAACTCCTTATTTGCAATTCAAAATCACAGACTCCTTATTTGCAGCAGGATACGGCTCCGGACACAATTATCTGCACAAAATCACAAATCACTTGCACCATATTAACTCCACATCTCTCAATTACTATATCTTTGATTTAAAATAATCATCATCAATTATTAGTATTCATCACAAACCTACAAAATAAACACACAGAGACATATTGCCTTGCAAAAAAAGAGATTACTAATACAAATACAATTGTTATAATAAGTGTTCTTGGCCCAAAAAAATATCTTTCACAGATATGAGAACAAGAGGTTACTAACATAATTAGAAGAAATGTTAAATAGTCATTCTACTAAGCTCAGATCTGTGTTGACAAACGGCAAAAGAGAAGCACTCCATGACCGAAACCAAAATCAAAATCCACAGAAGTATTACAATAATTTTCACATGAGAAGGAGTAAAGGTTGGCTAAAATAAGGAGAAGGATAAGGAATGTGTGGTGTGGATAATAGAACCGTTGAAGGGAAGGACAGAGGAAGAAACGACGGAATAAAAAGGAAGGTGGGGTGAAGTAGATGAAAAGGATGGGTGGAATACAGCTGGATATTTTTTTACTAATAAAACTATTTTCTATAATAAGACAAACGGGAAAAGAAAAAAAAACTATAAAGAAGCTTTTACATGCGGCATTGCGGGAGGAATTCTCAAGTTTTTAGTAAACAGGACGTGGCTTAATGTGAGATTATTATGCTCTCACGTTTTATAGATAGGTAGATTCATCACAAACCTACAAAATAAACACAACAGAGACGTATTGCCCAGCAAAAAAAGAGATTACTAATACAAATACAATTGTTATAATAAGTGTTCTTGGCCCAAAAAAAGATCTTTCACAGATAAGAGAATAAGAGGTTACTAACATAATTAGAAGAAATGTTAAATAGTCATTCTACTAAGCTCAGATCTGTGTTGACAAACAGCAAAAGAGAAGCACTCCATGACCGAAACCAAAATCAAAATCCACAGAAGTATTACAATAATTTTCACATGAGAAGGAATAAAGGTTGGCTAAAATAAGGAGAAGGATAAGGAATGTGTGGTGTGGATAATAGAAGTGTTGAAGGGAAGGACAGAGGAAGAAACATCGGGATGAAAAGGAAGGTGGGGTGAAGTAGATGAAAAGGATGGGTGGAATACAGCTGGATATTTTTTACTAATAAAGCTATTTTCTATAACAAGACCAACAAAAAAAAAACCAAAAAAAAAACTATAAAGAAGCTTTTACAGGTGGCATTGCGGGAGGAATTCTCAAATTTGCAGTAAACAGGACGTGGCTTAATGTGAGAGTATTATGGTCTCACATTTTATAGATAGGTAGATATCATGCAGTACTTATGCCGGTCACTGTAGCAACACATATAATTAATGTAATATTGTTCCACGTAATTAAAGTATTAGAATTATTACCCTCATATAAATATGAGACATAAAAGTTTATTATAAACTCGATCGAGTTAGCCAATTTAAACCAAGTTTAGACTACGGTCTAAACATGTTAAGCAGACTCTTTATTATCAATTAATGCTACTTGGGTTAGATTCGTTAATCACTAATATATGGAATATCAATGTATATTATGTATAATGTAACATCTCCGATTATAGATAAGCCTGATGAGCAATAGAGTACGCGACCAAATAATAAATGTGATGAACCATTCGATCAATTGATTAACGTCAGCATTGCAAATTTGACAGAGCACAATATTTTATTTTTTTTTTATTTTTTTTTTTTTTGAAGGAAAGCACAATTTTCATAATTACTAACATCACTATTTTCTTTACATGAGTTGGCAATAGTTGTAGGCTTGACAAATAGAGTAAAAGGGATATTAAGTAATCCTACTATTACAAATTTATTTATATTAGAGGGGTGAATTGATCAATCAAAATACATGCTAGCTGCAACCAGCTCAATGATATTAATTTAACAAAGAAATTAAGGTTAAGTAATATGTGCAACACATGATTAATGATTTATGGGACCCCTACCATAATTTGCTTTCACTAGACTTTGACTTTATGTTTCTTCCACGTTTTTATGAAAATAAACATAATAAATAAGTGCAGGTCTCTCCTCAAAAAAAATAATAAGTGCGGTGACGATCCAAAAATCATCAATGATAAATTTAGGGTCTTTCTCCTAAAGACCAGCCTATCAAAAGCCTTAAGAACACGATAACAACGATAAAAAGAGGGGGTGTTTTGGTGGTGGTTTTGACTGGACTTGAAATATTATTTCTCAAGCTGCCTACGTATCCAATGCGTGTAATGAAATCAAGTCTTCGTAGTTCCTTAAAGATGGTTTATATAGAGGAGAGTTATGCCCTAAAGCGGTGTGGGCCTTGTCCTTGTTGGGCTTGGATTGCCGTGTTCTCTAAGGAAAAGATAACTACAATGTAATCTCCTTAATTGTAGGAGATAATTGCGTGTATATTTAAATGTCAGAATCAGAGTATTAAATATGAGGGATTCTTCCCATATTTATCTGATTATCACACACGTGGAAATACGACAGAGGATGGACTCTGGCCGATTTAGATGGCCCGAACTGAACTGGATGAACCCTTTTGTGTTTGGGCCGACCTAAGAGGTCGGGGAAGATAGCCGAGCGGGGATAAGCTCGGAGTCTTGCGTGCATAAGATGTTTGGTCCGAAAGGGACTTAGGCCGACCTATAGGGTCGGGCAGGGGTAGGTTTGATCACAAGTACAGGCCGACCTGAAGGGGTCGGAGGATGGTAACCGAGCTCATGTGGCTCGGGTACTAGGGATTCTGACCCTTGATGTAGGCTTTTCTCTATCTTTATTTATTGTTGTGCTGATGTGGAGGCGACACGTGTGTAAGGTCAGTTTCTGGCATCGTCATAAGCCCCCCAGATCCAGCTGAGCCCTTGAGGTCAGTTCGGATCTGCTTAAGGTAGCTTGGCCACGGTTCTCTAGACTTGAAGAGTTTATACGCAGCTTATTCTACCAATCTGGCAGAGTTCTGCAATGACTTTGTGGAATGTGAGGCGTTTTAGCCCACCATGGTGGTTGCACAGTGGTGCTCAAAAACAAGGATGAAGAAAATTTTGTGATTATGATTATGAGCGGAGCCGTAGAAGGCTGCCTATGTACCCTTAACTTGTAAGGGATCAAGCCCAAATCGCGTAGTTCTTCGAAGATGAGAGCCCCATTTTGTTAAGGGTGTGCGGTTATTTATATGGCCACGAGTTGGCTGTCACCAGGCTGTTGGACGAGCTAGAAAACTGGGAAGCTGCCGAACCGAGATCGGTCTTAGAGTGCCGAGCTGAAGAGCTGGCGAAGCGAGAGACTTTGGCGAGCTGGGAGCGTTGAGGCGTGAGGGCATTGTTTATGAACTTTGTTGCCTAGTTGCGTTGGCTTTGTTCGCGTTGAAGGATGGCGGACTGGAGGGGCAAGCGGGTCAAGCCCCCAGTGCTTTGTATTAGACTAGCTGCTTGTTGCTTTATTTCCGTTACCTTGGCTCACGACAGGAATCGTGATGGTGCGAGGCAGGCTTGATCGTTCTTGGCTCGGCCCGGCCAATTAAGGGACAGACTAGACGGGCCGAGGGGCCTATTCATTTCTAGGTTTACGTATAGGCCAGGTTCGGATCCATGGGTTATTTCCGAAACTGAGGAACTTGGCATGATTCGACACATCGATGTCCCCCTACTCTTTGAGCTTTTAAGCGTATAAGTGAAGGTAATAATGTAAAGTTGTAACAACTTATTACATCGTTTGTTGGGGTGACATGTTCTAGAGCGATCTACTGAGATAACGTAAGGTTCACATAGCATAGTGCACCGGTGTTATGCTTAGATAGCAACCGGTTTTAAGCGCGTCGGCCTTGAGAGCGTAAGGAAACAATTTTGAGAAGATTCGCTCGGGGGCGAGCTTTAAATACGGCATCGAGGGGGAGTCGGGCGTATAAAAGATTCGCTCGAGGGCTTATCAGACTGACTTCTAGCGTTAAGCTTCTCGGTGAGCAGGGCCAGGTCGGACTGACTTCTCGCATGAAAGTTTAAGACGAGCAGATCCAGACTAGTGTTGACTTCTCATTTAAAAGCACGGTGAGCTGGGCCAGGTCGGACTGACTTCTCGCGTTATTTAGCGGACGGGCTATGATGCCATTCTATTAAGCGGACTCAATGTACTTTTTAGTTGACATATGCTTGATGAGCCGGACATGCAAAGCTCAGATTGTGTGTCCTGCAGACTTTATTGAGCCCGGCATATGGAACAGAAGCCGGCTCTGGGACGACCGATGTAGAGCTAGATGATGTTGGTGATGACGTAGATCAAGTGATAATAAAATACTCGATCACCATAAACCAATACTAGCAAGAGGACTAGGTCCATCGTAGTATAGCTATAGCGAATCAAGGTCGATCCCACAGGCAACCAATTGTGGGTCATTTATATACAAACAATTAATCATTCATGCCGAGCACACGAAGGCGGTCTACGACCAACAAACGACAAGAAAAGATAAAGGACACGACTCGACACAACACACGCAACGTAATTAACCTCCCTAATTATTATGTTATCGTTTGGATCTAGAGATTCTATATAATTAAGCTAGACTCGACAACTATTAATCCGATTTGTATTTCTATTATATTGGCTACGGGAGTCATCCCCTAAACTAGATCTAGCTCCGGGTAGGCCATCTAAATCACTGTGCTACATTACGTGACTTCGCTTCGTAGGCCTCCATCTCATATAACTAACCGTATTCCTCACCAGGCAACATTCCTGTGGTTAGGCGTACTTCCAAAGTGATCGCATCAGTCTCTGTCCCATTAACACTAACTTTGTAGGTATCATGTTAATCTACGATTTACGTATAACTAGGTGCATGCAATTCCCGAATACAGAACAGATCTAGATCTCGCTGAAAGTCCCAGAAGATCAATTCATGAGCCGACCTAGGAGTCCTATATTGGTATTTCCTAATAATACGCTAATTAAAACAAACGAGCAACGTATCCGTAGCCATACATACTAAGATAAGAGATTCTAGGTGGACAATCACACCATAAAGACGTGGCTAGATTGACGCGGTGAAAACCTAAATCTTAGCGTTTCTACATACGTAACGGATAAAATAGAGATTCATAAAGCAATTATATAGATCTACTGAAAACACGATTGTCGATCATACCAAAGTCATCCATAGGTCACCGGATAATAGATCTGGGCGTGTGGATCCTTATAGACAAGGAATCCCCACTGCCTCATTTCGTATCCTTAGATCTACATCGTTCGGTGAAGAACGAACAACCTCAAACGATAAACAATAATTGGGGGGACTTAATTACAAAGAACAAAGAACAAATAAATACAAGAACTCACATAATTGCTGCTGAACTTGTATTAAAACTGCTCTGAGAAACTGAGAATTTGTGTTATAAAAAGTTGTGTAAAAAGTGATAAATGAAAGGGAGTTTATATAGGCTGTAAAACCGACTTAGAATAGCCGTCAGCCGACCTAATTCGTAAATCCTAAACCCTAACTAGATAGAAAACGTGTCTCCAAAGTAAGGGCAATTTGGTCAACTCGTTGGCAGCCAGAGCAGGGCTCGCTGCCAGCGAGCCTAAGGATTCTGCTGGGCCTCTGCCTACTTCGCCTGGTCCATTCCTGGTCCATTTCTGTGTGTTTTTCTCCTCCGAAGTCCATTCCAATCGCTTCCAAATCAAGCCCACTATAAATAAACCATAAAACAAGGCTTGTAATATCAAATAATATAATAGAATGGCTAATTACATAATAATGAGTCGTAACTTGGTTCGGGTGTAATTTATGCACGAGACGACTAATTATTAACCACTTAAAGCCTATTTAAGCTAGAATCGGGGGTAATCCATAGGTAAATAAAGGTATAAAGTTGACCGTCATCAACTACCCCCCACTTAGCCTTTGATCATTCCGAGCAAACACAGAAGGTGAAAGAACCACCGAAACATGATTTACTAATTGATGGCAGGCTCATTCAAAATTCCAAAGTAAATAAAATAGCAAACACATTTGTCAGTTAGGCATTAACCACTATTTCATCATTGAACCAACGTGTGTGTGATATAACCGTCATGCGAGTATTTGAAATAGAGAGATTCGAATTATAATGTCCTCTAGATGCAACTTTCACCACTCAAAACTTTGTGATGCCTCCTTATCGTTATCAAATAATACAGGTGTAATACCAAATTCAAGTGAAGCGTGGCGGATTCGGAAACCAAGAAGCATTTCTCAGTTCACGTTTGTTTCTTTGCCAGGGCCACGTAGATTCTAGGGACAGTAACTTGCAATGGTGGGTGCCTAGCAATCAACTACTTTCAAATCTCCACGAACTTGCTACCCAACTGCCTTTTTTTACAACCGTGCATCTTATGCTCCGTCGGTTTAGCAATCTTTAACCTAAACGCTCATATTATTCCTCACTTTTTACTTTATTTACTCATTTTTTCTATAAACCAAATCCTGTTTTTTCTTGCCCGGTTTTTGCTTCACAATCATCGATATTAGCCTTATCGGAAGTATGACAAGAAGAAATAATCACAAAGTCAAGTAGTTCATGTTTCAACCTTCCGAAAAAAATAATTTTTCACTAACCTTTCTGACTTAGCATTCAAGTTATACGTGCTTAAAGAGGTTGATTCCACGACAAAATATATGTTTAATACAAAACTACTCACACAGCGTGATATGATATTTACTAAACAATTCTGAAGATAGCATGGCAAAAATAAGTTATAATTATGCTTAAGAGCTTCTTTCATTATCTATACATGCTCGGTTTTCACAAAAGGAAATGTGATTCTTGCTTAAATTTTTAATTTTTGCACATTTATTAATTATTTGATATACGGAAGCTAAGTGACTCGTACCCCCTACTTAAACGATGTATTGTCCTCAATGCATAAAAAGAAAGTAAAGCATAGGAACTTAGCTTCGATCAAGCGCTGAAGTGGAACAAGTCGATGAACTTCGGGGCACAGAGATAGACCGTGGAACTAACAAGAGATATATCGCTGCAAAATAAATCTTCAACAAAGCTCGAAACTCGTTACAATGTTAGCCCATAAAAAGTAATAATCAAAAAGGGGCAGTAAAAGGAATAAAATAAACCCCAAACCGATGTGTAAGCCCTCACAATGTTTATTCTATAGCATTAAAACTACTCGTTCAGACACGAATTACTAAAACGAATAAGATAAAGGATATACGGGCTCAAAAAGAAAAATACTAAATAGAAAGAAAAATAAACAAGCAACTAAAGATGGTAGTCTTCATCGATATCCTCCACCACAAAAATATTCTTGAAACCGGGTGGAGAAGACAAAGATCAAAAAGCATTACCCCATGTGGGAAAACACGAGGTTGACTGGATCAACCATGTATTCAATCCAGTGTAAAAGAGAAACTTGGTAAGGTATAACAGATTGAATGTGACCTATTGGCTAAAGATAAAATCAGATACTTAGCGCAGAAACTTCTCACTTGGATTGGATATCAACAGCTTAGGTAGATGTAGCTACTCCTCGAAATTACTAATTACCCAATGTAGCATGTAGAAGTTCTCAACGTCATCAACAAGGTCGGATCGGTGGGATAATTTAAAACAAAACTCATCATCTACAAATGCCGGAATGGTCAGAAAAATTGCGAAATGTAAAACTTCCGATAGAAAGATAAGTTGTATTTCGATAGAACCAAAAACTGTTAAAATCTAGCTTGGTTCAGAGCTACACTGACCGCAGCTAGGATCATGAAAATCAAAATGGTTAAAGATAATCATTAAAACCTAGCAATGTTCTAATTCTGCAACATAAGGGTAATTTGTAAACAACATGGAGGTTGAGAGTACGATGTGTTAGAAAAAGATGGTGAAGGATGGTAAGAAAAGATTTTGGGTGGGGCAGAAATTGTGTTCTGGGTGGGTGGAAATTGTTTTGGAATATGGGTTTGGGTAGGTATTGGTGAAGGGATTGGGTTAGGGTGGGAGAGTGAAGCAGATGGAAAGAAAGAGAGGGGATGAAAGAATGGTTAGAAATGTGAATTGTGAGGCAGATTGGTGAGAGAATAGAAAAGGTTGAAGGGTTAACAGGTATAAAGGAAAGGATAAGGGTAGTTGCAGAACGAATTGCACACAACTTTGGATTTTCACTCACATCGCCATTCTAAAAAGTTTTGGAAGTTGACCAAAATCGTTCCGGTATACACCAATCATTCTCTGTTACATTTTCAATAATTCTCAAGTTCTCTTAATGCTTCCATCTTAAGGTTGATTGCTAAATTTCCTTTTCTTTGGAAATTTCTCGACTCTCCTACGGAACTCTACTTCACGTGGTCTATATTGAGTAAAAAAGTTTTGCACATCCTTAGCCCAATGGCCATCGGAACATGGCAAAATAAAAAACCTCAACATATGTCACGTTACTCTTATTTGACTCAAAGAAAACAAAACCTAAAAATCCTAAGGGTTTTACGAAGTAGTTCTGAGTTTAAAGTCCTCAGCTCGACTTTCCAAAAATTATCATTGTCAGCTATCCCTCTTGGATCGCCAGATATTGACACCTTGAGCACCATATGAGGTGGGCTCGTCGCTTTTGCGGATTAATACCCTTCCCTTGGATGTGAGACCTAGGAAACGACATCTATCCATACCATTTATACAAAGCTCTTACCTCGGCTCTCGTTTTAGGAACTAGTGAATTCTAAGAAGATTTAGTCCTAGGGACCCATTTTAATCATATCCTCTATAATGCTGCTTCATTATGCTCTCTCAAAACTCAACGTCTTCTTTAGATTGCGAATTCTTAAAACTACACATATTGTTGCTCCCATGGCCAGTAGAAGCAATCTCATGCATAGGACAATGAGATTTTAACAGAACTACGAGGAACTCTTTATTCATTGCTTCCTTCAACTACTACATGTTTCCTTACACCCTCTAGATGAGACAGATTTGGGGAAGAACCCTCGGCACTAATAAAATTAATCTTAAAACTCACTCCGGGCTAAGATTCTTATTCAGGTTCATGTAAAGACTAACTTATGTTCAAAAAACCAAAAAGATAGTAAAACATAAGCAAAAAAGGTAGTACCTTGCCTTCAACATTGTACCCCGAATAATTTGAACCTTTTAATATTTATTTTCTTGGAGCAATCTTGGTGCTTTAAAGGTGTTGCTTCCATTGCTTTTCCCATCGTAGACTCGTAGCTCCACATGTTGCTGGGTTATTTTCTCAACGCCAACGAAAAATTATTGACTCAGATTATTGCTTCCCGGGTTTCTGCAAACAGAAGAAAAACACAAACAAAAACAAAACGGACCGTAGACTGATTTTTAACATGGTTTCCCATGCTGCTATCAGACCTACGGATGAAACATACAGAGATAAACAGACACGCGAAATTCCAGAAATAGAGGCAGTTTCGCTGGCAGCCAGCTTCTGGCTCGCTGGGAGCGAAACAGATTCTCTAGAATCTGGAATTTTTACACAGATCAGACAACCAGAGGGACTCAAAAACATAAAAACAGACTCTAAAACAGAAAACTCGACATGAATAAAAAATTATTTATATATAAACTTGACCGTTGGTTCCCCGGCAACGGCGCCAAAAACTTGATGACGTAGATCAAGTGATAATAAAATACTCGATCACCATAAACCAATACTAGCAAGAGGACTAGGTCCATCATAGTATAGCTATAGAGAATCAAGGTCGATCCCACAGGGAACCAATTATGGGTCATTTATATACAAACAATTAATCATTCATGCCGAGCACACGAAGGCGGTCTACGACCAACAAACGACAAGAAAAGATAAAGGACACGACTAGACACAACACACGCAGCGTAATTAACCTCCCTAATTATTATGTTATCGTTTGGATCTAGAGATTCTATATAATTAAGCTAGACTCGACAACTATTAATCCGATTCGTATTTCTTTTATATTGGCTACGGGAGTCATCCCCTAAACTAGATCTAGCTCCGGTTAGGCCATCTAGATCACTGTGCTACATTACGTGACTTCACTTCGTATGCCTCCATCTCATATAACACGCACGCTTACAAAACTAGGGATGCCGATATTAACCGTATTCCTCACCCAGGCAACATTCCTGTGGTTAGGCGTACTTCCGAAGTGATCGCATCAGTCTCTGTCCCATTAACACTAACTTTGTAAGTATCATGTTAATCTACGATTTACGTATAACTAGGTGCAAGCAATTCCCGAATACAGAACAGATCTAGATCTCGCTGAAAGTCCCGGAAGATCAATTCATGAGCCGACCTAGGAGTCCTATATTGGTATTTCCTAATAATACGCTAATTAAAACAGACGAGCAACGTAGCCGTTTCCATACCTACTAAGATAAGAAATTCTAGGTGGACAATCACGCCATAAAGACGTGGCTAGATTGACGCGGTGAAAACCTAAATCTTAGCGTTTCTACATACGTAACGGATAAAATAGAGATTCATAAAGCAATTATATAGATCTACTAAAAACACGATTGTCGATCATACCAAAGTCGTCCATAGGTCACCGGATAACAGATCTGGGCGTGTGGATCCTTATAGACAAGGAATCCCCACTGCCTCATATCGTATCCTTAGATCTACATCGTTCGGTGAAGAACGAACAACCTCAAACGATAAACAATAATTGGGGGGACTTAATTACAAAGAACAAAGAACAAATAAATACAAGAACTCACATAATTGCTGCTTAACTTGTATTAAAACTGCTCTGAGAAACTGAGAATTTGTGTTATAAAAAGTTGTGTAAAAAGTGATTAATGAAAGAGGATTTATATAGGCTGTAAAACCGACTTAGAATAGCCGTCAGCCGACCTAATTCATAAATCCTAAACCCTAACTAGATAGAAAACGTGTCTCCAAAGTAAGGGCAATTTGGTCAACTCGCTGGCAGCCAGAGCAGGGCTCGCTACCAACGAGCCTGAGGATTCTGCTGGGCCTCTGCCTATTTCGCCTGGTCCGTTCCTGGTCCATTTCTGTGCATTTTTCTCCTCCGAAGTCCATTCCAATCGCTTCCAAATCAAGCCCACTATAAATAAACCATAAAACAAGACTTGCAATATCAAATAATATAATAGAATGGCTAATTACATAATAACGAGTCGTAACTCGATTCGGGTGTAATTTATGCACGAGACGACTAATTATTAACCACTTAAAGCCCATTTAAGCTAGAATCGGGGGTTATCAATAGGTAAATAAAGGTATAAAGTTGACCGTCATCAGCTGGCTTCGAGGCCATGGAACACGCAAGCTTGCTTTTCTTATCGAGTGTTGTACTTTGATTGTGTTTCTTACTTTGTAGGGAACCTGGAGTGGCCAGGATGTTTTTCCCCGAGCTGGGCAAGTTTACAGGAGATTTGAAGAAGATTGCCGACATGAGGCAAGGTCGGCCTAACCATGTCTACACTTTGGGGGTGGATAAGGCAAAGGGTCAGATTGCTGACTTTGTCAGGGACAATCTCCCCAGCGAGGCTTTTATAAGATGGGCATGGATGCGGTCTATGAAAACCATTTGAAGGACTTCCCGAAGAGAGTGGACATTGTGTCCGAGTACTCCTGCCGTGCTGCGGCTGCTCTTACTTCGGCTCTTGCTTTTTCCGAGTCACCGTAGAGTCTAGCCCCCAGTTCCTAGGTCAGAAGGCTTGTCGACTTGTAGTTTTTTGCTTTGAAATTTTATTTCAAATGAAATTGTCATCTGTACAATTTGATAATAGAATGAGTATTTTGTTAAGTTCTCAGCCTTAACTTTATTCCGAGCACTTCTTTAAGTACTTGATTTAATCCGTACTTTCTTTAAGTGCTTCGTTAATGGTGAGGTATCCTGCCCCCTAGTATGCCATGCATTAACTTGTAGTTTTGGATGGCATACTAAAGGTTTTGTCATGTTTTTGTTTGGGTTTGTCCTACAGACAACGAATGCAGTTAAGTCCGACTTGCAGACTTAAAGAGATAGGTTTACAAACTCATTGAGTCCGACCCGTGGACTTTGGTCGAGTCCGACTTAGGGACCTAATGAGCTTGTCCGACAAAATTTGCTAAGCTTGTCCTACGAAGCTCAGTTCGAGTCAGTCCTACAGACTTAGAATATATCCTTTTTATTTTTATGCTATGCTTTTGGTAGTCTCACTAACCTTTTTAATTTCGCTTATATAAGGGACCTTAGTTGGTCGTGAGGTTTCCCGGAGGTTGGGGCAAGCCCCCAAGGAGTCTAATGTCAATAAGAAGAAGATTTCTGAGTTGAGGCAAACCCGAAGGGAGCTCGGGGGCACCGTCGATCTCGAAAACAAGGAGATAAAGGCTTTCTAGGATCAGCTTTTGGTCAAAGAGGCGGAGATGAAGTCCGTGTCGGGCCAGTTGGATGTGGAGACAAAGGGTAGGGAGCAGGCCGTGTCCGAGCTCCAAAAAAAGTTGTCTGAGCTGGAGAGGTATCTTCTTTATACCGACGAGCCGGGTCTACGATGAGCGCATGAAAGACTAAGGCGAGAGTGGACATTGTGTCTGTTGGTGCTTCCTCGGCTCCTTCTTCAGAGCCGCAGAATTCGACCCTCACGGCTTATCTTAGGGGCTTTTCTATTTTGTTTATGGAGATATACTTAAGCATTTAATTTATTTAGGATGATTTTTTATATTTAGCCTACGGTGAGCAAGGCTTAGGTCGAATTGGTCTTGCAGATTTGATTTTAAGCTGGTTCGGTACTGCGGAGCTCAGATGTACTCTTGATGAGTTTTCTTAATCCGGATTTTCGATCTCTTGAGTGCTTTTCATTTAATGACTGGGACGTCTTGCCCCTCAGTATTCCAGGCACTAACTTATACTTTTTGGATGGCATACTTGATTGTTTGCTTGCCTATCTTGAGTCTAGCCTATAGACTTAACTATTTGAGTCTGTCTCGTAGACTTTATTAGTTTGGTCTTTGCTGATCAGATTGAGTCTGACCTTCGGAGCTCAAGTGTCAGTCATAGCATTTGGAGTGGAGTCCGCCTTGCGGAGCTCGTCTTGTCTGGCCTACAGACAGTTTAACGGGCATGTTCGTTTGATCCGACGCGGGAGACGCAAAAGTCACTTTTTGGCGAACTGAGTTAGAAGTTTTTCTACCCTCACGTGTTAAATTTTTGCGAGTTGGGTCGGATTTGTCAGACCTCGTGTGTGTTTTAATGAGCCAGACTGGATGGGGCTCAGGTGTCATATTTTAAGGGAGTCGGAAGTATTTCTATCTATTTTAGTGAGTTTGGAGTTTTGCAAACTCGATATATGCGCGTCTATTCTGTAGAACTTAATGATAAAATGCATAATAGAACGAGTCACTATGACATTAAAAATAACTTCAAGGAGAACCTGATGGGACGATGTCCTTATCGCAGGCTTGACCGCTTGGTGCACCAGAGGTGTTGTTGATCGTACCGATGTGACGAGGGCGCGTAGAGTATTGGACAAGCAGGGCCAGGCTGTGTTGACTTCTTGTTTTAAAGCACGGCGAGCAGGGCCAGGCTAGTGTTGACTTCTTGCGTGAAAGTATTAATTGAGCAGGGCCAGGTTGGTGCTAACTTCTCGTTTAAAAACACGGCGAGCAGGGCCAGGCTAGTGCTGGCTTCTCGCGTGAAAGTATTGGACGAGCAAGGCCAGGCTAGTGCTGACTTCTCGTTTTAAAACACGGCGAGCAGGGCCAGGCTAGTGCTGACTTCTCGCATGAAAGAGTTGCACATGTGTTTGTCCTGTAAAATTAATAAAGACCATTCATAATGGAGAACAAAATAATAGTGAATTAACGTATTGTTTGCTTATTGGTGTAATATGTCGGTGCCGAACTGAAGTCGGTCTTATCGAAGGCTCGCTCGCAAGCAAGTTCCAAATATGATGCCGAACTAAATCATACTTATAGAAGGCTCGCCCGAAGGCGAGTTCCGAATATGATGCCGAACTAAATCGGACTTATAGAAGGCTCGCCCGAAGGCGAGTTCCAAATATGAGAAAACTTACCCTCAAAAAAAAAAGAAATATGAGAAAACTCGTACCGACTCTTTAGGTTGGGAGAGTTCCAAAAATAAGTAGTGTGATCATCTAAGTTGTAGAAAAACCTTGTAAGAGCTTGTATCTTGAGAGCTCAGATTAGGAGAGCTGGGGGAGCTCGGCTCGGATCATGGAGAGATGGGGGAGCTCGGCTCGGATCATGGAGAGCTGGGGGAGCTCGGTCGGATCATGGAGAGCTGGGGGAGCTCGGCTCGGATCATGGAGAGCTAGGGAGCTCGGCTCGGATCATGGAGAACTGGGGGATCTTGGCTCGGATCATGGAGAGCTGGGGGAGCTCGGCTCGGATCATGGAGAATAAGGAATAAAACTTGCAACTTATTTTGGTGTTACTACAGCAACTATTGGGCGACGATCGGACATCGAAACGGACTCCGATCGATATGAAATTTGGAGGGCTGGTTTGTACCTCATTCTTCTTCAATATGAACGGTGGAAATCATTTTTTAATGGCTCAATCTCTGGAAATTAGCCTCCGATGTGACTGCTGTGTTTTTTGGTGAGACAGTAGTAGCAGCAAATTTACGGCGACGATCGGGTATCGAAACGGACTCCGATCGGCACGAAATTTGGAGAGCTTGTTCGTCCCTACTTCATATTCAATCTGAATGGTGGAAAAATTATTTTTATGGCTCAATCTATGGGAATTGGTAGTAGATCTGACTGCTGCGTTTTTTGGTGATACAGCAGCAGCAGCAACTTTCTAGCAACAATCGGATATTGAAACGGACTCCAATCGGCATGAAATTCGGAGGGCTTGTTCCTTCCATCTTATTCTTCAATCTTAATGGTGGTAATTTCATTTTGATGGCTCAATCTCTGGGAATTGTCCATAGATCTGACTGTGTTTTTTCAATTCGATTTTGAACGAAGTTGTCAGTAGGAGGCCCTCCTTCTAGCGCCAATTGACGATCCAAAAATCGTCGATGATAAATCCACGGCCGTTCCTAAAGAAAAAACCTATCAAAATCCTTAAGAACACGATAACAACGATAAAAAGAGGGGGTGTTTTGGTGGTGGTTTTGACTGGACTTGAGATGTTATTTCTCAAGCTGCCTACGTATCCAATGGGTGTATTGGAATCAAGTATTCATAGTTCCTTAAATATGGTTTATATAGAGGAGAGTTATGCCATAAAGCGGCGTGGGCCTTGTCCTTGTTGGGCTTGGATTTCCGTGTTCCCTAAGGAAAAGATATGTACAATGTAATCTCCTTAATTGTAGGAGATAATTGCGTGTATATTTGAATGTCAGAATCAGAGTATTAAATATGAGGGATTCTTCCCATTTTTATCTGATTATCACACACGTGGGAAATACGACAGAGGATGGACTCTTGCCGATTTAGATGGCCCGAACTGAACAGGCTGAATCCTTATGTGTTTGGGCCGACCTACGGAGGTCGGGGAAGATAGCCGAGCGGGGATAAGCTCGGATTCTTGCGTGCATATGATGTTTGGTCCGAAAGGGACTTAGGCCAACCTATAGGGTCGGGCAGGGGCAGGTTTGATCACAAGTACATGCCGACCTAAAGGGGTCGGAGGATGGTAACCGAGCTCATGTGGCTCGGGTCCTAGGGGTTCTGGCCCTTGATGTTGGCTTTTCTCTATCTTTATTTATTGTTGTGCTGATGTGGAGGCGACACGTGGGTAAGGTCGGTTTCGGCATCGTCATGCAGGCTTCTTATCATTATTTGTATGTAGAGTTTTTTTTTAACCTTATTTGTATGTTGAGTTGTAAAACCAAAAGAGTCGCTCGTAAATAAATTTGTGTTTGATTCGTTAGCGTGTTCGTGATCTTTCTCTTGTAAGCTCATTTTCTAAACAAAAAACATGTGTTTCGCTTGCATACGTTCGATTGTGTTTGTGAACCACTTATATTGATAAATGTGACGTCCTTGTCCCGGATACCGAGTCTCTATCCGAAAAAAGAATGTCCGGCATACATATAACTAAAATTTAATCTAATTTTATACGTAAGCCTTACTCTATCAACATCTGAGTTCAAAGCGGAAACAAACGTTAGACCCAGCAAACTAAAACGGCTAAGTCAAACGATCGAAAAAAAAACACAGACTGCATCTAAAATATCATTAAAAGACTTTTATACAATTGTCCAAAAAAAACATCCATTACATTTAATAACCACAAGACGGAAGCACTAATTGTTGGCACATTTAACCAAATTAACATGTTGTAGACATCAGACTATCAAACTGAACATAAAATTGTACATAACACATGCTGAAAATTGAAATGATAGAAAATGTGTAAAACGGAAACTTATGGATTAAGGCGAGTTGGCACTCTATCCTTAAGACGAATTTGCGCTGAATTTGTGCCCACGGTAATCGCAAATATCTCTCAAGATACAACAATCATTACCTTCTGATCATATAACACTTGTAATGAATCAGAAGCGGCGAACTCTAAAGTCTGGTATGAAATCTCTTATTGACTTTGAAAATTGCAAAGTACATAATATGTTGTTCCAAAATTTATGCAATATTTTTGTGTAAAGAAATTGTTTAATTTTCATTTGGGGTATACTTCTATTTATAAAAGAAAAGCAACCTTCCAATAAAGGATGCAACTCTTCTTACGTATTGGTTCAGCCCAAAAGATGAAACTTAATGAGTCGAACTGATGCAACTCTTGAACCAAATGGCCACATCTCTTGAACTGAACGGTTGCACCAATTCGGTTCAGTTTGATTGAACAGATGCAACCGTTCGAATAAACATCATTTCCTCTAACTTTAACATTAATTTCTCATTCATCCGATATCCGAATCGAGTGATTCAAAAGCCTATCATTATCTACTTTTTAAGTACTACCTCCGTCCCAAAATGTAAGTCCGTCTGGGTTTTTTCACACAATTAAGGTTAAATTGGTTATGTGTCATTAATTTTGTTGAAAAAGACTAAAATGACCTTTAACCGTTATTAATGTAAAGTAATGAAAAGTGGGTGAGTGTATATTAAATAAGGGGTAAAAGGAGAAAAATGTAATAAATGCTTCATTGGTTATCTAAATGGACTTATATTTTGGGACAAATCCAAAATGTTAAACGGACTTACATTTTGGGACGGAGGTAGTAGTATTTAATGATACCATTAGCTCCCATCCGAAATTAATACCGAAGTGGACTACTTCCCACTTTAAATAAAGCTCACTATGAGCTATTTTCTCCAACACTAATCTCTAGCATTACAAAGATAGGCAAGTCCATACCAAAATTACAATGGAATAAAAAGAATGATAAAGTCAACTGCAACATCCTCAGGTAACTCCTCAGTGACCACGAATCCAACTTACAACACATTACCTTCTCAGGGTGGGGGACAATAAAGAAAAGGGGTAAGTACATACATTTTAGTAAGGGGTAGAATAATCGGTACTAACAATTACATATCATATAATAATTTACAAAATCTACCATATATGTTATAAATTTCTCATTCCCCCTCTACTAGCTTTGATACCAAGACCTTCGACCAAATAGAGATTTGTTACACTATGATCTAAGAACACTTTGCATGGTGATTATACACCATGACATATCCTTCGGTATCTTATATGGCATGGTTTGGTCAATGTGGGCTTGCCCATAATGTGAAGCTAAAATGTGCCTTACCAAAGATCACAGAATTTCAGCTTTTAGACACCACATATGTTTGTTACGTAGTTAATCCTACCACCTAAGTTCATTCCACATAAAAGTCTTCCTAAGGACATCTAGTCCTAGACATTCTGAATTAACTACATTGCACATAGCAAAAGGATCATTGACTACTAAGACAACATCCCGCATGGTCTAAGCAAAATCCTTCTGGTGCTCCCACCTTCTCCCCGCAGAGGGTCTAAGTTGTGATACTTAGCCGAAGCTACCAAAAGTCTATTATTAGACTTGTCCACATTCCACTTATTGTTTAAAAGAACAAGCATAACACATATAGGCATGCAACATAGTTTAAACACACTTAAAACATGATTATGCACAAAATATGGGTCAGGAGGACGCCCATAAAGCATCAGGTGCATGCTTGATATCTCGGTCTACCCTCGTTCCGCTTGCTGGGCAACCGGGCGCACGCTTGAAGGGGACCGGACGCACGCCTGAACTCCCAGTATCCATCCTGCTCGTTCCATTGGCATGCCAGGGACACGCCCGGGGGCGATTTTCTGTATTTTTCACTTGTTCATCACATGTACGATCCTCAACCAATTTCAACAACAATTTGGCTCCTTTATGGTACCAAAACCTGCAACTCGTGATTATATGAAATACTATGCATAAATTAAACATCAAAACACGTAAATACCGATTAAGAACACCCTTTTACCTATTTTTTGCGAGAAAAATATCCAAAAGACAAGAACACCATGAATCTGCAATCCATCCCAATTCCATACAAATCTCTACAACCAAAGAATATGCTACAGTTACTAGATCATCAACAACAATCTGAAACACCAAAAACCCAAGAATGATCAAGATTCTAAGCTAGGGCTAAAAACGAATACATGCAAAATAGGGAGATGTTGATATCAAAAACATCCACGGGTCGCGGTGATCACTTTTCTCTATTACGGTTTGTTGAAACGATGAAAGGATTAGTCTCACGATTGAAGATTCTATTGAACTCACTTATTCCCAATCTTTTCCTCAGAGCGTACAATCTCTCAATTTATTTGCTAATGGCGTGTAGTGAGGAAAAAGATGATGTGAAGGATTTCTTTTATAAAAAAATATCATAAATCCATAAATATATTTAATTCCTAATAAAATAAATTATAATCCCTTTAACTAATTTCCCAAAAACTTTAAAATAAAGCTAAATAATAATTATAGTATATAGATCCACAAGATTACCCTTTTTACCCTTGCTAAAAAATCAGTGGTATTACATCCTTCCCCCTTCAAATAAGTTTCATCCTCGAAACTTGTCAAATCTTACACCATTTCCAACCTATGTGTCTAACATCTTTACTTATTCTTTACTCCACGTCTCATACCTTCAGCCTTCTAACGATTCAACTCCCATAACCTTGATATCCAGACTTCCCATCATTCAACTTTAATGCTTCAATGTATCCAGTCTTAAGTTCTACTCAAGCTTACCTGATATTACCGCAAGCCTAAAGTCGTTACTCATTTATGTCTTCATAAGAATTTTGAGGTCCGGACTATCCTCACTAGGTCAACCATTCTTCCATCCTAGTTATCATCCTTAGACACCCAATGTTTGACTTAACTAGAACCATCAATCTTATTTGCTAGATTTCCTTTTTGACGGTTCAATCCCATCTTAATGCCAATACTTCAACTTATCTTGCAGTGGTCATTTCGGAACATAGGGAGATTTAACACATCAACTACCAAATCCCTTCACACCATATTCGAATCTTAACTCAGGTCAAACCTAACTTCCACATACCAAATTAAACTACGAGCATAACCCTATGGTGTCGTTTCATTGCACACATAGGTCCTTATCAATCTCAACCTCCATTACTTCAACACAATCTTAGTGAAGAACTCCAAGGATTTTGACTAAAGCGTTTTCGAGACATTTCGGGAAACAAGAAATATTTTGTGGCTAAGTGGCTAACGAAAACACAACATACTTCCATAAAAAGTGTTTCAGATGAGAGTCTTTGATAAGGCGACCTCGTAAAAGTTCAGGTGGTTCAAAAGGAAACTCATGCTGGAAAAAATGGATGATATAAAATATTTACGGAAGTCTTTGAGGACTGGAAACGGTGTATAAGACATCGAACGTTGAACCGCGATACCAATAGCACAAAGAGGGACAAATGCTAGAGCTTGAGTACAATGGGCTTAGTCTTAACCATTACTGGTTCGATCGTCAAAAAATGAAGTTTCTTGGTGAGCTAAATAAGGTTGATTCGCTTGAGCAATAGAAGATGATTGTTTAAGAACACATTATTGTAAAGTATGAAGTTGAGCACCATAGTGGTAAGGCAACTAGGTAATCCAAATAAAAAGGTATAAAACATTTGAAACAAGGAAAGTTGCTTGATTTACAACCAAGACAAGATAATTCCAGGTTGAGGAAAGCCGTGAATATTGGTTCATGATTGAAAGTTGGCGTGTTGTATCAAAATATTAAAGATAACCACCAAAAGGAAAAAGGAGAACATCTTGCCGATGAAATTCTTTTAACGGAGTGAAATTCTGCAAGATACGGTGGTCTGCAAAGAACTCATGCCATTTGGAAAAAAAGAGCTTTTACATAAGCCTTTAGGAAGTGGGGCTATTAAGTAAAACATCACCTGCTGAACTTGAAAACATTCAATACAAGAAGAAGAGAATGTTGGTCTTGAGAACATTTGGCAAGTGACCTTAATTGTTACTAGTTTGATTGACAAAAAAGCTGTTGGCAAACTAAGAAAGTTCTCAATTTGCACAAATGTTGTAAGGAGATCATTCCACAACACAAAATTGAAAAGGGCAAAGTTGATTACATGAGTGGCTAAAACAATTTGAGAAACCAAGAAGAGGATAAGAGTCTTACCATGAAGAATTTACGAGGCGAAACCGAGTACACCAAAAGGTCTCCAAATGAAATAAAAGCTTGTTAGGAAATTTTCAAGTTCGAGTAAGTCGAAATAAGTTTATTGCTAGACTGAAAGGTGATGGAAATTTCCTCAAGGTAAAGCAAAAGGAGTCAATAGTTAGGGATGGGGTCTTCAATGAAAAGGTTTTTGAGTGAAGGAAAACAGACACTTAAGAAATGACCGATGAAATCTATTTTCACAAGTATAATTCAAACATTCAAAATAAGTTTAAGAGATCACAAAGGAACAGAATCAAGGATTTCAAGGTTGCACTACTCAAAGCGAACTAGTACAATGCTAGGGAATAAGACCTCAAGGCTATCCCTTGTGTAAATCTTGAGGAAAGGTTAGAACAACCCATACATTTTGACTAGTGTAACAGAATTGTTATAAACGGTACAATGGCAGAAGAGGGATTGTCAGGGGACGTATCCGGAAATTCATGGCTCTTGTTGAACCTTACAAAGGATTGAACATGAAGTGAATTAGTCTGGAGTGAAATTGGTAGAAGTATTGGAGTTCAAGTTGTTGGTCGGCTCGAAAGGCATCTTGGCAAACAACTACTTTCTGCCTGAAATAGGGTTAGCATAATATTTCCAAAGGTTATAGATAAGTGATTGAAGAGAGAGGTTAGGATAGTCTGAAAGATCTAACCGGTTAACAAATGAGATACATACTTGGAAGGGAGATTGGCAAAAGTCAAGGTTTTCGCTCTTTCAGTTTTGTTCAATTTGGTCCGGCTGATTGGTTCGATTTCCAAAATAAAAAAATTAAAACAGGACCAAACTGGAATTTTAACTAATACATATGCACACAAATACACTACTTCTATATACATCTTATTACCGTAAAATGTGAGTTTGCCTAATTCACTCTAACTTGCCATATTTATACATTGTATTTGCAATACATTATTAATTCACTATTCCTATCATATTCTAAATACTTGGAATTTCATGACCCTTCCACACATTTTTGAATTTTGAAACAGAATCTCAAACAACACAATTCAATTCAAAACTTACAACTTGTACATTTGAGGTCTGTTGAGTCTAATTTTGCTTGAAAAACTTCTTCTCATGATGCTCATGAACTTCATCACCAATATTAATTCACATATATGGTTTAACATCTTAAATAAATAAATAATATGTGTTTTCTTTTATTTTTTCATAATAAGGTTATCATGGATTCGTGGACAACAAGATTGTAACGTAATAGAGGTTGGGACTTCTGTTTTGGTGAAAATAAAATCAAGAATCTATTTTTAATGTTAATATTCAACTAACACCTACAACAATGAATAATATATTTGTTGGTCCCAGAGAAAGGGTGAAACAGATGTCAGAGGGGAGTGAATGACCAATCACTAATTTCAATAACAATTTGAAAGAGGTTTATGCAGCGGATTTATCTTTCTGTTACTTAAGCGTTTTTCAAAGATCTATATGCCACACACACGCAGTATAAAAAAGAAGAAATTAAAGTGCTGAAAGTAAATGCGTAAAAGTAAATAACACAAAGACTTTTTGAGGTTTAGGGTGGTGTAATCCATTAATCCTCTCTTCTCATGTGATTATCAGAGGAATTCACTATTGTTTTGATACACCAGATACAATAGTGTTGATTGTCCTTGACAACTCCCTAGTTGCTTCACAATCTGGGCAGTTGCTCCTTGACAGTCCTTCCTACTGCTTCAATGACTCCACTATGTTGTTCCTTCAGAGAATCCTTCAACATCTATCACTCTTCACAGTTTCTTGACAAAATGAATCTGCTTCAATTGCTTCAATCCTTCAAAGCCTTCCGCTTTTTCACTGATCCAAGATCTCTTGAGAGATGTATGAACTTTGAATCAAGATTGATGTATAAATTCAACTCCAACCTTGATGATTTTCAATTGAGATTTTTTTGGTTTGTTGAGACTTGAATGCTCTGGATATAGCTTTTCAGATTCTGAGTTGAGAATTTCGCTAGATCGGAAATTTATGCTTTTTCTCGTGTATATTCTCAATATTCATGTATTTCTTTCTATTGTTGATGAGGTACTCTATTTATAACCTCAATTCTTAATGTCGATTCAGAACTTGAGAATTTTTCTTGTTGGTCTTGATTTCACGAATTAATTGTCCTCTTCCATGATTGTATTCCAATGATTTTAGTGATTTTTGTTTCTGATTCAATTTGGCCAACGTTCCTCCATGATTTCCGTCCATGATTATCTCTGAATTTATTCGGATATTGCTCTTAATTTCTTCCACGATTTCCTGAGATTCATCTTCAGTGGACTGATTTTCCTTCGGGTCATCTGACTTATTTTTACACAGCTTGTTTCATTTTAGCCAGCTAACTTCTTTCTCGTCTGGTTTTACTTGTCTGAGTTAATCTGTTGAACTGCTTTATTCAACCGATCTAATCTTCTTTCTTTGATCCTTGATTGGGTGAGACCAGAGTACCCATATTCAAAAGATATATTTCATCACACTACTGATGATACTTAGGTTTATTCAAAATCATCACATATTTCCGTGATTATAAACATGTCCATTAGTCTTCGGTTATCATCACTAAGTCTAATCATTCGGCCTTGTATGCAGCTGATGTAGGATCCGGTCGAGACTTACTGATATGACCTATCAGGCTTCTATTACTGTGCTTAGTCTAATAAACCTATACAGGATCAGACTTCTAGTAAGCCAATACAAGCAATGACTTCTAGACTCAATCAGGCTTCAATAACAGCTGGTCATGCCATAATCTAAACTGAAATATTCCTAATAATATTTAAATCACAAAAGGCATTAGAAGAAATAGTATTTGATCGTAGAGAAAAAGGGAAAAGAAAAAGGGGGAAAAAAACGTTATTTTTTTCTTAACTAAGAGCACTTGCAGTAGATATTGTATATCATTTAAAAACTCTATTGTAGAGATTTCAACAGAAAAAATAACATTGTAGTAGATACTCTATTTTTTACTGTAAACTACAGATTCTGTAAAATTTTCTTTACATCTACCGTATTCATCCAGATTCTGTAAATTTTCCTTTATATCTTCCGCATTATGTAAAATAAAGAGTCTGATGCATTTCATCTTAAATAAAGATTCTGCAAACTAGAAAAACGTGCTTTTAAAACTGTATAATAGAGTATTCGTTAAGAGTATCTGATGCGAGTGCTCTAAGTGGGAGAGATGTTCAATGAAAATGATATAAATCCCACATTCCCTTTACAAAAAAATTGATATAAATCATTCATAAAATAATCTCTTTGGCTTACAATTGTATTGAAGTGTCACGTGAATTACTCTCAAATAGATTGTAATTTACGATAAATAAGTTTATATTTTTTATCATAAAACAGTTGATCAAAAGTTGACAGGCTTCTTTGAAGTTCTGACCTTTTATGGATGCATAGTTGAAGATATTAAACATCTAGTATGTGTTTTCGATGTGAGCATGCATAGTTGAAGATATTAAAAATGTCCTAAACAAACGTATAGGACATTTGTTTGAGGTTCCCTCCCCCTAACACATCCTCTCCGCATGTTTAGCAGACCTTTTGCTTTTTCCCCTTAAAAAAAGTTATTATTTGATCATGAAAGCAGTGAAAACCAAAACTAGTCTAATCAAACCAGAACGAACAAATATTTTTAGCCTTTTGCTTTTACTTTGTTGTAAAAACCAAAACTAGAAAAATCTAACCAGAACGGACAAAAAAATTTAGCCTTTAAAACGTTTACTATTACTTTGCTAAACGGTTTGATTTTAGAGATAAAATAAAAAGCTGACTGACATTAATCCATAAGCCTATACAATAAGGCCACCGGTATGGCCAGGGCTAAAAAATTCCGGCCAGGGCAATTTTGACCCAATTTTGGTTAAATGACAATACTACCCTCTTGTTTAATAAAATACTTTCATACATCACAAAAATCTTTCCCCTGTCCGATCGCCCAAAACACCCAACCTCCTCCCGGTAGTACTCCAAATACAGCACCCAACAACTTCCCCTCCCCTATTAGCCATTTTCTTCCTCCATACCACCCGGTTGGAGCTTGCCCATTTCCATCAGTTGCATAATTTCTTTCATTTCTTGGCTTATTGTTCTTTTTTTTTTTATGAATTCACTCCTCCGCTCAAAAATGATCCACCAAATTCAACATATATAATGTAATACCTCTGAGAAAGATAGAAAGAAAAAAAAATCATAAAAGATAAAGAAGGACCAGATTTGATTAGTTGGGGGCTTGGAACGTCGAATCATCGGCGCATCAATAGCCGTCGCTGGTACTCATTGGCACATGCCCTTCAAAATCATCTACGCCAGAATTTCTCAACTTCTGTCACAATCAATTTCATCGATTTGAGGTCGGTCCTTACAAATCCGAAACCCTGCTTCAATTATATCCACCCCAAGCTTTGCAAGCATCGATGTAAAGCTTTTGTTCAGCTACAGGGGTTTGTTCTCATTGTGAGGTGTGGTGAGACCACTCACACATTTCAGGCCGGGTTTGTTTGTTTGGGCCGTGAATTAAGCAATTAAATAGAAATCAATTATCTTTGGGTTTGAAAAGGTGTGAGGTTTGAAGGAAGAGAGATGGCCTACATCGGGAAGAAGCAAAAGAGTTTATGGAAGAAATATTAAAAGAAGGGTAAAATAGTCGTTTCCAACAAATTATTGCATAAATGCCCTGTGAGGAATTTTTTCGCCCTGTTCATACCGCTCGCCAAACAATAAATACCAGTATGAAAATATTAATTATCCCTACTGGAAAAAATATTGTCCTAACAAGAAGAATGGCAAAACAGAATCAAGAGTTCTGAAGCATTCAAAATATAGAGCATATATGATCAACATCCCCAACATCTTATCACAGTGGCCAATATGCTGTAAACAAAAAAACAAAAAGAAACAGGCCCGCCCGCCAAGCATACGATCCTAAGAACAAAGAAATACAACTACTAGATCTAGACAACTACAGATTACATGTTAGGTAAGACTTTCATCTAGGTGCACCATACATCTGACTTGAATCATACTGAGGAGGATATCCAGGTTGGGGTGACACGCTCTTTACGTAGCCAGCTGGAACTGCAGTAGTTCCATACCCACCAGACTGAGCAACAGACTGATCATAAATTGGCTGCGTCGGAGCTGGTTGAGCATAGCCCGGTTGTGCAACAGTAGGTGCAGCATAAGCTGTTGAGCCCTGGGCACTAGCATAAGCTGCCGCATCAGCACCAGCATTGGGCTGTTGCTGATAGCCACCATAAGCAGCGTTGTTAGCAGCCGGTTGCTCTGCATAGCCTGGTTGTGAAGGATATACACCATAACCAGAAGCCGGCGGCTGCTGCTGTAGTTGTTGTGCCGCCACAGGCTGACCATACCCAGACACCGGTTGACCACCTTGCTGAGGGTAGACAGGACCACCAGTTGCTGGCTGAGTATAACCATCGGTTGTCGGTCCAGAGCCATACATGGGATAAGTCTGCGGCATTGATCCATAAGGGTATGATTGCTGAAGCGGCACATTCGAACCATATGGTTGCGTAGCTGACACAGGAGTTTGATATGGATTTTCTCCGGGCTGGTTAGACGGCCTAGGCTGGCCGTAAGTTTGCCCTTGGGCAGGCTGCTGCTGCTGCATCACGTATGGTGAAGGCCTAGCGTACTGGTCTTGGGGACCATAATTTGCACCAGGATGGAAACCTGTTTGTTGAGGAACCCCCACAGACCCTCCTCCGTAAGGCTGTTGAGGTGGCACAGCATTATCATACCTCATCTCGTTGTACCCTTGCCCATAGCTTTGTGCAGGTGCCTGAGAATAAGGGTTCTGATGGACATAATCTGGACCCTGAGGCTGCCCATAGTTGTTGTAATTTGGCTGGGGAAGAACACCACCCAAAACAACAACGGGTAACGAATAAATCAGATTTTAAGGCTTATAATTATAAATAAATAGATACATCACCATAATATGATATTAAAAGTTAAAGTAGAAATTGTACAACCACAAACCTGAGGGGGAGGACCCTGAATAGCTGGCCTTTGCTCCCAACCGGGACCATAGTTACCTCTGGGTGCTTGTTGTGGAGGATAATTACCATATGCTGGAGGATACTGTTGATTTTGAGGTTGATAAGGTCCTCTTTGCTGGTAATCATGTGAAGGGTGAATATTGCGATGGCCCCAGTGTGGAGCACCGTGTCCACGAGGGCGGTGAGAATGCTGATTATATCCACCGGAATGAGAGGATTGCCTTGCATTCTAGTGCATCATTAAGGAGTCAGGATAAGGTCAAAACAAAAACAAAATGTCAGCAAGATTTTTAATTAATGAATAAACATTGGCCAACAAGAATGAAATGTAAAAGCACCAAAAACAATAGATCAGACATATTGGTCAATTAAGCTATAATCAATATGCAAAAATTCACCAATGAATAAATAAACAGCAAATTCAAACTATCCTTCCATTCTGAAACATCAATCAAAAACAGCTTGACATAATGCATATTCATGCATATTTGGAGCATAAAAAATGAGGCCTAAACTCAACTGATTCCATCACAGCTAGGCATTATAATTTCATATAATAAGGAAAACCAAGTAGAGGTCAAATGTCACATCAATTGATGCAGGAATATTCTATCACGGGAGCATATCAAAATGATCCCCATGTAAACAGATTGGAAAAGGATTAAACTCAAATAAAAACAACCATTTGATTCCAATATATGAGTAAACATGCATTATGACATTCAAGAACAAGCATATCAGAGAAATTATTATATAATTCTGCAATACAGCCCTATTCCATGCCCACAATGACAATCCAATTGCACACATTTAAGCAACAAGATGAGGGCATATCCTTTTATTCATAACGTACTGGATATCAAATGCAGGACATACATCAGAAACTAAAATAGCAAGATGCAACTACAAAAAGACAGCACCCCTTCATTCTGGAGCAAGATAGCAATGGGAAGAAATGAACGTGTCATACAAAATACAGATTGTTAGGGTCACCGAGGCAAAAACCGTAAACTGATTCCAGCCAAATTACTGCAGCCATTGAGAGCACAAAACAAGTTACTGTTCATGTATTCCACAACATGAAATGCTACTTCATATCAACCAGCCTTCAAACAAGGGACGAATGATTCATTGGAATAATAACTGGAAACAGTATTGATAGAAAGCTGAAATAAATTTAAACTAGAATGGAGCCCAAAAACCTTCATTTAGTACACTGATTGACTAATAAGCAACATACAACCCCCTAAAACACGACACGAAGAACATGGGTATACCATCAGAGTACTGGGGCTTAGTAGTATTATCACTTTTAGCTTTTAAGTCTCAAAGCAATCTTACCAACTATTACCACCCAGCACTGGCGAGGGTTAATGCTCGGTACCTCTCTTTGGTAGATGAGGGTGAAAAGTTGTCTATTGCTACGCCAAGAAGGCAATGCTGACCCGACGTGTAAGTCAAAATCCAAATCTGCAGTTTTGAAGCCAAGCAATTCGAAATTGGCAGCTCAAAAAAAATAAATAACGAACCCACGCCTCATTGAATATAATATCCTTCTAGCTGCAGTACATTCACCAAATATTCCATTAAGCAATAAGCTCACGCCCTCTAAAAATGGTGATAGAGTTCACTTCAACTGATGACACGACAGACACTTTCACAAACACAAGCAGATCCAAATGCATCACAATCATTGCAAATGGGATCTTGTGTCCACCAAACTTACTGCCATGAAAAAGTAAAGCTTAAAAAGAATCAACAGAAGCCTACAAGATGGTCAAATCCTCTTTCACAACAGCAATCGTGTCCATTGACAAGCAACGATTCAAGAGGTGTCGCATCTGATTTCAACTACCCCTGAAGTAACTTTACTATGCAGATGTTTCAACACATCAACTACAACATGCTTGTGCTTATAAAAAATTAATTCAGGGTCACTAGATAAGACTATGTTATATCAGAATCCAGGCATACCTGATAGCCACAAAAACAATAAGAATGAAGAAATGAAAACCAGTTTTCTATTATCAAAAACTATTCATTAGTAATTTTCAAGAATTCCCTATATTTAACTGGATACGACACCCATGAGGCCGATACAATTGATTCATTTGCATATCCTATACCTCCATGTATCCAAGGCTAAAACATGTCATTCTTGCAATTAGCTTATGATCTAATCCCTATCTAACACATCCTAAATCTCCTCTCCATAATATTATGTAGCTTGAGGGAAATGTTTTGGCTGTGCATGTTTCGTATGGAAAGGTCTGCACAACATAAATAATAGTATAATACACCAACTACAATGAAATGCAGAATACAGAAAACAGCCAAAGCTAACCCTGACAACATGAATTAAACATTATACCTAAAAACAAACACAAATTTACCATGCATGAGGTATATGTTAGATGAAAGAGATGATAGCACCGCGAGAAGTAAGGATGATATAGTGCCAGAAGTAAGGATGTTATCACTGCTTTTGTCTAACTAGTACAATAATTTTTTCAACTCAACAGCTGGGGAAAAAAAGGGGCCAGTATGATTTAGCACATGATGTTTAAAAACACAAATATACACATGACGACTAATCAACCTCAAAGAATGCATATTCCTATAGCAAGTTATAATTCCATTGAATTGATCAATCACCACTACCAACACCCATTAGGGCAACTATGCATAGCATGCTTTGAATGGTTAAAGAGGTGCTTGGGTGTTCAGGCTGATGCTAAGGTGGCAGATTTGGTAAACCGGAAAAGATATGGACTGTAAGGAGAAATACTAAGCTAAAAACGTCACTGAGAACACCATCGGTAGACTTAGGCAGATCATAAGACTGGTTGCCTTCCAACTCTTGGGACTTTATAACCAGAAATGCAATGGGATCCCTAAGGCAGAGAGCGCAAGATACTTGAACAGGTGTAGGAAATGGAATAAATCAATCCCTTGAATCACTTTTACCTTGTAATTACTAATTATAGTTTGTTTGCAGTGGCGTGGATTAAGTACCCTTGCCAGATTTGAATATTGGGGTGCTAGACAATAAGTGTTGTCTCTATTGAAGGTGTGCATTGAAAGCCAAATTAGTTTTCATCATGCACCTATACCAGGCAGGTGTATGTAAAGTTGTGAAATTGTTCACATGGATTGAGTACCCTTGCCAGATTTCAATAGTGAGGCACTAGACAAGATGTGTTGTCTCTATTGAAGGTGTGCATTGAAAGCCATAGTCACTAGTTTTTATCATGCACCTATACCAGGCAGGTGTACTGTAAAGTTGTGAAATTGCTGATGTGACAAAAAAGTGTATCAGGCCAGCAGGACAAAGCTGGATGATAGGTTGAGAAGCAGAATTCAAAGGGAACCATCTCCCCTGGTTGGTAGTCACTTATGCAGGGGATTATGTTTTAGCATTTGATTACAAGCTGGCACATGGAAAAAATGAGAAAGTATAGAACCAATCGACTGCTCTAACTAAACTACAGCATTTCCCTCAAAAAATCTGCTGTAGTAGGTATTGATTGTATCAAACTGAATGCAGCTGTCCAGAAGGAGCTATATTGTAGTTTTAATAGTTCGAATAAAGTTGATTCAAAATATAAACAATTTCAACCCATCTAAAAAGCATTTTGTAATCACAAAAAGGAAAAGAGGGGAACATAAACCTGATTCATGACTTCCTTGATCATCTCTCTTGCCATTTCAATCTGCTTCTTCTCACCAGTTACTCTCACTGTTCTCTCTTTAGACTGGTCACCTGATGGAAGATGTTGCGGAACCAACTAATGGAGATAGTGTTAGCAGGATGAAGCAACTCATCATTAAAAAAAAAAAAACAAGCTTTCATAAGCAGCTGGAATAAATGCTCAACATGAGCTACCTGAATACGTGCTCCAGATCTAGTCTGTAGGTTTTTAATAGTTTCTCCGCCTTTTCCAATTATCATGCCAACCTAGAATATAAGCCGGAAAAAATAAGCTATTCCAAGCAAACAATAGTACATACAAGACAAATCAGAAACTAAAACGGGTCAAACTAGAGGAAAACCTTCTCATTTGGGACTTGCATCTCGACCTGTTCCCCCACCACAGCCTGCACACTATTAAAACCTCTAGCAACAAGGGCAGGAGAACCCCCAGCATCAGCCTGAAATGACGCATTTGCACACAAATGAAACAAGGGACAAGGAACAGGACCAGCTAGCACAAATCACAGAAAAATTCAATGATAAGAGATGTAATAACCACTTTTCAAGATACAAAACAACACACAACCTCAGCAATGACATCATTAATCAATTTCTCAGCCCTCTCTATGCAATCCAAAGTTCCAATTAGTTCCACTGGCCTGGTGATTGCTTGTGAATCTGATTCAGAATCCCTCATTATTTGAATTTTAGCACCGGAATTAATCTGCAAGTACCTAATAGTATCCCCACCCTTGCCAATCAAAACACCCACCTGTACAACAATTCAAATGTGAAAATAATAAGAATTTGGTTTTAGAAAACATTATACCTACTGGGACCAACATACCTTATTATTGGAAACCTCTATTTTACGAGAAATAGTTTGGTCAGCTGGTCCGGGTTTCTGTTCAGTAGTCAAACCATCCCCATCTGGATTAATGCCTGAAGAAGGTTCCACACCTTCCAATTTGGCAGCTTCAGTTTCATTTTCAATTTTCTGCTCACTCTGACCAGAGGGCTGTTCATTTTCAGCAGCCTGCTGGACCTGTAAATCTCCATCAGCCACTTGTGCAACGTCTTCTGGAGCTGAAGGTTCCTGGGGTTGTTCTACACCATCAGTATTCTTTGGGACATTATCTTGCAGGGATTCTGGCTCGTTGTCTAATTTCTCCTCCTCTGCCTCCACCACCTTTACTTTCTCCTCCTCTGCATCCACCATCTTGTCCCCGTTATCTTCGTATCCATTCTCTGATGCAATGACAAAATCATACGGTTTAATAACATTTTCCATGATGCACAATACATTACTCTGAAAGGGAAGGTAACTCTGCATTAGCGTTCATCAAAAGGTATTCATCTTTATACAATGCGGAGTTTACTAATACCACTATATACACCACTTTTCGAACAAGAACATATGCTGACACGACCACTAAAAATGTTGAGAAACAAAATATCAGAAGCTATCCTGAAGTAATGTAAACTAATAACATCAGACTTGCCTAAAATAGACCAAAGATCGATGAGAAAACTTGAAGACGCTTGTTAATTAAAATGCTGAATGAGGTAGCTGAAATTAACACCAAAAAAGAAACTTTTTAGAAGGCTTTCAAGAAATTACCACTACTACCGTTCTCGCTTTTCTCCAAAGGGGTTTGCTTGACTGCGGACTCAACACCAGCCTCCTCCGCGTCAATCTCCTCTTCAACTTTCTCCAGACGAGGCCGCTTGAGTTCGCCACCAGCCTCCTCCGCAGCGTTCTCCTCTTCCTTTTCAGCGTTGCCTTTATTATTGACATCAAGCATGGCGTCCCCATCGTTGACATTCTCCGGCGCGTCAGCCTCCAAATCCACGAGCTTCCGCTTTTTCTCGTGGTCCAACGGCTGCGGTGGGAACGTCTCAACTTCAACGGAAACTTGTTCGTCCGCCATCAGAGATCGAATTCGTGAATTCTAGCTAGGGTTCCGAGTGAGGTGAGTATACTTCAAATAAAGATAGGGAGGAACCTTTTCTTATGGCTGTTGGTCACGCGATAAGTGTGTGCGGTGTTGACTTTATGGGTGGATCAAGGTAACTGGATTAGGGTTTTTTACGAAAATATGGGCGTACACATTCAGGCCCAAGTGAGAGAAACGTCTCCGGTCCGGTTCAAACATCCGTATCTTCTAAAAAAAAAATTTGTATCTTCTAAAATTAAACTCGAAAATTTTTTGAATCAAAGGAAATATTTTTTTTCCCGTTCTATTTATTTCAAGATCAAAATGATCATATTTCGTTGTATATTTGCTATGTGAATTTTTTTTTTTAAATTTATTTTTGCAACCAGACTCGGAAATTTTTTCCTTTTTAGCGCAGCTGGACACTCGTGAAAGTAGTATTGGAAATCTAGTCTACAAAGGTAATTATGAACCAAAAGCATTATAAGTATATCCCGAAGAAAATGAAAGTTCACATTAACATCAACTTATGGTTATTATCATGCATTACTGCTGCTAAGTATGCAACCACTTGAGTGTGTGGAGTAGATTCATCGTTACTATAGTGATCTAAAATGTGCAGCATCCCTATAATAAAAGACAAATGAATCAAAATGAATAAGCATCGGTGTAATATTTTCTACGAAAAGTATTCCAAATATGCTAGAATGAATCCAGAACTAAAATTTTGTCATTTATATTTTAAGAATACAATACATATGTTCCATTTGGTACATGGAGGATTCTTAAACATTGCTAAAAGGTTTTGTTGGTCCCAAGGAAAGTCTGAACAAATTCAGGGGGGAGTAAAATTGTTAAAGTTATAAACACTTTCTAAATCATAAATAAGTGCAATGTAAAACAGCCTTTCAAATCGGCTTTAAAGTTAAGAACACTTAAACTAATCAGATAAGCAGACAGTATATAAATTTGAAAAAGTAATGTGCATAAAGTAAAGTGGTGCAAATAAAGAACACAAAGATTTATCGTGGTTCAGGGAAGTGTAATCCCTTAGTCTACTATTCTCATATGATGTTGGAGAAATTCAGTATTGATATTCGTACACCGGTACAACAATGACCCTTGTCCTTGACAACTCTCTCTATGTGCTTCACAACCTGAGTTATCACTCCCTCACAGTTTTCCAAACTGCTTCAATGAAATAGCTATGTTCTTCCTTCGAATGTAAATTGATTCTTCAACGGCTCCACCACAAATACAACCCCTTGACAATGATACTACTTCAGCCGCTATCAGTCCTTCAAAGCACTCTGCTTCTTCACTGATTAACCTCATTGTCGAACGAGTCAAGTCAGAGTCAGGTCATTGTTCAAGAATTGTGATGTGATCCAACCCAAGAAGACTGAAGAGCAGAACAAAGATGGGCTTTGATGAGTTACTAATTAGTTATTGGACTTGTTTTATTTTATTTTGCATTGAGTTCAGTTAATAAAGGTCTTATGGGCCTAAAAGCTAGTATGGTCTATCAAAAAATGTGTTTATATTATAGTATATTGGGTTAATTACTTATTTTTAGCAAATAAAAGTCATTTAAACTTATTATAGTCAAGTTAGACCAATAAGAAAATAAAGTGGCGAAAATTACAAGTTAATTTGTCCCAGTAGGCATCCTATGTACAATTTTATATGAACAATAATGAAAAACATTATTATTATTTTGAGAGAAAATTCTCTTGGTTAAGTTGATTTGGCTTAATTCCATCACTTGCGAGTGAGTATCTTCGTCGTAGAGGATACAACCCTTCAAGAACAAATCAGCGTTTTCCAAGCGAAGCGTTGGTAGTATTCTTGGCCTAGGCCATAGACTGGATTTCCTAGGACTAGCTTAAGCTCTTCATTGATCCCTTAAGAGGTTCCTGGCACGTTCATGATCGTGTTTCCTACCCGAAATCACATCACTTGGTAGCAGAGGTCGGCAACTAAGGTATGAAATATCTCGTTGTTTCTTTTATTGTTATTTCGATTATATTTAAAAAAATCCAGCTTTTCATCCTTCATGTTAATTGTTTTGTTCCCACCACCGTACCAATAATTAAAAAAAAAATAGAAAAAGTTCCCAGCTTTTGGATCGGGATCCCTTCGAAACCACCCGTGTCATGTCTTTTTCTTGTTATTCCATTTTGCTAGTTGGTCGCCGTATAAGCCAAAAAAAACAGGTGACCTAATTGTTTTATCTTAGTTTGATTTATTTTATTTTAGTTCGGCCAAAGTAAAAAAATAAATTAAATAAATTTTAAAAAAAAAGAAGGAGACGCAGAAAATTACATGACCTTCACACCTTAGGTGTGAAATTTTTCCCAACTGTGAAATTCTGTAGTTCAAAAAAAAAACAGGCCATAAAAAATACGTGGGTTTCACACCCCTGGTGTGACATTTTTCACACCCGTGAATTTTCGACAGTCAAAAAAAATTTAATTTATTTTCCTTTCTCTTTTCAATCTTCTTTCTTTCTTTGATCCAAATCATTGATTCTTAAGTCTCTTCTCAAACCTTTACTCACTTCCAAACCCAAAACGAACTTCTAGTCGTCCATGCTAGATACTTGGTTTTGAATCACTATTGTATTGCTCGTTATTCTGATTTGTTTGGCAAGGGTATTTTCTACGATTAAGCATAAGGGTGCGTGTAAACATGAGTGAACTGTGAGGGTATGGATCATTGAAAGGAGAGATGTTTGTCGTAAAGAAAGCCTTGATTAGTGTTGTGAAGTGGAGGATAATTTGCAACGAGAAAATATTTCTCATACGAGGTGGGAAGCATTGTTTGCTGATAATTGATCCGGGACGCGAATGTGATAAGGGCCGATGTTGTCTCCAAATTATACATTCCTACTACACCTAATCTTCAACCATATACGTTGCAATGGCTCAATGATGTGGGTGAAATTCGAGTTACCAAACAGGCCCTAATCTCTTTCAATATTGGTAAGCAATATGATGAAGTTATATTTGATGTTGTCCCCATGCATCTCAGTCATATCCTATTTGGGAGACTGTGGCAAATTGATAGGAGAGTTATGTATGATGGGTATATGAATAGCTGCATTTTGCGCCATAAGGGGGAAAAACTTACACTCTTGCTTTATCCCCCGAAGATGCCCACAAAGATCAACTCAAACTCGCCGCCCACAACAAAAAAACAGCAGTTTTGCGACGGAATTTTCGCAACGGACTTTATTTCCGTCGCAAATCTATGTTTGCGACGGATGTTTTATTGTTTGCGACGGGCCATTTGGCGGGACAATTTGGTACCAATTTTTCCACTTGGCGGGCCATTTTGCGACGGAATTTTTATTATTTTGCGACGGAATATTTAATAAAATTTTATAAAATTATTTTATTATTCTGATATTAGATTTTTGCGACGGAATAGGGTTAGTTTGCGACGGACATTAAATTCCGTCGCAAAACGGCGGATATCAGTTGACTAATCCCCTTTTCTTCCTCATTTCTCTTCTTCTCCCCTCTTCTCTCCCCCCCCCCCCCCCCCCCCGCTCGAAGCCGTTCTTCCGGCGCCACCTCCTTCCACCACCGCCGCGCCCACCCACAGTAACCTCTTCCCTCCCCCTCCCACCCCCTCTCCCCGACCCGATTCCCCCCCCCCCCCCCCCCCCCCCCCCCGCCGCGTATATATATGTATGTATTTTTTTTCGTTTTATATATATATATATATATATATATATATATATATATATATATATATATATATATATATATATATATATATATATATATATATATATATTATTGTAGTATGTAATTTTTTTATATTTTTTTTTATTTTTACAATTTATTTTTACCTTTTATTATAAATATATATATATATATATATATATATATATATATATATATATATATATATATATATATATATATATATATATATATATATATATATATATATATATATATATATATATATATATATATATATATATATAGTGTATCATATGTAGTATATATTTATAGATATATATGTGTAGTAATTATAAGTTAGGAAAATGCTTACTTATGTGTATTAGTTAGATAAGTTAGAAAAATGCTTACATTATTGAAATGGTTGATATGGTTTGTTGAGATATTCTTGATATTGCTTGATATTGAAATTGGGATAGATATGTATATTAGTTTAGAAACCGGATGTTGGTTGAATTGGTTTGTTGAATTTGGATTGAAATGATGATAAGTATGTGCTTACATGATAAGCATAACATACATAAGGTCCTCAAAGTGGTGCTTGTTCCTACCCGTTTGGAAAATGGTACCTGGGGTACTTTGTTATCCGGCAAAGCCTCCGAATTATTTTGACGTCGAACCTTTGACCATGAATTGAAAATTTAGGTTAAAGTGTTGTTAGTTTCATAGTAAGTTGAGTAAAACCCGAGTTTGCAAAAGTGTTGAGACAACCTTCAAAGACTATTGTTAGTCTCATATTTTGTATGATATGATGTGTAGGATTGAAAATGAAGAGAATAGAACGTAGTTGGATGTACGAGAGGTTGGATGCTAACAAGAAATTTAACCCGGTATTTGTGAATGGTGTGGAGGAATTCATAAAACATGCAAAGCGCTTAGATTCGTTTCGGGCAAATAATGGAATGATGAAGTGTCCATGTAGTAAGTGTAAGAACACTAAATTTTCGATCGAACATGACGTGAGATTACATTTAACTAAATATGGGTTTTGCGCAAACTACTATGATTGGGTGTGTCATGGTGAAGAGTTTCCCATTCCGATCAACGTTCAGCAAGAACGGAATGTGAACCCTTATCAGGACATGGTTAATGACGCATTACGTGATAGGATTGATCACGTAAGAGAAGAATTTCTTAACCAAGAGGAGAACAATGAGACACCAAACCCTGAAGTTGCATCGTTTTTTGAAATGCTGAAAAACGCAGAGGAACCTGTATGTGATGGAAGTAGTGTCTCCGTACTGCAAGCGGCTTCTAGGTTGCTCACTTTGAAATGTGATCACAACCTCTCTCACAAATGCGTTGACGGGGTTACCGGTTTGATAGGAGATATTCTTCCGAAGAATAACTTAATGACCTCGAACTTCTATCAAACCAAAAAGTTGTACGCCACGAAACATATAGGCAAGGAAATGAGGTGGCACGCGGAAAACCCTAGGACAAGCGGTATAATGGCCCACCCAAGTGACGCTGAAGCTTGGAAGCATTTTGACCAAATGCACCCTGAGTTTGCTAAGGAGCCTAGAAATGTGCGGTTAGGACTTTGCACAGACGGTTTTGCACATTTTGGTAATTTTGGGAAGAACTACTCTTGCTCGGCCGGTCATGGTTACACCATACAATCTTCCGCCCGGTTGTGCATGAAAAGACAGTTTATATTCTTATCGTTGCTTGTACCGGGGCCGAAAAATCCGAAAGGAAACCTCGATGTTTATTTGCAACCATTGATTAAGGAGTTGAAGCAAATTTGTGGGAAACAGGGTTGTTTACTTACGATGTATCCACAAAACGAATTTTCATATGAGGGCGCTGCACTAATGTGGACTATCAATGATTTTCCCGTATGGCATGTTATCCGGGTGGACTACGGCCGGTGTGAAAGCTTGTCCCTATTGTGGTGATGGAAACAAGTCGTTCTGGCTCAAACATAGTGGTAAATGCACTTGGTTTGATTGTCATCAGCAGTTTCTCCTTGAAGACCATATTTTTCACACTGATAAAGGTTTTTTGAAGTCCAAACAGGATGAACACGCGACTCCACCCAAGAGATTGAGTGGTGAGGAGGTATGGGAATTTGTACAACATCTACCAAGCATCATTGATGGCTCGATTCGACTTGAAACGGCTTAAAAACTCCAAGAATGGTTGGTGGAAAAGAAGCATTTTTTGGGATCTTCCGTATTGGAAAACATTGCGCTTCGACATTGCTTGGATGTGATGCATATTGAGAAAAACTTCTTTGAAAAACTGATTGACACGGTTATGGACGTTAAAGGCAAAACTCGCTTGTGGTCCAAAATCTGCTAAAGATTTGAAAGAGCTTTGCGAAAAGCGCCCCGATTGTACACTTGTTCTTGACAAGCGAAAAGAAAAGTGTTGTGTGAATGGGTCACCAAGTTGAAATTCCCGACGGTTATGCTTCGGACCCGAGTAGGTGCGTAGATCATGATCAATACATTCTACGTGGTTTGAAAAGCCATGATTGTCACGTTTTTATGGAACGTTTGTTGCCGCTTGCCCTTCGAGAATTGATTCCGAAAAATGAGTGGAATGCATTGACTGAGATAAGTCAATTCTTTCGAGACTTGTGTGCTGCTACCCTAAAAATAGAAGACGTGATTCGTTTAGAGAATAACATTGCTGAGATTATTTGCAAGTTATAGAAGATTTTTCCTCCAGCGTTTTTTAACTCGATGGAGCATTTACCGGTACACTTGCCGTATGAGGTCAGAGTTGGTGGTCCCGTGCAATATCGATGGATGTATCCATTCGAAAGGTTTTTGAATCACTTAAAACAAAAGATTGGTAACAAAGCTTTCGTAGAGGGATCAATATGCAATGCGTATTTGTTGGAAGAGATTTCAAACTTCGTTCTATGTATTACGATGATCATATTGAAACAAAAGCAAAGAATCTTGCTTTGGTGAGACTTCGGCATCGCAATCGTTTCGCATTTACCCGAGTTATTCCGTGATCATAATGGTACAACAATCGGGAAGTGCAAGACGAGGTTCTTGGATAATAAAGAATATGACTTTGTGCACAAGTACGTATTGTCTAACTCGCGAAATCATGAAACCGTATGAACTGTAAGTACCTCATTACTACATATATACAATGCTTAACAGTTTTTTCTGAACAAATATACATTAACTGACAAAATGATTCATTCTTAGATTGTTCGAGCAATTTATTCGTGTTCAACAGCCTCAATTGACCTCGACGGATATTTGGAATAAACATGAAAATGAATTTACCAAATGGTTTGCACAACAAGCATCATTGTTGAATGATGATTTGCTAAAAGCTTTGGCAAGTGGTCCTTCTCGTCAAGTCAAAACTTGGAAACGTTATTCGATTAACGGCTACAACTTTCGGACATTCAACCGGGCAACTGATATTGGTAAATCTTCAGTCAACAACGGAGTTTGTGTCAGTTCCACGGAAGGTGCCGACTATTATGGCACTTTAAATGAAATCATTGAGTTGGTGTATTATGGACATTCGACCGTCTACAAAGCCGTATTGTTCAAATGTGATTGGTTTGATAATTACGAACGGGGCATGAATGTGCATAAAGATTATAAGATAGTTGAAGTTCATCGTGGTAGGAAATATGGCGCTTATGATCCATTTGTTCTGGCTTATCAAGTCGAGCAAGTCTACTATGCTCCATATCCAAGTTTGAAAAAAGAATCAATGGTCGGTTGTTTTCAAAACAAAGGCAAGATCGACTATCGATGCTCCCGTCGAGGAAACCGTTTTCCAAGAACAAGTTATCAATGATGTTTCCCGATTATCTGATCCTCTTAACATTGTCCACCAAGATCTTGATGTCGATGTTGACTCCGATGTTGGGGATAATGACTTGGATGATGATGAGATGGCGGATTTCATTCAACAAGAAGATGGAGAGGAAGAAGAATCGTTTGATGATCTGATATCGATGAAGAGGAGGAAGAACTCTTCCATTCTAGTAGTGATAGTGAATAATAATGTATTAAATATTTTATTTTGTCATTATAGTGAATAATAATGTATTAAACATTGTAATTTATTATTAATTAGTATAAACGCCTTTTTATTATAATTGCATTTAGATTAGTATAAACGTCATTTTCTGTGTCAAATAGATGTCAGGTAGAGGTAGAGGTAGACGCGGTAGGGGTAGTTCCCCCTCCCCCGGAGCGTCTTCCTCCACACAGACTCACGGTTTGGATGATGAGATACACCAGATGACCGAGGAGGATTTGGGTGTCATTGTCAATGGTGACCTTGGATTGCCGGTTTTGGATCCCGAGGGGAGATGGTAAGTTAATACATATCTTGCTTTAATTTGTTTGTATTTTTATTTATATTTTGATTAACCAAATATATTAACAACTTATTGTTTTCAATATGACAGGTTTACCGACAACTATGTCAAGAAAATGGCCAAGACCGCCATAATCAGCGGCTTCAACACTTTTGCCACCACGTGGCATAATGCCAGCCGGGAGCAGCAGGATAGGTGGTGGCACGCATTTAGGGTACGTCGTTCATATAAATATAACTATATATAAATATAACTATAATTATAACTATACATATAACATATATATAACTATGTTGCAGAGTCATTTCAGCTTCGAGTTACGCCACGAGCGCCCGGTTAGGGAAGCTTTTGAGCGGTATGCTATCAACGGGGTCCGTGATTATATGTATCGGGCTCAAACAAACCCCCGTGCTCGGTTTTGGATGACCCCGGATATTCTCCGTCGTTCGAGGAGTGGATTGGGAGTCCCGTAAGCAATTATTCAATATTTAATTAATAATACTTGTGTTTTATATATATATGTATGTACTAACTTGTTTATCTTATGTCGGAATAGGCATTCAAGGAAACATCTCGCGAAAAAGAAGATAAACCGAGCTTCTGGATCCGGTGAGGAAGGGAAGATCCCTGGGACACATGCTATGGGCAGACGCGGCGTTATCGATTTCGCTCGGGCCATGGAGGACAATAGAGAAGTGCCCCTATCAGTCGGAGATCTGGTGACTAGTTCGAAGAAGAAGAAGTCGGGCAACTTCGTCTCGAGGAAGTTTGAGAAAATCTTGGTACGTTATGTATTCTAAATATTATATATACATTATATATATATCATGTAATTATTGTTACTAACAAATTTATATCATACTTTGCAGGACGTCTTCACCTCGAAGAAGGCGAAAGCCCAGGAGACGCATCCTGACACCCCTGTCGACGAGTCGCGTCTTTATTACGAAGCCGCTGGTGGTTACGAGAAGAAGGGGAGAGTTTTTGGCATGGGGTCGGTGCCTCCATGTACTACGACAGCCTGCGCTTGCTCGACACTCATCCGCGAGAGACATACTCTCCGGGCATACTCACCCGTCTCACCCAGAGATGGCGAGAGAAAGACAGATTAATGCGAAACACAAAGGCGAGGTTGGAGGAGCTAGAGAGAGACGAAAGCGTCGGGGAAGACGGACTAGCGCGGATGGAGGAGTGGATTACCCGGCGGTTAGGCGCATCCCTCCGGAGGGATGCAACCCGGGTACGAGGCGACACGAGATGACCGATCCGATCACGGACCTGGAGGAGGTGACATGGGTTTAGTAGTACACCGGGTCTGACTAGGTGACATATTGCTTTATACATTTTTATTTATTTTGGCTTATCGTATCCCCTTTGACATATCGTTTTATCCCCTTTGACATATCCTCTTTGACATATCCCCTTTGATATATCCTCTTTGACATATCCCCTTTGACATATCGTTTTATTTATTTTGGTATCGTATCCCCTTTTATATTGTTGTTGTTGATAGCCGGTAGCAATTGTAATGCTACCGGGGAAAATTATGGCTTTTTTTGCGGCGGTGGTTTGGCCGGGCGCGCAAAACAAACCCATAATTTTCGATTAATTTTAATTTTTGCGACGGAAATATTCCGTCGCAAAGTTGTATTTGCGACGGAAAAAGTGTATTTGCGACGGATATGTAAGGATCTAAAAATAAATAAATTATTTAATAAAAAATATTTGCGAAGGATTATATAATTTTTGCGACGGATTATACAATTTTTGCGACGGGTTATACAATTTGTGCGACGGATTATAAATTTTTTTTGCGACGGATTATATATTTTTGCGACGGATTATACAATTGTTTGCGACAGATTATATATTTTGTTGCGACGGAAATTATATTTTTAAAAAAAAATAAAATACGTTATTATCCGTCGCAACATTCGTCGCAAATCATTTGCGACGGATAAACCGTCGCACAAACTCAGTTTTGCGACTAAAAAATGCGACAGATAAAAACCGTCGCAAATCCGTCGCAAATTAGGGTTTGCGACGGAATAATCCTAGTTTGCGACGGTAACCTTCCGTCGCAAAAAGTCCAGTTTTTTGTAGTGGCCAAACGTGAGGAAAAAGAAATAAACGCAGAGATTGTTACCATTCGAGAAGATGTCGTCCCAGAGTCGACTGTGGCGGATGCAATCGCCGGGGAGCAGGAGAGTGTGGCAGAAGTAGTTAACAATGATGAGGCAATTGTTGTGGACGAGATAGTGCACGTGGATAAGACAAATGTTGATGGTTATGTCGAGAGTGATATTAAGCATGAGGAGTTGTATGCTACTTGTGATGAGTTGAAAAATGATGCAAATTGTCCTCAAGTCGTTGATGAGAAAGTGGAATTGTCTGAAGAGTCAGTTGTGGAGGAAGAAAAAGATTACATGTTACTAAATTCTTGTTCCAGTCTTGTTGAATCTTCTTTGCAGGTACATGGCGATTATCCAATGGAGGAAAGCTCGCTGCCTATGGTGGTTCTTGATCATGATCACGTCATTAGTGGCAAACCGGAGCACGCTTATTATGATATGTTTTCTGAGATTATTGACGCTTCTTCGCCTAATATTTGCTATCATTCTATTTTGATCCTTCATGGGCAGTTATCCACAGGTTTATCAACTCGAAGTCCCACTATTTTGATGCTACGTTTCTGAGGCATGACTGTGCAACAAAGCATGCCGTTAATTAGCATTTATTTATTCGACTCGTATTTGATCCCGGTGTTCGTTTGGTGATCTTTTGTCTTTGTTCAAGTTTTATTGGTGATGGTGCTCGATTTTATGACGTCCTATTGATTCGAAGATGAATCCTTTCCAACCGGGAAGGAATGATGTGATCCAACCCAAGAAGACTAAAGAGCAGAGCAAAGATGGGCTTGGATGGGTTACTAATTAGTTATTGGACTTGTTTTATTTTATTTTGTATTGAGTTTAGTTAATAAAGGTCTTATGGGCCTAGATACTAGCATGTCCAATTTAAAAGGGTGCCTATATTATAGTAGTATAATGGGTTAAGTATTTATTTCTACCTCCTTATAAAATGGTAAGGCATGAAACCCCACATGAGGCCACGTCCCTCGTTTGCAAAACTGGGGTTGGTGCAAACATGCCACATGTCCACTTTTGTGTAATAATATAATTTTATTTCATGTTTTTTTGAATTTTCTAATATTTCGTTTTTTCCTCTTCTCTTTCTTCGGCTCCAGCTTTTGTTGTTCAGTTACCCCTTCCAATTTCGCATCGAGTAAAAGCCAAAAAAAATATTCAAATGAGACGTCTGGATTTCCTGTCATTTCGGTCAATCGGTGGCTTCTGCAGGCAGCGGCGTTGTTCAATATCCGCCAACTGGCGTGTTTTCCGTCGGGTATTAGCTTGTTCTGTTGTACCGTTGATGCATGTGTCAGACCTGCAATTATACATTGGGTTTGGTTCGTTTATCCCGTCATTGATGTCTTTTCAATGGCTTAGAGCGAACACAACTTGGACCAGGGGCGGTAGGCATGGCAGGCAAGGGAGAGTTATTGTCTACATGAATGTCGGAGATGTGATAAGCACCGGTGTCATTCAAACCATCAAGACCAATATCACGGAAGTCATGCAAAGGGGATGAAGTTGGAGGACTTGCATTCACATGATGGCTTCTTTGAGAAGAGCGCCCTTTACTTTTTTCATCAACAGAAATGTGCCAGCCATATTTCAGAAAGTTATCAACAAACTCCTCAAACCATTCCTAAGGAAATTTGTTTTGGTATTCTTTGATGACATCATAATATATAGCCCTGATCTCCAGACTCACATGTAGCATCTACAAGCAATACTGGAGCTATTCAGGAAGAAGAAATTCTATGCCAAGATGAGTAAATACAGCTTTGCACAGACAAAAGTAGAGTATCTGAGGCATATAATACGGCAGGGAAAAGTAATGGCAGGCCCTTCTAAGGTTGATAGCATGTCTAAATGGCCTATTCCAAAACATCACAAAATTAAGGGGATTTTTGGGTCTGATTGTTTTCAAAGAAGGTTTGTTAGGAATTATGGCATTATAGCAAGGCATTTGACCGATCTTTTAAAGAAGGACAACCTTAATTGTTTGAAGAGGATACAAAGGCTTTTAATACATTAAAGAAAGCCTTGTGTGAAGCCCTACTAATGGTATTACCTGATTTCACATCACCCTTCATCGTGGAGACAAATGCATGTGTTAATGGCCTTGCTTCTGTGTTGCAACATGGCAAACATTTCCTATCTCAACAGGGCATTTAATTTCAAGGAAATGGGGCTTTCCATCTATGAGAAAGAATATTGTTGACAGTTATTATGGATGTTACAAGGTGGAAACACTACTTGCAAGGTTCAAAATTCACCATTAGAACAGACCATCAATCCATGAAGTACTTATTAGAACAAGAGGTCACTACAACATTACAACAGAAGGGCATCACAAAGCTGCTGGGGTTGGATTTCAAGACCGAGCACAAAAAGGGAAAATAAAATATTGTGGCAGATGCACTTTCAAGGCAACCTTTGCAACATGATACATCTTTGGCACTTAGAACAATCATCCTTAGCTGGATGCAGAATGTTCTTGATAGCTATGGGGGGACTCACATGCATAGTTCAAGATACGCTTTGTGCTAGAAGTAATAGCACCGATCGAGACACTCGATCTTTGCACAGCGGAAGATTATACGATTTACGATATGAGACATAACTAATTAAACCTACGAGAAGGTTAGTAGATTTACCCATACCGGAGAGAGATGATAAAATCGACCAAGAGGGACAAGCCGTGATCTTCCGGATTGTATCTCCAAGCGACGACTGGTGGACGTCGAGCTCGCCGTAGAACCTCCTCGAATATGCATAAGAAAAACCCTAGGTTTTTCTTCTCTAAATGACTAAGGCAAGAAACTAATTTTTCTTCCTTCTAATTTGTAAGTGGCGCATTTAATTGTTGTGTATTGTGTTAGGATGAACTCTCTTTATATAGGAAAATAACTAGTCAAGAGAGTTATCATTTTCACACCACAAAAACCTATTCCCATAAGGAAAAGATATTTTTGCTACAAAATAAGAGATAATTCCCAAAACGTCAATCTCTTAATTTTTTCATTAATTATCCAACAAATAGATTATTAATTAATTACACATATGAGATAATCTAGGAAAATTTATTCTCTTAACTTATCCACAAATGTGGCGCCACCTTTAACCATTTTTTAATAGAAAATGTCTTTTCTATTTTACATATTATTTACCAAATAAATAATATTGCATATTCATTAAATAGACCAACTATTTAATTTATTCTCGAAGTTCCATACAACGAGAAAACACTCTCGTGTTATGAGCCAACCCGGGGACCATGGACCTATAACCAGTAGCTGCAATAAATTAAATAAAATATTCATCGAACAAAATATTTCTACTTAATTCATTAATTCTGGAATTACGCCACCATAAATCCGAAACTGAACTCTATCGATTATAGATATAACTTATTCTCAAAACGTCGTGTCTAGTCGATAAGTGTCCATTGATATAATCATTTCATATAAACTAACCCTCCATAGACTATCCGTGCTGAAGTAGGATTATTTCCGTAAACCTTCTTCAATACATATTATCCTTATTTACCATTAACCCACTAGTGATCAATTAGTTCATAACCAATACGAACTCCCGGGATTGATCAGTTTCTAGGATCAACAAATAAGGGGATTGTCTTTCTACTTCCCACAGGAAGGAATGGATTCCATATCTGGTGAGACACACACTTCTCACTCATTCCGAATAGTGCCAACGTGAAAGTGATTCGGACCGCGCCTCTTAGCGATCCTTAACGAACACATCAAACCCTATCCTGAAACAAGTAGGAGCCTGTAATCACTTCAGGATTAAGGTTAATCCATATATGATCATCTTGTGATTTAATAAGATTTCTCAATCACTGAATTATATGAGAAACTCAGATTAAATCGGTCCAGTCCTATATGACTCTCATCATAAATAAATGCCCCACTTAGACAACCAATGTCGACGGTCCGGATAAGACGGTCACACCTTAAAGTGTTATGGGAGCATTAATGGTGGTTTAATCAGTAGACCCCATACTTTGATTAACTTCACCACGGACTAGTATTTTAAGTGTATCACCATAAATTTAATCCTCATGTGTGACACACACTAAGTTATATGGCTACATATGATACGACTTAGGGTTTTCAGTAGTGTATTACTTACAAGCACGAAGCAAGTAATAAGATGAGAAAAAATCTGTCATTTATTACGGGCAAGCAACAATTGTCTTTCGGGCACACTATATCTAACAATCTCCCACTTGCCCGTAAAGACAAGCAATGATTGTTTTTAGAGCACCACACCCTTATTCTTTCTATCGACAACATTCACCCACTTGCTCTAAAGCAGATGAGACATATCTCCCAATTTCATACCCGCCAAGCGCTGGTCAGTGACATTAGATGCCACACGACTTGGTAAACTGATCAGCTAGGTTGTCGGATCGAGGCGATCTTAAGGACCGATACGTCGCCTGTTTGCAGGGTCTATCTGACCAGGTGGTACTTTCTCTCAATATGCTTTTGACCTCTTATGATTGCGAAAATTATTTGCATGAGCTACCTCTCAACTGTTTTCACAGTAAAATTGTATCGGCTCATCGAGACCTGGAATTACTTCCTGATCCAACAAAGAACTTCTCAAGCCACACTGCCTCTTTAGATGCTCCGAAAGCTGCTTTGTATTCGACTAACAGAGTCAAACTTGCAATGCTGGATTGCTTTAGACTATAGCTCCATCACTATGAGTAAACACTGAGCCTGAGATCGATTCATGATCATCATTAATCCGACAACAAATCAGAATCAGTGTAGTCAACGATACTCAGGTTCGCACCCGAATACACAAGCATATGATTCCTCGTTCTCTAAAGATATTTGAGGATTCACTATACTGCTTTCAACGTCCGAATCCAAGATTCGACTATTATTGACTTTTAATAACCTGAATTTCTCTATCCAAAAGAGAATATATCCCATTTTCTCTATAACCGAAGACTAAGAGAATTATTCCGTGAGGGGTTGGGTAGGAAACCTCTCATTGAATTTTGCATACGAAAATGCATTATCATCTTAACCAATAAGATGCATGGGACGTTGCCACAACCTGTTCTCATGAATTTGACCGAATCGATTTCTAAGAATATAGTCCACTTCTCTGGTTCTAAGAAGCTTTGGTTCGTCAGTTCTTGACTTCAGATAACACACCCATGTTGTTTCCAACTGTTTCTGTGTTATCTTTTATTAATACTAATATCTACTACTTTACTAATATTGATTATCTGGTCTACAAAAGACTCATCAATATTCTGGTCAAGCCCATACATTTCAAAACATGTGAATTTTAATGACCTGAAGGTTTACTTTAATCCACCGATGGATCGATATAAGCATATGCAATCAATCTGCCATTGGCTTTAAGCTAAAACCCTTATGTTCCGAATGAATCTAAGCTCCATTGTACGGAAAGAAAGTTTCAGGGCATCACCCCTATTAATCTTTCTGCTTTCCATAGAGTCAAGCAAGGCTGAGTGGTGAGAAAGTTTCAGGGCATCACCCCTGTTTAACTATCTACTTCTCAAGGAGTTACCCCTAAAACCATTTGGCTTTGCTGAGAAAGATAAACTTTCTCATTCTTTCAACTCTTTTCCATGTAGATCCAATTTCTCCCACTGGGCCTGAGACACTCAGGTGGTTCTACAAGAGTATGAACATAACTGGAGTACCAAAACTCTATATACAGGTTTATGGCTTTAAGCCAACCTCCTATTGTCAGAATGCTGTACAGTCCTTACAGAGGACCCTAGGTTTTCAATCACCCCAAGCAGGCTGTAAAGACTGCATAATCACAGCGGGTCATGGTTAGACCATACTCCCACTGCATTTGGGTGGTTTGATATTCTGATCTGGTTCAGTAGTATTTATCAGTGTTATCCCCCAACAACCAATGTTGGATGTGGTCTGATTAAATCAGATAGTAACTCCTTGAGTAATTGTACTTCAAGGTCTAAGGTTGTTATCTAAACAAACTTTTAGAAAGGATGTAACAGTGTAACCGTCACTATTCAATCTTTAGAATCTTATAATCAACCATTACTCATTGCATTAAAATATTTCACGAACAGTCACCATCTGAACGTGTATGTAAAAATCTCCAGTCCTTCCTTCAAGCACTAGTGCTAAATGCCTCTATTTGCGGAAGTGGAGTAAATGCACTTCACTCTTTATCCACAAATTCATAAGCATCTTCTAAGTAGACTTCTCGGTATTACATAATAATGTAAACCGTTATTTTTCAACCAATATCTTAATTGATTTAAGCAGTGTATTGTAGTATATCAATAACTATACAAGACAGTCTATGGTTTATCCTTTTAGTGAAATCATTTCACTCAGAGGTAGGCCAAGCATCGGTGACAAAACAATGCCATAGCTTATATCTGAGCATTGAATACTCGTTTCTCTGGTGATATCAGAGATTCCTCCAAATATTTAGACAAAATAATCGGCGTTTTGAGTAGTCATTAGACAAAAAAGGTCTATTACTCAAAAGCTCCCACTAGATTGTATCCTTCATGCGATCCCGAAGGTCAATATGAACAAGCTATGATACTTCTTTAGCTCTATTAACCTTTCCTAATTGAAAGTTTACTTTTCTTAGACTGGGAGATAGGAGTCACCCTTAGCCAGTCTTCAGATCTTATCTCTAGGATATATGCATTAATTAATAGATACTGAAGAATCGTTTATCTAAATACGGAAACCATTTGTCTTAATAGTTTATGATGTATTACATATACATTTTCGGCATTACTTAGTGGATCTGACTTTATCAGACAAAAGTCCGAGTCTCAGAATCGTATACAAATGTCATATTCACTTTCTTTAAGGCAACAATATTATCGATAATCAATTTGTTCCAACGAATTTGAAAACATAAATTATATTTCTTTGATATTCAAGGATAAAAATCCGAAATTTATATCCTTATATCACTCCCACTATATTAGCTGAAATAACTGTCCGTTGTCTACTCTTCATCATGAATGCCCAGCTATCTTGTTCTTACAAAAGAACTTTAGCTTCTGAGTCAAATTACTCGGTTAAGAAAGTCTCTAAGGATTCATAGGTTAGTGATCCGAAATCACTTTCCTTATCCTTTACTTTCTTTGATTAATATTTCGGTTTAGCCTTTAACTTATTTAGTTTAGACGACTTATACTTTTAGACATTTACCTTCCTATTCTTGGCTTTCATTGAAGGAAATGGCCGTGAACTAGTAGTTCATTTGAGTAGACACTACTCGTGAACCGTGGGATGTCTAGTGAGATTGATACCAAATCATTCTCATCACCTTTGAACTAATTTTGTTTTATCTCTCGTTCAACACAAGTGATAGCAGTGACATTCTTATTAATATCACTCAAGTTTGAAGGCTCAAGAGGAACTTCCTCTTCCGAAAAAATTAATTTGCATTCTCGATTATCGAGTTTAACGTTCTCGTCACTTTTACGAAGTCATTATCAGTCAATTTTAATATGTTTAGCAGTTTAGATATATTGAGATGATATGTAGTTGCAAAAATAAATTATGAGAGAATTATAAATCAAATCATACACCACAACAAATAATAAATTTTAGGAATTATAAACGTGATGTCATGCATGCAGTTTATCCTACCATTCCAAGGATTTAATCTCACACCTCAGTGCCGCCGACAAGGTAGATCAAATAGGTGACGATTAAATTGAGACAATCTCTCTCAACAATTAACTGAGAATCAGACATCCCAATTTAATTGTTGATTACCTTCCTTTTTCAGCCAAGATATTTCCAAAAATATCCTTTAGAGTGTGATCTACTGTTTCAGATTTTTAAGTAGACCCCGAGTATGCCGCCGAAGGGTAGGTCAGTGACCCGACGAGTACTCAAAATCCTATCCTATCGGAAACCAAGCCTTGAATTTTGATAGCGGTGAAGGCCATCCGAAGGGGGCCGAAATCAAAGCGGCACGAGGCGTCACCATTCTCTCACAGTGCTTGTGTTAACAGTAGAGGCCGAGGGGTCGGTTGTCACCTTCCCGCTCCCCACTCGTTATTTTGAAAATTAGGTAGTCTTTTAGGATTTTCAGAATTTATTTACAATCCGAAAAACAATAAATCGTGAATATTTAAATTAATCCTCCCACTAGTTCATCGGTTCCAAATACCGTCTAACTAGTGTCACTTATTCACGACTTTCCAATTTCTCGGATTTATAAAAATCTTTGTGTAGACACTACACAATTAAAATTCACCATGAATTTTGTAATCCTAATATATTAGGACTTATGAATTTCCCACCAAATCGAAAAAACAATAAATCACAAATTTAAAGCTCCCACTAGTTTATCGGTTCCAAATACCGTCTAACTAGTTATATTCGTGATCTTCCAATTTATCGATTATTTAGAAAATCTCTTGTGTAGACACTACACAATTAAAATTCACCAAAGAATTTTAAAGTCCTAATCTTGTCATGATAAAAATTTAGGATCTCAAAATTTTTCCAATAATCGAAAATAATAAATCTTGAAAAGCAATCACCAACTTATCGGTATTCAACCCTGGTTGAGCTTTAACCGAGTTCACCGAACGGTGTCGGGATCGGCTAAGCCGACCCTTCCTCTTCGTTGGTTCATATACGACGCTAACGTCGCACGTGTGCGGGTGCTTGGTTGAAAATCGGGCTAAGGTTGCCCCATTGAGCCTCAGCTCGCCGGATAGCTTGACCTTGCCGGACCCCCGTGGCTAACCCCGCACTTGGACGGACAAGTCGAGTCGGGCCAAAGCCCTGTTGACCGCCCGAACCAATTTTCGAACCTTTTGCTCAGTTGGTGTCCAACTTTTCCGGATTTTCCAATTTTTTTAATTATTAAAATTCTTTTATATAGTCACTACATAATTAAAATCCACGAATGATTTTTAGATCCCAAAATTAAATTTACTGAGTAAAATTTATTTTATCATGTGAATTTTATGTCCCGATAAAATTCCGTTCGTTTTAATTAATTTAATTAATTACCTAAATTAATCTAAATTAATTACGTCTCATACATGCCTAATTAATATCACGATTAATTATCTACATGTATGTATATGCTAGGAGTGGAATTCATGAATATGATGAATATCATGGCATGGTTATTTCATATAAATTATCGAACATGAAAATAAATGCGTAAAATTAAAACACTGATATGGATCGTTGGTACCCCGTATCGAACCTATTTAAACTAGGAAAAACAAAAATAATAATAAAAACTAGCATATGCAGCAACATTGATCTTTGATAAAAAAAAAATCCCTTTTGCCTTTGATTTCTTCTCTTCTCGTATGCTGATGCCGTCCGTCTTTTTTTTTTTTTTTTTTCGCATGAACAGTGCCTGGAACACAATATTGTTGCAGCGCCCCTTTTTTCTTTCCATTGAAGATTTCTTTTGGCCGACGGATCCGACAAAAAAAAAACTACTACTATGAAGTTTAAATTGCAAAAATAAATTACATAGATTGCAACAAAAAAAAAAGATACATATATCATATACTCATATAATACTAATTATACGAGTTTACAATAGATTTAACGGTAAACAATTACCAACCCCAATCCATCTCGTCAACCACAACATTCAATCACATAATTAAAAATAAAAGATGCAATCTTATATGCAATTCAACTCATAAATTAATTAATTTTGCTCTCGATATCGTAAAAATCAACCTTGCTCCGATACCACATGCTAGAAGTAATAACACCAATCGAGACACTCGATCTTCGCACAATGGAATCTTATGCGATTTACGAAATGAGACATAACTAATAAACCTAAGAGAATGTTAGTAGATTTACCCATACCGGAGAGAGATGATAAAATCGACCATGAGGGAGAAGCCGTGATCTTCCGGATTGTATCTCCAAGCGGCGACTGGTGGACGTCGAGCTCGCCGTAGAACCTTCTCGAATATGCATAAGAAAAACCCTAGGTTTTTCTTCTCTAAAGGCTAAGACAATAAACTAATTTTTCTTCCTTCTAATTTGTAAGTGGCGCATTTAATTGTTGTGTATTGTGTTAAGATGAACTCTCTTTATATAGGAAAATAACTAGTCAAGAGAGTTATCATTTTCACACCACAAAAACTATTCCCATAAGGAAAAGATATTTTTGCTACAAAATAAGAGATAATTCCCAAAAAATCAATCTCTTAATTTTTCCATTAATTATCCAACAAATAGATAATTAATTAATTACACATATGAGATAATCTAGGAAAATTTCTTCTTCTAACTTATCCTCAAATGTGGCGCCACCTTTAATCATTTTTAATAGAAAATGTCTTTTCTATTTTACATATTATTTACCAAATAAATAATATTGCATATTCATTAAATAGACCAACTATTTAATTTATTCTCGAAGTTCCATAAAACGAGAAAACACTCGCGTGTTAGGAGCCAACCCGGGGAACATTGACCTATAACCAGTAGCTACAATAAATTAAATAAAATATTCATCGAACAGAATATTTCTACTTAATTCGTTAATTCCAGAATTACGCCACCATAAATCCGAAACTGAACTCTATCGATTATAGATATAACTTATTCTCAAAACGTCGAGTCGAGTCGATAAGTGTCCATTGATATAATCATTTCATATAAACTAACCCTCCGTAGACTATCCATACTGAAGTAGGATTATTTCCGTAAACCTTTTTCAATACATCTTATCCTTATTTACCATTAACCCACTAGTGATCAATAAGTTCATAACCAATACAAACTCCCGGGATTGATCAGTTTCTAGGATCAACAAATAAGGGGATTGTCTTTCTACTTCCCGCAGGAAGGAATGGATTCCATAACTGTGAGACACACACTTCTCACTCATTCCAGAATAGTGCCAACGTGAAAGTGATTCGGACCGCGCCTCTTAGCGATCCTTAACGAACACATCAAACCCTATCCTGAAACAAGTAGGAGTCTGTAATCACTTCAGGATTAAGGTTAATCCATATATGATCATCTTATGATTTAATAAGATTTCTCAATCATGGAATTATATGAGAAACTCAGATTAAATCGGTTCAGTCTTATATGACTCTCATCATATATAAATGCCCCACTTAGACAACCAATGTCGACGGTCCGGATAAGACGGTCACACCCTAAAGTGTTCTGGGCGCATTAATGGTGGTTTAATCAATAGACCCCATACGTTGATTAACTTCACCACAGACTAATATTTCAAGTGTATTACCATAAACTTAATCCTAATGTGTGACACACACTAAGTTATATGGCTACATATGATACGACTTAGGGTTTTTCAGTAGTGTATTACTTGCAAGCACGAAGCAAGTAATAAGATGAGAATAAATCTGTCATTTATTAATTCTAAAAACAATTACATAAATTGTCTTTCGGGCGCTACATCCAACACTTTGTTCTCTCGGATACCTAGAATGAGCTAGAACTCACACTACAACAAGGCTTGTTGAAGCTTAAAGGCATAATATATGTTGGCTCTTCTGGAAATTTGAGGCATGAAATCCTATCCGAGATACATGATAGACCCTTAAGGGGCCACTCTGGTATTAGGGCTTGCCTTAGAAGGATCTCTACACTTTTCTACTGGCAAAAAAGAAGAGATGGTGTTAGAATCTTAATTCAGAACTGCCTCATTTGTCAGCAGTGTAACGATCTTCGGGAACATCCCAAGGGTTGTTATAGCCACTCCTTATTCCTGATCAGGCCTGGACACATATCAACTTGGAATTCATTATGTTTTTACCAGATTCCGAAGGTTTTGAAGTTATCATGGTGGTAGATGATAGGTTTACAAAACGGGGACATTTTGTTGCTTTGAGAAAGAGATATTCTGCAGAATCAGTGGCTGAAGCCTTCTTCCACTCTACGTATTGCATGGGTTGCCTGCCACTATTGTCAGTGATAGAGATAGTGTATTCACCGTTGAGGGGGTCAAACTTGCCCTCAGTTCAACATATTATCCTTAAACAGATGGCCAAACTGAGAGAGTGAACCAATGCCTTGAAATGTACTTGAGATGTCTGTGTTTTTAGAGGCCTAAACAGTGGACTGGTTGGCTTACACTGTCTAAATTCTGGTACAACACTAGTTTCCACACTGCCATTCATACATCTTATTTTGAGGCCCTATATGGATACAAACTTATATACATACTGAAGAGAGTTTGAGAAAGTAATAATACTTTAGTAAACTTCAACTTATGTTTATTCATCATAAAAGAAGAGTATATATAGATACAAGTATGGAGAGAAAGGTCCTAGTAGTGTCATGAGTGCTATGGGCGGCTAGTATGTGATAGGACGGTCCATATGCGGCTTGACATAAAGGCTAGGACACAAGAAGACAAACTAGAGTTACTTTAGACATATTAATTGTTTATATCACACAATTAATATGTCATGTTACAAATAATGTGTACAAGTAAAGTAACAAGTAAAGTGTTATACGAAATACAAAGGTAAAAATAAATATTCATAATATTAAATATTATGTAATATTAATATTATGTAATATTTCCACACCCCCCCCCTCAAACTGGGTTGTATATGTTTATACAGCCAAGTTTGCTACTCAGTCTGCTGAACATAAGAGGTGGAATGGCCTTTGTGAGAATATCAGCATTCTGGTCGGCTGAGGGAACATACTGAAGTTGAATGATATGTGCATCAATCTTCTCTTTAAGAAAATGTTTGTCAATGTCCACATGTTTTGTTTTATCATGATGAACAGGATCCTCTGCCATGCATAATGCTGAATTATTGTCACAGCAGAGTATGATGGGTTGCTGAGGAGGTTGCTGGAGTTCAGTAAGGACTCTTTTCAGCCACAGTGCTTCACAAATGCCCAAAACAAGTGCCCTGAATTCAGCTTCAACACTACTTCTAGATACATTAAGCTGTTTCTTGCTTCTCCAAGTGACAAGATTATCCCATACATATGAACATTAGCCTGTGGTAGATCTTCTGTCTATGTGGCAACCAGCCCAGACAGCATCAGTATAGACCTTAATGGATCTCTCAGTAGACTTAGTGAAATGTAAGCCTTGGCCAGGAGTTGACTTTAAGTATCTCAATATTCTGTAGACAGCATCCCAATGTTGCCCAGTAGGGCAATGCATGAATTGACTGACAAGGCTAACTCCATATGCAATATCAGGTCTTGTATGAGAGAGGTAAATGAGTTTCCCTACAAGTCTCTGATATTGATCCTTTCTGACAGCAAGATTACCATGCACCAAAGAATTACTTGGGTCTACTGGAGAGATAGCAGGTTTGCACCCTATCATGCCAGTTTCCTTCAGCAGGTCGAGCACATACTTCCTCTGTGAGACTGAGATACCCTGGCTGTTTCTGGCTATTTCCATGCCAAGAAAGTACTTGAGATATCCCAGATCTTTAACTTGGAACACTTTTGCCAAAAGGGTCTTCAATTGTTGGATCTCAGCAGGGTCATCACCAGTAAGGATGATATCATCCACATAGACAATAAGAATGGATCTTTTCTGGTTGGTTGTTTTGATAAACATGGTGTGATCTGAGTTGCATTGATGATATCCAACAGCTTTAACCACAGTAGTAAGTTTGCCAAACCAGGCACGAGGGGACTGCTTCAGGCCATATAGAGATTTCTCAGTTTGCAAACTTTCCCTTGAGTGTGAGTGTTGGCAAAACCAGGAGGTACATTCATATAGACTTCCTCAGTAAGGTCACCATTTAGGAAAGCATTCTTGATATCCAATTGGTGGAGGGGCCAGTCAATTTGGACAGCAAGTGAGATCAATACCCTGACAGAGTTTAGCTTTGCCACAGGTACAAAGGTCTCTGTGTAGTCAAGTCCATATGTTTGAGTGAATCCCCTTGCAACCAGTCTAGCTTTGTATTTGTCAATATTACCATCAGCATTGTACTTGCTAGTGAACAACCATTTATAGCTGACTGTCTTCTTTCCACGTGGGAGAGTGGTGAGGTCCCAAGTATGGTTGTCAAGAATAGCAGTCATTTCAGTTTTGACAGCTGCCTTCCACCTATCATGTTGAAGAGCTTCCTGTATATTCTTAGGAATGGAGTGAGAATCCAAGTCCTGTGTAAACATAACAAAAGAAGGTGGCAAGTGATCATAAGACACATAAGTATGAATAGGGTGATTAGTGCATGATATCTTTCCCTTTTGGACAACAATGGGTCTGTCATCAATATCAGTGGAATGAGCAGGGTCAGTAGGCTCAGGAGGTTCAGTAGGCTCAGTAGGGCCGCCGAGGCTCGCATGATCTTTGGGGCTCGGTAGGTCATTGGGGCTCAGTAGGCTGCTGAGGTTCAGGAATCTGCTGAGGAGTTGGTTGAGGGATTGGAGTGAGCTCAATTTCAATAAGGTTGCCATTTGTGACTGTCTAAGTATGTTTTCTGTAGTATTTTTTTCAAAGAATTTTACATCCATAGAATTGTAAAATCTTTTGTCAATGGGAGAATAACACTTGTAACCCTTTCTGTCTTTGGCATAGCCTAGGAAGATGCACTTATGAGCTTTGGGATCAAGTTTGCTTATGTGTTGGGCATGAATATAGACAAACACAGTACATCCAAAGATCTTTGGAGGCAAGTCAGCAATAAGATGAGGGCAGGAATGAGTTATCAGCAGGGTTTGGATGTGAGTCTTGAAACCTAACACTCTACTGGGTAACCTGTTGATCAGATATGTGGCTGTTAATATAGCTTCACCCCACATGTATTTTGGCACATGTGTGGTGAACATGATTGATCTAGCCATCTCCAGTAAGTGCCTATTTTTCCTCTCAGCAACCCCATTCTGCTGAGGTGTCTCTACACAACTACTGATGTGAACAATTCCCTTATCATTCAGGAAGGTGCTGAGGTTGGACTCATAGTATTCCAGGGCATTATCTGTTTTTAAGATTTTAATCTTAGTGTCAAATTGAGTGGATACCATGTTATAGAATTCTTGGAAGATGGTTCCAACTTCGGATTTATCTTTCATAAAAAAACATCCATGTGATTGTGGTATGGTCATCTATGAAGGTGACAAACCACCTCTTCCCTATTATACTTTTAACTCTTGAGGGTCCCCATACATCACTATGAATCAAAGTGAAAGGTGTGGAAGGTAAATAAGGTATTTTAGTATACACAGATTTAGTAAGCTTGGCAAACTGACAGATATCACATTGAAGATCACTGAGGTTACATCCTTTAAACAATTCAGGAATTACAGACTTTAAATAACCAAAACTTGGATGACCTAGTCTATAATACCAGAGTATGATATTGTCTAAGGTTTGGTTGCAGGCTGCTGAGGCTGTTTCAGTCTTTGGTCTTCTGTCTTCAGCAGGGTTGACCACAAACAATCCTGAGCAGGCTTTAGCTCTCCCAATCACTTCCTGTGAAAAAAGATCCTGGAATATACACTGATTGTTAATAATTATCTCTTAATTATTTAATCCTTGTAGGTTAAGTTTTACTCTCCTATATAAAGAGAGTTCTCCCAAGCCTTTTGACACATATAATAACACGCATTTAGTGTAAGAATATAGCTTGGAATTTTCGGCTATAGTTCTTTGGGTTTCGAGTTGGAATAATCTTCGGGATTATTCCGGTAGCATATCAAGGAGGTCCGGCGGCGGGAAAACCATCCACTTGGTGTTGCTGGGAGACACACGTTGGAAGACGATGGCTGCTCAATCACGTGTTCTTGGAGCCTTTGTTCTTGGAGTTAAGCACCATAAAAAGGTAAAATCCTAAACCCCCTTGTAGGTTTAGATCTTTAATTTATGTTCTTTGTTTCGTTTGGATCTAGATCTGATGCTTTCCGCTGCGTAATCGGGTCAATCTATGATTGATCCGACGATATTACATCTAATAAGTGGTATCAGAGCCTTTGATCTAACGATCAAAGAATATGAGTTTTAGATCTAGGAGTGGAAAATCATGTTTTAAGTGTTTTTATTTTGTTTTTTTTTTTGTAAATTCGAAATTTATCATGTTGTATGCTTGTGAATGTTGTGGTTGAAGAGATGGATTGGGTTGGTACTGTTTACCCGTAGATCTATTTTGTAGCTCCTTTGTTTAGTAACAATTGAGCATATGAATTGTATTTTTTTTAATGTCAATTTTCTAAAATTCATTGTAAAAGTAGCATCTTTTATTGTAATTTTGTTATTCCGGGCTCGAAAAGATGAAGATCTTGCTGAAAAGATGAAGATCGAGGCGAAACCCAAGGTATGAACGAGGAGAAACGGTTTAAATTTTTTTTAAAAACTGCTACAGGACTTTCTGCGACGCTGAAAAGCGTCGCTATAAGTCCTGTTTATAAAATTGCATGCGGCTAGGGTATAAAGCTTGCGGCTGTGTCACAATTTTTTTTGTAACCTAATTTTTTTTATAAAAGGCTGCTGTATGGCAGAAAATAAAATTTAAAAAAAAAAAAAAAATTTCTGGGAAATTTTTTTTGTAACAGCCGAAAGAGAAAAAAAAAAGTTTTTTTTTATTTTTTGGCAGCCGCATGTAATAACAAAAAAAAAATAAAATTTTTTGATTAATTATAATAAATTGGTTTTATTTAATTAAAAAGACCTTTCTCCTCTCGGGTGTTCGTGGTTCGTGATTCGGCGGTTCGAGTTCAAGATTCGAAAATCAAGACTCGAAGACATAGTATAAGTTTTACTTTTCCTTTGAAAATAGTTAGTCGGGGGTACCAACGGTCCATCTCGGTGTTTACTTTTCGGTATAATTTTGTGTTTGATCAAGATTATGTGCTTAAAACCGGAAAATTGCCATGACTTGCATCTTCATTATTCCACTCCAATGCATACATGTAGCTAGTTTATTTCGAATAAATTAGGCATGTATAACTCGAATAATTAGTATGAATGCTTATTAATTTAATATGTGGTAGTTAAATAATAAGTAGCTAATTATAAAAACCGAGGACCCGGGTTTTTGTCAATCGTAACGATTTTAGTGATGGATTCTCGGTGAATCCCACTTGGATAAATCGTTGAGCTTTTCGGTGATGGCTTCTCAGTGAACCCACCTTAAACAGAAACGAGATTACGCTTTCGGTGACAATTTAGAAATCGGAGAATCTTAGTACATGGGTTCGGAAATGGTCTAATCATGGTTGGGCGAGTTCAACCGAGCTTCGGCTCAATCGACTCCCCTCCACATGTGATGTACGTTACAGCAGTTCGACAGGACTTAGCATAGCCGATAAGCCTTCGGGCTAAACGGGGCTTCTCTTGCCGGATTGGCCTGAACTGTCACATATGTTCCAACGAATAAGACGGTGTAGGCTTGCCTACATAACCGACCCTATTCGGAGTACTTTGATTTATTGTTTCTTATTGTCAATGCCAAAACCGTAATTAGTAAACCCACCACTTTTTCAAAATATTGAGTGGGATAGGGGAAGGTGACAGCCAACCCCACGGCCTCTACTATAGATGCAAGCACGTGAGAGAAGGGTGACGCCTCGTGCCGCTTTGATTCCGGCCCCCTAAGGATGGTGTTCACCCCGATCAAAATTCAAGGCTTGGTCTCCGAAAGGATAGGATTTCGGGTACTCGTTGGGTCACTGTCCGACCCTAAAGGCGGCATACTCGAGGCGTACTTTGAGGTCTGATATAGTAGGTCACACTCATTATGGATATTTTGAAATATCTAGGCTAGAATAAGGAAGGTAATCAATGATAAAGAGCCGGGATGTCTGATTCCCATGAGATGTTCGATTCTAGAAGCTTTATCATTGAGAGAGATTGTCTCAGTTTAACCATCATTGTGCTGATACCGACCCTAAAGGCGGCGGTACGATGCGAGGTTAAATCCTTGGAATGGTAGGATAAACTTTTTTAGTTTATAATTCCTAAAATAAAAATCTAGTAGTGAAATTTTAATTTTGAATTTAACTTTCTGTCATGTTTATTTACAACTTTAATCTCTAGGCTACTAAACTGTTAGTAATAGGACTTCATTAAAAATGTGGAGAGTAACAAGTACGTTGTAATTATCAATAAATGCAGTTAACTTTTCGGAAGAGATTTTTCTCTTGAGCCTTTAAAAACATAAGTGACATAGTACATGTATGCCACGGGTGTCACTCGTATTGAACGAGAGACGACCATACTTAGTTTACAAAAAGATGACATAGGACTATCAGATAAAATTCATTTTAAAAAGTGTAATTACACATCAAATTTCTAATTGAAAAATTGGAAAATCATATACATAAGGCGTTGCTAGTTAGACGGTATTTGGAACCGATAAACTAGTGGGAGCCTTAGTCTTATGATTTGTTGTTTTTCTGAATCATTAGAAATGTGTAATGGACTGCACAAGAGTTTTTCCATTCATTGGAAAAACAAGAATAAAGCGTTACTAGTTAGACAGTATTTGGAACTGATAAACTAGTATGAGCTTAGTTCTGGAGATTTTATAATCTTTGAAACATCATGAACACAGCATTGCTAGTTAGACAGTATTTGGAACTGATAAACTAGTGGGAGCTTAGTTCTAGGTGATGTTCTAATCTTTGGAAAAATCATAAATACAAAGTATTGCTAGTTAGACGGTATTTGGAACCGATAAACTAGTGGGAGCTTTGGTCGTATGATTTGTCGATTAGAAAAATCGATAGTCCAAGCAAGTAACACTGAACATCCCACAGTTCAAGAGTAGAGTCTACTCAAAAGAACTGCTAGTTCAAGACTGTTTCCATCTAAGGAAAGTCAAGAATGGGAAAGAACATTTATACGTGTTAGTCGTCTAAACTAAGTAGTTTTAAGGCTAAACCGGAAAATTAATAAATTGGAAATTAGAGGATAAGGAAAGTGATTTCGGACCACTGACCAATGCATCCTAGCAATTTTTCGAAAGCTAAAGTTCTTTGGAAGAACTAGGTAGCTTTGCATTAAACGATAAATAAAATAGACAACGGGTAGTTATTTCAGATAGACTAGTGGGAGTGATATAAGGAAATGAATCTCGGATTCAATTCTTGAGTATCACAGAAAATTCATTTTCTGTTTTCGGATTCGTTGGAACGAACGTATTCGTTTTCAATATGATAATTTGTTTGTCTTATTGACGATAAATATAACATTCGTAGCACGAACCCATGACTCGGACTTTTGTTTGATAAAGTCAGAACCACTAAGAAATGCTGAATAGGTATATGTAACACATCTTAAAATATATAAACGCAAATGGTTTCCGTATTTCGATAAACGCTTCTTTTTATTCTATTAATTAGTGCATATTCCCTAAAGACAAGACCTGAAGACTGGCTTATGGTGATTCCTATCTCCCAGCCAAAGGAACACTGTCTCAAAGGAACCATGACTAAGCTTCCTTTCAATCGGGAAAGGGTAATAGATTCAAAGAAGTTACATAGCATGTTCATATAAACCTTCGGGGTCATATAAAAGATACAAGCTAGTGGGAGCTTCTAAGTAGTGACATATTGTCTAATAACTACTCGAAACTCCGGTAAGTTTATTCAAAAATATTTGGAGGAAATCTCTGATTTCACTAGAGATAGAGTATTCCATACTCAGAAATAGGTTGTTGCGTAGTCTTCGGGACCGATGCTCGGCTCGCTCCCAGTGAAATGTTTTCACTAAGGGATACACCATAAATTTGCCTTATATAGTTATTGATGTGCTACGATACGCTGCTGAACTCATTTAAGATATTGGTTGCAAAATAACGGTTTACGTTGTTATGAAAAAACGAGAAGTCTACCAAAAAGATACCTAAGCATTTGTGGATAATGAGTGAATTCGGTTCACCCCACTTTCGTAAATAGAGGCATTTAGCACCGAGTGCTTGAAGGTAGGACTGGCAATTTTGCATACACGTTCAGGTTGTGAAGTATCTTAATGCATTGAGTAAAGGTTGGTTATAAAACTCGTAAAATCAGAGTATGACGGTTATCTTGTCAAACTCGGTCGATAGAGTCTATAAATAACAACCTTGGATCTTGAAGTATTTGTACTCAAGATGTTACTAATCGATGTGTTCGGTCCACATCCAACACCGGCGCTTGGTGATAACACTAATAAGAACTACTAAACTAGATCGGTATATCAATCCACCCCGAACGCAAATGTGGGAGTATGGTTTGTCCATTACCCATTGCGGGACCTTACGGTCTATAGGGTAGATTGATGACCTATAGTCCTTCGTGGGATGTATAGGATCCCGATCATAGAGGTTGGTTTAAAAGCCATAACCCCGTGAATGGAGTTTGATACTCCGGTTCGTTGGAACTCTTGTAGAACCACCGAGTATCTCGGGCCCGGTGGGAGTAATTGGAACTACACGGAGAAGAGTCGATTGAATAGGAAAGTTTAACTTTCACCGCAAAGCCGAGTAATTTAGGGGTGATTCCCTAAAAGGTAGAGAGTTAACCGGACCGTGATCTCCCTTACCACTCGCCTTGCTTGATTTTGTCGAAAGCGGGAAATAGGGGTGATTCCCTAAGACTTCCTTGCCGAACAACGGAATCTGAATTCATTCAGAACAGAAGGGTTTTAGCTAAGAACAAATAACGAATTTGTTACAAAGCAGAAAATAGGGGTGATTCCCTAAGACCTTTTTACGAGACTAACGGTATCTTAATTTATTCAAAAAGAACCTTTGGCAGGAAGCCTGCCATAGCTTATATCCTTTGGGGATTAAAGCAAACCTCTAGGTCATTTCAAAGTCATATATTTTAATATGTGGACTTGACCGAATGTTGATAAGTCTTTCGTAGACTGGGCATCAATATTAGTAAAGTAGTATGTAGATTAGTGTTTGTGAATGGTAACACTGAAACAGTTGGAAACAACATGGGTGTGTTATCTGAAGTCAGAGTCTGACATGCCATCGGGATTCATTCTAAAGGATTTGATTCGCTCAAATCCGCGAGAATCGATCATTGGCAATCACATCCATTCACTTGGTTAAGACATTCTTGCATTTATGCAGCATTAACGATGTAGTCTACCCTACCTCTCAGGAATGCTTGTCTAAACCTGCAGATGAATTCTAAATGGGATGTTTAGTGAATCCTCAAGTCTCTTCGGGAGAATGAGGAACAATATGCTAGTATATTTAGGTGCAAACTAGAATATAAGTGATAACACTGATTCTGGCTTTAGGTCAGATTGAGGATGATCGTTAAATTGATCTCGGTCTCAGTGTATACACATGTGATAACGTATTATCCAGTACCATCTCATTGTGAATACATTGGAGAGGTAGCTCATAAGGATTTTGCAGTCGCTAGAGGTCATAAGCATATTGAAATCGTACCACCGGATCAGATGGAAGGGCGACGTTTCGATCCCAAAGATTGACTCAAGCCACCAACCTACCTGATCAGTGTACCGAGTCACATAGTATTCAGATTCTAAGTACGCGCCGGGTCACTGACCTACCCTGCGGCGGCACACTCCGGTCGTGCTTGGAAGGCTGAATTACTAAGATGTGCTTGGAGGGTACAAATTTGAGGGATACGTCTCACTTGTTTTGAGCAAGTGGGAGAATGTTTTAGATATAGATAAATAAGGGTGTGCTCTAAAACAATTAATCCACTTGCCTTTCGTGCAAGTGGGAGATTGTTAGGTGTAGTGCCCGAAAGACAATTATCTAATTGTTTTAGGACATAATTGATAATTCATCTTATTATATTCATTTATGTTTATAATTAAGACACTACTGAAAACCCTAAGTACCTCGTTTATGTAATCACATAACTCAGTGTATGACTATACACAAGAGGATTGAGTTAGTGAGATGTACTTAAAATTAACTTAGTCCGTAGCGTTTATTAATCTGAGTATGGGTCTCATGATTAATTTGCTAATAATGCGCCCAGAACACTTTAGGTGTGACAGTCTTATTCGGATTTGTCGGTAATAGGGTACCTAGTGGGGCATTTATATATGATGATAATCATATAGGGCTGGACCGATTTGATTGAGTTCTCGATATAATTCCGTAATCAAGAAGTCTTATTGAATCACAAGATGATCATATATGGATTAATCTTAATCCTGAGGTGATCACAGACGACTGCTTAGACTAGGGTAGAGTTTGATGTGTTAGTAAGGATCACTTCGAAGTATGTGGTCCAACACTTCTCTTTGGCTCTATTCTGGGATGAGTGAGTAGTCCGTACTATCACAGATATGGAATCCATTCATTCCCTCGGGGAGTAGACAGACAGTTCCCTTATTTGTTGACCCTAGAAACTGATCGATCGGCCGAGTTCATATTATATTGGATATGAACTAATTGATCACTAGGGGGTTAATGGTAAATAAGGATAATATGTTTCGAGAAGGGTTTACGGAAATATCCCGAATCGAAGTGAACAGTCTATGGAGGATTTATCCGTATGTAATGATTATATCAGTGGACGTTTTCGACTCATAAATTGAGTGTAAGTTATCTATATTCGATAGAATTCAGTTTCGGGTTTATGGTGGTGTAATCCCGGAATTAATAGGTTGGATATAATTATTCTGTCTGACGAATAATTTTATCTAATTGATTGTAGCTACTGAATATGGGTCCATGGTCCCCGACGTAGCTCCTAATATAGCATAATTGGATTTCTCGTCGTTTCACCTCAATTATAATTAAATAATGGATTGGGCTATTTAATTTGATATGTGGATTAATTGTTTAGTTGGACTAAATAATTAAATACACGGAAAAGACATTTTTCGTGGACTCGGCCCAAATTAGTGTGTTGACCTTTTGACCTCATTGGTCAAATATAGGAAAAATGCGTGGACCTTTTCTTTTGATGAAAGGTGGCGCAAATTTGGTTAATAATTAGAGAAATTGGTTTTCTTGGATAATTATTTGACATGTGATTTATCTTTTATTTGTTAAATGATAATTCATGGAATAATAGATAATAATATGATTTATCCAAATTTGTTTTGGATAATTATTTTATTTATCTTTTATTTGGAAAAGGATTAATGTAATAATTATCTCTTAATTATTTAATCCTTGGAGGTTAAGTTTTACTCTCCTATATAAAGAGAGTTCTCCCAAGCCTTTTGACACATATAATAACACGCCATTTAGTGTAAGAATATAGCTTGGAATTTTCGGCTATAGTTCTTTGGGTTTCGAGTTGTAATAATCTTCGGGATTATTCCGGTAGCATATCAAGGAGGTCCGGCGGCGGGAAACACCATCCACTTGGTGTTGCTGGGAGACACACGTTGGAAGACGGTGGCTGCTCAATCACGTGTTCTTGGAGCCTTTGTTCTTGGAGTTAAGCACCATAAAAAGGTAAAATCCTAAACCCCCTTGTAGGTTTAGATCTTTAATTTATGTTCTTTGTTTCGTTTAGATCTAGATCTGATGCTTTCCGCTGCGTAATCGGGTCAATCTATGATTGATCCGACGATATTACATCTAACAATTGTCATTAAACAAGACTGTCCAATTTAGGTCCTTAGTAAGTCTACTGACAGATATAAGGTTACAGTCTAATTTTGGAACAAACAGGACATCCTGTAACCAGATCTTATCAGTAAGTTTAACATTTCCAAAACCTTGTGCACAGGAAATAGATCCATCAGCAATCTTAATATTGTGGATCTGATGACAGGGTTTAAGATGAGATATAAGCCTTTTGTTACCATTCATATGTGAGGATGCCCCATAATCAACAATCCAAGTATCACTACTGAGAGGTGAGTGGAAAGTACCTGTTTTAGCATGCGTAGCTGTGTCAGTGATGGAACTACCTTCATTTTGCTGAGCAAGGAAGGCTTTGAAGGCAGTAAACTGAGCATTCAAAGCAGTGTCCTTGTTTTCTTCTTCACTGACATGTCGGCCCTGGATTTCCCTGGTTGGTTTGGAGGATTTTGAGGAGTTAGGCTTACCATGTAGTTTCCAGCAATTGTCCTTTGTGTGATTTATGCGTTTGCAGTGGTCATAGAACAACTTTCCTGTCTTCTCAGTAGGCCTTCTATAGACCTCAGTAACCTCAGCAGGCTTCCTGACAACCATCAGTGCTGAGCTCTCAGTAGGGTGATCAGCAGGGTTGCTTTGGAGCATCACTTTTCTCCTGCTTTCCTCATGTTTGACTTCAACAAACACAGATTTGAGATTGGGGAGTGGTTTGGAAGCAATGACTCTTCCTCTAACATCATCAAGAGATGGGTTCAATCCAGTGAGGAACTTGAATACCCTCTTTTTCTCAATGTTGTCCCTGTACAAGGTAGCATCCCGTACATCATTCCATTGGTGGGTTTCCAACATATCTAGTGTTGCCATGCCTTAGATAGTTGGTTGAAGTACTGAGTTACAGACAGATCCTCTTGCCTGCAATTTTGGATTTGAGCTTCAAGATCATAGACCTCAGATGTATTGTCCTTTTTTGAGTAAAGGTCTCTGGCATTGTCCCAGATTTCCTTTGCAGTATCATACATCATGAATTTCTCACTGATCTCTTTTGTCATTGACCTCATGAGGATGGTCATGACTTGGTTATTTTCTGTATCCCATGCTTCAAACTTGGGGTCAGTTTCGAGCAGGGGCAGGTTTGGAGCCAGATAGGTATCCTATCTTGCTCTGGCCGGAGATATACATATTCATAGACCTTGACCATAGCATGTAGTTGTTGCCATCAAGTCTATGATTCGTAAATGAAGAGTTTTCAGTGACCCCAGTCTGCTGAGGCTGCTGGGACTCTACTGACGGTGAAAAAGCTTCGGATATTGAAGACATTCTTGATATGAGATGAGATTTTTCAGCGGATTAAGGAGATTTTGTAGCGGTTTAAGGAGAACCTGTCTCTGATACCATGAAGAGAGTTTGAGAAAGTAATAATACTTGAGTAAACTTCAACTTATGTTTATTCATCATAAAAGAAGAGTATATAGATATACAAGTATGGAGAGAAAGGTCATAGTAGTGTCATGAGTGCGATGGGCGGCTAGTATGTGATAGGACGGTCCATAGTTAGGTGTAGTGCCCGAAAGACAATTTGTGTAATTGTTTTTAACAATGGATGACAGAATTTATCTCACCTTATTACTTGCTTTGTGCTTGTAAGTAATACACTGCTGCAAACCCTAAGTATATCTGTATGTAACCACTTAACTCAGTGTATGGATTACACGTGAGGATTGAGTTAGTGGTGATATACTTAAACTGTTAGTCCGTGGTGAACTTAATCAGAGTTTAGGGTCTCTTGATTAAAACACCAATAATGCGCCCAGAACACCTTAGGGTGTGATAGTCTTATCCGGACCGTCGGTAGAGGTACCTACGTGGGGCATTTATATATGATGGCATTCATATAGAATTTGGACCGATTTAATCCGAATTTCTCGATATAATTCCGTAATCGAGGAATCTTTTTAAATCATTAGATGATCATATATGGATCAACCTTAATCCCGAGGTGATCACGGGTGTCGCTTGTCCCGGGGTAGTGTTTGATGTGTTAGTTACGGTTCACTTAAATAATGTGTTCCAAGCCACTTATCATTGGCACTATCTCCGGATGAGTGAGTAGTTCGATTTTCACGGACATGGAATCCATTCCTTCCTCGCGGGAAGTAGAGAGAATCCCTTATTTGTTAGCCCTAAGAAAGTGATCGATCGGCCGAGTTCATATTTAGACTAATTAGCTACTAGTCGGATATGTGAACTAATTGATCATTAGGGGGTTGATGGTAAATAAGGATAAGATATTCTGAGTCGGGTTCACGGAGACTTCCCTCTCAGAATGGACGATCATGGAGGGTTAATCCGTATGTAGTGATTATATCAATGGACGCTTATTCACTCTATGGGTTGAGTATAAGTATACATCTATAATCGGTAGAGTTCGGTTTCGGGTTTATGGTGGCGTAATCCCGGAATTAATAATTAATGTACTTATTCGTTCGATGAATAATTGATTATTGGAGCTACGGGTTATAGGTCCATGGTCCCCGATGTGGCTTCGTAATTCGGACTAATAATCTTGTTATTTGGGCCTCGGTGATAATTAATTGGTTTGGGCTAATTAATTGATATGCATGGATATTATTTAGTTGGGCTAAATAATATAATACACATAAAAGACATTTTATGTGGGCCTTTTTGACCCAATATGTGGCGCCATTAATGTCCTAATAATTAGAGAGAAATTAGTTTTCTTGGATAATTATTTAACATGTGATTTATCTTTTATTTGTTAAATGATAATTCATGGAATAATAGATAATAATATGATTTATCTTAATTTGTTTGGGATAATCATTTTATTTATCTTTTATTTGGAAAAGGATTAATGTGATAATTATCACTTAATTATTTAATCCTTGGAGGACATTGATTACTCTCCTATATAAAGAGAGTTCTCCCAAGTCTAATGGCAAGGTACTATTCACGTCACTATTCACCAAGAGAAATTGGCCGAAAAATTTCGGCCTCTATTCTTAGGGTTCGAGTTGGAAAAATCTTCGGGATTTTTCTGGTTGCATATCAAGGAGGCTCGTGTATCAAGAAGGGTGTCCACCAACCGCCGTTTGGAGAACACATCGGAAGATCAAGGCTTCTCTTCCCTATATTGGTAACATGATCTTAACCCCCTTGTAGTTGTTAAATCCTTTGATTATGTTTTATGATATGTAAATCGTGATCCGTCCGCTGCGCGTAGATCTAGCTCGTTTAGATCTAAGAACCTGCATCCTTCACCATATGCGCTGGACATAAAGGCTAGGACACAATAAGACAAACTAGAGTTACTTTATGACATATTAATTGTTTATATCACACAATTAATATGCCATGTTACAAATAATGTGTACAAGTAAAAGTAACAAGTAAAGTGTTACACGAAATACAAAGGTAAAAAGAAATATTCATAATATTAAATATTATGTAATATTAATATTATGTAATATTTCCACACATACCAATTGAAAGCTACAACAGTGATACTGCTTACAGGAAAGAGAATTTCAAGAAGGAGATTTGGTTTTCCTCAAGTTACAACCTTACAGGAACACTACATTGGCATTGAGATGGAATCTAAAGTTGGCTGCTAGATACTTTGGTCCTTATAAGGTGGTTGAAAAGATCAATCCAGTTGCCTATAAACTATTGCTACTAGAATATTCAAAGTTGCATCCCGTGTTTCATATTTCTATGCTCAAAATATATAAGGGAGCTCACATACCAGTTTCTACACAACCTCCTATCACCTCACCTGATGGACATATAGAAAATCACTACTTATCCAAAAAAACATATGGTGATATATGTGTTACATCAGTACTGTGACATCCCGATTTTTAATACTTCTTTATAGGCTTATATTTTGTATACGATGTATTTTTACGTTAATTTTAGTTGTATAAGTTATCATATGTAACACCACTTTTTATGATAACCGACTACTTTAAAAAGATTTACGTAACTTGTAGTAACATATAAATTATAAGTATATATGCGTAAATATTACATATAAAATGATAATCGATAGTATCCTAATACTTATACATTAAGTTTTTACGTTTACACGTTTACATTACTAGTAAATGGATATGCTTGTATATTCGTATTACTGAAGAATAATAAATCAAAGAAATTACATGATAGCCACGTCCTAATACCGGTGGCAGTTTAAAGTGTTACGGACTGTTTGATAACAAAAATAAGTACTTATTCTGAAAAGAATAAGGGCCTGTTTGTTTACACAACTTAACACTTATTCTTAAAAAAATAAGTGATTGTTAAAATAAGTGTTGTTTGATAATATTTTTTAACACCTCTTAATTAATTAAGATCTTCTGAATTTCCTTTGAAAAATTATGGAAAATTTTAAGTGGTTGAGGAACTACTTAATCGTCTTGAATTTTTCAATAAATCTACGTTAGGTAGGGGTACACCCCACACCCATACCTACCTCACACCTACACCCCACCCTCACCCTACCCCCAACCCCACCCCCATCCACCCCACCCATACCCCCACCGACCCCACACCCCACACCCACACAACCCATACACCACACACCACACACCACACACCCGCCCACACCCTCATCCACCCATACCCATACCCACCCCCACACCCCACACCCCACACCCTCATACCCACCTACACCCTCACACCCCCACTCCAACACCCCCACTCCCACCCTCCCTACACCCACACCCAAAGGCCACACCACACACCACACCCACACCCACCACCCCATACACACACCCACCCCACCCATAGCCACCCCCACACCCCCACAACCCCCGGGACCCTACACCCACACCCACGCCCACCCGACACCCACCCACACCCACACCCCACCCTACACCCACCTACACCCCCCATTACCCCACACCAACACCCCTATCCACCCTACACCCACCCTCCACACACCCACACCCACGCCCACATACACACTCACGAAACAAATTCTAATTTCAGATATAATAAATGTTACCAAACAGTCTAATCAATTTCAGCACTTAAAATATTCAGTTACTTAATTTATTCAGAATTAAGACTTCAGATTTCAGACTTCAGATTTCAGTCTTCAGTTTAACAAACGCCCCCTTAGTGACAAGAGTCATTACAATTAATGGTATTGATCAGAGTTCGAATTACAGAAAGGTGAGGTTTTAGTGTTTGATGGTTTAAGTGTTTGGTTATGTGTAACTAGGGGTGAACAAAAAAGTTAGAAACCAAACCAATCGATCGGATCAAATTGAACTAAACCGGAAAAACGTAAATCATGGTTTTTTTGGTCGGTTTTATATAACTGAAAACCAAACTGTTTATTACAAAAAAAATTGAAAACCGTTTGAAACCGGACCAACCCGGATACTTTATATGAAAATTTTAAATTATCAGTCTGCTTAATTCACTCTATGTCATTTCATTTAAATTCCTATTTGCAATATATTAAGGGGATTCTATTTGGACCCCCTATTTACTACTTGCACCCATTTACTACTTGTACCACAAAAAATTACTACTTGCACCACATGATTTTTTATATATGGAACATCAGTCACACTGGTGTTCCTTGTGGAACACCAACGTCGATCACGGTGACGTTGGTGTTCCACAAGAACACCAAAGTGTGACCGACGTTCCCTATATAAAAAAGTGTTAAATCTTAGAACGTCGGTCCATGACTTTTCACTGGTGTTCCTAGTGGCATACCAACGTCAGTGACACTGACACTGACGTTGGTGTGCCACAACGAACACCAGTGTGAGTGACGTTTTTTTCACCCGAAAAAATATTCATTAATGTGGTGCAAGTAGTAAATAGGGGGATCCAAATAGAATCCCCCTATATTAATTATCCATCATTAATTTCAATATTTAAACATTCAACTTGTTGCAAGTTGCACACACTTTTACTTAAATAAATCGATATCATAAATGAACAACACAACACAAATCAATTAATGACTGGCAATCTCTAGTCTTATGTTCTCTTTGCTTTCTCAATACCCATATTTGAAATGACTTCATTGTTTTTCTAATATGTGCAAAAATTAGTTACATTTCACCAATCTCACTCACTTACGAAAAATAATACGTTCATATTTCTCCTCTGATCTCACTCAAATACTATTGTGTCTTATGCACGGTGTTATTTATCTAACTTAATTATTCAATGTTGTAGGTGGTAGCTTTTTTTAGGAAGATGTAAGTTCAATATTAATTATGTGTCGGTGTTAAATCTTCGTTGGTGAATTGAAATGAGGAAAATACGATTAGTTATTATCTAAATTAAGCCTAGTTGGGAAGTTCGGTGGTGGGTAATGCATTTGTTAATTTGGATGATGGATGATGGTTGGGGGGTTGATTTTTGGGATCTAATTTTAAGATTGGTATGAATTAGTTCAATATAGATATTTTGTTATATCATCTCTTCGGCTTCAATCACGTAGTAGTACTTTTGACGGCCTGGCTCCCTACCACTAAAGGTCGGTGTGGGAGCGGCATGCGAAGCTCTCGCCGCGACTTCAGAACATATTTAAAATCCAAAGGCAATTATATTTTATCAATTAATATATTACAACTGACAATTGATTAATTCCATTAAAATATTACAACGAGTAAAACACAAATATCTATCTAACTTAGCAGGCGCAACACTATCTATTCCTTAGTTGATGACATCATTCTTATCTCCTCTTTCCCGACCAAACACATGGAAGCCTCTCTCACTAGCCAGCCATACCTGTCAGACTGAAAATGTGTTCGCAAGAGGTGTGAGTTTTTAAACTCAGTGAGGTTTAGTGTGTGATTAACGTGTAGTTTCACAAATATTTATAGTTTAACATACACAGAGCAGATAGTCACTGATACATATTATTTTTACATATATCAGTCCAGGGGGCACAATAGCAATAACAATATCACATTTGATAGCACATAAGTGACATTATAACATATCACACACAACCGAAAGTACCAGAATAACAGTTAAAAGCACGTATTATAAGATATAAACAAATGTGGAACCTCACAGTGATATTGTGAATACTAGTCGTCTCTATTGATATCGCTCGGACATTAGTTCCTCTCATATAATCGAACACTAGTTGTCCCTCTGCAGCATCTCGGTTGTGTAACAATTGCTCAAGAATAATAACACTACTTCTCTTATATCTTATATCTTTTTCTTATTAATAAGAAAACAAGTGTTCAACTGATGTTGACACTTGTTTTTTTTTCATTGGTCCTTCTTCTTTTTTTTTACAGTTTATCGGCCCAGTCCATTTTTTATTATTATTTATATTTACTGTTCATCGGCCCAGTCCGTTTTTTTTTTTTTTTGAGAAGAAGGGTTTGAGTTAAATTGTTCCATTTTGGAGGACTCAATTGTATCACCTTTTAATGTGCGAATATATGTAGCAAATATATGACTATTTTCAAAATATAAGGCCACGACTTGTTGCCGACACGATCTTTGTATCATGCCAAAAAAATTATGTTTGACGTTTACATGAAATATTATGAATTTCTTAAAATAAATTCATTTCATAAAAAAACATATCGTTTGTATACGGCGATATGACTATTTTCAAGATATAAAGCGACGACATGTTGCATACACGATCTTTATATCATGTTTAAAAATATTTGGTTTGACGATTACATGAAATATTAAAATTCTTGAAATGAATTTTATTTGTAAAAAAACATATCGTTTATATAAAATATTAAATATCTTGAGAAAAAAAATTATTTCGGCCACAAATATTGTTAAACTAGCTATAGTGTATTGTTGATTTAATTTCTATGGAAATTCGAATTGTGTATTTTACCATGGCCGTTAAAATTAGCATAGATCTGAGAATACAAAAAAAGGGTTCAGTAGTGTCGAAATGTGTCGATTTTATGTCGTGGAGTATTGGCAGTGTGTTAGACTTTAATTAATTTTTAATTAATATTCATTTCATCAACCGACACTTGTTGGATATGGCGTCGGGATGTATCGGAGCGTGTCGTGTCGTGTTTTTGGTAGAACACGTGTTGTTGCAAATAATGTCGAAGATAACTTCATTTTCCGGTTAAAATAGATTTAAGTAGAAATTGAAAAAAAAATTCAGTAGTGTCGAAAAGTATCCATACGATGTCAGGAGGTGTCGAAGATGTGTCAGATATTCATTTCATCAGCTGACACGTGACAGACATGCCATCGTAATGTATCAGAGTTAATTAAATACAAACCGGGGCAACACTCGTGCGGAGCACGATTGTTTATTTTCGATAAAAACCGGACTTTCGGTTATCGTTATATATAAACCGAAGGAGGCTTTAAATTTCAATCAAACAAAAAAATTCGATTTCTCGATTCGATTTCGACACAACAATTGAATATTATACACAACAAAGTGCATATTTCGATAGGATTCATTTTTAAATTTCAATCAACCGAAAATTTTCGATTTCGACACAACAATTGAATAAAACCGTGTGGACACCACATTAAATATTTTTATTATTTTGAACAACATAACGTCGGTGGAACCGACGGCCATTTGCAGTACGAACGTCATTAAAATTGACGTTGGAATACCAATCACTTTTATATTCTTCAGACCGTTTGACACGTGTTTTTTTTCTAGCTACCAAATTAATGAACACGAAATTGATAACGTATTCATTAATGATAAGAAAAAGAAATGTCGTATAGAAAATGAGTGAAACACATCTTCAAGCATATTAATAATATGGAAGCTAAGGCGTCCCGGGAGATTTGACCGTATAGTTAAGATCCGCTTATTGTTTTTCTATAATGTTTTATTGTGTAAAGTTGAAGCTAAAGTGATCGACTTTATGACATTGTTCTCTTATACATTATATTGTAGTTTATTTTGTAGATGAAAACTACTGATAGGGCTGGAAGAGAGGTGATTCACAATCTTCACGTCTCTAAGAAAGAGCTATCTCTTGGAGAAAATGTGATATATTTCTCTTCTTTCTCTTTCGTCTTGTGTCTTGAATTTGTTACGGTTTAAAGAACACGCAATTTATTTCACCTTGGATCTATTATTTAATATTATCGTTGTTAACGATTTATGTTGGGTACGCCGTGCCTTACACAGCTCACGTTAACTAGTAATAATAATAATAATAATAATAATAACAATAATAACACATGGTACGGCTTTTATAGCTTGATTTCAACAAATGTTAGTCACCTTATACTGTTAATGCATATGGCTAGGCTTTCCCAAGTCAAGTTTAATCATTCTCATTGAAAAAGAATAAAAAATAAAAATAAAAAATAAAAGAACAACACACATCCCAAGTAGGAAAAAGAAAGATGTGGTCTAAGTCGACGAGCGACACGTTCGAAGTTGTCGCGAACATAATCAAGGAACACATCACAAACAAATTTCTCCATTTCTGATCTTTTTACTATTTTCGGTTAATTGTTTTCTGATTTCGCGGGAACATTCTATATATTTCCATAGCTGTCTTTGATTTCAGAATCCTTTATCTAAAACCTCCTATTTCTATTTCATGAATCTGCACTTCCTTTCAAACGATAATTATTCCGTTTGATTGGAGTGTTTGACAACTGTAATTTTAGTGGCTGATCCTATTTTGTGATGCAAATTGAAAACCCGTATCTTTTCTATCTGGAATTCGGAGAAAAAAAAGGAAAACAACAGCGAATTGTAATTTTTAGAAGGGTTTTTTAATGTGGAAGACTTTGATTTGAGGGTTGAAGAGGCGATTTTCTGATGGATTACGGAAAAAGTGAACAAGGGGATGTCATGAAATCAAGTTCAGGGGCTGCTGGCGATGATGCTAATAGGGGATCAGAGGAAACTTCACCAGATATGTTGAAAAACACACCCTCGAATATAAGGAGATTGACAAGTGAGATTGAGGAAATAGAGGGTAGGCACAAGTATCTTGCTCAGACAACAAGTCCTTCTGATGGGAGTGATGTTCGCTGGTATTTCTCCAAGGTTCCTCTGAGGTTAAATGGTGGGTGCTCCTCTTTGATTTAAAAAAAAAAGAGTTTTTTTTTTGGCTCGTTATTGAAGTAATTATTAGCACAAGTTAATATTTTTCATGCTTGAACATACCATGAATGGTAAAAATGGCTTGTTTGGAGGAGGGGGAAGAATAAGTGTGGAAGGTTGAGGGGAATAGGCAATCATCAGGCATAAGAAAAATGTGAAAATGAGCTTTGTGACATAATCTGGTGTTCTGTGTTATTAAATATGGTGAAAATTAGGTTATGGACTTGCTTCCCTCTTACCTTTTTCGTTCCCTCAGATCAGAAAGGTTTCTGTACTAGTGCGTGCAAATTGTATGCAAGTATATTTTATATTTTATCCCTGATTTTTCGAGTGGATGAGAGAATCTTTTCTAAAGAGGAAGCACGGGCTAATCTTGTTCAAAGTATGTTTGTCAATTACAGTCTGGCTGAAGAAGTTGAGCTAAAACTTTCAATGTTTTGAATTGTCCTCGTGGGAAAATGGGGGAAATTAAACAGAGGAAGGGGTATTCAACTAATGAGGCGAAGTTTTTATTTGTTGAGGATGTGTACGCTTTCGTCAACTAATGTCAATATTCAATTGCTTCATCGAAGATAGATGAAAAAACAGAAGAAAGTTGGAACCTTTTCATCTTTGATAACTGATATGATAGTCACTTGTAGAATGACAGCCGCCTACATGCTCATATTTATTCGATGTCACTTCACACTGTTCACACCAAATAGTATTTCAGACGCATGTTTAACTGGTATTTTATGAATTTTATTTATTGTTCTACAGAACTAGCAGCATCAGTTCCTCAGACAGAATTTGTGGGAAAAGGTGATTACTTTCGCTTTGGTTTGCGGGATTCTCTTGCAATAGAGGCATCATTCCTTCAGGTGCTATCGACGTCTTTAGATGTTTTTATATTGTGCATGTGTACTTCGATATTTGTCTGTGTGGGTGTGTCTGTTGTTTTTCAGTGAAAAATTATTGATGAAGATTAGTACAACCTCCTCCGTATGATAACTCTACCGGTAATTATATGTCTAACCACTGACGCAGTGTTACTGACTAGAAGAACGTTCTCCAGTTTTGATTACAATAAAACTTCATTATCCGACCGTTGCATTTCTCTGTCTTTTCTTTTGTGCTCTTTTCTCCATGATCCAGCATATGACTCCAGATTCATAATTATCTTTCTCACCAGCCCGGCTTCTAGCTTGCCTTCCTATTGAAAATTAGATGTTTTTTCTCTTACCGCTATTAGACTGTTTTTGTAAACTATCATATTAGCTCTTTCCAAAATTGTCTAGAAAACTTTAAACTTGCCGACCACCCCAACAGTTTTTTCATGTGTATTGTTCGGCGAACTTGAAACATCTTGGAGACACCCTGCTAAGAGTTCCTTATACTTAAAGCTTGGTTTTGGCATCTATGGATTATCCATTATCAGTTAGGTTAGGTAATGTAGGGACTGACCAAAATATCACTGCTGGGTAGGGCTGATGCATTTTGGACACACATGTAAATATTGTTTTTCTCTTTTTAGTGTCAACACGTGTTTAGTTATTTTCTTTTTATTTATATCTTAAATAGCCTAACAGATAAGGCAGCTCATGTAATCATTTGATATTTTCTGAAATGCAGAGGCTTAGAGCTTAGAGCTTCTTCTTTTTCTCAATTTAAGTCTGCAGTAGTAGAGAATGTTTGTTAGAAAATGATATATTTTACATGGCCTTTGAACTTTGGAATGAGTAGAAAGGGAATAGAATTGAATGGACTAGAAATTAGAATGGATTGGAATGGAAAGTAGATCCTTTCCAACTTTTGGAATCAAAAGTGAATATGAAATACTGTTTACTTTGTGACTAAAATAACTTTCTAAACAAAAGGACAACTCTTTTTATTTTTTTATTGAAGCGTTAAATGTATATAACATCCATAAAACACTCACGTCTTAACATTGTATATATGTGTGTGTGTTTGTGCACAATTGTATGTCTGTGTCTATAATTTTTTTTTATTACCGATGGACACCAACAATTTGATAGATACTACCTCCGTCCCACAAAAAGTGTCCACTTTTTGAAAGATATTTGTCTTATAAATAGTGTCGATTTAGAAAACCAATACATCATTTAATGCATTGTTTCCAAACATGCCCCAATACAACATTTAATGCATTGTTTCCAAACATGCCCCTATCCTAAAATTTAATGTTTGTATGCTCATTTCATATTTCAGAACAATCACTTATTATGAGGTATATATGTCCATTAGTGATAAAATACAACACATTAATTATTTTCTTAATCAGCGTGAAAAACAAAAACTGGACTCTTTTTGTAGGACAGAGGTAGCAAATGAGAACAATCCACATATGGAATTTCATAATGTGTATCTTGTTGTAGGACGGAGGTAGCAAATGAGAACAATCCACATATGGAATTTCATAATGTGTATAAATCTAAACATATGTATAGACACATGCACATATGCATGTATACATATGTACATATGTATAAATATGCTTATACTCTTACACACATGTATGTGGGTGTATACATGTATATGAACATGTATATATATTTAGGGTTGGATGAAAATTTCAACATAATTTTCCAGTCATTCCCACATGAGAGGGATAGAGCTTTCCTCACAAAAAGAAAACAATCACTTTTCTACGGTGTCTTACAATAGTATTTCCTGGTGAAAAGTGCTTTTCTCACTCTAAACAGGGTTACTAATCATAAGAATAATAGTTATTCTTATTCCATTCCTACTATTCCCTTGCTCCAAACATCTCCTTAATGTGTTTTGAGCGATTAACTACTAACTTGCATTGGAGCCACTTCCTACTGGTGTTGCTAGGTATCGAAAAGATATTTTTTTGAGTACGACCTGGCTATCTCTGGAAATCTGAAACCTATACATAGTATCTTAGGCCTGGAATGCATTTGCAGAATAAAGCCCTATTGAAATATTACTAAGTTTATACGGTGTAACATATATATTAGTGTGTTAATTTTATAATCTTTATGTACAAATATAGCCGTATCTTCTCTATTAAATATAGCTAGGTAACCACCCTACAAAGAGTATCTAGGTGCCTTTTTAGTTTATCTAGAATTAGCTGCTTTATGCTTTTTACTTTACAATAAATGCACCGCATGCTTATGTCTTGTAATGAGTCTTTATATACCAGCCATATTTGGTTGAGTTTAATATAAGAGTTATATTTTCTCTTAAGTTCTTCTTCCTTCTTAATTTCTATATGGTATCGGAGCACTGATTTTTTCAGAAAAAAAAACGATCCGCCTTCCAAAATTTGTGCTTTCTCCACTCTTCTTTCTTTCAGCATTCAATATGACTGATTCTGGAATTCCTACTCCCACTCCTTCTGCTATCTCTCTTAGTGTAAATGGAGTTGATAATCCATCTCTCCAAATCACATCAAAGAAACTCTATGGACCTAATTATGTCCAGTGGGCACAATCTGTGCGTGTTTATGTCACTGGAAGAGGTAAGCTTGGTTACCTAACTGGAATCATTAAACCCCCAGCCAATAAAGAATCTCCTGAATATGCTTTGTCTGGGAGACAGAAAATGCTATTGTTGTATCTTGGCTCATCAACTCTATGATTGATGATATCAGTCAAGTTCATCTCTTTACTACTTCTGCAAAGGCTATCTGGGATAAGGTAGCTAAAAACTACTTAGACCAAGGTAATTATGCTACTGTCTTTGGTCTGAAAACCTCTTTAAAGGAAACCAAACAGGGTGCACTTAATGTCACCCAATACTTCAACACCCTCAACAAGTTGTGGGAGGAATGTGATCAACTTACAGTAAGACAGTGGAAGTGTACTGAGGATAGTGATATCTATGCAAAACTTGTTGAAGAAGAAAGGGTCTTTGACTTCTTGTATGGTCTGAATCCCAACTATGATGCTGCAAGAGAAAGGATTCTTGCTCAAACTCCATTTCCTTCAATTCAGGATGCTTTTTCTGCTGTGAGAAAGGAGGAAAGTAGAAGGGGAGTTGTAGGCTTGAGTAATGGAATATTGCCAACTCCAGGAGGAAATCACTCAGCACTTAAAGTGACTGAATCTGAAGCATCAAATGCTGGGTATAACAGAGGCAATAGCATGAAGAATGAGCAATGGGCCAACCAGCTTTGTGATCACTGCAAAAACAGAGGCCATCTCAAGGAGAAATGCTGGAATCTCCATGGCAAACCTCCTCATCTTATGAAGAACCAACAGAACCGGTTTGAAGGAAGTGGAAATGATCAGAAAAGGGCAAACAATGCTACAGAACAACCTTTGGGGTTGACAAAGGAGCAGATGGAAACTCTTGCATTGATGTTTGACAAAAGAATTCCACCTGCTTCTGAAACCATTGTTGGGGCAACTGCACATGGCAACCAGACTTGGATTGTGGATTCAGGGGCATCAAGTCACATGACAGGTGATTTCTCCCTTTTCCATTCTTTCACTAATAGTAATAATGATCATTATGTTACTATTGCAGATGGTTCTTCTTCCAAAGTGGTTGGTCTAGGGTCTGTTAGAATCCTACCAAACCTCACCCTAAACTCTGTTCTTTATGTTCCAAAACTTGACTGTAACATTTTCTCTGTTAGCCAGTTTTGCAATGATAGGAAATGTGTTGCTAACTTTTATTCAACTCACTGTGAGTTTCAGGATCTGGGGTCACACATGAAGATTGGCAGTGCTAGGAAATCTGAGGGTCTGTATCTCATCCATAGCAGCAATCCTAAGAATGGAAGTGGTCTTAATGTTAGCTTGAACTCTAAATGTAATAGAATAATGTTGTTACATTTTAGATTAGGACATCCTAATTTTCCCTACCTAAAAAGGATGTATCCTTGTTTTCTGATGTTTGTATTGAAAGTTTGAAATGTGAACATTGTATCTTTGGCAAACAAACTAGAAATGTCTTTAAGCCTATCTCTTATAAGGCATCTAAGCCATTTATGCTTATTCACTCAGATGTTTGGGGACCATCCAGAACACTTAACATTATTCACAAACCCTGGTTTATCTCATTTATTGACGATCACACTAGACTCACCTGGGTCTACTTCATGAAACATAAATCTGAAGTTCTTAATCTGTTTGAAAACTTCTATAACATGATAGAAACTCAATTCCAGACTAAAATCCAATTCCTCAGATCTGACAATGGAATAGAATATCTAAACTCCTGCCTTAACCCCTTTGTCACCAAGAAAGGTATAATCCACCAAACATCCTGCACCAACACACCCCAACAAAATGGGGTAGCAGAAAGAAAAAACCGCCATCTCCTGGAAGTTGCTAGAACCCTTCTTTATACCTATAATGTCCCTAACTTCTATTGGAGTGAGGCTGTTCTGACTACCACTTTTTTAATCAACCGGATGCCATCCAGAATACTGAAATTCAGTAACCCCATTGATGTTCTAAACTCCATATTCCCTAACTCAAAACTTGTATCCACCTTACCACTTAAAATCTTTGGATGCACAGCCTTTGTGCATTACCATGCCCCCACTAAAACCAAACTGGATCCTAGAGCTATAAAAACTATATTTGTTGGCTATTCTGCTACTCAAAAGGGTTACAAATGCTTTGACCCAAACACCCATAAATTCTATGTGTCTTATGATGTTACCTTCTTTGAAGACCAACCCTTTTACCACACTAAACCAGACAACAATGGTGATCAATACTTGTTCCTGCATAACCCTACTACTCTACCCATTCCTGATCTCAGTTCCTCATCTATAACCATATATGAACCCCATATTACTACAACCATTCATGAGGAAACCACTGATGATTCTGTGATCTCACCATCTCCTACCTCACCTCCTTCTATCCACACTTCTGTTGAGGAGGAGCCTACCAACTCTCCTAGTCCTACTCCCATAATCTATACTAGACAAAAGAAAACCAGTCAGCCTCTTTCTCATGCACCTTCCCCTGTTCCTCCAATTAAACCAGAACTTATCTATGAGCAACCTGATCTTCATCTTGAACCTACTCCAGATTTACCCATTGCCTTAAGAAAAAGTACTAGAGAATGTACTAAACATCCTATTGAGAGGTATGTGTCATATGGTAAAGTATCTAGCAAACAGAGGACCTTTTTAGCCAACTTAGATACTTATCAAACTCCAAACACCATCTATCAGGCCCTAAACCACCCACAATGGAAGAAGGCTGTCATGGAAGAGTTGGATGCTTTGGAGAAGAATCACACTTGGGATGACATACCTACACCTAAAGGGGTCAAACCTGTAGGGTGTAGGTGGCTGTTTAACATCATACACAATCCAGATGGAACTGTAAACAGGTACAAAGCCAGACTTGTGGCTAAGGGATTTACTCAATCTTTGGGGATTTTGACTATAATGAGACATTTGCCCCCGTAGCAAAGCTCAACTCAGTCAGAATTATCATATCAATTGCAGCAACAAGGAATTGGCCGCTCCATCAACTTGACATAAATAATGCCTTTCTGAATGGGGAACTACAAGAGGAGGTGTACATGCAGTACCCTCCTGGCTTTGTACCAACACCCAACCATATCCTAAAACTGAATAAATCCATTTATGGACTAAAACAGTCTCCTAGGGCATGGTTTAGCAGGTTCACTCAAGCTATGAAACTTGCTAAGTATATACAGGGACATGGAGATCACACTATGTTCTATCAACATTCAGAAACAGGGGACCTCACCATCTTGATAGTGTATGTGGATGATATTGTTATCACTGGGAGTTCAGACTCAGAAATTGCTAAACTCAAATCTTTCTTACACCAGCAATTTGATGTAAAAGACCTTGGCCCTCTCAAATACTTCTTAGGCATAGAAGTTGCTAGATTTTCAAGTGACATCCTGCTCACTCAAAGGAAGTATACCCTGGATTTACTCTCTGACTATGGATTACTGGGGTGTAAACCTGCTGATACCCCAGTTGATTGTGCTGTCAAACTTGGAAAAGATGATGATGGGGGAGCCTATGACCTTGAACAATATCAGAGGCTTATAGGAAGACTAATCTACCTCTCTCACACAAGGCCAGAGATATCATTTGCTGTGAGTCAACTTAGTCAGTTCATGCACTCACCTAAGGTAATCCACTGTAATGCTGCATTAAGACTCCTAAGGTTTCTGAAAGGATGTCTAGGTAAGGGTATCCTGTTTAAAGCAAAAGGAAACACAAAAATTGAAGGCCATGTTGATGCTGACTGGGCAGGGGATAAAGTGGAAGGAAAATCAACTTCAGGGTGGTGTATCTTTATATTTGGAAACCTAGTTTCTTGGAGAAGCAAGAAACAACCAGTAGTAGCCAGAAGTACAACAGAAGCTGAATTCAGAGCTGTTGCCTTGGGCATCTGTGAGCTTCTGTGGATCCAGAAAATCATGGCAGAACTGAGAATTCATGTATCCAAACCCATGTGTCTATATAGTGATAGTAAGGCTGCTATTGATATATCCAATAATCCTGTCCAACATGATAGGACTAAACACATTGAAGTTGATAGACACTTCATTAAGGAAAAAGTCACTAATGGAAGCATTAATCTATCTCATGTCAAGTCCAAGCTTCAGGTAGCTGATATCTTCACCAAAGGACTTCCTAAAACTGATTTCCAAAACTGTGTGGACAAATTGGGACTGCTGGACATCTACCTATCAGCTTGAGGAGGAGTATTGAAGTATTACTAAGTTTATACGGTGTAACATATATATTAGTGTGTTAATTTTATAAGCTTTATGTACAAATATAGCCGTATCTTCTCTATTAAATATAGCTAGGTAACCACCCTACAAAGAGTATCTAGGTGCCTTTTTAGTTTATCTAGAATTAGCTGCTTTATGCTTTTTACTTTACAATAAATGCACCGCATGCTTATGTCTTGTAATGAGTCTTTATATACCAGCCATATTTGGTTGAGTTTAATATAAGAGTTATATTTTCTCTTAAGTTCTTCTTCCTTCTTAATTTCTATAAGCCCTTTAAGGTGTTATAGGCTACGTATAGACTGCAAGGTCATGCCTAAGGAGCTGAGGTTTTGCCCTGAGCCTTATCTTCTAATATAGGGGCTTGATTTGCTCAAGTGCGAAAGTTTGGTCCTATGGAAAGGGGTTGCATTCAGATATACCCCGTAGTCTAGCTTAAGAGGTTTAAGCTGAGTGAATGAACTCAACGCACGTTATACCTTGCTTAAAATGACCATGTTAGCATTGTTGTATTTTTACCACTTTATTCTTCTCGGACTGCAAAACTAGACCTCTGTTTGTACAATATTTTTCCCGGGGCTTTTGTTTCTTGCTAGAAGCCCAATCAGATTGAAATTTCTTGTTGCTTTTCAAATGAAGTTAAATTTTCTAGGGCAAGAGGTGTCAAGACCTGATGTTTATTTTGAATTTGGGTGCAGAGGGAGGAAGATTTGCTATGTAGTTGGTGGAAAGAATATGCAGAATGTAGTGAAGGTCCAAGAGGTTTTAAACCAGTATATAATTTACAGTTGGAGGAGTCTTCTGCTAAGAAAGCTGAGGCTGCTCATCTGTATGCAGCCGAGGAGGAGAGAGTAGGTATCCCTGTGAAGGGAGGATTGTATGAGGTATCCTTCTGATCATGTTCCCTTTTACTTTATACCGGCCTTGATTTGGTAAGTTGTAACAAGTGGATTTGATATTGTTTTTTGTAGTATCGAAATTTGATTTTTCTACTGCTAAAGCACAAATACAATGTCTTGAGTTTGAGCTGAACTTGTGTACTTGCCCATCTATTTTGTTAAACATTTACATGACAGTTAATATTCTTCACCTGGGATTTTGCTATATCAACATTGTCTGCCGATTTAGTTGTTGGTGTTTATCTTATGTAATTTGTCAAAAGAAACATTGCTATTCCTTCATACTTTCTTGTACCCTCGTTGTTCGTAATGTTCGTTAATGTGACATATAAACTTCATTTTTTGTCTTTGGAAAGATCACTTTTTACGTACGTAAGGGGGTATCATTGGCTTTTACATCTTCATTTGTGCACTTGATTTTCATCATTGCTCTCTCTCTTTACCTCTCATTCCTCTGATTTTTTGGGGTTGGGGTTGGAGTTTTACGAAAGCTCGTATACTACTTTCTTTAACGATCATATGGATATGAAGTTGCATGTGTAGTCATTGTGTTTTGTAGGTACATATTTCATTAATTAATATTGCTGTTGAGAATATTGATGTAATTTTCTCTTATTATTATTATTATTATTATTATTCTGTAAGGGTAGGATAGTCTTTCCGTTCATTAAAATAACGAGCGCGCTCTCCTAGGTTGTCTAGGCTAAAATAAGACGGCTCCTTGATTTTGAGAGCTAGGGTTTTGTGTCTTATTTAATGAGGACTTTAGCCTCGGTTGTAATTCATTCCATTATTCACTGAATAAAAAATTACCCCTTCTTTCTCAATAATTCTACATGGTATCTAAGCATGGTTGCTTGATCCAACCATGAATTACAGAGTTGCGATGACTGGAGAATTCAGAAATGCTACCAGTGGATCATCAAACTCTGCAACCAACCCAGCCACTGATTTGACCATGATCAGGGCTGATCAACTTGGTGAAGGAGAATCAAACACTTGCCTTGCTCACAACACAAAAACTAAATGGAAATAATTATTTGAAAGGGTCCCTGACCATGAAATTGGCCATTGATGGCACAAGGAAACTAGGATATCTCACAAGGGAAACCACCAAACGCGTGATGATGATCCAAGATCTGCAACTTGGAGATCAGAAAACTCCATGGTGATGGCCTGACTTATCAACTCGATGGAACCCTCAATTGTTTGACCACACATGTTTCCGGCCACTACCAAAGTTATGTGGAGCAGTCAAAGAAATGTACTCAAATCTGGAGAACACTTCTCAGATATATGAGTTGAAGAGAAGGATATGGTCTTGCAAGCAAGAAGATAGAGAAGTCACCCTATACTACAATGAAATAGTAGGGTTATGGCAGGAATTGGACCTGTCATATGACAACTCCTGGGAATGCTATAAGGATGGTGTGAAATTCCAGAAAAGGGAAGAAAATGAGAGAGTGTACACCTTTCTAGCTGGATTGAATAAGGAGTTGGATGAAGTTAAGGGAAGAATCCTTGGAAGGAATCCCTTACCCTCTCTAAAGGATGTTTTCTCATAAGTTAGGAGGGAAGAATCCAGAAAGAAGGTGATGTAGAAAGGAACATGAAGTGACATGGAAACCTCAGCTTTGGTAGCAGGTATGGGAGACTTTAAAGGGAGAAAACAGAAAGTCTTGTGTAACTATGCAAGAAACAAGGTCACACCAGAGAGACATGCTGGGGAATACATGGAAAGCCAACCAACAGGAAACTCAGGAATGCTGGAACTAGTCCATCAGAAGGCAAGCAGGCTAACTAGGTGAGTTATGGTCAGGGTAGCAACAATTCTGGACTGTTGTAGCTCTCAGGAGCAGTTGGAACAATTGAGCAAGCTTCTTAAAGCTCAAAATCCCCCCTCTCGGGTGATGCAGCCCGCTCACTTGTGGAAAAAGGTAACCCTTCATCTATGTCCCTCTTAGGTATTAAACCAATCTAGCTGTTGGGTTATAGCCTTAGGGGCAACTAATCACATGTCCACTTCCTCACTTATATTTGACTCCCATGTACCATGTCCTAGTAACCAAAAGGTGATATTAGCAGAGGGTTCATTTTCTACCATTGTTGGGAAAGGCACCATTGTTATCACACCAAAATCAACCCTAAAAGACGTCTTATATGTTCCACAATTGTCATGTGATCTTTTGTCTGTCAGAAAATTGATCAATGATACTAAGTACACTACTATTTTCTCTATTGACGGTTGTAAATCTCAGGATTCTCATACAGGGAAGGAGACTGGCAGTCCTAGATTGGTGGGTGGATTGTATCTCCTTGAGGAAGAACCATCCAAGATTGAAGAAAGTTCTAGAAATTTTTATTTTCAGTCCTCTACTGTTGTTAACAAGTAAGAACAATGTCCAAATGTGGTACTTTAGGCTTGGCCACCCTAGTTTTCATTACTTAAGGAAATTGTTTCCCAATTTATTTCTAAATAAAGGGCCTGAATTTTGTAAATGTGAAGTGTGTGAATTGTCTAAACATTGTAGGTCCATTTTTCCTTCACAACCTTACAAGCCAACAAAATCATTCACTATGATCGATAGTGATATCTGGGGCCTGCAAGAATGAATACTCTTGAAGGAAAATGTTTATTCATCATTTTCATTGATGATCACACCAGAGTAACTTGGGTGTATATGCTAAACCACAAATCTGATGCAAAACTAGCTTTTGAAATCTTTTATAACTTGATCTTAACCCTGTATCATTCTAAAGTTGAAATCTTCAGAAGTGACAATGGAACTGACAATGGAACTGAGTATTTCAACTCAATCCTTGGTAACATGGCATGATACACCAAAGTTCTTGTCCCAACACACCACAAAATAATGGTGTGGCTGAGTGGAAGAACATGCATATCCTAGAGGTTGTTAGGCCTTTAATGAGAACCTCTAAATGTCCTAAGTATATGTTAAGCATTGAGCTTAACGAGGGTTTTTTGTTAGGGAAATTGGGGATAAAGGAGAGGAAAACAAGGGATTGAGGAGAGGAAACGGGAAGAGAGAAAATAGATATTTGATTAATGACCAAATATGAGCAATCATACAACACACTCAAGCCTTTATACCTGCTGGCTCAACACAGGTTAAGGCATTTACACACACTAACACACCTGAAAATACACAGTTAATGTTAAGTGTGGATAAAGGAGGAAACGAATGCCTTAATCATTTCAATGTGCATGCAAGTGCCATGGTAATATCAATAAGATGCAACACAAGTTCTAAATGAACAAAATCATGGAAGAGAAAATAAACGCTCATTTCGGGTGAGACTGAAGTGGCCAGTCATTATGGCTAGAACATCTCACCGGGTCAATTTGTCTAATTACTCGGTCTCCGTCATCCTCAACAAAAATCAATGCACATTTACTTATGGTTTATCAAATATGACCAAACACATCATATCATGCATCTTCCATAGAATTTACCAATTTTCGTGTATTTTGAATCATACTCGAGATGGCTATGTGTGATCCAAGCAAGACAGTAAAACAAGACAAGACTCCATAGAGCGACACTAACATTGACTCTATAGACTTAGACCGAAAGGACTCTAGAAAGAACCAAAAGCTGCATAATGAGCCCTCCCCCACACGTAAACACTACATTGTCCTCGATGTAAATAAATGAAAAGCAAGTGAGGGTAGGAGTGAAACTCACTGGATCAAGAGGCGGGAGGGTCAGGTGGACCCAAAGAAGGTGCACGAGAGATCAAGACATCCATCATGTCCTTCAACTCAAGAAGAATGTGCATGGTTCACGGAGTTTGATCTGCATCGATGCTTGGATGGTCACTAGGTGTTGTATCAGAGGATGTGAGGCCAAATCTGGGGCCTGTGGAGACTGCTGCGTAGATGGTGTAGGCATGGAATGACCCACATGAGCTAATGTAGGAGACTCAATGGTCTCATAAGGTGGGGTCACGTCAATAAGATTTGGAGCAACAATCGCAGGAACAACCATAGTAGGAGCCGGATGATCATCTGAGGGTGAAACTGTCTACACGTATTGGAGAGGTGTCTTGAGGTGAGCCGGATCTTGGATGGAATAGTTGTCTGGGTATGGTAGTGGGAAGATGTGTTAGCATCTAATTTAACTTCATAGCCATCATTAGTGAAATCAATTATGTTCATGGCTTTGCAAGTTGATAAATTGATAGAAGTAGGCCCTGATGCAACCGTGAGATTATCCGTAGGGATTCCAAAATGGTGGGAAATAGGTGTAATCAAACCACCAATGTGAATAGTGGATGAACCACGACGTTTCACTCACCGAAATTGTAGAGCAAAAAATGTAGCTATACATGCAGGTGGGCCGTGATATGCACTCCATAAAACAAATAGCTCATCTTTTCTAGCAACCATATCTATATCACCTCGAGCAAAAATGGTGTTCGCCAGCATATGCATGAAATACCGCAGGCAAGGATGGATAAGGGAGGTGGACCGTGATGTATGTGAACTGTAGGGGAGTGCCTTAGCTAAACTACTCCAAAAAAAAAGGTGATAATGGAATTCTGGTGAGTGCGCGGGCCAGTACTAGGCAAGCCGTAGATGGCAGCAAATTCAGCTAATGGTAATACAATAGGCTCCCCTAAAAGACTGAAAGTGATTCTCGCTTGTTCACAATTAAGGCCACTAAGTATCTCGCACTTAAATGTAGATAAAAAACTAGTGGTCAACTGCACGTAAGTAGGCCATGATTGATTGATAAATCTAGACATGCCCAATTGATTATTAAGCCAATTAAATTCCTTTCATACCCAAGGTGCTAAAAATTGCAGGATCAACATACCGTGTGTGACGAATCTTTCGATTAGCAATGACAGTGGTTCGATCAGGAGGTGGCAGTGATGTGGTGGCGGACTGTTGAGCCTTTTTCTTCTTCCTTTGAGATGGGGCGGCAATCCGTGGTTGCTTCCCGTTTGATTTAGATGTGGGGGCGTCTTCACCCGCCTTACGCTTTTTTTACCTGCAGAAACGGGGACGGGTTGGCGTGGAGGTCTAGGTGGAGGTTTTTTTAGTGGAGTTTCGGGATGGGTTTCTTCGGGGTGGTGGTAGAAGGAGGTCGGGTGTGGGTTGGGCGTTGTCTGAATGAGTGGCAAGTAGCTCAGTTTGGCCAGAATCTGCCAAAGAGGAAAGCTGACCGGATTCCGGCATAAGGGCGGCATGGGTGGCGGGATCGGGAAGAGAAGGGGCGGAGTTGATGCTTGTTGCTGCGGAGTTAAGTCGGGGGTTGATTTCCGGTGGTGGTGGCTTGAAGGGAACCTGTATGGGGGTCGGAAGGTCGCCGGCGACCATTAAGGTGGAAGGGTGGCGGGATTGGGGCTTCTTTTTGGGTAGGGATTTGAAAGTGTGGGATCTCATGGTTGAAGGGATGGAGGAGAGAGGAAGATGAGGAGCAGAATGATGGTGGTGGTTGGGAGTCTGCCGACGATGGACGCCGGAAAGAAGGAATAGACGGCAGCCAAGGGGACGGGAATTTGGATGACAGAGGGACGATGTGGTTGGATATTTGGTAAAAAAAATATGTGATGGAGACGAATATAGTAAAAAATAACAACTTTTATTTTGTTTATTTATATATATATTTGTGGCATAGCAGAATCACGGGCACCCTCGTAAAATGCTGCTATAGTTAATGCTTACAACACTCTCAACCAAAAGGCCTTTCATTGATCTTTTCTTGAATACCTACGACCATGGTTGGAGAAATCACCCGAACTTCTCATATAGAAACAACCAGAAAGCAGCATCTCAATAACCTCCGGCCTTTCAACCTGAGGCACTCTCCTACAGTTCATATACATCACGGTCCACCTCCATTATCCATCATTGTCTGCGGTATTTCATGCGTGTGTCGGCGAACACCATTTTTGCTGGATGTGATATGGATATGGTTGTTAGAAAAGATGAGCTATTTGTTTTATAGAGTGCATATCACGGCCCACCTGCATATATCGCTGTGTTTTTAGCTCAACAGTTTCGAAACGTCATGGTTCATCCACTATTCACATTGGTGGTTTGATTACACCTATTGCCCACCATTTTGGAATTTCTACGGATAATCTCACAGTTGAATCAGGCCCACTTCTATCAATTTATCAGTTTGCAATGCCACGAACATAATTGATTTCACTAATGATGGTTATGGAGTTAAATATGATGCTCAACACATCTTTCCACTACCATACCCAGACACCTATTCCATCCAAGATCCGGATCACTTCAAGACACCTCTCCAATACGTGTGTATAGTTTCATGATGTGATCCGTGATCGAATCAGATCCGAAATTGCCCAAGGACTTGACTGATGGCACCAATACGACGAGCACCGCGACCACCAGCTAACTCGTAACTAAGAACCTTGGTATGACCTCAACCCTTAGATAACCCGTATCTAAGAACCTTGGTATACGAACGCCACAAGGTCTGCTCAGAACCTTGATAAGTTCCGTTTGGAATCCACCAAACAACGGCGTTGGAATCCACCAAACACCAACGTGAGAAAACTCACCAAAGCTTAAAGCTTCAAATAATATATATCTCAAAATTTGTCTGATGATTACAATGACTCTTAATGCCTTTATATAGGCTACAGACTCCAAGACTAATTGCTAAGTTAGCAATGTGGGACAAAATAACCATAATTAAAATTAATAACAAAAATAAAATACTATCTAACCAATGTGGGATAATAAAAGATAACTAAAAATAAATAAAAGACTCCAAATAAATTTGACAAGTTTCTTCTCGATGGGAATCACATCATTCCCTCCCGGCTCCAAAAGGATTCGTCCTCGAATCAAAAGGATGTCGTAAAATGCACCATCAAGGACAAAACGAGTCGAACCAACAACGAACATCAATGATATGCCCGGATCAAATGCAAGGCGTAAATACGGCTTCAAAGAACTAGAACCTCGAGGCGATGACGAATACCTCACCAAAGAAACCAATGCATAGGAATGTCGTGAGTGCTCAATGCAAATTACTTTCTCTGGAGCAGCAACATAATCATAGGGATTAGAAGCCGGAATAATAGCACAATACACCTCAAAAGGATCAATGAAAGTGTGCTTCGGTTTTCCATCAATGTCAACGGGACAAAAACATCCATAGGCAATATATTGGTTGGATTGGGTGTATCGATAGCCAGGTTGGCTCCTCAAATGGATGATCTTCATGAACCCGCAACGAAGACGAAATAGAACTCGAACAAGTGGTTGGTGAAGTAGGACCATCTGTCTCATCTGCCTCGATTTTCTCCACCACTAATGTGATATCCTCGGTCTGTGTCACAACATCACACTCTATTTCATTCGTTAGCTCCACCACACCTCCACTCTTGCCGTTTTTCAATTCTGGCTCAATATTTTCTGCTTCCACCAAGTTCACATCAGGAATCACACCCCTATCTATTTCCATGGCCTTAGAATCCCCTATTTGAAAATCACATTGTTTCATAGGGGGTAGGAATTCCAATACATGCTTCTTGCCACCAAAAGAAAAAGAATAGCGAGTCCGGGATGCATTATGACGTACATTATGCAAAGATAGCCATGATCTCCCAAATATCAATTGTACATCACTCAGTGGCACCACATCACATGAGACAACAGCTTTATAACTTCCAATGGACACTGGAACCCGTGCATACCGTGTAACTTTAACCCGATGGTTTTCCACAACAATGTAGTAGGGCTGATAAAGTCTTTCCGTCCGCAAGTTTAAATCCTTAACCACATCTTTACTAATTAAATTTTCCTCTTCATCGTGATCAATGCACAACTCATATTCATAATCTCCAATAAAACATGATGTGTAAAATAAGTTGTTACCTTGACCAACACGGTTACCTCTACCACCACGATCACCTCTACCACTGCGGTTATCTCTACCACCACGGTTAAATTGCTCAGTTACTCCCTTTAACATATTCTTCATCTTATTCATCATATCATCAAAACGTTGTTCTATTACCAAATTCCGATTCATCAAATCATTCAAATTCCTAAAATAGGCATCAATAGGACACTCCTTTGACATTTTCACGATGGAAATTTACCAAGAAGTAGCACGTGACAAGTATCCAGAATGTCCAATCAAAATTATTCGTAAGATTTTTTTTTTTTTTTTTTTTTTGAGGGATGTATTGGAAAATATGGGTGTGATTAAAATTACACCAAAGGTGTGAAACACTCGGCAAATTGGCGCTATTTTTTATTTTTATTTTTTTTTTCCGGTTCAATGACCAATCAAAAGAAGGTATATGGGTAAATATTGAGTCAAAGTTTACGGCGGCACATGGGTAAGGATTTACGGAATTTTTATATTTTTGGAATAATGGGAGGACAAAAGGCAAGAATCAAGGGAAAAAAAGAAAAAATAATAAAAACAAAAGGGTTATAGATCGGCTGCTTGCACGGGGGGATCTCAAGCCGAAGTCGTCTTCTTCTTTTTTTTTTTTTTTTTTTGATATTAGAAGATGAACGAAGGATTGCAAAAAAAAAAATAACACAAGAAAAGAAAAAAAGAATGGGGACACGCAGAAAACAATGAAAGATGAAAAAAAGCCGGGATTTTTTTTTTTTTCGATTAAGAATGAAGAATACGACACGAGAAAAGAAACAGGCTGGTAATTTTTTTTTTTTTTTTGATGATGGAAGGAAAAAAATTCAAGAATTAACGAAAGAAAAATAAAAACAAGGGATATTTGGATACCGTCAGTGTCGATCTCTGATACCAACTGATGTGATCCGGTAGCCGAATCAGATCCGAAATTGCCCAAGGACTTGACTGATGGCACCAATACAACGAGCACCGCGACCCTTAGCTAACTCGTAACTAAGAACCTTGGTATGACCTCAACCCTTAGATAACCCGTATCTAAGAACCTTGGTATACGAACGCCACAAGGTCTGCTCAGAACCTTGATAAGTTCCGTTTGGAATCCACCAAACACGGGTTTGGAATCCACCAAACACCAACGTGAGAAAACTCACCAAAGCTTAAAGCTTCAAATAATATATATCTCAAAATTTGTCTGATGATTACAATGACTCTTAATGCCTTTATATAGGCTACAGACTCCAAGACTAATTGCTAAGTTAGCAATGTGGGACAAAATAACCATAATTAAAATTAATAACAAAAATAAAATACTATCTAACCAATGTGGGATAATAAAAGATAACTAAAAATAAATAAAAGACTCCAAATAAATTTGACAAGTTTCTTCTCGATGGGAATCACATCATTTCACCTTCAGATGATCATCCGGCTCCTACTACGGTTGAGTCTGCGAGACCACACCTTATAAGACCATTGAGTCTTCCACATTAGCTCCTGTGGGTCCTTCCATAGCTGCACCATTTACACAACAGTCTCCACAGGGCCCATAGATTTGGCCTAACATCCTCTGATACAACAACTGGTGACCAACCAAGCATCTATGCAGACCGAGCTCCGTGAACACTTACAGATTCTTCATGAGTTGAAGGACGGCCGCCGTGATCCTTCGTGCACTCTTTTCGGGTCCACCTGACCCTCCCGCCTCTTGATCCGGTGAGTTTCACCCCTACCCTCACTTGCTTTTCATTTATTTACATCGGGGACAATGTAGAGTGTACGTGTGAGGGAGTGCTCATTATGTATTTTTTGGTTCTTTCTGGAGTCCTTTTGGTCTGTGTCTATAGAGTCTAGGTTATTGTCGGTCTATGGAGTCATGTCTTGTTTTACTGTCTTGCTTGGATCATACATAGTCATCTTGAGTATGATTTAAAATGCATGAAAATTGGTAAAGTCTATTTTGATTTGGTAGATGCATGATATGATGTGTTTGATCCTATTTGATAAACCATAAGTAATGTGCATTGAATTTTGTTGAGGAATATTCAGATTGAGCAAGTAGACAAATTGACCCGGTGAGATGTTTCTTTTAAGTATCGATTAAGTGGTACTTTTTTCTATCACTATTCAATCGAATCTCTACGTAGAATTGCGATTATTCACCCTCTTGAGCTATTAATTTCGACAATAGCACACAAAAGTCGATTTATAAGCATCAAATTCATAAAATAAGGGAAACATTAAGATTTTCACATCATACATTCATACCCGGTTTTTCCTGATCCTAGAAACTGATATCTACTCACGCATATCAAGATTCAGCCATAGAATTCATACTTTGACAAGAAAAATAAATAAATAGAGAAAAGAAGAAAAGGATAAAAGAGAGAGAAATAAACCGTCAAAGTATTGCATACAATAATCCAACCTTGAAAAAGCTTTGTTCTTGAATTTCTAGCACCTAAAATTCTTGTTCATGGGGATGGGAGGTGATGATCAGTAAAATAAAAATGACAGGTTCGACTATATGGGAGATGAGAGGCGTGAATGATTGTTTTTTCACGACTTCAAGGAATAAATAAAGGGATAATTACATAATAATAGAGGTTTCCTTAATTAAAAATCTAATTAACCCAAGAAAATATCAAATTCCCAAGGAAATAGGAAACAAGCGTGTAAGCCTCTCTCCAAAATATGCGTGCATCATCATCAACATAGGCCTAGAATGACTCTCCACCAATCAGAATGCTCCATTTGGCTTGCTTGTACTTAATCAGTTTGTCACACCTGTGATTTGCTGTCATACCTGGGTGTAATTTTGCTTGACTTCATGAAACTTGACACCTTTTGGACCTTTCAACAACTTTTTCCGCTCGGATTCAACATACCTGCATAAAAACCAAAGCCACAACAATAATCTAGTCCAAAAGAGGCATTTTACCTCATGGAATCGTTAAATAAAGCGCGTAAACAAGCCAAACTAGACCGATAATACCTACTTTTGGTGGATTCATCCCAACTCATCCTCAAACCACCAAACCATACATTTGCCGTACCTCTCAAATACTTCTCAGCTAAACTGACCTTATGATTATCTGGTGTCTCGTGTATTTGGAAGTACAATTCACTCCTTCTGATCCATTCCATATGAGCATCACCATGAAACAATGTGAAATCAACCTTAGAAGCCTTAGAAACATTATCGTACCTCTCACTCTTCGAACCCGTTTCCGTCTCTTCAGATCTGTGCGGTGTAGGCAGCAATCCATCATCTAAAGCAACAACATGAGCTTCGAAGGATGTATCCTGCTTCTTATCAAACCTTTTCCAACACAGTTTGCATCATCTGTATTAAGGAATCGTATTGATTCTCCATCTTCTTATCAAACTTAGCTTGGAGCTCCTCTAATTCTGGTTGAACTCGTCAAATCTCGGACTAAAATTCATTCATCTTCTACTGCGAAGATCTCAAATATTCGATGGATTTGGCAGCCATGGATCGTGACCTCTGATACCAGATGTTAAGCATTGAGCTTAACTATTGTTTTCTGTTAGGGAAATTGGGCATAGAGTAGAGGGAGCGGGAGGTGAGAAAATAGAGATGATGTTAATGACCAAAGATGAGCAATCATACAACACACTCAAGCCCTTCTACCTGCTGGCTCAACACAGGTCAAGGCATTTACACACTAACACCTGAAAATACACAGTTAATGCCCTAGGTGTCTAGTTCCTAACATTTTCTCTAGGGTGAAGTTGTGTTGATAGCTATATACCTGATTAACAGGCTTCCCTCCAGAATACTAAAGTTCTAGACTCTATAGTCCTTTAGAGAAATTAAAAAACTTTTATCGTACTACCAGACTAATTCAAGACCTGCCTTTAAGAGTGTATGGGTGCATTGCCATCACACACATTTACAACCTGGGAAAACTAGATCCCAGGTCTAGGAAATGTGTGTTCATTGACTATTCACCCACTCAGAAAGGGTACAAGTGTTTGGATCCATTGACACACAAAGTTTATGTCACTAGTGATGTCACTTTCTATGAAAACACAATGTTTTTCCAGAATCATGTTCAGGGGGAGACTAGTAATGAACATGATGATATCTCTCAGTTTCTGCTAGAGGGTGGGGACCCTGAAGCACCACCAATAGATGATGTGTCCTATCAACATGAGAAAAGTAGGTCTGACAGTTCAAATGATTCACCTTCTGCTCTGATCATCCGGGTGATCAGAGTACTCATAGAAGTTATTCAAAATCGAGTCCTAGGACTAGAATACAGAAATTTCCAAGGCAGATTTATTCAAGGAAGGGAATTCTCCTAAAGAATGATAAGAACACTCATACAACAGGCACAAAACATGCACCTTCCCCAGATGACATTCTTAAAGATGCTTTAGAGACATGTAAAATACATGATCCTTCTAACACCACCACCACTACGAATGAAACTTTGTCTAATGTGGAAAAAATCACTCAAAATGATCCCCTCTTATATGTACCCATTGCCATCAAAAAGCCACAGAGGGAATGTCCAATACCCTCTTTATCCTATCAGCAATACACATCCTACACAAATATCACTCCACAGTATCAAGCCTTCTTATCCAACCTTTATACTATATCAATCTAAAAAAAATTCAATAAGTCCTAAAGCTCTCCAGAATAGAAGGCAGCTATGAAGAAATTGTTGTCCTAGAAAAGAATGATACCTAGGAGGTTGTTAGCTTGCCTGAAGAAAAGACACCAGTGGGTGTAGGTGGATTTTTACTGTTAAATACAACTCAAATGGGACCCTGCAGAGATACAAAAGGGTATACCCAAACTTATGGATTCGATTACTCAGAGACATTCTCACCAGTGGCAAATTGAACACAGTGGAGGGCCATCCTGTCAGTGGGTGTAAATTTGGAGTGTCCTCTTGAACAACTAGATGTGAAGAATGCCTTTTTGCATGGAATTCTATAGGAAGAAGTATATATGGTTTTTCCTCCTAGTTTATCTAGGAAAAATGGGGGAAAGGTCTGTAGATTGAAGTCATTAGATGGACTCAATCATAGTCCAAGGGCCTGGTTTGGAAGGTTCATGTGGTTCCTGAAAAGGGAAGGATTCAGACAAGGTCAATCTGACCACACATTCTTCGTCAAGAAATCAATGTATGGTAAACTGACAATGATACTAGTGTATGTGGATGATATCATCCTCACAGAGGATGGCATGGAGGGCATCGTCTTATGAAGAGGAGTATGGCAAAGGAGTTTGAAATAAAGTATCTGGGTAGTTTAAAGTATTTCTTGGGGATGGAATTAGCAAGATCAAAAGTTGGCCTGGTGGTATCACGAAGGAAATACATACTAGACCTGTTGGAAGAAACTGGACGAGTGATTGTAAACCAGCCGGCACACCTATGGAAGCAAATCTGAAGTTATGAGAAAAGAATGATGAGGTCTCTGTGGATAAGGAGAAATATCAGAGGTTGGTTGGAAAGTTGATGTACTTAGCACACACCAGGCCTGACATCTCCTTTGCTGTGAGCACAATTAGCCAGTTTATGCATGCCCTATGTGAACCTCACCTTGAAGCTGTGTTTAGAATTTTGAGGTATCTCAAAAGGACAGTAGGAAAGGGGGTTTGGTTCAGAAAACAGAACAACATGAATGTGGAAGTTTCTGCAGATGCTGATTGGGTAGGATCAGCAGGCAGAAGATCTACCTCAGGGTACTGCAGCTTTGTTTGGGGAAATTTGGGTAACTAGGAGTACTGCTGAGGCAAATTATTGGGCTATGGTTCAAGGTGTGTGTGAAGAACTCTGGATCAGAAGATTTCTGGAACACATTCAGGTGCCTATGACATTGCCTATGAAACTCTACTGTGATAATAAAGCAGCAATCGACATAACAAATGATCCTGTCCAACATGACAGGATCAAACACATTGAAATCGGTAGGTATTTTATAAGAGAAGCTGGATGAAGGGTTGATATGCATTCCGTTATTGCCCTCGGTGCAACAGACTGCAGATGGGTTAACCAAGCCATTGATGAAGCAAGGTTTTGACAGCTTTGTGAGCAAGTTGAGCATGTTCAATATCCATACTCAACTTGAGGGGGAGTGTTGAGAATATTGATGTAATTTTGTCTTGTTATTATTATTATTATTATTATTATTATTATTATTATTATTATTAATAATGCAAGGGTAGGATAGTCCTTTTCCCTTCATTAAAATAATTAGCGCGTTCTCATAGGTTATCTAGGCTAAATTAAGACGGCTCCTTGAATTTAGGAGCTAGGGTTTTGTGTCTTATTTAATGATGACTTTAGCCTCATTCATTCCTGTTGAGAAAAATATTCCCTCATTAATTACCGTGATTTGTTATTATTGAGGAGATTTGGTAGTTATTATTATTATTTTATCTTTAATGTAGCCAGATTATAAGGCATCTGTTTTATTCTGTTTTTTTCTGTTTGGATTTAGGCACATGGGAATAATCAATAGATTAGGAGTCCTAGCCTACTAAGTTTCTCTTCTCTGATTGTATAAATTAATACCTCTGGAAATGAATAAAATCATTGAAGCCTTAATTAAAAAGGTTTCTCCTTTTTAACATGGTATCGGAGCCAGAGGTCATGAGATCGAACCCTGGTTGAAACATTATTAAAAAAAAAAAATTGTGCAAGTGTTGGGAGAGATTGCCCACACTTGAGGAGGGTGTTGGGTAGATTGCCCACACTCTTGAAAAAAAAAATTTGTGCAAGTGTTGAACAGATTGCCAACACTTGAGGGGGGGTGTTGGGACAAATTGCCCACACTCTTAATGTATAAGAAATAAAGTAGCGCCTTTACTGACACCAATTGGTTTTAGTACAACGGTAAGCACTTGATCTTGACAATTCCATTTTCACTGAATAAAAGATTACCCTTTTTTCTCAATAATTCTACAATTGCATATTTCCCTTCCTCTCTGTGCTGGCTACTGCATTTTCTGAGATTCAATGACATACTATTGCAGGTGGATTTGGTTAAGAGACATTGCTTTCCTGTATACTGGAGTGGAGAAAATAGGCGTATGATTAGAGGTCACTGGTTTGCTCGTAAAGGAAGTCTTGATTGGCTACCATTACGTGAGGATATTGCTGAGCAAATAGAGTTTGCATATCGTGGCAAGGTATGCAGTAAGATGTGCATTTTCTCGATACCACTGTAGAATTCTTAAATTTATAGCTTTATTTTGAATGCATTTATTTTGATTTGATTGTCATATTCACCAAAGAAATGTCGTATGCTATTGATGTGACGCCAGAGTATTCTGTTCAGATTACAAGCTTGCTAGGTTCATTCCTTATGTTTTTCTCTTAATGGGAAAGTAGTATGTTGAAAGTGCTCTATTGGGTGCTACAATAATTGGCAGTTCGTTTGAACTTGTTAAAATTCCATTAGAATTTATGCAAATAGAGTGAGCTATTTTCCTTTTGGTATGTATGGTAGATTCTTTATTCAACTTTGACATGCATTTACCTTGAGTTTCTTGGGTTGGTTTAATCCCAAGTTTCCTACGTTGAAAGGCTGATCTGTCTTTTTGCAGGTTTGGCGCCGAAGAACATTTCAACCATCAGGGCTATTTGCTGCTCGAGTTGATTTGCAAGGCAATGCACCTGTATGGATCTGTTTTACATGCTTGGACTTTATGTTTTCGATTGCTCAATTACGAGCATTGCATGGATGATTGTGTAGTTAATTATTCCATTTTTTGACCTAGGGATTGCATGCCCTTTTTACGGGGGAAGATGAGACATGGGAAGCTTGGTTAAATGCTGAGGCATCTGGTTTTCTAAATGCTATTGCTGGTGGAGGAAACGGGATTAAGTTGAGGCGTGGATATGCCCCATCGCTGTCACCAAAACCAACACAGGTTTTACCTTTGTTCCATATGAGGATGTTATAATTGATTATTTCCTGTGGCTAAAAAGCGCCTCATCTCTTTTTTATGTGTCATGTATATGTCACTTAAGTGATGTTCCTTTTTAACTGGTACGTGGTCAGTTTTCATATGATATAAGAATCTTGCTAAATGCGCTTTGTTCCTGATCTTATGGGTTTTGTTAGATATTGGTCGGACTCGAGATTTTTTTGAATCTTCTAATGTGTGCAGATGTAAGTGCATGTTCTGTTTAGGTACTGAGCTTAATGTGTGCATAAGTCTGCATAAGTTAGAGGAAACCCTGCAAAACGAATAGTAAGGAGGGCTCCAATCCATGAACCAAACACTTCTACAAGTAGCCTACAATAATTAAACAACGACGTTAGTTTGGGGTTCCACTTCCAAAACAGATTTTTGTGATTTGGCATTATATTTGAATCGTTAAAGTTTAGTCATAGGGGAAATGTGTGATACACTCTAATTAGGAAATCCAACGGCCAGCAGCCTCATCACTATGTTCCTTTAGTCAAACATAAAACTTTACATTTTCCTGCTAATATTTCATGTAGAAAATCAGTTATTTCATTTTCCTCTTCCTCTTCTTAGAGAGCACTCACTGAGTTACAGAATCTCAAATCTCTCTCGGCAATGAGAAAGATTTTGTTGAGGCTTCTCTAGCTGCTTAATCCTTGTATTCCTGATATTTTGGTCTATGGTGGTGACAGAGTTAAATACTAGTCAACGTCCGGCTTTTAAAAAGCCGATGGATGAGGTACCATTGAGTTGGGAATCATAATCCCTGCAGTTTGTAACTGCTTCACTCATTCCTGAAACTTTCAGCTCCTTCCCAAATTAAATTGAACTAATATCCAGAAGTGTGATTATTGATTTCTCCTGTCGTATTCAATAAGCTTGTGGTATAAATGTGCAGTCTTTCTTGTTCATTTGCTGCATTTACTTTTTTCTGCTCTTTTTTTTCCATGCGTCATATGTAACACATTGCTTTCTTAGGATGAATTACGTCAGCATCAAGAGGAGGAAATGGATAATTATTGTTCGCAGGTGAGTCTATTAACATTCTGAACTTAGTCCATCATGAGGCTTCATCAATTGGATTTTAGCTGTACGGTAATTTTTTAAGTCAAGTAGAAGGCAGTCAAATCGAACTAGTTAATCTTTCGTCATAATATTCAATTATGTAGGTAGCTGTTTGCTGCTATTTTGACTTGCTGGTTATGGCATTTTATGTTCGTTTATCGCTGTACATATGTTTTGGATATCTGATTTTGGAGGGTAGTGTGTTGTTCTTTGATAACTGAATTATTAGTCTGCTGCATGAAAAGAAATCACCCAAAGAAAAGTTAGGAACTTCTTTGAACTAAAGGTACTTATTTTGATTTAGCTTTTGATGCAATATATGTCTTATTTGATATAGCTGTTGTTTAACATTTCCAGTCGGCTTTTTCTCCAAGATTCTTGGTTTTCATCCACCTGTGCTTTCTTTTTCTTCTTCTTTATTATTTTTCCCCCTTTATTTTCACCTGACGATTTTGATTATCAAGATGTTATTATTGGTATACCGATGCACTCTGTGCAAGCTTTGTAATGTTTGCTGAATGCTGTAGGTTCCTGTTAGACATTTGGTTTTTATGGTTCATGGAATCGGACAAAGATTAGAGAAGTCCAATTTAGTGGATGACGTGGCAGATTTTCATCGCCTAACTGCAGACCTTGGTGAAAGACATTTAACTTCGTATCAGCGTGGAACTCAAAGAGTCCTTTTCATCCCTTGTCAGGTTAAGTGTCTACTTCTTCTGCTCTGATATTTGTGATTCTCAAACTTTGAGATTTTTATTTCTTAAATAAGTGATACCTTTGATGTGTATATTCAAATGGGAATGTGTCAATTGTCATCTCTGCTGAGAACGATCTTTCGGTATCAGTTTCCACTAGGGACAATCATCCCTGATTCACTTGAAATTTAATTTTGTCGGATGAAGGGGGTTTTGGAGGTTTCCTCTTATTTTTTAGCAGAATACAAAATTGCCTTAAAGGATTAGCTAAGAATAAGAAGTAGGCTGGGAATGTTTGGTAAGTGAAACTAGGTCAAAAACTAGCTTGAATGTATGTGAATCCTTACATTTTCAGTTTGCTGAAAATGGATTCCTATTAATATGTTATCCTACCTGTCAGCTGTGGAGACTATTCTGATATCCCTTTTTTTTTGGTAATTATGCTGACATCATTTAACATGATTTCTTATGTGAGATGTAAACTTTAGAGGCCGAAATGTGCAAAGTATTACAAATTGATCAAAACCATAAGGCATTATTGGGTCTTGTTGCTCTCTTGTAAAACTTGGTGCTGAACTTTAATGAAACTTTACGATCACTAGCAGACCTGACATGTTTCTCTACTTTAGCCACTTTTTCTGGATCCTGTGAGTTGTCCTTTTCAATTCGACCTATCTTTTTCTGGTATATATCCTAAAAATCTAAAACTCTGGCTAAATCACTTGATATATTGGCGTATGATTTATTCCTCTTGTTTTTATTGCTAAAAATAAGCTCCACATACCCTGTTGTCTTTCGTATATCATTGTGAAACCTTTACCTGCAATGTATCACGTAAACGCTGAAACTTAGCATTAGTTCCTTCCCTTGTTTCATCCACAATCACTGTATTATCTGCAAACAACATACACCATAAAACAGTATCTTGAATGTGCCGGGTGAGTCACCTATGACTTTGGTGAAAATGAGTGGATTTAAAGCAGATCCTTGGTGTATGACTATCATAATAGGAAATGCCTGGCTTAAAGCTTGTGAATATCTTACGCTTGCTATTGTGTCCTCATTCATGTTTGGGGTAATTTGTATGTGTGCTAAGATTTATCATGGAAATCTGTCATGTGCCTTCTCAAGGTCAATGAACATAATGTGTATGTCTTCTTCTCTCAATATCTCTGCATTATCATTCGTACAAATTACAATGTAGATGACTTCCATATTCGACCTTTCGGCCATAATTCCAAACTGATCGTCAGATACATTTATCTCCTTTCCAAGTCTTTGCTCAATCATTTGTTCTCAAATCTTCATTATGTGGCTCGTTAACTTGATACCTCTATAATCTGCACAATATAGTCTACCCCTTTTCTTATAAAGAGGTGTCAATGTACTTTTTCTTTCATTGGTCGAGCATTTGTCCGTTCTTCGAAGTTCTGTTGTATGAACTTGTCAGCAAATCTTATATGAGCTAAGTTAATAGACTTTTTCTCACCGATCTTTTCTGTTTTATGATGATATTCTCGTGGCTTTTATTTTGTTACACTTCCTTGACTGTCAGTATCACGATGTGCGATTCTATTTTTTGGTTGAGTTTGCTTAATGTCTTCCATGGTCCAATTGATTTTTGGTTCGCATTGTTAGTGGAGGAAAGGTTTGAAGCTTAGTGGTGAACATGCAGTTGACAAAATTACTCTGGATGGCATCCGGAAGCTCCGTGTGGTCTTAAGTGCGACTGTTCATGATGTTTTATACTACATGAGCCCCATATACTGCCAGACTGTAATTGATTCTGTAAGTCGGCCATTTTTTCTCTCTCCCCACATGTATGCTTTTCCTTGTCCTTCGCCATTCTGTTTGGTTATTATTTGCAATGTGCCTTATGTTTAAGGGACCCTTTAAAAACTTGCTGTGGCACCATACCTATCAGGCGACATGTTGAAAAATGTTTGTTAAAAAGTCGAGTATGCACTTCATAAAAATCAAATATAGACCATTTAATGAACTTTCAAAATGTCGATTATCATACTCGACTTCTTAAAAGTCAATTTTCAACATGATGCTCGGGCATGTGTGCATTTAATACCCTCCTATGTTTATTTGTATTCAACTTAGTTTTGCTATTCGTATGTGTCTTTTTCTTTTCTCTTTTTCCTGAGTTTTTTCTTATTTACCATCAAGGAAGTAATGGTTAGTTCTTGACAAAAGTTAATCTCAGTTGACATTCTTATCTAGATTGGCTTTATTAGTGAGAGGTACTTTTGCAAGAGTACACTTGTCAGTTCAATTTCGTAGCAGTTGTCTAGGTTTGTTATAGTTGTAGAAAATATTTGCTACTAATTATGGATTTTGAACACTAAAATACTATTCCAGAGAAATATTACATGTAGTCATTTAGCTCATTAGGGACAGCTGTTGCTGTAACAAATGGAGAAGATACATTCACCGTCATATAATTCGTTGTTTTGAGCATGAGCGCACGAATTAAAGTAATGATTGGGTAGTTAGTCAAAAGTCCAAAATGACCTTTTTGGAAATTATCAGTTGTATTAGAACTTTGAAATCTAAATATAGTGATATCATGAAGTGATAGTTGTTGGTTGGAGTGTAAATGGATAAGGTAATGCTGGAAAAAAAAAGAACAAATAGCTCATTGATTTGCAAAAGTGAAGACAATTTGAAAGATAAACGTTTATTAAAACAACTCGTGATACAACAAATAATTTAAAACTGTTGAACTATCATCTCTCCCAAAAGCTTAAGCTGGTGGGAGGTAGATAATTGACATTTTATATATTTCAAACGCACCCTCAAGTATGGGCCTATTATATTTTTAGAGAGGCCCAACACTTGATTTTTGTTTGTTTGTTTGGGAAGACTATGCTTGAAGCGGAGTTTGAACTCGGGACCTCCTGCTCTGATACCGTGTTGAATTACCATCTCTCCCAAAAGCTTGAGCTGATAGGAGGTAGATAATTAATATTTTATATATTTCAACAAAAACGATATAAGAGAGTTCTTTTGTATGGCTGTTCTGAGGAGAACATCCAAAATTACATATGAAATTTCTTGCAAATTTCTTGTATTTTGTATTTGCACAACTATGATCAAATGGTACCTTCGGTTTGCGGAGGGGAGGGTGGTGGGATAAGATGCCTCTCTCTTTACCATCTTCTGTTGGTATGGCGAAAAACTTGAAGGATCTAAGTCTATATTAAATCTATGCACTTTCTGCTCTTTATTTCCTTCCTCCTCTGCAATACATCCACTTCATTCTCACGCGCTCCCGTTTTTGTCTCTCTCTTTTTGTTGGGGGGTTCAATCCACCCTACCCGAACTTAGAACAAATTTACATCATCCAATTGTTACAAGGATTAAAAAAAATACATAGCAGAAGCAACCAACTAGAAAATATATTCGTATCGAAACTTCATCAGAATGCCGGTCCTGCTTAATTTACTCTTGCCAATTCTCCTCTGCTTGGACAGACATAGCATCAAAGTCTTCATAACCCTTTGCTCCACAATGGAACTTGTTTGATGCTGATTCTGAAACAACCTATGGGTCCTTCCTGCCAAACCAGATATACTACTGTAGAGCTACGATGCACAGATACTCATGCACACTCTGATCATACCCTGTTCTACATGCATTTGAAGGGAGAGGGAGTTGTCATCCTCCTTGTGTATGTAGATGATATAATCATCGCTGGTAGTGACGAAACTGAGATTGAAAGATTATAGTCCTATATTAAATCTCAGTTTGATATTAAGGACCTTGGGCAACTTAGATACTTCCTTGGTATGGAAATATCTAGGTCAAATCACGGTATCCTTGTTACCTTAAGGAAGTACTCCCTAGAGTTGATATGTGACTATGGCATGAGGGTGTAAACAATCTAGTACCCCAGTTGACAATTCTGTACAGATGCTGAGGACTGTGATCTTGTTGATAATGAAGGGTACCAAAGATTGGTGGGAAGGCTTGTCTATTTATCTCACACTAGACCTGACATTTCTTTTGCAGTCAGTCAAGTGAGCCAGTTTTTGCACAAGCCAAGAAAGATCCACCAAAAGGCGGCCTTCAGAATTTTGCAGTTCTTAAATGAGAGTCCAGGGAAGGGTATCCTCTTCAAATCATATTCAAGAATGTCCATTGAAGGTTATGTAGATGTTGACTGGGCAGGTTCAAGGGTGGACAGAAGATCTACATCAGGATGGTGCATCTTCATTGGTGAAAATCTTGTGTCATGGAGGAGTAAAAAGCAAGTTGTGGTGTCTAGGAGCAGTGCAGAATCAGAATTCAGAGCAGTGGCCCTTGTCATTTGTGAGCTCCTATGGATCAGAAGAGTTCTCCTAGAGCTAAAGCAAAGTATCAGTCAACCTATGAAGCTCTGTAGTGACAGCAAATCAGCTATAGACATAGCTAACAATCCTGTACAGCATGACAGGACCAAACACATTGAAATAGACAAGCACTTTATCAGAGAAAAGTTGGATGATGGAAGTATATGCCTTACTTATGTCCCAACCAAGAAACAGGTGGCTGATTTGTTCACCAAAGGTTTACCTAGAGCCTCTTTTCAGTTGTGTATCAGCAAACTTGGTCTCATTGATATCTTCCAACCAAGCTTGAGGGGGAGTATGGAAAGATGACTGTACAGGAACTACTGTTCACCTTAATTATTCTATTTATTTTATATCTTGTAACTAATCCTAGGATCTTCTAGAATCCTAGTGTATTAGGCTGTGTGCTCTGTTTTTATATTATTTTAAGGCTTTGTATTATTTTAAATAATCTAGCCGTTTAGAGCCGTTGGGGTTAAGGCCTTGAATGGCTTAAGTCTTTCTATAAGTAGGTGTAATAAATGTTGAAGTTTATAAGCAATAAACTCTTCTTACATTGCTAATGTCTCTAATATATGACACATATATAACGGTTTTTCCTCTTTTAACTTTTTGCTTAATTGCCTGCGCAGGTGTCTAACCAATTAAATAGGCTGTACCTGAAATTTCTTAAGAGAAACCCTGGGTATGACGGAAAGGTAACACTGCCCAGCTGCTCTTTGAGAATTTTTATTCTGTTTTATCTCACAAATATTTACTAATGCAGTACATGATATCACATTAGGTGTCCATTTTTGGCCATTCACTTGGTAGTGTTTTATCATACGATATCCTCTGCCATCAAGATACTCTGATCTCTCCATTTCGAAATGACTGGTTGTTTAAAGAAAAAGATCACGATGAACAGCACAGCGATAGTGAGATAACGCCCGATTTCAATTTAACATCTACCGTGGAGGGCAAAAGCTGTAACAATGCAGAGTCTACAGAAAAGGAAAATATCGGATCATTGTTAGATCTCCAGGGCGTTGACACACAGGAGGAAAGCTCTTGTAGTTTGCCGGATCCTCCTTCAAATGACTCAGATGGGGCCACTGACACGGATTACAACCACGGGAATGCAAGTGATATGTCTCCTTCTCCAAATGTTTGTGAGTATGACGGCAAGAGTGAGAGGCCTTCAGACGATATGGAGGCATCAAATGCACATTCGAGCTTGGAAGCTGAAGCATTGGATCATCTTGAGGATAGAATTGATGAGGGTATTTCTGAGAGTGATACTGAGAAAACTATTAAGTTGTTGAAGGAAGAGGTACAAATACGAATTTGAATTTTTCTCTTCCGTCAGCTTAATTTTTCATGTCATTGGCAATATTTCTCTTTTTCAGATTGCATTTCTGAAGTCCAAGCTTAATGAAGTGGAATCGAGTTGTGAAGGTATGAACAGAACTAACTTTTTAGACCATTTATTGTATCTTGTCTTTGGATGTTCTGATTTGACCTTCGGATAAGTTGTACAGGAAAAGCGAAGGTTCAATCTGATGAGAATAATATTGCTGCTGAGAGCCTTTCAGCTGGGACAAGTGACACATCCAAAAGCTATACACCCTACATAAAGTATACAAAATTGGAGTTCAAGGTAATATATCATATGCTTGCTGTCTCTATTTGTGGTTTCTTGAGAAGGTTTAATGGCATTGGATGGAGATATATACTCCAGTTTGGATGTCTTACTGAATCTCATTCATCCAATGCAAGTCTCTTTCATTCATGTCTGAACTTGGGTTTTAATTGCCTTCTTTCCTTGCTCTGTCTTATCACTACGTTTAGGGTTTCGATTAATGTTAGAATTGTGCATGGTAAAGTGAAGCATGAGTCAGTAACTTTCTATTCATTTTTCTGCCTTCAATTCACTAAATAGGATATGAGTACATAGGATAAGCAAGGGCGGATCCAGAAAATTTTCTCACTGGGGGCACCGGAGTAAAAATGATTATCCACCTGGGGCACCAATGATATTTCTACATTTTTTAACAGCAAACTACATTGTTTCAATACCAAAAAAAAAAAAAAAAAAAAAAAAAAAAACCAATTTTTCGGATCTCAGTCACAACCGCCGCCCCCCCCCCCCCCCCCCCCCGTCCGCCCATGAGGATTAGCACATAAAATAAATGCGAAAATCAACCTCAATCTAATGATACACCATACCTATTTGAAATACTTAAGGGTAAACACATATCGATCTCTTATCACTTTCTTTTCATGTCCTTTTCTATCTTACCACGTCTGTCTCTTAACAATTAGATTATTTTAGCTGTATAGTTACCGCATATTTTTTCACTGCCTCGCCATTTTGACACATTCGTCTGATAGAATGTCCGGCGTACATTTTTATGGCAGGTCGATACATTCTTTGCTGTTGGATCTCCTCTTGGTGTGTTTCTTGCTCTTCGCAATGTTCGCATCGGAATCGGTAAGTGCTAAAGCTAAACTTTCTTGAATTGTAGTTGAGAATCTTGTTTTTATCAGACTGCAACATTATGTCATTCATAGGAGTTTTATGTTTTCCCTTTTCCTGTTTATCACCCGTGAGTTTTGTGGTGTTGTCTAGAAGTAATGTTGACTTGACATATTTGGATCCTACTGTTTTAACAGCACAAGCACAGAATATTTTGCTATATTTTTGTGTGTTGGCACCTAACAAAGTAAGAAAAATTGAATGAAGGAAGAAGAGTGGCACTGTGGTGGCTGGTGGGGAAAGAGAATGTGTCACACATTCTACCTTGTAGACACCCAAATGATGGTAAAAATGGTGTGACATCTCTATGGATTAGTTTTAAGTTCAGATGAAGGCAATAGACTTGGAAAAATCTTTGTCCGATTTCTTTAGTCAAGGAAGATGGAGTGATTGCTCCTATTTCGGCTTTATGTTTTCCATACTTTTAAGTTGCCGATTTTTAGAAGGGCGGAAGATAATAAGCAGTAGCAGAAGTCTTTGGATTCTTTTCTTTGTTCCGAATGTTAAAGAGGCGAGGAAGATTATTGGTTGGATTTGCAGTACTTGTAGCGTCTATTTACTTTTTGAGAATTGTAGTCCTGCACATGTTGCCACTTATGCGGCTTATTCTGCACATATGGTGTTTGGGACAATAAATGTCTAGGTTTTGTTTAGACATGAAACCTTTCAACTTGATTCGTATTTGGAGGAATGAAGTTTGGTTTAAATGTTGTTTGATTTGCATCGGGATCCATGTCGAATAAAGTGGACGTGCATTGAGAGGAGAAAAGCAAGAGATTGAAAATTACTTTGTTCATTGAATAAAGTTGCTTTATTCAGGTGAATAAAGTAAGACGGGCTTCTATTGGCACCACGAATTCACTTCAAGCACCCAAAAAGCTCCTTCCGGCACCACATATTTTTGGGATGATTTTTTTTCAAGGGAGGAAAGTCGGTGGCAGTGACGTTTCTCATGTATAACAAGACTCGGTGTTAGTGACGTTTCTATCCAGCAATTATTTTCGCAGGGAGGAAAGTCACCGGTACTGTCATTCCTTACCTTACAAGAACATCAGTACGAGTGACGATGGTGAAAACTTTAGTAGCAGTGACGTTTCTCATGTATAGCGAGAGTCGGTGGAAGTGACGCTTCTACCCGAGGCAGTTTATAACATGTATTGGGCTAAGAGTTATTTTGCGGTGCCGAAGCAAACAAAAGAATCATAATGTGGTGCCCAAAGCAAGTTTGTGGTGCCAATAGAAGCCCCGTATAGTAATGCGTACCCGCCTAACAATTTTAGTTTTTGGGAGCATGGTAGTTTAATAGATGACTACGTGGATGAACAAATAAGCATTTGTTGGTGTCTGATTCATGTCCTCGTTTTCGTATTCCCAACTGCAACTTGCATTACAGAGTGCAACTTTTATTCTCAACTTCATGCTACTCAATTCCAAGACGGGTGATCCTTTTGTAATATTCAGCATTTTTAAATTCTTTGTCAACAGGAAAAGGGCAGAATTATTGGGAGGAGAAAGGCATTATTGAAGAAATGCCAGATTGTCAGCAGATGTTTAACATTTTTCACCCTTTTGATCCAGTGGCTTACAGGTCAATTTTTGATTTGATAATAATAATAATAATAATCTTTAACCATTCTTGGTCTATGACACCTCAATTAATGAAATATATTTTTTTTTTGTTCAAGCAGGATAGAACCACTAATTTGTAAAGAGCATGTTAAATTGCGGCCTGTGCTTATTCCCTACCATAGAGGTGGGAAGCGGCTATATATTAAATTTCAGGTAAGCCCTGAGATATGCTTTGTGTATTGTCTAATGTTTTGAGTTTTGTTTTGTTTAAATCTGTTGGCCTTTTGGTACTTTGTGCAGCAATTCAAAGAAGGATTGGCGTTGCAATCTCAAGCTTTAAAGGATCATATGAGCTCTTTGAGGGTAATCTTTGGTCTCATTGTTTTCAACTAATCTGCGTCTGTTCAACGAATCCACACCCCCCCCCCCCCCCCAAACCCCCCTTCGTTTTGGTCTCATGTTGAAGTATACAATTCAGATTTGAAAAAAGGCCTTACTTTCAGTGTTTTTTAATCTGCATGCGTCCTGATTTGAGTTTTAATGTAGCTTCCAATAATTGAGTGCCATCATCTGATCATACAACTGTTGTACAACTTGTCTAACAGGGAAGATTCTTACACAGGGACTCGTTAATGCACCAGACCAATTATGCTGCTACATGTGTATAAGAAAGCACGGTTAATCCTCTTGTAAACATGTCACTGTATGATTGGTCCGATGCATTGCGCAGTCCCGAGTATGACTATCATGTAATCCTCCTTCTAATGTGATATTTTTTCGTGGGTGGGGGGCTTGTCTCCATTCTTTGCTCTCTAGGATTTTCACCAAATGTGATTTAATTGTTTGATAGGTCAAAGTGCTCACGATCTGTGAATCGAAAAACAAGGATCGCGAGGATGGTAATTATTACAGGACTCATCCTTTCCTTTTCTTGTTCTCCACATTTGTTCAAATTTAACAAAACTTGGGACATTTATTCACCCCATACCCTACCCTACCCTACCCTATCTCTCACAGAAGGACCAGAACAGGTGGAAGGAGATGAAGACAGGCCGTACGGGTCAATGATGCTGGAGAAGTTGACTGGGAGCAAAGATGGGCGAATAGATCATGCTTTGCAAGTAGATACTTGACCATTTATCTCTTTAACAATTTGATGAAATGACAATATTCAGTGTTATCTGATTGTTTGCTAATTCAGGATAAAACATTTCGGCATCCATATCTTTCTGCCCTTGGATCACATACGTAAGTATCGACTACTAACTTTAAAGTTCTGAATGTACGGTAGGATCGTATATACGCGTTTAATGAAACTTATTAGGAAAAGACTTGATTGATGCAGAAATTACTGGAGAGATCCTGATACAGCTTTGTTCACATTACAACACCTGTACCGGCATGTACCAGAAGAACCGCCATTCATTTACGAAGGCAGCTCAAACGATGATGTAAGCTATTGGAAATTCTGGTATGAGCAGAGAGATGAAGAACTACCTTTGACATTTTCTGACAATATCTTCGTAAAAGACTTTCTGGTTAAAGCAAAGATGTATAATAGGAAGCGATGAACTGACAGACGGACGGAGAACCGTTTTATCACGACGTATATTTGTGGCGGTTTCCTCATCGATATCTTAAGTTGGCAACGGTTTCAAGAAATGAAAGAACATAAGAGTACCCAACAAACCATGCAGAATTAATGGTGTTTGTATAGAGTAGAAGATTGTGTTATAAAGGATTGTCTGCATATGGAAGTGTATATGTAAAGGTGGTAATAATTTTGTGAATCTCTGTAGCTGTGTAATAGTTGTACATATCTGTGTCTGACTCAAATTTTCCAAAAACCCCCCACTGTTTTTGTGTTTATATACCACTGTTGAGTGGTATATAATTACAATAAATAATTAAATAAATTACAAGTTCTTTAATCTATCCTCTACAATAAATAAATAAATTACATCACTTTCACCGTCAAGACTGGACCAAAGTCAAAAAGCTCGGTGGTAAGATTATGTAAGCTAGATTATTTTCTTAGAATTCAGTTAATTTTTAATAAATTATGGTAAGATCGAGCTCGACTCGAACAATACGCATTGAATTATAAAAAATAATATTTTATAATTAATTAAATAATTATTTAATGAAGCTCCGATAAGCTCACGAGCTACTCGATTACAGTATTTTAAAACTCGAGATCGGTACGGTTAATTATTCGAGTAGCTCGATTCGAGATCGAACTCAAAAAAACTGAATCGAGTCAAACTCTTTTACGAGCCGAGTACAAGTAGCTTACGAATAGTTCAACTCACTTACTGCCCTGGTTAGGATCCTCTCACGCGGATGTTCAATTTATTCCTTGTGTGATTGAAATTCAATCGCACATCAAAACACAATGATGTATAAAAGACTCATGATGTCAAAAAAAAAAAAAAAAAAAAAAAAAAAAACGGGTAATACAAAATGTTATTTGGTCATGCACCGCAAGATTAACGGGTGCAAAATAATCTAACACTTCTGCAGTAGATATATTTTTATCGAATACATGTTTAATTACCAAGATTAAGTTGTTTTGGTCTGTGGAGAATTTACACTCAAGGTTGACAATCTGACTGTATCAGGATTCTTGAGTTGTTCGAGTTGCTTCTTACCTAGGCGAAGCGAATATTCGATGTACTGGAAATTCTTGCGATCAATTTGCTTGGAGTTGCGATGAAACTCAGACGATACAATTGACTCGATCTGGCGACGTTCTTCAATGGGTTTTGAACGAGCTGCTCTCAGAAATCCTCTGTAAAGAGAAAGCACCTGTTTCTGCATGCCGGAAAACCTTGGAACACTTGGATTCCCCATTGCATTTTGTTCTTACAGTGCCCCCTTCAACATGTATTTCAATACTATCACAAGTTTCCTGGAGGTGGACATAAGAAGCTTAGATATGGCTAACTTTCACATAAACTAAAGGGAAAGGAGAAATAAACTACAATGTAGAGCATAAATATTAATAGAGAACAAATTATTGGTTTTTTTTTTTATTCTTACGCAAACAATCTCACACATTTTATTGGTGGGATTCAAGCCTAGAACCTCCTAGTCCGGGGGCCCTGCCCCTTTAGTAGGCCTCATTACCAAAAAAACAAAGTATGGCTTTAATGTAAAGAAAACAACAATCACAAAAAGGAAGAAAGATAAACTCATGACAAACCTTTCAAGTCCATTCTTTACTTCAAGCACGCTATATTTTAATTACCGGAATGCATTGGCTACAATCTTTTAGAAGCAAGAGTTTTCGTACCAAGATTGCTATTAGACTTCCATGGTGTTGAAGCACTATGTGACTGTTAAAAGGAATCATTTGGCTTGTGGGAAATCTGAAGAAGAATACGCTCTTCCGGAGAAATTGGATTTTCTTTTTGGGGGCACTTTTACCCCTTATCTATGCATTCTTTGTACAGTACCTTTTATGTTCAATGTGCAACGGTGTCAAAAAGTGGCTATGTTTTTCTTGTGTGTTAGTTTTACATCAGAGTGCAGCACAAACAAGAGGGACAGACAGTACAGACTCCAAACATATCCAAATAAGGAAAATTATGGTGCATAACTTTCAATAAGGCCAAAAGGTTTCATATCCCATCCGTTAAAAAATCCACGTACGAGTCAAGGGTGATGAGCCCTTTATCTTAGAGCTCTTCTTCTCCAGCAAATTTTTTCTTTATTTGGTTGAGCCATTACCAAGTTATGTGTGCAAACATTCAAAGCTACCCTATAGTGCACTGGAAAGACAGTTTTTCCCTAAATCATATTATTTTACAAGACAGTTTACAACTACAGAAAAGCTCAGCTCATCCAGGATACAAACACATTACTATGAGATCTGACAGGAACACTTAGACCCAATTTGAAATCGAAGAGAAACCGGAAAATTGCTTTAGTTATGGAATCACATCGTATAAAATCTATTACACTTACTCTAGAATAGTTGACAAAAGAGGAAGTTAGGGAGGCTTGTGCTGGGAGAAGATTTAAAGTGGCTTTTTTGGGGAATTGGTAAAGACAAATAGACATTCTCAAAAGGAAAAAAAAAAGCATTATAAGTTATAACTCAAAAACAAGGATTTAGCAAGACATTCAAAGTCCAATCATTTAGCAAAGGAATTTCAATCCTTCAATAAGGATGTAGCTGAGCATTTGAATGCCCAGGAAACAGTTAATAGGCAGAGTAGCCAAGGAACATATTATTTCGTTGGATTAATATCAAGTTAAAAACAATATTTTCCAGAAACCAAAGAGCAGAAAGATGAAGAATACAAAGAATCTATGATGCACGGATACTTTTGCCTGGTAGCGTGTCGTGTATCCGATACGTATCGACATAGATACACACCGGATGCTTAGGATACACACTTAGGGGTGAATTTATAATTTATGGTACGTATATGCATATCCATAACAGGATATGTGAAATGCAAAACCAGGTTGAAAATCGAGTAAATACATCTAGAAAAGGAATGAAAAGCCGTCCAAAACGATCGGAAACTACAAAAAAAATGTCTATTTACTGTGTACCATTTGATCAATATATTTCTAAAATTTTTGTATATGTCCTCCAAACCCGTGCCCTATACTTTTAAAAAATCTAGCAACCGCGTATTCTGTATCGAAAACGTAGGCTATCCAACTCAGTGGACGTTCATCAAGACCTTTGGCAAATACAAATGAATAAATTCCTTAACTAAAGCCAGAAATGCCACAGTAAGCAGAGAAAATAGTTTTGCATCCATAAAAGAGTAGTATAAATTATATGAATCAGAAGTTTCCCTGTGATTTCAGTGGTGAGATCTTTCTTAAAAGAGGTATGTATCGTCAAGTTAGCATAAGAACAAGATCACATTTTCTTCAGAGAGATCGAGCGTGAAAGGGAAAACGTTGTTATTAGTAACAAAACATTGGTTTCTTAATAATTTGAGGTGACAATATCACTCACTTCATTACGGCCAAAGAAAACTGAAGGATGAAAACAATTCGCAGCGTAACTGAAAAACTAAACAAGATGTAGGAAAGGAATCCATTTGAATTCATTCTTTTACCGATAAAACATCTCGAGAAATTAGGATGGTTTTTACCAGATGCAATTGACATGAAAAACAGAACAAAACGGAGAAGAATGAGAAGAAGTTACCGGTGCTGTGGGGGAAGAAAAGCAGAGAATCGTAGCTGAATAAAGTTGTTTGTAAATCAATCAACGCTCAACGGGAGACGGACAGACAGACAGACATCCTTTTGTGGTTGCAGGTTGCGCCACACTCCTCTCTCCTCTTCCGTGTCTTCGGAGTTCAGATTTCGGAATCAGTCAAAAAAAATTGGGGAGCCAAATTCGATTTGGATTATTCAACAAAACAAAACAAAAAAAAACAATGAAATTAAACGTGGGACAGTGGTTTAAAATGATAAAAAAAAAAAAAAAAAAAAAAGAAAAATAGAAATCATGATAGTGAAAATATAAAAGTAGTGATAAGGACAAGAATGTTCACAAATCAATGTTTCACATCAATCTCGTATCATTTTTACCAAAATAAAATTTCACCAAATTTTCGCGCGTTTCAAAATTGCTTTTTAATAATAAATCCATTAAACAACGGGTGACTTAGCAATCCTTAAATACGTGTTTGTGGTTCGATTACTACCCGAAACGTCATCTTAAAAAGTTTAGAGACCCTTCGGAATAAGGACGCATCATTTTAAATAAATATATTTTTCAAATTTACATAAACTTTATCCAAGATGAAATGTATCGGATAGTGACGAGGGTCGGATCAGCATATCGCCACATGTCACATCCATATCAGCACAGTAACAAATCTAAATAGAAAAATCCAACATCTTAAGGGCCAAGAGTCCTACACAAGAATCCGAGTTGATCCCAGCTCGGCTATTCTTCCCGACCTCCGTAGGTCGGCCAACACACGGAATGGTTCAACCAGTTTAGCTTAGGTCATCTAAGTCGGCCAGAGTCAATCCTCAATCGTTTTTCCCACGCGCATGATAAACAGATAAACGATAAACATGGAAGGAATCCAAAATCATAAAGACTCTGATTCTGACATTCAAATATTTCCATAATTATCTCCAACAATTAAGGAGATTAAATCATAATTATCTATTCCTTAGGGAACACGAAATCCAAACCCAACAAGGACAAAGGCCCACGACGGCTTAGGGCATAACGCCTCTCTATATAAACCATCCCTAAGGAACTACGAAGACTTGATTCCAATACACGCATTGGTTACGTGGCCAGCTTGAGATACAGTTTTTCAAGTGCAGTCTAAACCACCACCAAAACACCCCCCCCTCTCTTTATCGTTTTTGTTGTTCTTGAAACTTGGCAGGTTGTTATTAGGAGAACAGTCCCGGATTTATCATCGACGGTTTTCAGCATCGTCAATTAGCGCTAGAAGGAGGGTCTTGATAACAATCGATTTGTAAGATCGATGATTAAAGCCTCGATCTTTACCGATTTTCCGCAACTGTTTATGGACTTTACGAAACAAGCTAGGGTTCCGAAACAGATTGAATAAAACGTGGATTATTTGGAAATAGAACGAAGGTAACAACAATAATCAATCTCTGATTATCGTCTCGTGATAATCCTATCTCAGGAAGACCACCCAATTATTCAATCTCTGAATAATTGAAAGAAACTCCAATCTCTGAAAAGTCTCTGGAATATAAACTAGATTTAATCTCCAAAATAATCTGTCTATCTCGGTTCGGCCAACACCATTAAATAGGAAGAGAAAATACGACCTAAATTATATGGGCCTAATTATTACACAAATAAAAGCCCAATCTGAAAAAACAATAAAATGCATAAATTCGAATAATCCATAAAACTTAGCAATCCGTACGGCCGGTTCCTCTTCAAGCCCAATCAACACTTAGCAAACTACAAATGGATGGATCATCGGCTTTTAAGTCTTTGCTCTCTTCATTCATGACTTGAACCAATGCTTTGCATAAGCTTCCCGAGCCTTCTTTACTTGAAATCTTGTAATAGGTCCATCTCGGATGACAATAGGATCTTGAACATGGTGAATACGTGGTTGATCATCGTGGAGTGCATCAGGTCTCCTACTGGCAACATTGTTAAAAATCAAATAGCAAAAACACAGTTAGATCGGAGGCTAATTTCCAGAGATTGAGCCGTCGAAACACAAATTCCACCATTCACGTTGAAGAAGAAGGAGGAACAAACAAGCCCTCCAAATTTCATATCGATCGGAGACCGTTTAGATACCCGATCGTTGCCGGAAAGCTGCAGGTGTATCACCAAAACGCTGCAGTCACATCGACGGCTAATTTCTAGAGATTGAGCCGTCGAAACAAAACTTCCACCATTCAGATTGAAGAAGAAGGAGGGACGAACAAGCCCTCCAAATTGTATATCGATCGGAGTCCGTTTAGATGCCCGACCGTTGCCGGAAATTTGCTGATGTATCACCAAAAACGCAACAGTCACATCAGCGGCTAAATTCTAGAGATTGAGCCATGGAAAAAAGATTTCTAACGTTCAGATTGAAGATGAAGGAGGGACGAACAAGCCCTCCCAATTTTGTGCCGATCGGAGTCAGTTTCAATGCCCGATCGTCGCTGGAAAGTGGTTGATGTATCACCAAAAACACAGCTCTCCAAGATCCGAGCTGAGCTCCCCAGCTCTCCAAAATTCGAGTCGAGCTCCCCATATCCGAGCTCTCAAGGTACAAGCCCTCATCGGGTTTTATTTTTACAACTTAAATTAAATGATCACACTTCTTATTTATTTTTGGAACTCTCTTGTCCTAAAATGGCGGGACGAGCTATCTCATATTTGGAACTCGCCTTCGAGCGAGCCTTCTATTAGTCCGAATCCAGTTCGGCATCATATTTGGAACTCGCCTTCGAGCGAGCCTTGAATAAGACCGGATTCAGTTCAGCAATTATATTTGGAACTCGCCTTGAGCGAGCCTTCTATAAGACCAAATTTAGTTCGGCATCATATTTGGAACTTGCCTTCAGGCGAGCTTTCTATAAGTCCGAATTCAGTTTGGCATCATATTTGGAACTCGCCTTCGAGCAAGCCTTCTATAAGTCTGAATTCAGTTCGACATCATATTTGGATCTCGCCTTCGAGTGAGCCTTCTATAAGTCCGAATTCAGTTCGGCATCATATTTGGAACTCTCCTTCGAGCGAGCCTTCTATAAGACCGAATTTAGTTTGGCATCATATTTGGAACTCCTCTTCAGGCGAGCTTTCTATAAGACCGACTTCATCCCAGCATCATATCTGAAGATCTCACACGTGCAAACCTAACGTAAATCCGCTCGCTATCTAAGCACGACACCAACAGACAATGGTACATTAATTTAATATCATTTTGTTTTCCATTACGTATGGTTTTTATTGAGTTTGTAGGACAACACGCGTTCAACAATATGCGGGAAGTAGGTACAAACTGGCCCAGCTCGCTCAACGAAGTCCGAGAAGTCAGACAATTCTGGCCCTGTTCGGCAAAAAATCAATGCGGGAAGTCAATTAAATTTGGCCTAGCTCGCTCGACAAAGTACGAGAAGTCAGGCCAATCTGGCCCTGCTCGTCCTAAACACTTAAAGCGAGAAGTCAGTCCGATCCGGCCCCGCTAGCCATCATTTAAACAAGAAGTCGGTCTAACCTGGCCCTGCTCGTCTAAAAACTTTAATGCAAGAAGTCGGTCTGATCCGGCCTTGCTCGCCATCATTTAAACAATAAGTCAGTCCAATCTGGCCCTGCTCGTTCTAAACATAAACGCGGGAAGTCAGTGCAAACTGGCCCAGCTCGCCCAACAATATGCGGAGCAGTTGGCTACCATGAATGCCACAACTCTAAATGCCATCGTCACATCGGTACGGTCAACAGCACCTCTGGTGCACCAAGCGGTCAAGCCCACGATAAGGACATCGTCCCATCAGGTTCTCCTTAACGCTATTTTAATACAATATTGACTCGTTCCATTATGGATTTTGTCATTAAGTTCTGCAGGACAGACACGCATATATCGAGTTGGCAAAATCTCAAACTCATTGAAATAGTCAGAAATACTTCTGACTCCATTAAAATATGATATCTGAGCTCCACCAAGTCGGGCTCAGCAAAAAACACGCGAGGTCTGACAGATCCGACCCAAATCACTGAAATTTAATATGCGAAGTCAGCAAAAATTCTGACTCAGTTCACCATAATATGACATCCACGCTCCCGCGTCGGACCAAACAAACATGTCCGTTAAATTGTCTGTAGGCCAACCAAGCCGAGTTCCGTAGGGTGGACTCTACTCAAATCGCTATGGCTGACACCTGAGCTCCGCAAGACAGACTCAACAAGATCAGCAAAGACCAAACTAATAAAGTCTGCATGACAGACTCAATTAATTAAGTTTGCAGATCAGACTCGAGATTAGACAAACAAACAACCAAGTATGCCATCCAAAAACTATAAGTTAGTGCATGGCATACTGAGGGGCAAGACGTCCCGGTTATAAAATGAAAAGCACTCAAGAGACTGAAAGTTCGTTTTAAGAAAACTCATCAAGAGTAAAATTCCAAGTCAACTGGACTGGCATCTGATGAGCTAAAATTTACCCCTCAAAAATACATTTATAAAGACTCGCAAAACCGTGGGTAAACTAACTCTCTAACTGGCAGAGTACCGGGTCGATTGCTAGGATAGCTACGGGAGTACGAGGTCGTCCCAAGAGAAATGTGGTTGTGAGTACCAAAATGAACGTCGAACTTAGTCTAGGCGATCAAAGTTTAGGTGGAGTGTTTTATACTAATGCAAAAAGTAAAGTTTAACTAACGATTGTAGTTCTAGTGATTAAAAGGTATAGCCGAATTATGATCCAACGAGTTATTTTTACCCCTAAGGGAAGACTTGACATGGAGCGTGTTTTAACCAACCTACCTTTCCACAGTATTTTAACGACATCCACGGGTGCCAACTCCTAATTACGGTGTTAAGATGCGAACAACTCTCACTCAACACCCTATGTGAAGTTAATTAATTTTCCCTTTAGAAAACCGATTAACCTAACATGATTACGCTCTTAGAGTCGCTCGAACAACGATGAGAAACCTCTGTATTGGAAACGGTTCTAACAACTAGGCCGAATCTACACAACGATCCCAAAACCCCTTTTCCCACATCTCACCGCAAAATACATTTATAGGTTCGATATGTGTGACGATGTGAACTAAATGATCAGTTTAATTCAAAGACGTTCAGATTAAGTTTTAGGACGTGGATTACTCATTAAAACATTATTTTACGCGCTACACAACTCCCGTTTAATCCCCTTTAGGGCGTTTTTACTCGTTTTTACATAATTCGACTATACGTAGATTTAGCTACTCATGATTATACTGAAATGGAAATTAAAGCATATATATATACATATACATATATATAGTATATACTATCGTAATTAATATTTATATATATATAAGTACTAGATAATTTACATATATATATATACATAAGTGCGTAAAAGTAAATATAATATATATATATATAAGTGCGTAAAAGTAAATGCGTAAAAGTAAATGCGGAAAAAAAAATAAATGCGTAAAAGTAAATGCGTTAAGTAAATAAAAGCTCGAAAACAACAAACTATTGATAATTATCCCATTACAACGGTATTTTAGCTAATTTATATAAAAACATATATATATATATATATATATATATATATATATATATATATATATATATACATATAGATCTACTTATATATAACCCAAAAGATGAAAATAAAAAGAGAAAAAAATGATGCTTTGCTGATGGACGATGAAGGAAAAGAAGATGATGAAAGATGGGAGATCTATGTATATATATATATATCAACAAAACAAAAACAAGATGATGATGATGATGATGATCACGATGAAGGAGATGAAGACGATGAAGGTAAAAAAAATGGTGAAGAGAAAAAGAAATAGAAAAATGGAGAAGAAGAGAAGAAAGCTCTCAACTCTCTTTGATGTCTAAAATAAAAACAAAACAAAGAAAATGATGATGATGATCATCAACGTTGAAAAAAAATTGGAGAAGATGAAGATGGAGAAGAAGAGAAGATGGAGAAGAGAAGAGAGCTATTCCCTCTCCCAACTCAAGCTCTCTTTGATGCAATTGAGGGGGTATATATAGGAGAATTATATGTATATATAGATATATATATATATATATGTATATATGCATATCTATGGATATCTCCCCGTATCTATGAGAAATCTGATGAAGATCTGCTGCAAAATACGGTCCGGATCGATCTCGAAAAGTCCCGGATCGATCCGAGATCTTGTTCACTTGATCCAAATTGTCAAAATTCGTCTACACGATATCGCAGTTCAGTAAAATGGCCATAACTTGAGTTGTAGATATCCGATTGACGTGATTCAAAGTGCGTTGGAAAGCTCTTTCAAAGATCTACAACTTTCATGAAGGACACTTCTTCAGAAAATGCGTTTTTGATGGGCCATTTGTTCGTCGAAGATATAATTCGATAGTGGTACTACGAACCACTGATCCACTTGACCTTTTAAGCTTGTGGCACACTCTTATATCCCTAAAAACACCTCTTTTAGGCCTCAAAACGTGTCGTTACTCGGGATTTTGGTCAACCTATAATTCGCAATAAACCACCAAAATACCAAACGTAAATCCGACACGACACTCCGGTTACTAAACCGGTACAAAAACTAATAAAAACTTCTAAAAACACGATATTTTACATAATAGTTACTACTTATATATTTTTATGAAATTTAGGAATTAATGACTTTAATTGATATAAAAGTGCTCGAAATGATATCAAAAGTGGGGTAAAAAGTTATAAAAATAACGGTGAATTTTTCCGTCATCACAACCCCCCACTTAGCTTTTTGGTCGTCCTCGAACAAAATAAGCGATAAAATAAAATGAATGAGGAAAAATTCCCGAAGATAAGATATGAATGACAATCAGATGATGCAACCATTCGAATCATAACTACACGTTAACCGCAATATAAATGTATAACAGAGTGAGTGTGTGACAAGCCTTTTCAATTTCCACTATCCTCTCTTGAATAAATCAAGCAAACGCACAAATATCCACTCAGACAGTCCTAATGACTTTCCTAGGTATAGGTAGTAACAATTCCACACAACGTCCTCCCGTGTACTTATTAGGATAATCCCTAAAGCATATCATTCAGTTTATACTGGGGATAGTTAGAAGATAACTCTCTTTTTTTTTTTTTTTTTTCTCTTTTTTTTCATAGAATACTAACATATCCGGACTCATTGCCAAAATCGACTATCTTTCAGGCGTCATGAGGTGAGATCGAATACATTAATACCCATCTAACTCTTCTTCTTTTTTTTTTTTTTTTTTTTATTATGTGTAGCATATGCCCTCATTCCCAGCAATAGGATGTTTCGTGATAACACCCTAGCTGGACTACTATCATCAAGCAGTCGGGAGCTTTTAAACCTCATAGTGATATAGGACGTTTCGTGATAACCCCCTACTGCACTCAAATCATTGGTAGCTACAACCGACATATAGTTTATCTTATTTTGACATTCTTTCTATCACATTCAAACCTTCAGATATTCACAGTACATGTTCAGAAGTTAGGTACTAAGTTACTACTATCTCTAGGATAAACCACTAGAATACCGAATGGATACGAGCTTTAAAATTTTCGCTTCAATATCAAAGGCTTACGTGAAGGAATTCATGTTACACAAATAAATTTGGGGTTAAAATGCACTTACGGTTCAAATTAGTTATACATATCAAATTGATCATTACATCTTTAAATCCATGAAATATATACCTTATACAAATTATTTTAATCAACTAAATAATGTTTGAAAAAGATCAAAAACTAAGGGTTTAAACACTTACTGCCATTTCTAGACCAACCATACTCTACCCCCCACTTACGATTTTGCATTATTCTCAGAGTGTAAATGAGATAGAGAGGAAGACTTAGCTTATAAACCAGGCAGAAAGGTGCTATCGAATCCCGTAACAGCCATGAGAAAGCACATCCCGAATCCCTGTACCAAAACAACCAAAACAAAGCCAACACGGGACATGGTCCTCGTGCCAAAATATTGAACAGGGATATGGGAATAATGAGATAATGGCCCTGTCACGTCAGAAAATTCGATAGGCAATATAATAGCTTTAGATGGAAAATAACCGTACTGGTAAAGCACAAAACATCTAAGCATATACGTATCATAGAGAGCATCAATTCATAGTCCACTATTCCTAGACTCATTTTTTTTATTACACACAGTTTTATTAAAGCGGAATACTCACCACTATACTACAACGACCAGAAATTTGAAATAGACTAGATCGTAAAGTGAAATGTGTGAAAGAGTGTTGAGTCTTTTATACCCAGATCCTCAAGGATTCAATAACCTAAGTCCAAGAAATGATACATTTGAATTTTTATCTTTTTTCTCCATCGGGATTTTCGGATAACCACCTAATCGTTCCCATCTTAATGACATTCAAACCTTCATCTCGAGACTTGGTTGTGCTTTGTGTTCATCTTTCATACAGATTCTACATTTCATTCAGACTAGGCTTATCCAAATTATTATTATTTAACGGGCTGCCTCCCGGTAGCGCTTTTGTTTAACGTTGTTTGCTCGACAGGGTGACTCTATACAGACTCAATCAACCAAAATCCGAACTCAAGAAGATCAATAGCTTTAGAAAAATTAACAATGCGAGAACCATTGAAATTAAATTGTCTAGAAACGTACCTCGTTTGGCCCTCGATGTTACCTCCTCCCAGCCGTCGAACCTTCTTTTATCATCCTGTCGAACCAACTTCTTTTGAAAATTACCATAAAGCTCATCCATCGGGGAGTACACAAAGCTGGACCGCGAAAATTCATCCTCGCGAGTGGACGAATGTAGTAATCCGGGACCGATATATCACTATTACCAACTCTCCCGGTGGCTTTACTAAAGATGGCCAATCAATCTCTCGCTCCTCTAACTCTGTCATCTCCAAATCTTGCACTTTTTCTTCGCGAACTGAATTATCAACCTCATTCTCATCCTGAACTTTTTCAGTGATAACATTTTCATCCCTAACCACCTCTATTGCACTTGTCTCTCGCCTCTTTCACATACCTCACTAATTCAATCAATTGCCCCACCTTGTCTTGAAGATTTCTTATAGCGGAGTCGGTACTTACCTTGAACTCCCCGCATGTCCAACGCCGCTCTTCCAAGATCTGGTTCAATCGTTCTAGTTGCTCTATTTGACTGTCGGTGAATTCTTCTTGTGGCATGGGGGCGCACTGATCATATTGACTTTGATTCATCGGAGGTGAGTAGTAGTCCTCTTGCCATTCCAGACACTGATCAGATGGCTGAATATGGTTAAAGCTATCAACGTGCTGAGTATGAACACTGTAATCCTGATAAGCATTAGGGTTCGGGTAACCCTCGTAATGTTGTGGCTCATAACTCGAATAACCAAAATTATGATCCTGGTATGCACTAGGGCACTGATAATTCCATGAACCTTGGTTATTCTGCTGTTGATATTGAGGCTGAGGCACGAACTGTTGTTGATAAGGTTGGTAGGGGTATTGTTGTTCAGCTGAGTAGTTTTGATTGAAAAATCCATCCATTTAAGCTCAATCTGCAAGATCTCAGAAAACAACAATAAAACAATAAAATTTTTCTTTTTTTTTTTTTTTTGTTTTTTCGTTTTTTTTTCTACGTAAACACACGATATTTAGACCCCTCAAAAAGTTATGGTTGCCGAAGGCCCTAATCCCCAGTTTTAGCCAGACTTACAAGATATCACCCTCCGAAGAGGCTAAGTACCAAAGTCGTATTCAAACCGAGTTCAGGACAATATCACTTCAGCATCCATAGCTCTTTGTCGACATCTAAATAAAACAAGAAAATAAAAACCTAGGCCCAAGCCTTCGGTTCACTTACAAGATATCACAACAATATCACACATTTCCCCGGCGGCGCCAATTTTTGATGAGAGAAAAATACACCCACTAAAATATTGGTCCCCGGCAACGGCGCCAATTTTTGATGAGCTAAAATTTACCCCTCAAAAATACATTTATAAAGACTCGCAAAACCGTGGGTAAACTAACTCTCTAACTGGCAGAGTACCAGGTCGATTGCTAGGATAGCTACAGGAGTACGAGGTCGTCCCAAGAGAAATGTGGTTGTGAGTACCAAAATGAACGTCAAACTTAGTCTAGGCGATCAAAGTTTAGGTGGAGTGTTTTATACTAATGCAAAAAGTAAAGTTTAACTAACGATTGTAGTTCTAGTGATTAAAAGGTATAGCCGAATTATGATCCAACGAGTTATTTTTACCCCTAAGGAAGACTTGACATGGAGCGTGTTTTAACCAACCTACCTTTCCACGGTATTTTAACGACATCCACGGGTGCCAACTCCTAATTCGGTGTTAAGATGCGAACAACTCTCACTCAACACCCTATGTGAAGTTAATTAATTTTCCCTTTAGAAAACCGATTAACCTAACATGATTACGCTCTTAGAGTCGCTCGAACAACGATGAGAAACCTCTGTATTGGAAACGGTTCTAACAACTAGGCCGAATCTACACAACGATCCCAAAACCCCTTTTCCCACATCTCACCGCAAAATACATTTATAGGTTCGATATGTGTGACGATGAACTAAATGATCGGTTTAATTCAAAGACGTTCGATTAAGTTTTAGGACGTGGATTACTCATTAAAACATTATTTTACGCGCTACACAACTCCCGTTTAATCCCCTTTAGGGCGTTTTTACTCGTTTTTACATAATTCGACTATACGTAGATTTAGCTACTCATGATTATACTGAAATGGAAATTAAAGCATATATATATACATATACATATATATAGTATATACTATCGTAATTAATATTTATATATATATATAAGTACTAGATAATTTACATATATATATACATAAGTGCGTAAAAGTAAATATAATATATATATATATAAGTGCGTAAAAGTAAATGCGGAAAAAAAAATAAATGCGTAAAAGTAAATGCGTTAAGTAAATAAAAGCTCGAAAACAACAAACTATTGATAATTATCCCATTACAACGGTATTTTAGCTAATTTATATAAAAACATATACATATCCTTATTTATATAAAGACTGCAGAGTTTTGCAATGAAGGTGGCTACGTCGACGCATTTTGGAATTAATTTGTGTGTGGGCTTCAGCATTACATTTACATGGCCCAGAAGATTATATCGGTCCATCAAAAAAGCCCTTTAATTCTATTTCCATTCTTAGGGTGGTATATATACTTTCTTAGGGTTTTCAGTCATTAGTAGATTGAGTATTCTCTACACGGCGGCCGCGGTGTCCTCTCTCTTTCTTTCAAATGCTTTGCTAGGTTAGTATTGCAGATTGTGCCATTCATATAATCTAATTTGCTCACCCCGTCTCTATTGTTTAGTCGAGAGCGATCTCCGCCTTGTGTTCACAAATTTGCTCCAATCTTTCGTTCGATCCAAGAATTCAATGGCGGTTGTTGCTTGAGGATAAGGTTCGCAGTGAAGTACTGCTTTTCAATCGGTGGATGTATGACGATGTTCAGGTTCTCCATTGCTTTATCATTCCTAATTAGCCTTTGAAATTCCAGTTTCTTTCTTTTTCTCATGATCTGCATTTCATTTGATAGAAATTTGAGCGAGTTTCTCTCATACGGACAGAGAAATATAGGTTTTTTTAGATCTATTTGCTTTCTGCTCTTATTAATTTAGCTAGCGATAAGCTCGTTTTAGGGATTCAATTTCTTAAATGTTCATTTATGTAAATAGCTTCTTATGCGTGTTCTGATGATTAATTCTATTGAAGCAATAGCTACCCAGCATATGCCAGCAGAAAACAATCTTATTTAAGCACAATGCTGCTCAGAATGGTAAGCTTGTCTTTGACAGACCTTATTGGTATTTCAACTTTAAAATTTCTACCGTGGGATGGGGTAAGAGCGTGCTTCCTTTTGTGCAGTACACTTAAGTTGCATACTAGAATTATCTGGTTCTTTTTTGGTTAATTTAATTGCCCCAACTTCTTCGCTTAGTTATTTTTTGTGTAGGCAACACCGAGGAAAAAGTCTCACGCCCTCCCGAGAATGGTTATACGACGAGCGAAATTAAGGTAATACCGGTTAAAATTAGAATTATGTGACGCCGTTATCTTTTATTGCCGATCGCATCAATACCGGATCATCCCAATTACGTATAGGTCATTTACCGAATGTTAGCCGTCAAAGTCAAATTTTAGGTCTATGTAAAGTATATGAGGTAAAAAAGTCAAGTAAATGATTCACGCCATGTGAAAGAAGTAAAGCGAAGTGTTCATATTAAGAAGTGGTTGAGAGATAGTTGTGTGCAAGCCTTGGATTATTTATTGCGCATGTACTTGAACGTCTTGATATAACTATGGTTAGCTATTGCCCATGTACTCCAACCTTCACATCTTCACTTTCATTCTTGTTGTTCTTGTTGTTGTGTTCATTACGGCTGTTTTCTTGCAATCTCCTTAGTCTATTGAACTGTTAACATATATATCCAAAAAAACAATACATGATAGCTAGCTAAAAACACTACATATAGGTAGCAAGCTGGAGTTTTTTTTTCTGGGCTCAAGCTTTGACCCATGACTAAACACAGATTCAAGCAATTCCACTTGTCATCACTAAATCTTTTCTGGGAACGACTGCATATTACATACCCATGACTAAACACCTAATTTGTTTCACAATAGGAGGATTACTCGCTGTGAAGATTTTCAGCATCTTTTTTTAGCTTAGATTTTGGCAAGGGGTGCAACAATCACAACATGGAGGTCTTTTTTATAGTCTAAATTATAGTTTAGATTTGCAAACTCTGACCTAGAAACATCGGCCTCTTTTTGTTGTTGTTTTCATTGCAATTCAATAGACGATAAAAGGTGGTCTGTGAAGAAGCAATCATCTTCATGTATTGAATTGGCAACTTACATGGACACAGAGTTTGCTACCGCTACTGCTGTACGAGCAGAAATGGTAGGAGAATTTGTTCAATTTTATTTTTGATAGTGAAAGATTGAGATTGCAAGAGCAGAAATGGCATAGAGTTTCTTTTGATTTGTGTGAGACCGTTTCGTTCTTTTTTTTAATTTATGTAAGGGCGATGTTAATGCTGCTTCTCGAAGACAGTTGTTAACGTTTTCTGTCGAGGGTAACGTCGATTTTTCCATACAGATTGTCTTTCGCATTGTAGATTTTTTCCCCTTACATTGTTAATCGTAGGTGCTTAGTTTATTTAATCTTGTAGACTTCTCCTCGCATTATGATGAAGTATCACTTGGGAACTTCATATGACCGGCCAACTAAAGGTGGAAGGAGAATTCATTTGATGGGCCCCAGTCATTTGTGAAAAATCCCAATCTCGGTGATGGGCGGGGTGGGGGCGGAATAAATTGGAAAAGCGAATGGGGGCATCAATAGTGTTTTTACATTTTTTACCTATAAAAACACGTCGATTTTCGGATCTCAGTGGGGGCCAAGCACCCCCTATTTGCAGCTGGGTCCGTCCCTGATCATTGGCCCTGGAATTGATTTAGCTTCTTTTGGAGGATTCCTTCGGGTTTGTTTTCGTAGATTTTAACGTTATTACCATGCTTTGGTTACGTGTTTGAAGCTTAACAATAATAGAAAATTGGCTTTTGTAGTAGCGTGCATTTTTAATAAACAGGAGTTTTGTCATCATTTTTTACTTTCCAAGAATTAGACCTATTGGCGACCATAGGTTCGATGAGATAAGGTTGACAATATCCTAGAATTGTTGTGTGCCTGTTGTTACTCATGAGCAGGGGCGGACCCACGTACCCCAGGGGGGCACGTGACCCCACTGGATTTAAATAAAAAAAAATAAAAATTTTAGTATTAAAACTATGTTGTTTTGTTGTTAAAAAGTGTTATTTTGTCGATAAAAATTAATGTTTTAGACCCCGGTGACCCCACTGATTTTTTTTTTGGATAAAATATGTAATTTTAGGCTCGGTGGCCACCTGGAATTTATTCCGAATCCGCCATCGCTTCGCTGAGGACCAAAGTGGGCCAAAAATTTACTGAAAATAAAAGCATGGGTGTGCTAGCAACTTGACATGTATTTAATTTGATTGCAGGCTATTTAATGTTTTTATAACCTCTGAAGGTGTTGTCAATATTCTTTGTTCAGCAGAAGTTACAGCTTTAATGAGACTACGTTACTACTATAAAATAGTGGGGTCAATATGAACGATCTCCCTATTTAGTTTCAATTTTTATCCCATTTCTCTCCCTGTTCATTTTCTTGTTGAAAATGAAATTATAATTAGATTAATGCGGATTGATGTCACTTAGTTCCTGATAAGATGCAAGAGAAATTTGACTTTGTGGATAACTTCACCATAGCCAGACCATTTGGAAGACTTCTGCTCAAAGCGCTTTAATCTGCTTGTTCGGACTTAATTTAATTGCGAGCGAGGTACTAGATTAATAGTATAAATGTGAGATGATATTGTTCATGAATTAATTTGCATATATTTTTATACATGACAGTGTAATCTATATGCATGGACGTGTATGTACAATTACATTAGTCGAAAAGATAGTACCAAAGGTAAAGTGGTAAGAATTCTTCATTTGAAACTTCTGTAACCTCATTTAGGATGTGAGAGATTCTACTTTCTGTGTACTTCTGTAACCTCTTTTCAGGGCCGTATTGCCGTGCATTGCACGGCATACACCACTAGTATATATATATATATATATATATATATATATATATATATACATATAGATCTACTTATATATAACCCAAAAGATGAAAATAAAAAGAGAAAAAAATGATGCTGCTGATGGACGATGAAGGAAAAGAAGATGATGAAAGATGGGAGATCTATGTATATATATATATCAACAAAACAAAAACAAGATGATGATGATGATGATGATCACGATGAAGGAGATGAAGACGATGAAGGTAAAAAAAATGGTGAAGAGAAAAAGAAATAGAAAAATGGAGAAGAAGAGAAGAAAGCTCTCAACTCTCTTTGATGTCTAAAATAAAAACAAAACAAAGAAAATGATGATGATGATCATCAACGTTGAAAAAAAATTGGAGAAGATGAAGATGGAGAAGAAGAGAAGATGGAGAAGAGAAGAGAGCTATTCCCTCTCCCAACTCAAGCTCTCTTTGATGCAATTGAGGGGGTATATATAGGAGAATTATATGTATATATAGATATATATATATATATGTATATATGCATATCTATGGATATCTCCCCGTATCTATGAGAAATCTGATGAAGATCTGCTGCAAAATACGGTCCGGATCGATCTCGAAAAGTCCCGGATCGATCCGGGTATCTTGTTCACTTGATCCGAATTGTCAAAATTCGTCTACACAAGATCGCAGTTCAGTAAAATGGCCATAACTTGAGTTGTAGATATCCGATTGACGTGATTCAAAGTGCGTTGGAAAGCTCTTTCAAAGATCTACAACTTTCATGAAGGACACTTCTTCAGAAAATGCGTTTTTGATGGGCCATTTGTTCGTCGAAGATATAATTCGATAGTGGTACTACGAACCACCGATCCACTCGACCTTTTAAGCTCGTGCACACTCTTATATCCCTAAAAACACCTCTTTTAGGCCTCAAAACGTGTCGTTACTCGGGATTTTGGTCAACCTATAATTCGCAATAAACCACCAAAATACCAAACGTAAATCCGACACGACACTCCGGTTACTAAACCGGTACAAAAACTAATAAAAACTTCTAAAAACACGATATTTTACATAATAGTTACTACTTATATATTTTTATGAAATTTAGGAATTAATGACTTTAATTGATATAAAAGTGCTCGAAATGATATCAAAAGTGGGGTAAAAAGTTATAAAAATAACAGTGAATTTTTCCGTCATCAGCATCCGAGCTCCGTAGTGCGGAACCAGCTTAAAAATCAAATCTACAAGACAGATTCGGCGTAAGCCTCGCAGGTCGAACTCAATAAAGAAGTGCTCGGGTGAGGGTTAAGGTTAAGGCTGAGAACTTAACGAATTTTTCCTTCTATTATAAAATTGTACATATTACAATTTCATTTGAAATAAAATTTCATTTCAAAACAAAAAACTACAAGTCCACAAGCCTACTGATCTAAAAACCGGGGGTTGGACTCTGTGGTGGCTCTGAAGAAGCAAGAAACAAGGTAAGAGCAGCCGTAACACGGCAAGAGTACTCGGACACAATGTCCACTCCCTCCGGGAAGTCCTTCAGACGGTTGTCATAAACCCAACTTATAAAAATCCTTGCGGGGGAGATTGTCCCTGACAAAGTCAGCAATTTGACCCTTTGCCCTATCCACCCCCAAAGTGTAGATATGGTTAAGCCGACCTTGCCTCAGGTCGGCAATCTTCTTCAAATCTCCAGTAAACTTGCCCTGCCCAGGGAAAACGTCATGGCCAATCCAGGTTCCCTTCAAGTAAGAAACACTATCAAAGTACAACACTCAAGTAAGAAGCAAGCTTGCATATTATATGGCCTTGAAGACACCGTCAGCTAGCTCCACATCGGTCATCCTAGGAGATTGGCTCCTGTTCCACAGGTCGGACTCAATAAAATCTGCATGACAGACAATTTGAGCTCTGCATGTCCAAATCTGCATGACAGACAATTTAAGCCCGTCTGCTTGACAATGCGAGAAGTCAATCTAATCTGGCCCTGCTCGCCGAGAAACTCAACGCGAGAAGTCAGTCTAATCTGGCCCTACTCACCGAGAGGCTTAACGCTAGAAGTCAGTCTGATAAGCCCTCGAGCGAGTCACCGTATTTAAAGCTCGCTTCCGAGCGAATCTTCTCAAAATTGCGGCCTTACGCTCTCAAGCATGACACACTTAAAACCGGTCGCAACCTAAGCATGGCACCGACAGACTACGCTAAGTAAGCCTTACGTTATCTCAGCAGATCGCTCTGCAATAGTCACCTCAGCAAATGGTGTATCAAGTCATTACAACTTTACACCATGAATTTCATTTACACATTTGAAAGCTCAAAGAGTAGGGGGCCATTGATGTGTCGAATCGGTCCGAGTCCCTAGTTCCGGAAAGAGCCCATGGATCCAAACCTGGCCCATACGTAAGCCCAGTAACGGATAGGCCCCTTGGCCCAGCCAATCCGTCCCTTAATAAGCCGGACCAGGCCAAGCACGGTCAAGCACGATTCGCACTATCACGACTCCCGTCTTGAGCCAAGGCAATAGGAATGAAGCAACAAGCAGCTAGCTCGATACAAAGCACTGGGGGACCGACTTGCTCGCCCCTCCAGCTCGACATCCTTCAACGAACAAAGCCAACACAGCTAGGCAACAAAGTTTATAAACGACGCTCTCAGGTCTCAAAGCTCTCAGCTCGCCAGCTCTTCAGCTCGGTACTCTAAGACCGATCTCAGTTCGGCAGCCTGATGACAGCTTGGTGTCAACCAACTCATGGTCCTATAAATAGCATCATCACACCCTTGACAAAAGGTGCTCTCATTTTCGAAGAACTATGTAAATTGGGCTTGATCCCTTACAAGTTAAGGGTACGTAGGCAGCCTTATACAACTCAGCTCATAATCATAAACGTGACTTTTTCTTCATCATTTTTCTTGAGCGCCACCGCGCAACCACAATCATGGGCTAAGACGCCTCGAATTCCGCAAAGTCATAGCAGATTACAACGGAACTCTGCCAATTTGGCAGAATAGGCTACATATAAACTCTGCAAGTCTAGAGAACCGTGGCCGAACTACAACCTCAAACAGATCCGAGCTGACCTCAAGACCTCAGCTGGATCTGAGGGGCTTATGACGAGGGTCGGATCGGCACCTCGCCACAAGTCACCTCCACATCAGCACACTAACAAATCTAGATAGAAAAAACCAACATCTTAAAGGCCAAGAGCCCCACACAAGAATCCGAGTTGATCCCAGCTCGGCTATCCTCCTCGACCTTCGTAGGTCGGCCAACACACGGAAGGGTTCAACCAGTTCAGCTCAGGCCATCTAAGTCGGCCAGAGTCAATCCTTAATCGTATTTCCCACGCGCATGATAAACAAAGACTTTGATTCCGACATTCAAATATGTCCATAATTATCTCCAACAATTAAGGAGATTAAATCATAATTATCTATTCCTTAGGGAACACGAAATCCAAGCCCAACAAGGACAAAGGCCCACGACGGCTTAGGGCATAACGTCTCTCTATATAAACCATCCTTAAGGAAGCTTGAGATACAGTTTCTCTGTGTTCGCGGAGTAGTCGGCGCAACGCCGAATACCACGTTAAATCTCTGTGTTCTCTTTGTTTCTGTGTTTTTATCAATTTCCACCATATTTACTCTTTGAATTGCTTCTGTTTATCTTTCTTGAAGTACAAGTTCACACATCTGTGACTTAACAGTTGTGGTTCTATATCAACCATGGTCCATGCTCCAAAACATACTCATTTTAGTCATAAACCAAACTATGTAAAAAAACTATCTTCGAGATGTGTAATTTCAATGTGTCACGGCCATGGCTTCCAAAGGCGTTTCAGATCATCCAGCGGGATTACCAATTCCTTAACACCTGATAAAGAAATCGGTGAAGCTTCCGCCGATTGTCGGATGTCATGCTCGGTAACTCCACCATTTCCTCCTCGGATTCATCTTCTCCGGTGTAAAGCTCATCAAATGGCACAATGAGTCGTAGAAGATCGACACCACCGCAGCGAATCTAAACAGAGTCGGCACCACCAGGCACCCGTGCCTCTTCCACCGCTCTTATTTTAAATGGATTGATGCTCCGCTGCAATTTGTGGTGCTCCTCCACAAACTCAGGTGGAGTTTTGTCCTGCATTTTGGATTAATGGGAGATAGATAGAGACAGGTTTTTGGCAGAATCGCCCAACAGATATTGGTTCTAGGGTTCCGGCAAAAGGGAGGGGGGGATTTCGCCAGAGCCGCGGTTTATTTTCTAGAATTTAGTTTAATAAAGTACAAATATATTATTAATATGATGATTGGCATCCGATGAAATAAAATATTTACAATGGTTGGAACAATAAAGGAATTTTGTGTGTGTGTGTGTGTGATTGAAGCAGTACTGGTTGTAGATGTATAATCTTAGAGGTCGTAAATACATACATTCATACAATGAATTACAGCAACTATTTCTTTAACCGACCGGGAAAAAAAACTTATTTAACTGTTTCCTATAAATTACGTTTAACTTTACATATAATAATGCGCCTGGAAAAATTCCTTAACTTCACAAGTATTATATTTACTCTTTCACAAATAAGTAAAAATGGGTGCCAAAGCTTCTTTTCATCGGCGAGTTCGCCTCTACTCGATATCCTTTACAGCATCCTGCAAAGCAATCATCATCAGTTATACATACGTGTTTCTCAACTCGAAAGCAATCAGAAATTCACGACATGTACGTCTTTTTGTACAAATAAGATCCATCTAACGTTCTGATGCAATAGAAACTCTCTAACTATCTGAGGCTCAGATCTCCCGGAAAACAAAGACGTAAAAAGACAAGCTCAAAGCAGCAGCCTTCTGTGGGGAAGTTACCATACAGACCACACAGTTTTATTCTGTATTTAAACTGTATTGTTCTGATCGTTTCACCCATCACTTCATCTCAAATTCCCTCAACACACAATAACTTGGGTTGTAAGTGAAAACTCACCTTTGCTAACCGGGTAACATAGGCAGCGGCTAGTGCAGTTGCAAGCAGGCCTAGGCCAAGTGTTAGTAGCTGACCATTTCCTCCCGGGAGGCCAACATCAGATTCTTCTTGCTGAAAACCACAATAAAAAATTCAGGTGATCGAAAAAGCAGATTCTATTATTAGAAAACGGACCACGTGCTAAAGATAGTCAAGTCCAAGCACAGTAAAAAATAGTAGTAGGGTAGAGACTCACGATAATTGCTCGGCCGAATGCACCAGCACTAACATAGGCCCAAGTTCCTGGAAGCATTCCCAACCAACTACAAAAACACACAAAATGCAAAGTCTGTATTCAAATTAAGTGCCCTAGAGATTCTAATGTATTTCACTCCAAATAGAGATTATTTAAGATAAAGAAAAGTGATGTTTGTGTCTTTAAAACATAGAATATGTTAAAAGTTACTAATGCAAGTGCTCTGACATACATACGATTAAGGGAAGTGAAAATGCTTAAGATACCAACCTTCCCAATACATAAGGGACAAACTTAACGGATGTAAGCCCATAGAGGTAATTTCCCAACGAAAATGGTAGCAAAGGGCTTAAACGAAGAAGAGTGACGACTCCGAAACCATTTTCTCCAATCGCTTTATCAATTGCAAGAAACTTCTTATTTCCTTCAACAAGCTTAAGAACCCGCTCACGAGCAAAATATCTAGCTATGAGAAAAGCAATGCTTGCAGCCATCTAAAACAAGGTAAGAACAGATAGCTCAACCTTCCACACAAACAAAAAAAAAACTTTTTCTCCAAACATAATGAATGTCAACTAACCGTTCCACTAATCGAGACGATGATTGTTCCGGTGATATTGCCAAACAAAAGCCCAGCGGACATAGTCAATGGGATGGCTGGAATTGCAAGAATCTGCCATGATATGATACGTTACAATCAACATAAAAACTTAAGGAATGGTATAAACCTTAATACTTGGAAGCAAACTTTTGTCAGTAAGCTTAGCTATTTCATTTTTGGAAGGAAAAACACTGCCTCCAATGTGGTTTAATTTTTATTGACAGGCATTCGAGTTCGATTCCTGAGCAACTCATTTTGAGGGGTTAGAATCTCTCAGCACTGTTTTTGTTTTTATTCACAATGTTCAAACTCGAGACCGTGTGAAATGGGGTATGAGTTCCTTACCACTAGACCCAAGAAGTGTTGGTCTCGATTGTGGTTTCTGGGATTTATTTTTTCAAGATTCTACAAAGCACTACAAATGTAGGAACTTTCCAATTACTCTACCAAACATTATCTAGTTAAATATTGAAAAATTTGAGGGAAAGCCCATTCTTGTCCATGTCAGGAGAAATTCATTATTGAGGAAAACAGTCTTCTTTATTGAGATACAAACTTCATACAACAAATTGAAGTAACTTAACTGGGATTAAATGAACTCATATAACAAATCAAAGGAAATTCCTGCATATAGGCAATGATAAATGAATTTTTAAGCCAACAAGATAAAAGAGGAAAAGTATTTTCTTTTCTATAGACTAATGTGTTCAGGATGAATATCATGCTTACTTCTAAGGCAGCATAAACCAATATGAACAGAGCATATCCACCTGTCCCATAACCTGCGAAAAATCAAGAATTCCTATTATAACACAGAGAACCAAATGAAAAAGTCTTTCAATCCATGATTGAGTTCTAGCATATAGAACCAGACAACTTCTACCATAAACTAACCAATTTCAAAGCACCAATCAAACACTGGTGATCATATTTTTTGTAGTAAAAAATTGCCACAGCTCTTATATGCTTCAAATTTTCAGCAACTATTCTACTTAAGGTAAATTCTATCTACCAAATCTTCAATCTAAAATCAGCCAAACACAAAGACAAGTACCAAGTTGTTACACTGAGTTCAAACAATCTAGAAATAAACATCTATGTGACCTCAGAACTATAAATTAAAAACCCCAACTTTCTCCTAATGATAAAATTCCTTGGCCCCTAATCAAAGTATTGACCAGTTCACAATCACACAGGCAGCTAAATCATCATAAACTGGATTAGTCTACTCTCAGCTGAATTCAGCAGTCGGAAATGCCAGAAAGAAACATACAACTAGCACACATGCTAGACCACGAGAGAGAGAAAGAAAGAAAATGAACACCTTTAGAATTTCACCTTCAATGAATTCTGTAAGCTGGTTCAAGAAAACATTAACCTGCTCCCTGTAAATGTATCCAGCAGCTCCAAACCCTCCAACCACACCCACCAGCAAAAGACCAGCCAAGATGGTACCTTTAAGGGCAGAATCACCACCACCACCGCCGCCCTCTACCTCACCGCCATCATCGACCTTATCAGTATCTTCTTTTGGGCCCAAGTTATTTAAGAGCTTCCTGAGGCCTTGAGGAGGAGGGGCACTTTTGGGAGCCTTTGAAAGTGTTTGCTGTTGCCGTTTCTTGGTCTCCTTCAATGAAGAACATGGTCTCAAAAAATTGTATCTTTTTGGTCTAAATTTGAAGTGAAACAATGAAGATGTAGTAGACTGATGGTGGCAGGAGAAGCAGATGAAGAGTGGAGTTGGAAGTGCATGTGGGGTTCTAGAAATAGTGAGCATTTCTCCTTTTTCTTGCTTCCAAATCAAGGGTTGTGGAGGATAAAGAAAGAAGGGAAATAAGGTTTGTTTTGAATCCGGTTTCTTCCTTTATCCCAGTTCTTGGATTGATTCAAGAGTCTGGAAATTGAGATGACATTTGTTGAGAGGAAAGCAATAATCACTGTGAAGTTTTGCTGATTTTATGAGTTGGGTAACTTGGCTTTTCGTTTCTGACTGTGGAACGGAATTTTTTAGCATTGGTGAATTTCCGTGAAATTTTGTGGCTGTTGTTGCAACACGTGTTGATGTAGTTCTAGGCTCTTCTTAGTCAACTTTTGATCCTGAATTTTTCCAAAGATATACTATAGCCTATAGGCCTAATTTTTTTTATTTACAATTTCTAAGTAAGTTGCCAAAAATGGTTGGAAATACTTGGTGGATGTACATCAATGAAGATTCGGATCAAATTGGGTTTACTTGCGGTTCATCCACTCATGTTTAGGCTTCTTGCTCTTGCAGCTTAACCTACGGTATCAACACAACATTACATTGAGTTAACACGGACACATGGTCATATGGTGTACATGTTGTGCCCTTCGGCGCATAGTGTGGAATCCGGAACCATGCCTTGGTCACTCTTGGTCGGTGCATCATTGACGGCGAGGTGTAGTGGAAAACCGTATTGAAAACTAGCGGAGCCTTCAGCTTCATGGCACGATATTGGGAATGCCTCGAAGACGTGCTTTCTCGCAGCAAAAGCGCTCTTAAAAAGATTGGTTATATAATGCCCTGAGCACGTCACTCTAACAGCTACTCCAAGTGCCCGAGCTTTCGGTGAGGCATGATGCCCGAGACCAACACTCTTTACACTGATGATGGAGAGATGTCTGTTTCTTTGGTGGACATATAGCATATGGGTGGTGATGGAGGTCGGACTAGCACCTCACCACGTGGCACCCCCACATAAACTTAACATAAATATAGATAGAGAAGATACAAACACTAACGGCCAGGAGCCCCGTCTTAGCCTAAGGACATATCTGAACCCCAGGTAGGGAGATCAGCCTGGCTAGCTTCCCAGTTCACCGTAGGTCGGTCAGGGCGCGACGGAGCTCAGCCTGCTCTGTTTGGACCCCAACAGCATAAGGGACTCGACGCAGGTCGGCCTGAGTATCCCTTAGGCGGGATAACCTACGTGCATAATATAACAGATAATTATGGGAAGAGTCTTCAGTCATAAAGGCTCTAATACTATATTTAAACTACTGTGATAATCTTCTACTATCAAGGGAATGACACGGTTTAATGTAATCTTTGGGTTGGACACGGCCCATGCAGGCCTAGGGCAAGCCTCCATATATAAACAATCCCTAAAAACTACGAAAGACTTGATTCCTGACTCGATACACAGGATACGTAGGCAACTTGGGATAAAATATCCCAGGCTCAGTCTAAAAATCACACAACCACCCCCCGTTCACATATTTTCGTGTTTTTAGATTTTGTTCAAATTGTCACTAGGTTAAATAGGCCCTGTAATTATATTCAGACGAGATCCAACATCGTCATGTTGCTTTCCAATCACTAGAGATTTGTACATGAGGTTGTCCCTAGCTTCGACGAGTTAACTCGTTCGGGCGCTCATCAAAAGGCAAAGTCTCTTCATGAAAGTTGTCGAACATCTTTTCATGGCCTATCTTCATTGCTTTGATTGGTGTCTATAACCCGGAAAACCCAAAAGTTCCTCTCTCCATTGGGCCGATTTGTGGCGCAACAAGCTAGTGGTGTACAAAAAACCTACCCCGAAGAAAAGAGGAGTGTCTCATCCTAAGGATCCTCAAGATCCTAGCGGTGTAATAATAGAAAATCATCGGCAATGATTCCAAGAAGACGAAGAGATGTTCACTCGCCTTCACATCGAGGAAAACTCATAGGAGGAATCGTTACTTGCAGCTTTTATTGCCTGCTGGTTCAGTGACGCAACAATTAGGCCATCGAATTTTAAGATGGCAAGCCTGACTACTCATGAAAGATCTCATTGTCTTATCGTCACAGTGCTAGCCAACATATATAGAGGATTGAACACAATTGCTCATTTTTCGCCCTGAGCGAATGAATACTTGTCTTCCAAGGTATTACATCATCGGTTAGATTGCACGTTATTTTAGTACTCACTATAAGGCGTCATCATCTTTGCCCGGTCCTATGATGGTTTCTACTCGGGCGTAGGAGGAGCTAAAGACTTCACTGATCATGATGGTAGAGACCTTATTCACCGTGGTGGGTGTCTGCGAATAAAAGGGAGAAACAGAGTTTATGGTTGATTATATGGATTATCCATTCGAGATCAAGCATTTTTCTAATCAGTACGGTATTTAAGCAAAATGACCCGTGTTTTTCTTATCTGTACAACCTATGAAGGTTTGCACGCCAATTCGGGTTCTTCCAAGTCGTTCCTTTGAAACATCCTGATGATGTCCGCCATGCATCAATTGAAACATGCAAACAATTATTGGAGAAAAACACCCGAATAGGCGTACTGCTCAGGAAGTTCCATTGGAACGGCTTGGAAGGACCCGAATTGGCGTCCAATCCTGCATAGGTTGTACGGCTCAAAAAAACATGCGACGTCTTGCTAAAATACCAAAAGTCTTGAGCGTATGGATTGGAAAAAAGCTTGATCTCGAATGGATAATCCACCTCATCTACCACCAAGCGGCGTTATGAGTATGGTGAATAAGGTCTCTACCATTATGATTAATGAGCTTTTTAGCTCCTCCTCCGCCTGAGTAAAAAACCATCATGGGACCGATCAAAGATGACATCGTTTTATGGTGAGTACTAAAATAACGTGCAATCTTCCCGATGACGTCATTCCATGGAAGACAAGTGTCCCTTCACTCTAGGAAGAAGAACGAGAAATTGTGTTCAATCCTCTATACATGCTGGCTAGAACCGGGACGGCAAGATAGTGACATCTTTCATGAACACTTAGGCTTTTCATCTTAAATGTCAAGGATCTAATTGATGCGTCACTGGACCAAAGAGTGAACAAGCACAACCCGCGGGCAATAAAAACGGCACGGAACTATTCCTTCTATGAGGATTCCTCCTTAAGAAGTCGAGTGAATAGCTCTTCATCTTCCTAGGATCATCGCCGAGGATTTCTACTATGACACTACTAGGATCTTGAGGATCCTTAGGATGAGACACTCCTCTTTCCTTTAGGTCAGGATTTTTGCTCGTTGCACCACAAATCGACCCAACGGGGGAGGGGAACTATTGGGTCTTTCGGGTCATAGATACCAATCAAGAAATGAAGATAGGTCATGAAAATATGTTGACAACTTTTGGGAAGAGGCTTTGTCTTTTGATGAGCGTCTGAACCAGTCAAAGCTAAAAATGACCTCCTTGTACAAATCTCCAGTGATATGAAGGCCACTCATATGCCATAAGTCCACCAAAGAAACGGCATATCTCCGGCATCAAAGTAAAATGTGTTGTTCTCTGAGCACCATGCCTCACAGAAAGCTCAGATAATGCTCGGGCATTTTGGAGTAAGTGAAGAGTGACACGCTTAGGGCGTCATATAAACTAATCTTTATAAGGACACTTTTTCTTTGAGAAATTAAGTCTTCGAAAGCGTTCCATAAAGCTGAAGGCTCGCTAATTTTCAATACGGTTCCCCATTGCACCTTGCCATCAATGATGCGCTGACCAAGAGTGACAAAGGCATGGTTCCAAGGTTCCACATTATGCATCGAATGGCACAACATATACACCAGATTGTCACGTGACCGAGTGTCAACTCCAATGTAAAGTTGTGTCATCATGTCGATACCCTGGGTTGAGCCGCAAGAACGAGAGTCGCTCATGGGTGGATGAACATCAAGTTTATAAAACCAATTTGATCTGAATGTTCAAAATGATATAAAAAAACTGTGCGTGCTTTATCCGAGCTGATGATGGTTGAGCGGGCTTTATCCGAGCTGATGATCGTTTAGAAACCTTTGATCATAGTTAATTCAGGTTTAGATTGTGTTCTTATAGGTTTTGGTTGGAGATTTGTGGATTTTGTTGTTTTGCTTCATAATTTGGTTTCTTTTGGGTTGATTTCAAGGCAAGAGGGTGTTCATATATATTGAAACTTTGTTGTTTTATAATATTTGGCAAGTAATGTGGTCGTTGTATGCATCTTTTTGTGTTAGAAACGAAGTATATTCGTTGTATTTTTTGTTTGGTAATTGAATGTGCAAAATATTTGTTGTTTAAGGTTGTTCCCGAACGTTGGCGCGGCTAAAATGGTTTAGAGCGCACCAAAATGATACAGAGAGCAATCATGTTGTATTTGAGCGTTTAAGCGCCAGCTAAACCGCGGGCCAATATCACTTTTGTGTTTTTGTAGTTTCAGGCCTAACTTAGGTTTTGGTTTTTCTTGGGTGATCTAAATAACTTAAAATAACTTGACAAAGACATGATAGGGTTATGATGCGTTTAGGTCCGTCACCGGATGGATTCTTTGATGCGATGAAGTATGGGACTGTCGAAAACTTAGAGAATTGGCATTGTGCTTTGATGAATTAGAATTCATCACTGCATGTGTATGTGCTAGGTTTTGGATATAGTCTGGTGGTCTAAGTTGGGGGAGTAGAGTCGTTAGGTAAGGCTTTTCTTGAAATATTTTAGGTGGCTAGTTAATGATTAATAATAAGATAAAAGACTAAATATCATGTAATTCTTTGTGAGACACAGTACAATATCGCAATGTGATGATAGCTAGGAAAAATGGATAAACTCCGCCGATCACCTTGATGATCAGGAAAAGTGGATGGACTCCGCCGAACATCTGGACAAACGGGATTAGCCCGGGACCGCTAGAGTTATTCTCTAGTGAGTTCACCCCAGATGAGTGCTTAGTGCTCTATATTAAGCGTAGTGCCCCTGAATTCTTGATATAACAAATATAAGCTAAGCTAGATACCAATAGGAACCTCACTACGTGCTATGGGACATGAAGTGACACCTAAAAATGTAATGTGTGTTTAATAAATATCTTTCTTAATAAAAATGTCTTTACTTTCCTTGCATTATAAAATTAAAAGTTCAATAGCTTCTACCTCTTGTTAAGTATTCTATATATTTACCCTATTTGCATGTTTTTGTATGTTTTACCCTTCTCGAGAAGGTTGGCATGATGCGGATTATGATGATGTTGAGTGAGCTTTTGTTATGCTAGAAGACTTTTGGCTTTCTTTATTTATTTATTATGTTGATGTATCATGAAACCTTGTATCTTTGATTATGTTAAGACTTGTTGTACTTCAACTTGGTTCGTAAACTATGGTTTGTAAGATTAAGTACCTTTGGTTGTAAGATATGTTTCGTATGTCATAATAGATATAGATCTTACCTTTTGTGTGTAAGTTTGACAGTATTGTTAGCTTTTTAGTTCTACAGTTGTATCCCGAATCTATTTTCGTTTCCGTGTCGTTTTGTATTTGATATGATGACGTATTACTTGCGTATAACGTTATATATATTTAGGGACAATCATCCAAAAGGACACATATTAGACTTAATTAGGTAAAAAGGACACCTAAAACAAACACTTAGTTATAAGGATAAAAATTAGATAGATTGACCCAAATACCCTTAATGAAAGAAAAAAAAAAAAAAAAACAAGGGGAATAGGCGGGGGGGAATCGCTGAATGTCAAATTTTTTTTTTTTAACTTACGCTGTACATAACTTCTTGTTGTGTTTTGCTTTTTTTATTTTTATTTTAATCTTTTTTTCTGGAGGACGATGAAAGTGTGGTTTTTTTTTTTTTTTTTTTTTTTTTTTTCTGGAGGACGTTGATTGTGTTGTTTTTTATTTCGGACAGTGAAAGTTTATTTTTCTTATTGACTATCGTGATGCAGTGATCATCGCGATGCATTGACCACCCCGATACATTGACCACCGCGATGCACTGACAACCACGATGCAGAGACACCGCGGTGAAATGACACCGTGATGCACTGACAACCACGATGCATTGGTCACCGTGATGCAGTGACCACCACAATGCATTGACCACCGCGATGCAGTCACCACCCCCGATTAATTAATCGCTGCGATGCAGTGACCACCTCGATGCACTGACCACCGCGATACATTGATCACCACCGATGCATTGACCACCGCGATGCAGTGACATCGGCAATCATATATGTGTGACATCAACAATTTATGTAGTGACATCGGCAATCAGATATGCAGTGACATCAACATTTTATGCAGTGACATCAGCAATCATATATGAATGACATCAACAATTTATGCAGTGACATCGGCAATCATATATGCAGAGACATCGCGATGAAGTGACACCACGATACAGTGGCCACCCCCGATGTAGAGACACCGCGATGTAGAGACAATCGGGATCGATGCAGTGATCGCCGGGATGCAGTAACAATTGATGAAGCAACACCGTGATGACATTTGATATTTTTCCGACTTAATTTCATAAAATCGATTTATGTTCTTCATAAAATCGACTTCAAATGGCTATATTTATTGATATAAAACTACGGTCAACATAAATCTTTCACCTTAATTCATATTTTTATGCAGTGACATCAGCTATCATATATGCAGTGATATCAACATTTTATGCAGTGACATCGGCAATCATATATACGTGACATCAACAATGTATGAAGTGACATCGGCAATAAGATATGCAGTGACATCAATATTTTATGCAGTGACATCGGCAATCATATATGTGTTTCATCAACAATTTATGCAGTGACATCGGCAATCAGATATGCAGTGACATCAACATTTTATGCAGTGATATCGGCAATCATATATACGTGACATCAACAATGTATGAAGTGACATCGTCAATAAGATATGCAGTGACATCAATATTTTATGCAGTGACATCGGCAATCATATATGCGTTTCATCAACAATTTATGCAGTGACATCGGCAATCAGATATGCAGTGACATCATTAATCATATATGCAGAGACATCGCGATGCAGAGACACCATGATGCAGAGACCATCGGGATGCATTGACATTTGATGAAGCAACACCGTGATGACATTTGATATTTTTCCACTTAATTTCATAAACTTGATTTCTTTTCTTCATAAAATCGACTTCAAATGACTATATCTTTTGATATAAAACTACGATCAACATAAATCTTTCACCTTAATTCATATTTTTATGCAGTGACATCGGCAATCATATATGCAGTGATGTCAACATTTTATGCAGTGACATCGGCAATCATATATGCGTGACATCAAGAATTTATGCAGTGACATCGGCAATCAGATATGTAGTGACATCAACATTTTATGCAGTGACATCGGCAATTTATGCAGTGACATTGACATTTTATGCAGTGACATCGCCAAATCATACACAAACCCACCATCAACGTATATCTTTGCTTTCTTTGTTTCAAGGTGATGCATGTTAAACTAATTGATCATTATTACATCATGATCAACGGTGTCGATACATGATGTGACACTCGTTGTGTCACAACGGTTGTGTCCGGATCATTCCGCAAAAAAAGAAAGAAAAAATAAAACATCATCCAAAGCCTTTCATAATCATACCAAAGCACCCGACGTGAGGCTTATCAAGCACCGTTCTGAAGCCGATGTTGCTCCATGTCACGGATTTTATCTAACAAAGCAAACAAGTAATAAAATTTATAAATCCGGTATTTCCCCAAGTGTAGGGATCGTAGTACAGCGATTAATACCGGAGTCGGTCACAGGGAATCGGGGTATCTAGTTCATTAATTTTCCTAAGATTGTTACTATTATTATTAAAACCTAAAACGATAAAATAAACCGGACGAGAGGATTGTCGGTCAAAGCCAGGAAGGATAAAAGTGATAATAAATAAATAAAACTACAACTAGGAAAACAATAAAACTAACGAACATGATAATGACTGAAGCAAATCAACATAGAACAAACCATGATCCACCATCCCGCAACCCTTAATTCTTCCCTAGATTATCTTATGATGATTCAATCAAAGTTGTGGTTCACCTAATCAAAGGTATGAATTCCTACTTCCGTCAGTAATTCGTCTATCAATCTCATCATATTCCGATCTATAGAGATTAACGCTCTCAAAACAAGGTGCAAGATTTATTAGATCTAACAACCTGTAGAGATCTAACCTATCAACTTCCGTTATGTCAAGGTTAAAAGTCTAATCTTTCCTATGGTGATCTAAGGTTTACACCGATTTCCATCATACGGTAAACATCAAATAGCAATACATCTTCCGATATCGATTGCATAAACAAATAAACAAAGGAAAGAAACAAACTTTAAATTAAACTCACAAAATATCCAAAGAAAGAATAAGCGCTATTTGAAAAGTTTCCCATGGTCGCTCCAAGTTCATAGCTTCAAGACAAGACCCATGGCGTCGAACAAGAACGAAAAAAACGGAAACAAAAACCTAACTAATCCGCAACCCCGGCCTCCCCAAAGGGGGCTGGGGCCGCCTAGGGTTTTTCTCTAATGAGTATGTATCAATAAGAGTCAATAATGTGTGTCTTAGGGTTGAAATCGCGCTGCTATTTATAGAAAAGTAAGGCGGCTGCTGCTTAAGTCGGTGTTGGACGCCCGTCCACTCAACTGGACGCTCGTCCATTATTCTGGACGGAGGTGGACGCCCGTTTGAGGTCAAGCTGAACTCTCTGTATCAAATTGCTGCTGTGAACGCTAGTCCAGTATTCTGGACGCCAGTCCAGCCTGGACGGGACTTGGACGTGCGTTCAGCTCTTTTTCTTCCAAATTCATCTTGATCTTCATTCCAACTTCATCTCTATCTCTTCCCTTCCATGCAAATCATCACTCGAACATCTTTTAAGCTCCTTTCACCTCACAAGCGTGCCTACATCACGATAAAACCATGCAAAATGTAACATCTTACATCTAAAGATATTTATCCAATAAAATCACATAATTAACCCGATTTTGCACTTTAACACTTCTAAAACTCATTTGCTCAATATTTCAATATAAAGCTCGATTTCTATGAGAAACATACGAATATGGAGAGAATTGATATAAAATATATCCTTATAAAACGTATAAAATCACCCTTAACAACTCCCCCACACTTAAACCTTGCTCGTCCCGAGCAAGACAAAACATAATCATCACTCGAGACAAATAAACACTTATGCAAATATAAAACATATTCAAGTAGTTTAGAGGTTCACCCAAGTGAGTGTGTGCATAGCCATAGTAAATTTCCACTAAATCCACACTTGAAATTGATTCAAGCAAAACTAGCCAACATCCCATTTAAATCAGAAATATAAAAACGATTATAACATGCACCTCACAAAACATACAAACCCCGAAAAAATAATAAAATGCGCTTAGGATCTTTCCGACATACTCAGAGGATAATCCCTACAACATATCTTTCAGTTTATACTGGGGATAGTTAGAAGATAACTACGGTTCTCACCCATCTTTTCACAATACTATTTGCTAATTTTTCTTAAAGTGCTCTTAATTACACACGTATAGCATATGCCCTCATTCCCAAAGAATAGGACGTTTCGTGATAACACCCTAGCCGGACTACTATCATCGCGGTCGGGAGCTATTAAACCTCATAGTGGTATAGGACATTTCGTGATAATGCCCTACCGCACTCAAATCATCGGCGCTACTTCCGACACTTATATATATATATATATATATATATATATATATATATATATATATATATATATATATATATATATATATATATATATATATATCTTAGATGGGTATACAAACCTTAAATTATATCCCTCCTATCACATTCAAACCTTCAGATATTCACAGTATGTCATACTTTAATTCTAAACACAAACTATTAAAATTTTCAAAATTAGTATGGAAGCAAAGAATCATGCGATAATCATCAAAAAAATCTCTAATCAAATGGGCATAGCTTTAAAAACATAGCTCATCATCTACTATGGCACGTGAAAAATAGTGTTGGGTGAAACAACTAAATTTACTAAATATGAAAAATAACGCAAAAATGATATAAGAACTCAAATGAAGACATGCCATGCTTACTTGGGACAAAACAAAACTTTTAAAATCTAGCACTTTTCATAGAAATATAAAAGTATGGCAAATGAATGTAGATATCACATAAGCTATTCCCCTATTATGGCACAAAAAACTTGTCACGGATTTTATCTAACAAAGCAAACAAGTAATAAAATTTATAAATCCGGTATTTCCCCAAGTGTAGGGATCGTAGTACAGCGATTAATACCGGAGTCGGTCACAGGGAATCGGGGTATCTAGTTCACTAATTTTCCTAAGATTGTTACTATTATTATTAAAACCTAAAACGATAAAATAAACTGGACAGAGGATTGTCAGTCCAAAGCCAGGAAGGATAAAAGTGATAATAAATAAATAAAACTACAACTAGGAAAACAATAAAACTAACGAACATGATAATGACTGAAGCAAATCAACATAGAACAAACCATGATCCACCATCCCGCAACCCTTAATTCTTCCCTAGATTATCTTATGATGATTCAATCAAAGTTGTGGTTCACCTAATCAAAGGTATGAATTCCTACTTCCGTCAGTAATTCGTCTAGCTATCAATCTCATCATCTTCCGATCTATAGAGATTAACGCTCTCAAAACAAGGTGCAAGATTTATTAGATCTAACAACCTAGAAATCTAACCTATCAACTTCCGTTATGTCAAGGTTAAAAGTCTAATCTTTCCTATGGTGATCTAAGGTTTACACCAATTTCCATCATACGGTAAACATCAAATAGCAATACATCTTCCGATATCGATTGCATAAACAAATAAACAAAGGAAAGAAACAAACTTTAAATTAAACTCACAAAATATCCAAAGAAAGAATAAGCGCCGCTATTGGAAAAGTTTCCCATGGTCGCTCCAAGTTCATAGCTTCAAGACAAAGACCATGGCGTCGAACAAGAACGAAAAAACGGAAACAAAAACCTAACTAATCCGCAACCCCAGCCTCCCCCAAGCCGGGCCGGGGCCGCCAGGGTTTTTCTCTAATGAGTATGTATCAATAAGAGTCAATAATGTGTGTCTTAGGGTTGAAATCGCGCTGCTATTTATAGAAAAGTAAGGCGGCTGCTGCTTAAGTCGGTGTTGGACGCCCGTCCACTCAACTGGACGCACGTCCATTATTCTGGACGGAGGTGGACGCCCGTTTGAGGTCAAGCTGAACTCTCTGTATCAAATTGCTGCTGTGAACGCTAGTCCGGTATTCTGGACGCCAGTCCAGCCTGGACGGGACTTGGACGTGCGTTCAGCTCTTTTTATTCCAAATTCATCTTGATCTTCATTCCAACTTCATCTCTATCTCTTCCCTTCCATGCAAATCATCACTCGAACATCTTTTAAGCTCCTTTCACCTCATGCAAGCGTGCCTACATCACGATAAAACCATGCAAAATGTAACATCTTACATCTAAAGATATTTATCCAATAAAATCACATAATTAACCCGATTTTGCACTTTAACACTTCTAAAACTCATTTGCTCAATATTTCAATATAAAGCTCGATTTCTATGAGAAACATACGAATATGGAGAGAATTGATATAAAATATATCCTTATAAAACGTATAAAATCACCCTTAACACTCCAAATAGGACAACAATAGGAAAACATCAAAACAAGTTTACATATACACTAAAGAAATAATTAACACATAACAAGTGAATGTATTAATATTAAAAGAAAACAAGTTTTATAAAGAACTTCTGAAATAAGAACAAGCTATCAGCCTTAGAAAGCAATCAGATATGTAGTGACATCAACATTTTATGCAGTGACATCATCAATCATATATGAATGACATCAACAATTTATGCAGTGACATCGGTAATCAAATATGCAGTGACATCAACATTTTATCTGCAGTGCAATGCACATAACTGATAAAATAGATTTCGACCTAAACATCTGAATTTTCAACAAATTCTGCAATCTGAATTTGCTGGGCATTTCTTTAAAATCCATTTGCAAAAATGAGAGCACATTTTTGTAAATAGTGTTATGAGAAGAAAAAAAAGCGTCACTGCATTGGATGAAAAAAAAATGTCATTGTATTTTTATATACAAGCAAAATCAGAGCTCATGGATGCAAAAAAAAAATGAAATAGTCAATGATTTGAGATTGAAAATTGAGCAATCAAAGAAGAAAACTAACACAACAATTAGCAATATCCAAACTTAAAGCAGTACTAGACATATACTTAAAACTAATGTCTTCAATATCACTTTGTGCAGACATATTCTTAGTAGGATGACCATTATGGCACAATATGATACTAAAGAGAGAAAATGTCTACCATAGGATAAGAAATGGGTAATATGTTGCAATCTGATGTGCTTATCATTAGTGGGGACCGAATAAGAGAAGCAGAAGTAGAACACAGTGAAAAAATGGGGAAAAGAATAACTATAACTAGAAAAGGTAAAAGTAAGAACATTCAAAGCAAATCATCCACCCAGTGAAGCATTGAAGCAAAAAATAACATCCAAACACAAAGGAAAATCACCAGAAGCACAACTAATAACACAATCATCATACTGTGAAGAATAAAAACCAAAAAAACAAAAAATCCAACAACTGTGAGTGCAAAGCTAGAATCCAGAGACTTCAAAAACATAAATTTCCACCCTCCAATGCACATTACCCACCTAGAAATCCACTAAAAAATCTAAACAAGAAAGCAACCTAAACAGAATCAGCTACGGAGATTGGAGATTTTAGGTGAATTTTGTGAGGAAATGGGAGCAGAGAATTGCTGAAAGCTAGTTCACCGAGAGGTACAAGCTTAGCATTGTTGTAGTAATTGATCTTAGAGTGGGTTAAATACTCCAACTTTGGATTCACTGTGGGATCTGAGCTATCGCCGTCGGAGATGGCGACGGCGGTCTGAATTTGGTAACGGTTTCATTGATTTGTCAAATCTGTTCTTCAATACTTCTAGGGAAATAGGTCGCAGAATACACAATCTTGAATTAATTGCAAGGATTCCAAACCCATCAGATTTGATTGCCATTACTGTTTACTTGATTTTGCATTAAGCATGGATGAAGATGAAGCCATTGGTGAAGCTTGAGGAGGAAAGAGATGAACGTGATATACAAAATCAGATGCTTTTAATGTTAGCAGAATTAAGGAGAAAGGGGTAATATAGGAAACTAATATAAAATGTGTCTTTATAAATGATGATCTTTTTTTAGTGTCCTAAGTGCCTAATTAAGTCTCAAAACACGTCCTTATAAACAAATAACACATATATTTAATGATATGTGTGACGTATATTTTATTTCCGGATAAAGACCGCACACGGTGGCGCTCGCGCCCATTTTTCTGAAGTTGGAAAAAGAGAGAGAGAGCAGAAGAAGGAATGCGCAGAGGTTTGAGAGTGAGTAGTAATAGTGAAGAGAACATGGTGGCCACAAGTCATGGTAGCAGCTTCCGCTCCAGTGAATCAACGCCGTTTTCTAATCCTTCTAATGGCAGCTTCTACAATTCAGGTCACTCGTTTTCCCTTTTTCGTCCTTTCATCACGCTTTTGCCGGTGGCTTTGCTTTTTCTGTTACTTGATTATTTGTTTCTGAAATCATATCGAATTGTTGTAGGTTTTCTCGCATCTATGATCTATGTATTGGTCATCCATGTTTTTGACAGTAATGTTCAAACAAATTTAATCATTAGAACTCATTAAAGTCGCTGGATGAAATTGTGTTCAGATTCCATATATAGGTTTTGCAGATTATATATCTATCATAAACATCATGATTCATGACTCATGTACCGAAAATTGCATGTAACAGTTTCCCTGTGTTTGTAACTGTGGATTATTATGTATATGCATTGCCGAAGGTATAGCTTTCTGTAAGCCTTTTCCAGTCACAGACTCACAGCTAAATGTGTTTCTGCTTGTGCAAATTTCTTCGTTATGAATTCTAATCGCAATTGTCTACTCTTCTCTTTTTTGGGGGGAATTAACCGTTTATTTTGAGCCTATAAACATAAATATAGGCTTTCTTAGCAACTGTTCCAAGCCAGCTGGATCATAATCTCACCAATTACTTGCTCCAGCTGCTGAAATTTCCACAGGAAAGTGATTCATTGAGTCTTTAGACTGCAAAACGTGGTTCATGTACTACAGGAGGAAAATAGTGTTCTTTTTTACAGGGAATCAAGTGTTTAGGTGCAAGTCTCTTGCTGCCTAAGTGTTGCAGAGTATGTAATATTGTTAAGAGGTGTGATAACAAAGTATCATTCTTAATATCCTTTTCTCATCTAGAAATTATCACCAAAATGGTTGCACAATTTTGCTATGCTCGAAATTTGGATCATAGCAATTCATTTTCTTATCCATTCATTTCCTTTAATTGCACATTGGAGATTCTTTCTTTTTGTCTAATTTTCAATCAATTGCCATCCTTTGGACTTCCATCTTTGTTTGAATTTCACTTATCTTGGAAGGAAAATTATGGCAAAGGCTCTCTCTGCATCTTTCTAAGTAAAACTTGAACATTGCCATATGACATTATACTGTCCTGTCAAATTTCTCTTCACGTATAAGTTTTATTCATATAAATAAAGATGGAAAATGGACATCTTATTCTTCAAATAATTGTGCTGTTGCCGCTAATCCACTACTCCGCTCTTGCAAGAATGTGGGACTTAATTGACATACAAAAATGCTCAAGTATGATGAGATTGATACGCTTAGGCAACATGGAAAATCGATTGAACTGTAAATACTCTCTGCTTTTGTAAGATGTCTTGTCTGTCCAGCGCTGTAAAAATGCTTTTTTGGTCATTATATAATGCCATGATCTAGTTTTTCATTTATAGTCAAGAGTTTCATCTTAGGTTTACCAAATTCATGGTATACCAACAAGTTAAATATTGAGGGCATTACAACCCAAAATAAAATAAAATAAAGAGGACTAATTCTGAAACCTGAATCATACTTCTGGCCGTCAATCAGTCTTTGATGTTTGTTTTTGCTTCCCTTTAATGTTAACTGATGTCCTAACCTGTCTTTTGCAGGTGGTAAAGGGGTCTGTATGATGAGCACTGCATGGAGAGATAAGCAACACCAATCCTTGATCAACTTCATCTCATGCTTCCTGAATGCAAATTCTTTCCGTCTGAACACTGTTCCAATTGCCCCAGTTAGTAACCTTGTGACTTTTAAGTTCAAGAGAGGATTTTGTTCAGCTATCTAAATATCTTATTTGTAGGACTTCATTTTTAACTGTGGAGGTGTGTCAGTAGCTTTTATTTTTGTAACTGACTGGGGCTGCAACAACACTGCAGCTATTTTCAGCAGGTATTTCAACATTCTATGTGGCTGTTGTTATTAAGATTGCACTTTGTTTCGTAATGAATTGTTCATTGCACCGTACATACAGGGTTGAGAAACTCAAAGAGCAATTCGCTAAACTCTATGTGGTTGCAACCCTACCAACAAAGGAACAGAATGATTCTTTTGTTTGCTGTTACTTCAAGTGAGCTGAGTTTGGTTGTTAACTGGACTGTGTTGGCAGTAAAGTATTTGTGATATGGACTGAAGCACTTCGGTTTGTGTGATCTTATGTTAAGGTATGGTATGAAGCTTGGCAGGCCAACATTTATACCAGTACAAGACTTAGAAATGGGTTTTGAAAAGATGGTGAAAATTGCACACGCTCGCGGAGGTATTGTCTGAATCTCTTATGCTGGTATAAATCATATGTTAAGTCTGATCTGACCTTATTATTTCCATTACAGTCTGCAAGCGGGAAGATGCTGTATCAAAACTAAAAGCTGAGGTCAGTGGAATGTCCTAATATTCTGGTTGGCCTTTTTATTTTTAATCCCTCCTGCAGAATCCTGAATCTGTTGTCATGCTTCAAGAGAGAAAAATCGGTGCAGACAATGGATGCTTATCTCAGGGTGGTGACATCCATTCCTGGCATCGATAAGCATGATGCGAATGCGGTAATAGTTGTATACTTCTTATTTTTGTCTATTGTGCTTTTGTAGTGATTCCCTCCCTATCTTAAGACAGCCTCTTCAAATGCAGTGCTTTACTTTGTCTGTCAGAAACCGAACTAGGAATTTTTCATATAGATACAGGTAAAAGAACAAAGTTGGATTGGTCCATCTATAGTATTGGCTAGCAAACATTTACTAGAATAGGGTGCATAGGATGACCGTAATGGAACGAAATCACTTAATTCCACCGTTTGGACATGGTTGAAAGGGAATGAGATGTAATAATGAAAATTGATCCTTATACCATAGTAGGACTGTATTGGATGCGAAATTCTTTTATTTCTTTTTTATTATGATAAGCCACTAACCGCCACCTCTGCTCTACTAAATAGTGTTGATCCAATGTTCCAACAATTTGGTGCACCCGTTCGGGTTACAAATCGGAATATCGAATCAACCCTATCTGGTAGGAGTAGGATGGATGTAACAGTTACTGGCTTACCCTCTGAAAGTTTATATGGCAAAATGCTCTTTTTCTCCTTGTGTTACAGTCTTATGGTCCGATGCTATAAGGATTCTCCGTTACAGAAACAGAATTTTGCATACGTCGCTTGGGCTTGAATAAAGCATCATCGGCTAAAAGGGGTGCTCTTTTTTTTTGTGTTGCTTTTTTTCTTCTTCTGACAGCTTAATCAAGCAATTGGTTCAATTGAGGGAATCGCTAAAGCATCAAAGGAGTGTATTGTGGAATGTACAGATCTATCTGATTATAAGGCTGAAAGAATAGCAAGTTTCTTCAGAGATAAAAACTATTATCTTGGTACCAGAATCACCTGAAGCTTAAATGTGTTGATGATGACATGTATTAGCTGTCAAGTTCATTTCTTCATGCGCAGAAAAATGCGCAAATTTCAAAAACCGATACACTGTGAGTTTCGTCGAACCAATTGCTTTATTCCTCTGTTTAACATTTTGCTTTATTGGTTACTATACTATACTCCCCGTAAAGGCTTTGCCTTGTTTATTAGCATGTTTTGTATCTATGGATTTGTGAAACCATCCATAGTTTTTTTTTTTTTTTTTTTTTTTTTATAATTTTATTTTTGATATATATTTATTTTCCGTCAATTTGTAGATATTATACTCATCTAAGTTGTCTAGTGCCATGTCTGGAAAGAGAATATTCGTCTGTTTGAAAAATATGATACTCAATTAGTTGTGTTATTGTGCAAGAAAAAAGAGAATATTCGTTTATTTGTAAAATATGATATAGATACTCTTTATCTATTTTGTTTTATCCTAGCAAGTGAGTGATGCAAATTGTTTGGCTTCTTGACTAACTTGACAGCTTACCTTAGCCACACATTAGATGGATTCATATAAGAATTTATTAGGGAAAAGAAAATTGCCGTTCATATCAGAATCTCTTAACGAATTATTTATTTTACGGTTTCAAATATCTATTTTATAAATTTTCATCTATTCACAAACACGTACATGTGTATTTATTTATTTGTTTAAATGGCGGTGAGTTTTTATTAATGAGATTGATGACGATGTAATAGTAATGATTTAATAGAAATCCCATACAACATACGTGTGTGTCTATGTATATATGTGTGTATTTTTTTTCTTTTCTTAAAGCCTCTGGTATACGGAACTAATTGGTTCGACTAATCCGAAGTTCGGGCTCGGCCGCGTCTGCAGCAGATCATATTTCGGGGGTAAGGCACGGCCCAATAATTTCTTTTCAACACGTAGTGCGCCGGAGGAGAATCGAACCCGAACCTCCCTGCGCGTTCCCAAAATCACTCAACACTTTGAAATGCAAGCTATTCTTGGTTATATATGTGTGTGTATTTGCCAAAACTCAATTATCACTCTAAAAAAAAGAATAGAAAATAGGTATATAGATAAAAGCCAACAGTTCTCAAAAAAAGATAAAAGGCAACATTTTTTTTTGTTTATGAATCAAAGAGTCCAATGGCAAACAAACCGCAAAAGTTAAGAAAATAGCGAAGGCATTGATCTGGAATTCCTTCAGATTATGGATTACGAAAGCATGTACGAAATCTGGGAAATATACACTATGATGTAAACTGCATTTTAAATGGATCTAAACAATTTGATTAATAAAATACAAATTTTACCATCATTTACGAATTCTACTCCAAATGCTCTAATCTAACATTCAATGAATCAGTCATATAGAGATATTCGATATGGATCGATCTATGCCCATATATGTGACACTTAAAGAAACATCATCTAGAGATGTTCTTCCATCATTCATTGGATGCTACATCGATTAGAGAAGTCTACTAATGATACATGAGAAATTGTTATCCGATGAGTCTTCGCGTGCGCGCGTCGTCGGATACGCGGCATGTGTACAAAATTAAATTTATTTGTTTTTCGTACACACGCGCACATCCAACGGATCAGTACATGTGAGATTGCAGATAAGAATATCCCATGATACATATAGATTACAAATGACTCTGTTTTTGAGGTGTCAAATAGGCTAAGTATGCCTTAAATCATTTTTGGAATGAATACTGCCGGAAATGATATCCACAGAAGACAGTTGACATTTTCACATAAAATCCACCACAAATGATCTAAACCTTTAATGTATATATATAACCATCACCGACTACCCATTTATTGATTAAAAAAAACATAAGCAGCACAAAAGGACCTACCTGCTAATTCAAAACAATACCCTTTGAAATCCCAACAGAGAAACATTCTCTATAACATTAATTAATCATTTATATGCTAAGATATAATCATCTAAAATACATGCCACAGGCTAAGCTAACAAAAACCCTGCCTGGGTTTAAATTCACACCATAAACATCGCCTAACCTACTTTTACGGCCAGCTTAGCAATATAGCAGGAAAGGCTACTATGCTACAAAAATTCCCGCTACAATAATAATATAGCATAAATACCACAACACACACACACACACACACGTATGAGATAGACGGGGCAGATTATTGAGCCTTGAGATGACGAAAAATTGACTACCGTTTTTGTGAATTAAGATGGCGCGCCAAGGTATGAAGCTAGTCGCAGTATGTCACTGAATACACCAGCTGCTGTCACTTCTGCTCCAGCACCAGGGCCACGGACTATTAGTGGCTGCTTCTTATACCGTTCAGTTGTGAATGCAATTATGTTATCAGATCCAGACAACTGTGCAAAGGGATGGTCTTTCTTATATCTTCTCAACTCAACGGTTCCTTTTTTGTTTACCACATCCACTACCCCAACATATCGCAGAACCTTCAAAAATAACCAAAAACCATTAGGCAAGTTATTTGATGAAGCAAGTAAAAGACGAGCAAAACAATTCATCAATCTACACATCAGTCAGATTTTTAAAGACTTAAACACCAATTGACTCCATTCAATAGAATCTCTACTTAAATGAAATGCATCAGAATCTCTACAACATACAATTTGAATATAGATTTGGTTTTTTTTTTTGTAGTTTGTGCGCTACAAGCGGATGTAGAATCAAAAGATTATGCATCCAGAAGGAGATTATGGTTCAGATGGTTTCTGGTGGGACTGCAAGTTTTGAATCTCTATTTTTACAAAAATATATCTTGTTTCAAGGACACAAAGTTAAGTGCTCTAAGGGTGGTGGTTGGTCAAGTACCCTATGCATGTAAAGTTTTAACAGATATACTCACTTCCCCAGATTCTTCGGCTTCTTGTTTACGCTTGGCCCATTCTTCATCATATTGTGGAAGCTCTTGCATAAACTCCTCACCAGAAGCACAAGCCTGAAAAGGAACAACCCACCCCGACACGCAAAAAAAAAATGATACGAACTACTATCAGTGAGAAAATTGTGATAATTTTTCTGCAGGGCCATGACAGCAGAAAATAGGAACTCTTACTCTTAGAGGTTCTGGTACAAGACTCTGAACAGGAATATCCGAGAGTTCCAGCTTGAGTCTGGATTCTCTAGCAAGAATTATAACCTGTGGTAAATTATTTCAGAAGTGATCAGCAAAATAAAGTTATCACGGGGATGCACAGCTAGAATTGAGAAGCTGCCTTCGGCCGAAAATAAATTGGGAAGTGGAAAGAACGCAGACTACACAGGTGCTAAATGTTGGTAAGCAAATCCAAATTATATATCACCAAGTATATGTCAAATAAACATGATAAGCATGCAAGAGAGAGCTATCCGGATAATTTTTAACTAGTGTTCACAAGGTTAAATACAAAATAAGGTCCCAGCAAGAACTTAAATGAAAGGTCAAACCCCAATTCAGGCCCAGCTTTTAAGGGGAAATGTATCACATTATAAGTACCTTTCTAGCCACATCTGTTCCTGATAAATCATCTCTAGGGTCTGGCTCTGTATAACCTGCTGCTTTTGCTTCCTTCACAACCTCACTGAAAGCTCGTGCACCTATGAAGTTGTTGAATATGTAACTCAAAGTTCCACTGCATTTGCAAAACAAGGAACGAACGCAGGTGAATAATCATAGTAGGTTCTTATTCTCTGCATATTCAAAACTTCAGAACAATTCTAATTCTTTGCATATTGAAAACATTGAAGTGCACCATTTTCCCCCTATTTGTCCTTATATTAGCATGAGCAACTCTAAATCACCAATCATTCGAGTTCGAGTTCTTGATAACGAATCCCCAACCACGAAGTGAGTCCTTTCTCGATATCACAAGTCATGTCTTAGTCAATAGTTTTATCTATAAACATCCAAAATTTTACCAGATTCTACCACAACTCTCAAGCTTTGTACTTTTCCACAATTCGCATGTTTTTTGTTTGGGGTATTACACCATCTGTTTGGCATATGTTAAGAGGACCTCCATATCGCAAAACATTGCATACTTTACCCTTGTGGTTTCACAGAAAAACGTAATTGTGTTTTCCAGTTTAATATTGTATTATGATCTCACAGAGAGGGTTAAATATGGTGAAATATTGTACATTTTACCCCCTAAGGTTTCACACAAAAGGTTAATTTTTGCCGGTAACCACAATTAAGTCTGTGAAACCACATGGGTAAAGTTATACCAATATTTCGCAACAAGGAGGTCCTCCCAACATATCTCAAACCAGAAGAAAGCAAAAGGCATTTGCCCTTTCTGGTTTCCGTGGCCCACAATATGGATGTCCATTAACAATATAAGAAGAGATCAAACTGCTGCTACAGGAAAACTGTGAGAAATAAGGGTGTTTCTGTCTTTTGTGATATATTAATTATGTTTAGGGTTGCAGTAAAATATTGAGGCGTGTAGGCTGTTTTTATTCTGTTTATTTAATTTCCTTCCTGGTATGATATAGATCCCTGAAAGCAGGGAGTTTTAATAGGAAGGATTCTCAGTCTAGGAGCTATTTATATGTGGCCTGCCTACACTTGTAATTCATTCAGAAATCAATAAAATATTCTTCCAGTTTTTTCCTTTATTCTAACATGGTATCAGAGCTAGGGTTTCTCGAAAAATCCTAGATCAGACCTTAAACAAATCAAGAATTATCGCGCCACCATGACAGGGGAGTTGAGTAGTACATCATCTACTCAAAACAGTCAAAACTCTGCAATTACAGGATCTGCGAACGGAGATGGTACTCCAGTAAGCACTTCTTCTGTTCTCCTCGTTTCAAGGAAACTAAATGGGACCAACTATCTAGAATGGTCCCAGACAATCAAACTTGCCATTGATGGCAGAGGGAAACTTGGGTTTCTCACATGTGAAAGCAAAATGCCCGGACCGAATGACCCCAAACTCGGGTCCTGGAAATCGGAAATTTACCTAACAATGGCCTGGCTCATTACCGTCAATGGAGCCAACCATTGCCAGACCCCACATGTTCCTCCCTACAGTAAAGGATATTTGGGAGATGTATTCAGACTTAGAAAACGCCTCACAGATATATCACTTGAAGAACAGACTCTGGAATCTCAAGCAGGAAATCAGGGATGTAACCACCTATTATAATGAAATTGTCAGGTTTTGGCAGGAGCTAGACATCTGCCATGAAGACAGCTGGGAATGCTCAGCAGATAGCACCAGGTTCAAAAATAGGGAGGAAAATGAAAAGGTATATTCATTATTAGCACGCCTGAATTAGAACATGGATGAGGTGAGGGAAAGGATTTTGAGAAGGTCAACCTTACCATCTCGCAGAGAAGTATTTTCTGAGGTGAGAAGAGAGGAATCCAGAAGGAAGGTGATGACCAGGAATTCAGAATCCATAGTGGAAACTTCAGCCTTAGTCACTGCCAAAGGTGACAAACAGGAAACAGAAACTCTGGTGTGATCAATGCAAAAAAACAGGGCCACACCAGGGACAATTGTTGGGAATTCATGGGAAACCATCAAACTGGAAACCTAGAGGGTAAGGTGGTACAACTGGAGGAGAGATAAGCAGGGCAAATCAAGTGTCATCAGAACCAGATCAGAAAGCTCGTAGACCCCTGTCATTCACAAAGGAACAACTGGAGCAACTTAGCCAACTCATTACCAGTCACACAGCTCCTAAATGTATCCTTGCAGACTCAGGTAACACCTTTGCTTTTTCTGCCAGAAATCCCAAGTATGGAACACACGGAATTATTGATTCAGGTGAAACATACCATATGATCTACTCTTCTGAAAAATTTCAGTCCTATTCCATGTGAGAGAATTAGACGGTGAAAATAGTTGAGGGATCCTATGCAGCAATAGCTGGGAAGGGATCTGTCCCTATCTCACCATCTCTTACCCTCTATGGAGTACTTCATGTTCCTAAATTAACTTGTAATCTTATGTCTGTTTGTAAGTTAGTCTTAAAGACTAATTGTAACCTAATATTCTCCCCTACTGATTGTAAGTCTCAGGAAGTGAATTTGGGGAAGGAGACTGGCAATGCTAAAGTACAAGATGACCTCTACATCCTGGAAGAAAAAGATATAATCAGAACTGAGGATGACCCTAGAGTTAAATGTTACCGCTCTTCAATTGTGTCCAATAATGAAGCCATGATTTGGCATACTAGGCTAGGTCACCCCAATTTTGGGTATTTGCAGAAATTGTTTCCAAAACGCTTTATTAATAAAGTCTTATTTTCAATGTGAAGTGTGTGAATTATCTAAACACAAATGCAACACTAATGCTCCTCAACCCTATAAACCCACTAAACCATTCATTGTCATTCATAGTGATGTTTGGGGTCCCTCAAGACATAAAACTGTGAATGGAAAGAGATGTTTTGTGTCCTTTATAGATGACCACACACGTTTAATCTAGGTATACTTACTAAAGGAAAAATCAGAGGTCAAAAGTGCCTTTATTCAGTTTTATAACATGATAAATACTCAGTTTCATACCCAACTTGAAATTTTAAGGACAGATACTGGAACCGAGTACTACAAAGACATTTTACAAGGTTTTTTCTCAACAAAAGGAAATCTGCCACCGAAACTCGTGTCAACACACCACAACAAAATGGTGTGGCTGAGAGAAAAAATAGACACCTACTTGAGGTGGTGAGATCCCTTATGCTGGCATCGAAAAGTCCTAAACACCTATAGGGTGAAGCCCTATTGAATGGAGTGTATCTGATCAATAGGCACCCCTCTAAGGTACTAAATTTTAAAAACCCATTGATGAGCTTAAAAACCTTTTTCCAAACACCAGGATGGTTCAAGACTTGCCTCTTAAAGTGTTTGGAGGTGTGGCCTTCACACAAACATACAACCAGGGCAAGCTTGACCCCAGATCCAGTGTGTAGTACTTTGAAAATAAAAAGGGGTATAGGTGTTTTGACACTGAAAAGGGAAGAGTCATAGAATCTATGGATGTCGCCTTTTTTTAAACTTGATGTACTTAATCAGTATCATCTTCAGGTGGAGAACGTCCTCACATTAGAAGATGATACAGATTTCAGTACAATAGTGAGAACAATATTGATGGAGTTGATGTGTCTAGCATGCCACCTCCCAATGACCTAACAATTGGACATAATGATGAACTAAGATTCTGGGGAATCAAACCCCAGAACTCCTAATGTTGTACTTGATTTCCAGGGGAAAACATACTTCAGAAAGTATCCCAACTCCAAGATGAATAGAGGTAGTGGCACTCAGGCATTGCAAGAATCTGAACCAAATTCACCTGAACAAACAGACAGCGGGGTAGAGTCTAGCAGTCCTCCCAAGCAAACATCAAACATCGATTCCAATCCTACACAAAATGCCACTCCTATTAAAAGCAAAACTGGGGAACTTCTTCTTGATGTTCCGCTTAGCAATCAAAAAACCTATTAGAGAATGCACTAAAAACCCCAGGTACCCAATTCGAAATTACCTATCCTACAGAAACATGTCTATTTCACACAAGGCCTCCTAACCAGTGTCTCTAAACACACCATTCCTAAGAACATTCAAGAATCTATGGTTGTGCCTGAATGGAGAGCAGTTGTTCAGGAGGAAATCAAAGCTCTGAAAAAAAATGACACCTGGGAAGTTGTTGATCTACCACCTGGAAAGAAGCCAGTAGGTCGCAAATGGGTGTTCACCATTAAGTACAGATCATATGGAGAAGTGGAAATATACAAGGCAAGGCTAGTGGCTAAAGGCAATAGTCAAACCTATGGGATTGACTACACCGAGACATTTTTAACAGTGGCCAAACTCAACACATTGAGAATTGTCTTCTCTGTGGCAGTCAATCTAGAATGGCCACTTTACCAACTGGAAGTGAAGAATGCCTTCCTCCATGGTAACCTAAAGGAGGAGGTATTCATGAGTTTACCCCCAGACTGACTCGCACAGACTCAAAGAGCGTATGCAGGTTGAAGAAGTCACTTAAACAAAAACCTTGTGCTTGGTTTGACACATTCGGGCGGTTCCTGTTGAAGATTGGGTCCAAACAAGGTCATTCTGAACACACACTCTTTTGTAAAAAGGGGCTCCAGATGGGAAGATGGTTATTTTAGTAGTGTATGTCGATGACATGATCCTGACATGAGATGATGTGTCTGGGATTCAACTGTTGAAGAATCAACTGAGAGGGGAATTTGAGATTACGGATCTTGGAAGGTTGAAGTATTTCCTAGGAATGGAAGTAGCAAGATCAGAAAAGGACATGGTGGTGCCCCAGAGGAAATATGTAATGTGCCAGATCTCTTGAAGGAGACATGCATGATTGGTTGCCAACCTGCTAGTACCCCCATGGAGTTTAATTTGAAATCGACAAACTCTGAAAATGAAGAAAGAGTGGATAGAGAGCAATATCAGAGATTGGTTGGGAAGTTGATCTACTTGGCACATACAAGGCCAAATATCTCATATGTTGTAGGAGTTGTCAGCCAATTCATGCATTCACCCAGGCAGTCTCACCACCAGGCAGTAATGAGAATTCTGAGGTACCTCAAGGGGACTGTTGGGGTTGGTTTGCTGTTCAAGACGAGTAAGAAAAGGAACATTGAGGTGTTATTATGTTAACAGATGCAGACTGGGCTGGATCCAAGGACATCAGATCAACAACAGGGTATTGCACCTTTGACTGGGGCCTGGAGGAATATTGAGACCCGAAGGAGCAAAAAGCAGCCAGTTGTAGCAAGTACAGCATAAGTAGAGTTCAGGGCAATGGCACTGGGAATTTGTGAGGAATTGGGATAAAGAGAGTACTGGAGGACCTAAATCTGAAACCAGGGTTACCCCTAAAGTTATTTTGTGACAATAAATCAGCGAATTACCATTGCCAATGATCCTGTCCAACACGACAGGACCAAACATGTTGAAGTGTATAGACACTTCAAGGAAAAGCTGGAAGGAGGAATCATATGTATACCAATTATGCCATCAGCTCAACAGGCTGCAGATGGATTCACAAAGGCCTTAATGAAACAGAACTTTTAAGACTTAACAAGCAAGTTGGGCATGATCAACATCTATGCTCAACTTGAGGGGAGAGGGAGGGGGGGGGGGGGGGGGGGGGGGGGGGGGGGGTAAGAAATAAGGGTGTTTCTGTCTTTTAAGATATATTTATTATGATTAGGCTTACAGTAAATTATTGAGGCGTGTAAGCTGTTTTTATTCTGTTTATTTAGTTTCCTTTCTGGTATGATTTAGATCCCTGAAATCAAGGAGTTGTAATAGGAAAGATTCTCAGTCTAGGAGCTATTTATATGTGACCTGCCTACACTTGTAATTCATTCAGAAACCAAAAAAATATTCTTCCAGTTTTTTCCTTTATTCTAACAAAAACAAAGCTAGCTTGACCACTCACCCAACAAACATGTATAAATAGACAGCAGCCTCTTCTGCCATACCATCTCTCCATCTTTAGATGGAAACACGTTGATCCCCTCAAGTTATCAACATACAATACAGAGCTATTTCTTTTATGTTCATAATTCATAAAACGAGTCATAATCTGAAGAAAAAAATGAGTAACAATCTGAAATTAACATGACCAAAATTGCATATCCTAGGGAGAGATGCTAAGCATTACCTAAAAATGCCTTCGATCCGTAATATCTTATCCCCAGTTTCAAGGAGACCCTGTAAAGTACTAATGATTGGCAGACCAGCACCCACAGTTGCTTCATAGAAGTAATGTGTATAAGATTGCCGTTGAAGGGCTCTTAGTTTCAAATACTGTCAAGGAAGGTCACAAATGATTCTCATCAAGTCCAACAATCTGATATATATTTAAAAATGAAATTCAATGACGAGACAGGGCTTAGAAGGGCAAAAAAGTCATGATCATTTGAAAGACTATTTGCACAAGAATCAAGTTTATCTTATCATAAGTACCTGCTCAAGTGGTCCTGAATTCGCCTTCTTGTTTGGTGTGATAACATGTATTCCCCTACGCAACCAATCATAGTAATGACTAGCCACAACGGAGTCAGCTGTGCAATCTACCAAAGCAGTGTTTGGAATTAAGTGATTCCCATGAACGCTATGTACAAACTTCGCAATGTCAGCCTTTTCCCCTTCCTCTTTTTGAAGTTCCCTCCATCTGGACAAGTCAATACCCCTAGCACCAGCAAAGTTAAATGTGTCATGCAGCGGTCAGAAAAGGAAAATAACCGCAAAGACAAATGCATTGAAAATTGTACAAATTGTTCTATGTTGTACATGAATGATACTAAACTGTCAGATGATATGCTATATTTTTTACAGTAATTTTAATGGATTAAAGAGTGCATCTCTTCATGGTGTTGAGTTACCTAAAACTCTGAACTAGTAACCATTTGGGGGTGAGGAAGAATTTGAAAGTCCAGCTATATAAAGGACTCAAAAATGAGTACACTATGAATATTTCACAAAATTGCTATCAGTGGGAGGTCAAGTTGAATACAGGCTCGAATGGACCATACATCACATATTCATTGTGTTATCACAGTCATGAAAACACCAGAAAGAGGCAGAGACCATTTCAAGTGAGAAAATAGAAACTATGATATGAATACACCTCGTAAAGTTTTCCCATCCATTATTTCCAAATAATGAACTGATTTCCATAAAAGGGTTACCAAAATATCATTATAAAAAATTAAAAAGTAAAAAGAACCTCACTACTTGGTACTTACTTTTCATTTAAAAGCATTGTCCTTGATCCAGTGATACCCGTAACACGCAAGTCAATGTTAAACTTTTCTTTCAGAATTGCTGCCTGCCATCAGCAAATAGAAAGATATTTTGATGAACATGTATGCATAAACAAAAATTAGTAGTTAATATCCCTATTCAAACACCGTTTCTCTAGGCCTGAAAGGTTCCAGAGAAGCATTTTTTACTAGCTAGATTTGGTCTATTAATCTCATTAAATGTTATGTGGGTTTGGTTGCCTCTCCTATCCTTTTATTTTCCTTTTCTTTCGACACTCTGTCTAGGTGAGGGTCAAAGTAGACGAATTATGTTATACAACCCCAGAATGCAAGCCCCATTATGAATGCAGCCAGCCTGAGTGATGAATGCATAAATGCAAAGACGCTGAATTGTATGAATCTTGCTATTGCTCTAATCTTTCTGAATATTCTGTTATCAGACAAGTGGTTGAGAAGGTAGGATTTTGATAAAGTTTACTATCCTTTCAAACACACACACACACACACACACACACAAAATATATATATATATATACATACATATATGGGCGGCTCCAGGAATTCTGCGATACGGGTCAGAATTGTCACATTTTGTCTTATATAAACTTAGGTTTGTACATTCACTTTTAAATAACTCATTATGGGTCAATCCATAAAAATAATGGGTCAAATTATAAAAATAGTTGGTCAACAAATAAAAATTAGCAGGTCAATTTCATGTATATATTAATATACGAACAAAAAAATACCTATTATTAATTTTTTTTAGAAGGTCGGCTGCCCCGTACGGGCTCAACTTTGAGCCACCAGAGAGAGAGAAAGATATATAGATAGATGGATAAATATATTGTACATTCCTTTCTACGATGTTCTTGATCAGCTGAAGATTCTGGATAGCACTAAAACGATGATTCAACTTTGTGGTGTGTTCAAGCTGAGTCCGCTAGGTCATGAGTTTCGGGTGGGATTGGATCCAACTCAATATTTTATTCAATCCACTATTTTTTTTTATTATTTTATTATAACTTCTCCTATCAATCATTTCACCATCAACTAAAATAATATTAACCAATTCACTTTATTCACCCACTACACTATTTAACCATTACTTTATCAATATAATACTTCATTAAAATTTCTCTCACCAATCATTTCTATATCTACACAAATTTCAATACAAGATTGCAACTTTATAATTATTAGTTTACTTTATTTTATATTCTCTCTCCTGAATCCATTCAACCTCAACCTCAACCCCACCCGAAACCAAACAAGGCCCGGGGTCTTGCAGAAGGACAAGACCCTTGAGAGGGATGTTATTTAGGGAGTGCAAAATCACAATAATGTATTAAACTGTCAGCAAGAGTCCAAGAACAAACTTTAGTGCGAGTGTAAGAAAACAGAAAGACAAAAAAAAATGAAATCCTATAATACTAGTATAAGACGCATTAATTGCGCTAAAAAAAGCAGGTTGCGACAAAAATTAACAGGGTCAACAAGCAAAGTACTAACTTGGCAAGAAATTTGCATGGGTAAAACAAAGTCACAGAAGTTTAAAGTGACTATTTATAAACGCTACTATGAACCAGAAATGTAAGATCAAAGGAAAAATGAAAAATTACAATATTGAAACACTTAATAATATACCTGGTCCCTGAGCTGATCTAGTAAAGTAGAACCAATAAGCCCAGGTCCAATAATTCCCATTGCTATTGTAGTTCTTGACAGATAAAATCTTGAGTGCACTGCTCGCAGAGCCCTTATACAGTCTTCACGCCTGAGAACTACAGTAATATTATACTCAGAGCATCCTTGAGCTATAGCACGGACATTGATATTCGCCTGCAACAAAGTAAAAAAACAGCAGATCACCCAAGTTTTCATTGTAAGACAATCGACAGTATCATCATTATATTCCTCCCATAGAGTAAACAACAACAACAAAAATACACGAGCCTTATTCGCACTATGTGATGTGTCTACACGGAAATCCTTTGTCGTTACAATAGTTCCATTAAGTAAAGATTATTGAAGAAAAAAGGATATGACAATATACTTGAAAGAGTGATGATAAGCACCATTGGTAACGACTAAAAGTTTGTCATCTCCAGAGTTTAATTCCTCCGCCGAAGCCCAGGAAAACGCTGACTTGACTGCTGAAATGCAGTCAAAGGAATGGCATCTGCTGATCGCCATTTAACCCTCTGTGAAGAGGAAAAAGGGGGATCATTGAGAAGATCCACTCTAAAATGGATGAGGGGGAATTGGACTTGAACCTTCAAGACCGGGAAAGCGTGAAGCTGGTAGTTGAAGTCTTCTTCACGGAGGACCTGCCGTATGGTTCAAACGAACAACGGCTTGGGCATCTTAATCAGGTCTATAAAAACATAGGAAACCCGCGTAGTCCTTTGTGGCAAAATCTCTTAAAATCCATAAAGGATTTTGAACCTAGCTAAGGAAATCATCTGTACGTTTATAACTCTGAAAAGCATTTGATTTGAGGCAGACATTTAAGTATATGGAGCGTGAATATTCCACAAAGCCATTTTACCCATTGCATTGAACAAATTTACCTTTGCCAGAGCATTGAAAAGTGTAGCACTAACTCCAGGAGTGCTTGCCATTTTCTGCCCGACTGCAGCCAAGATGCTACAATTTGGGATAATAGCTACCTGTAAAAAACCAAGTTACTTTGCTAACAGATGAAGGAACACAATAGATGTCACTTTATGTGTCTATGGCCCAGACATGCAATCTGTTTCGAGATGTACTAGGTGCAATATGTTGCATCGTACAGTAAACAAACTGCTATGACGGTGCACACAAGAAATATGTGTATACACTTGAGAAACATACTAATTTATGTAGGAACACAATAGATGTCACTTTATGTGTCTATGGCCCAGACATGCAATCTGTTTCGAGATGTACTAGGTGCAATATGTTGCATCGTACAGTAAACAAACTGCTATGACGGTGCACACAAGAAACATACTAATTTTTCTTTCTACCAGAATTTTTCTTGTCGCAATTCCGGATGAATGATCAAAATACATAACCAAAATATGCTCCATCGAAATCTCTCGTTTGCTATGATAAATTTATAAGTCATTCTCTATGGTCGGCTGTTGTACCATCTCTCCCAAAAGCTTAAGCCGATGGGGAGGTAGATAATTAACAGTGTTGGGCTCTTTGTTATAGGCCCACACTTGAGGGGCTGTTGAAGTTGTCCCACATTGGACACTTGATATTGATTCACCCACCATATTATGAGATGGATTTCCCTCACCTTATAGCCTAGGTTTTGAGGATGAGGCCCCTCCTCTTATATGTTGTTGGGCTATATTTTCTACATGAACCAATACTCAAACATGTCTTCTTGCGATCCAGCAAATACTTTACAGACACGTCAAGTGACTCAAGTCACACCAACAGTTTTAGGTTTGGGAGCATTGGCCATCATTCAAGGTTAACTGATGAATCCATGCATGATAGGTCCTCCTTAGTAACTTCTCAAGTAGCTGTACATGCACTCTAGAAATACCATCCTATATATCAAAACTAAATCTAATCTGACACATAGGCTCCGTTTGTTTTGTCCAGAGTTTTTTTGGGAGGTTTTTTTACATCACATCACCAATCATTTCTTACAATTCTCCCACCAATCAAATCTTCAACTACAAATAAAAAAATATTAAATCATCTCTCATCATTTCACTTTATCAACTTTATTACCTTTTTTACCATTATTTTATTCATTATTCTATTTTATTTCACCAATCATTTCATAATCTACACAAATTTCAAAAAAAACATTTTAACTTTCTAATCATTACTTCAATCACTTTATCTAAAAAAAACCCCAAAAAAAACTCCAACCCAAAACAAACACAACCATAGTTCTCTTATATCCTAATTGAATTTCTCATTTGTTGAATCTTGAAATGACATAACAAGATGTTGAAATCAGATCAAAAACACAATTACGAACGATAAGAGGTAGAGACTTCCAGTCCTACAGTGTAAAGGATGTCAATTTCGATGCTACACCGTTCAAAAGGCTTTTGGGATTATGCTTGCCTAAATTGTAATATTCCAACCTTGGTCCCGTTGGATGCAAAAGGCATTTATAGAGGTTCTAGGAAGCGTGTTCAGCAAGCTTGGTTAGGTGGCCACTGGCCAGTAAGAGATGATTACAGTTTTAGAAGGCTGTCACTTCGACCATTAATTCGAGGGAAAGGCGGCTTTGATTGACAGATGGGACAGCCCTAGTTACATCCTACTCTCCCCATTCGGAGTCGTGCTACCGATTCTGACACACACACCAATATGCATCAAAATGAGTTCTTTTCTTTAGGTTAATATTGCACTATCCTTGTCTAAAGAGCTAACCAGATGTTCAGCACAAGTCTCCCTCAAGAGTTATCAAGGCCCTCTTCTAGTCTTCTTCTCAAACATATAAACACATTTGAACAATAAAGACATTGCCTGAAAACTAGTCTGAAATCTAAAGAGGAAGAGCAGTAATGCACATGGTATGTAAAAATAAATTCTTGAGAGAAAGGTTATCAAAACTAATGGTGGGAGACATAAACAACTGTTCTGTTCCGTCATCCTAGCTCTTCCATTCAATAGAAAACTCAAAGTCTAAATCGGTGTTGTGATTTATGATTTGAAACTGTAAAAAAAAAAAAAATTAAAAAAAAAAAAAGGGGGGGGGGGGGGGGGGGGGGGGGGGGGGTTGAAACCAAATGCAGGGAGGAATGATTCGAATGAACAAGCATTATCTATCCATCATCCTGGCTCTACCAATGAACAGATATATCACAGTTCCAAGTTCCAACTCACCAAGTTCGAGGTTTACTTATTAAATCATTGCCGCATTTGTACAGCCAGCACGTGCCACAGAAAAAATTAAAATGCAGAACTAGTCAAAAGAAAAATGCCAAGAAAAAGTGGGAACCTGAGAAAGCCGGCCAGCATTTAGTGCTTCGCTGAACCTAGATTCTAAAGCCGCAGCAACAGCCTTGACTTCCTTCTCTGGCACAGCAAAGCATACAGAATGCTCACTGCTAGCCTGCATTAAAGAGATATCAATGGCAAAATTTGACAACATAATAAACAGTAAAGAACATAACTGCTAATCAGAATGAAATTCCATCAACAGCAAGATTGGCAGTGACCCCCTAGAATAAATGCGAGACGTACCTGAGATATCATGATTACATTAGCTCCAACAGCTTTAACAGCGCCAAAAATTGTACTAGCTGTGCCAGGAACACCAGCCATTCCAGTTCTGAGAGAACATATACGGAATCAATGGAAATTTAAAGTCTAAGAACTGCACAGAACCGCTAGACTTGGAAGCTCACCCCTCAACATTTACAAGAGCTAGATTGTCAATCGTAGCAAATCCTTTGACTGGAGACTCCAGTTTCTGGTCACTTCCATTTTCACTGACAGTGGTGCGACATATCATTGTTCCAGGTGCAGAAAGGTTGAAGATATTTCTTATAATTATAGGGATGTCATAACGCATTACTGGAATAATTGTTCGAGGATGCAGAACATTCGCTCCAAAATAAGACTGCAAATAATGAAAAAGCATTCATTAGATTGGTGTTGAAAGACGATCACATTAGTATCTGATAGTTTGAGGAATTTGGGAGCACACCATTTCCCAGGCTTCTTGATAAGACAGTGTCTTGAGAATCACGGCCTCGCTAACTGGAAAAAAAGATAATAATAATAATAATTAAAAACAAAGAAGCTAATAAGTAACGAAGTGAAGAAAGAAATAAATCTCTCAAAGCACGAGCACATGTGCCTGAAAAGTGAAGAAGAGCAAAATCTGTAAACACCTCTGGAAAGTAAATGGCTACACCTAACCTTTCCTAGGATCTGCACTATAAACACCATCAACATCTGTCCAAATTGTGACTTTTCGTGCTCTGAACAAGGCACCCATTATAGCAGCAGAGAAGTCACTTCCATCTCTCTTCAAAGTTGTAGGAATATTCTGGGGAGTACTGGCTATAAAACCAGTAGCAATGATCGTCTTGGATGGATTTTCAGAGTACCATTTTCCAAGTCTTTTACCAGACTCTAAATAATCTGGATCAACCTGATTGGAACTCGTAGGATTAACAACTAGAACCTGCCTTGTGTCCATCCAATTACAGTCCTCGCCATGCTGCCGCACAGGAAAAAATCACCAGAATAACAATGGATGAGAGCAAGTATAATACAAATAAACCACTAAGTACACAAAACTACCTTTTTGACAACAAGAGACAACAACTGAGCAGACCATAACTCCCCATGCCCGACAACAAAATCTGAAAAAGATTCTGTTGCATGACCAGCTGCAAATCATTCGTACACTAGTTAGTGGTCAAAGATTCCAAAAGTACACTGATTCCCAAAAGTTAAGGTGATAGTTTGAATTTGATGCAATTTCACATGGAGGTACATGTTTCATATAAAAAATTGAAAAAAGGACACTGGTTACAAGCAAGAATCTGGAATTAAGCAAATAATTCTTCCACATATGTAGGGCAAACCTCATATTAGTTTCCACAAACCATAACCTGACATTCCTAAATCTAACATAGGAGCAAGCCTAGCGTTCAATAGGATCTATACTGTTCTATTGATTCTGATTCATACATGTTATATTTCTATTGGTAACATCTTGTCATTGCAGACCTTCTACAATCACTGATAGCGCATCCCACATCCAAAACAAGTTACATAGAAGATCTGTAAAAGCAAAAATAATTTAACTTCTCCTTTTTGTCTTTAGATGGTATATCTCATATGCAAATGAAAAGAAAGGAAAATGAGACTCATATGTGTCAAAGCATGAAACTTGCATTTTTGAATTTGCGGCAGGATGGGCCTCCTCTCCCTAATGAAGGGGAGCTGTAAGAAATGCTTTACATAGCAAATAAAATAAACTAGAGCACTCATACCAAGCTTTGACATTTCTTATAATCCCCAGAAAATTTTCACAGGAAACCTATTCAAGCTTCAGTCTTTCGTGAAGTGCGCCCACTCTACGATATGCATTTGGCTATACAGAACTACTATTGACTATACAGATCAACTCTCTGCAATATTCATTTGGCTATAAATCACTATTATGTAAAGGGCTTAACACTTTACAATGTTCGTCTGTCGATGCACCACTCTATGATGTTCACAATTAACTATAAAGATTAGCATTGCTTAAAACATAAACCAAGTACACAAAACATCATTTCTAATTACAAAAATATAAGAGAAAACGTTACCAATAGCAATAGTGAGTACATAAGATGAGCAAGAGAAAATATAAAATATAATAAAACTCATAGCAATGCAAAGATGAAAGTGTACCAATATATATTGCACGAAGCATAGTTCTGAGATTATTAATGTCATCCTGCAAGCGAGATAAGAAAGTCGCTAGATCATCCCCATCAAGCAAATCAAGAGCCGTCAGCTTGTGCTTTTCGAGAACAGCATCCAATGCAGACCCGTAAGCATCATCTCTGGATTGCGCCTTGTTAATAAGATCAAACATCATGTCTGTGACCTTGGACATTGCAGACACCACAACCAATTTTCTTTCTGACTCATCTTCAACTATTACCGCCGCAACATTTCGTATCCTTTCAGAACTTCCAACACATGTACCACCAAATTTATGAATAGACCAGCTGTCGCCCTCGGGGAGATGAACTTCTTCAACAGCTTTATCTAGCAATGCCTCTTGTAGAAGGACATATTGAACAATTAATAAGAATGTATACTCCAAGAATTATTAGGTCTAAATCTATAATCCAAAAAATATATATCTTTGTTTTAAACTCAAACAAATGCACAAGGGAGGGGCTCACCCGTGACTGACGCATGCACTGTAAACGCTGATGAATTTCTGCTTTGCCGCTGCAATACAAGATGCGTCCTGAAAAATAAACAACATACGAACGCATAAAGATTGGCATACACTGCAAAAAAAACACTTCAAACGTTTGTTTCCGGCTACTCTACTATTACAGCCTTTGCATAATGCAATTAAATTGGCTACAACATTACAAATTCTGAATGCTGACTTCAGCCTACTGAGGCATTACGCACGTAATTAAAGAATATAGCACCACATAATCCTTGAGGTGCTCCCTACAGCTCCTGAATTCAGGAATCCTCGCACTCATTCCCGCTTCAGCACAAGCCGTGCGACTTAGCATAACTGAAATGAAATAAGCGTTAAAGGATGGAAACACGTGAAAGAGGGATAAGAAAAGATACCTGGAGAAGGCAATGAGAGGGCGACGGAGTAGAGAAGGTACGTAGATCTTGGATATGGATTTGTCTAAAGCATGATTCTTCAATGGTACTGGTGTGCTGCTACAACTAGGGACTGATAAAGAAGAGATACTGCTCCGGCAAGTAGAGATCGGAGATTGCAGCGCCATTTGAGGCTGCAACCAAGTTTGAGATAAACGGGGGAGAGGGTTGTATTCTGAGAAATAGAGCTGTAGAGATGGAGGGGACTGCGGCACTATGGCGGCTCGGAAAAGCTTTTTCTTTTGGAAAATGAGGGAGCTGCTATTTCCAGAGCAGATATGCTCCCGCCAGAGCAGGATTCCAATACTACCCTTCATTTATTTCTGCCAGCTTTTGTCAAAGTAGGTCCGGATTGAATAAATGGTGTACGTCTTAAAACCGTTTTAGTTTGGTTTTAAAAATTGATAAACGTATAAAATGGTTTGATTTTATAAAAAAAACGAAAAAAAAAAACCGGCCGAACTGGACCATTTTCACCCCTACCAAGAAGAAAAGAAAACTAAAGAAGGAAAGCACAATTCCCCACTAAAATAAAAAATGGAAAAAAAGTCTAGTCTAATTAATCAAAACGAGTTCGATGTTGACACCGAAGTCCCCGCAACGGCGTCAGAAAACTTGATGTTTGATTTTCAATAAATAATCAATAAATCCTACCGCAAGCGCACGGTTTATCGAGTAGTACTTTGGATGTCGATCTCATAGTGGCTTGTAGTCAAACACCAAACAATTTTTATTTTTATTAGCTAGACAAATCAAATTTTTGGAGGTTTTTATCCCACGTAAACATTCTTTCGAACTATTAGCGTTATTGTACCTAGTTTTTTCCCAAATTTAGTTTCCTATAATGAAGAATAAGTTAGATGCATTGAATTACCATAATTATGGTTCACTTTAAGTTTAACCTAATTTTCATTCAAGAAATCTCTAAAGATTTGATTTTGGTTTCTAGGTTATCGATTAATTAAGACACCATCATTTTGCTTCTGGTACCATGAATACTCCTGACACCCTATAATAGTAATAAGTTACTATTGGCACCGCTTGAATATTTTTATTATTTCTTTAACCCCACACCACCAAACAAATTTTAAAATTACTCTATACATCACAAAAACATAAATTGCAATTTAGTCCTTAAAAAATAATAATTTCACAAATTAACCTTTTATAATCCACCATTACAACTAATCCACAAAACTTGATTTTAATAATCTAACAACATTAATTCAATACTATTGCTTTCATATCTCAACCTCACCACATCATCTTCATTCCTAAAAACAAAACCCTTCATCATCCATCATCTTCATCTTTTCAACCATTCACCACAAAAAAATGCCATAAACCCCAAGATGAACCCATCTTCACCATCTTTTACAGTTGAAACCATGAATACCAATGAAGATAATGATGCAATATCACTTGTAGGCATACCATTTTCAACCCAATTTGAAGAACAAATGAGATCAAGAATGGCAATATCACTTGTAGGCATACCATTTTGTCAAATCTATTCAAATTTTTTTAAACTGCCACAACGATTGGATGACTATATTTATCATTCAGTAAACCCTTAAACATCATTCATTATAATAATTACTCCCTCCGTTTTTATTTATATGTCGCAGAGATAATAATCACATATATTAAGAAAGTAATTAATATGTATAAAATATAGTATTGAAAATGTATTTTTTTATTGGAGATGTAAATACTTTGTTGGTAAATGAGTTTTTAGTTTTAGAAATGTATTTTTTTATTGGAGATGTAAATACTTTGTTGGTAAAGGTGGAAAAAATAATAAATGATGCATTGGGAAAGTAAAATGACAGTTAAATAAAAAATAGAAAATTCGAAATGTGACAGATAAAAAAAACGGGGGAGTATTTTACAAGAAATGAGAAATCATTTATTCAAACTGAAATTCCAGATGGAAATATAACCACAATCATTGTTTCTCCCTTTTGAGACCTCGAACGAAAAATAGAGCTCGTAAATGAGCTCATAATGGTCCAATTAGCTAGCAACCTGTCAAACTTGGCGAAAAATTAGAGCCAAATTTGATCAATTGTCACATTTAACTACAATCGGTGTTTCTGCTTTTTTGAGACCTCGAACAGAAAAATAGAGCTCGTAAATGAGCACATAATGGTCCAATTAGCTAGGAACTGGTCAAACTTTGCAAAATAATAGAGGCAAATTCAATCAATTGTCACATTTAACCACAATCACTGTTTATCCCTTTTTGAAACCTCGAACGGAAAAACAGAGCTCGTACATGAGCTCAGAATGGTCCGATAGCTAGTGTTAGAGATAATGACAAGATTGCGTATTTAGATAATATAGTTTGAATAATATTATTTATCTCTCAAACCCCGCAATACGTGGTTACATCTTTTTTCTGTCTCTATTAGAAAGAAAAAAAAAATGGACAATCCAATCACTTACTAAGTGATAGTCCCCCCAAACTATTTCTTTTCCTTTCTAGTCATCACAATCAATTATGTCTCTCAATTGACTCCTTTCATCGGCACCTATCCCTCCACTCCCTTGATTTGCTATATCTTAATCTAAATACTAATCTTGTTATTATCCCTAACAGAAACAATGATGAGGTAAACCGGATTTGCTGTCTAAATAAACAAGATTTGCTGTTAAGAGGTTGATTTGCTGGTGTGATTAACCTCTTGACAGCCCGAATACATTCTTCACGTCCCGTCGATTGCGGCCGGACGAAATTCAACCCTCCATCTCTCATCGCCGCCTGCGTGAGACATGTGATTGAAAAGGTGAGAGGAGAAATAAGACCTCCAAAGACCGTACAGTGGTCTCGTAGCCACAAGACTTCCTAGGGAAACCCAGAGCCGTAAAGATGGCGATGAAGAAAAACATTTCCCAATTATTCTCTTTATTTTTATTTTTTCCCAACACGTCCGTAGGAATCCATCCACCGTATTGTCGTGAAGTTACGAAAAGAAATAACAAAACAAAACAAATCCTATAATTATTTGCGTCATGGGCATGACCCGTTGGGTAAGGACAGATATATCTGGGCTGGATTGCATTAATAGGCCCGAAAAGAATATAGAACATGCCGCATAAAATTGGAAACGAAAGTAATCGATAGAAAATAGATTGGGAGGCGGGTTAAATCAGAAGTGAGACTGTCGAAAGCTTATTAAAAGGATTAAAAACCCTAATTTGAGTCTCAATTTTAATTCTTTTCTTCGCCGTGGAAGGTAATCGATCAAATCTGTAATTTATAGTTTATACCATACGATTCAAGTTTAAGCGCTGATGATTCCAGGTGAGAGTTTGAAATTTTATCTTCACGAAAGAACCCGATTTTGACGTCTATTTCATTCTTCATCCCGATTCAGGTAATCTAGTTTTGTGAATCAAGAAAAGTGTATTTTCATATTTTTACTGTGGTACTCTTTCTTAAGTCTCTTATTTGCATTGCAGTTCTTTATTAAATCTCTTATTTGCAATGCAGAGGTGTGAAATCGTACAGTATTACAGTTTCAAGAACCGATTTTAGTTGCAATTTCAAAACACCATTGTATTTTCGTTTTTTTACGGTGTTCTTTCAAGCTTCAGGTACTCATTCCTTCTGAATTATGTTTTCACACCTTTGCGATGCAAAGTGCACAATCAAATATCAGTATTCAACTCTTTTGTAAGAAGAGATTTAATAAACATAATTCAGAAGGAATGAGTACCGAACACCGTAAAAAAATGAAAATACACAATGGTGTCTTGAAACTGCAACTAAAATCGGTTCTTGAAACTGTAATAATGTACGATTTCACACCTCTACATTGCAAATAAGATATTTAATAAAGAACTGCAATGCAAATAAGAGACTTAATAAACATAATTCAGAAAGAAAGAGTACATGAAACACAGTAAAAAAAATGAAAATACACTTTTCTTGATTCACAAACCCACCTGTTACCAACAATGTTCATATGGGACTGGCGAGGTACAAGGTCCCACGTTTGATTTTTCAATAACGCATCAATCTCCTCCTGCATCGCATGGCGCCAAATTTGATGTTTAGAGGCAAGAGTGTAAGAGGTAGGATCCGAAGCGGAAGTGGTAGCGAGTAGGGCTCGGGAGATGGGATAGCGAATGTAGTTTGGCATTTGTTTCGGTTTTAGCGTGTTGGTTTGGGTGCGGGTAATCATACGAGGCGGATTAGTTGGAGGTGGTTATAAGGACGTAAATAGGGCCAGCATGCACAGCCAAAAACAAGGAGGAAAGAGTAGTCGGGAGAACGGTGGTAAACCATTTCGTAAGGAGTTTTGTAGTTGAGAGTTTTGGTGGGAAGGCGATTTATGAGGTAAGTGGCAGTGATGAAGGCATCCTCCCAGTATGGAAGGGGAAGATTGGCCTGGGCAAGTAGGGAGAGGCCAATTTCGACAATTTGGCGATGCCGGCGTTCAATAGCACCGACCTGTTCATGGGTGTGTGGACACGAGCGGCGATGTTGGATGCCTAGTGTAGTAAGGAGTTGAGAGAGGCGACGATATTCACCTCCCCAGTCGGATTGTAAGGCTTTTAGTTTAGTAGAGAATTATCGTTCAATTAAATTTAGGAAAGCGGGAAAAATTGTTTCAACGTCAGATTTAAGTTTGATCGGAAAAAGCCAAATATATTTGGTAAAATCATCCAAAAAGCTAACATAGTAACGAGACCCGTAGGTCGAAGTTTCATGACAAGGACTCCAAACATCACTATAAATCAAATCTAATGGTGCATGAGAAGTAACATCTGAAACATAAAGAGTTTGACGATGGCTCTTGGCCAGCTGACAAGGGGCACAAACACGGTGCCTTATTGGAAACATGAAAAGGAAGACGCTTGAAAACTTGTTGGAGCACTGGGAAGGAGCAATGCCCAAGACGACGACGCCACGTGGTGGAGGAGCATAGATTGGCGGAGAGGGCGTGTGGTGGAGGACGGCTTGGCTGAGGAGTGAAGTAGTAGAGCCCATCAGGTCCTAAACCAGCGAGGAGATACGCAATAATGTCTTCATCGGAGAGGGGATGGCCGGCGAGTGAGAGTTGATCGGCGATATTTTTAATTTTGAAGAAGTATTCAGAGGCGGTGCTGTCGCCTTTGCGTGTTGATGCCAGGGAGGTGCGGAGTTGGACCATTTTTGAGCGGCTCTGAGACGCAAAGGAGGTGGAGAGGGCCGACCAAATTTCTGATGATGTTGTGGCCGTATAAACTTGCAATAAAACGTCATCAGTGAGAGAAGAGGTAATCGTAGATAGTATAAGATTGTCGTTTCGAGTCCACGTTGTGAAGGCTGGATTCACAGAGGTGGTTGCAACGGTACCTTCGCCGGTGGTGATGGTTGGCGGCGGCGGCGGTATGGTTCCATCCACATAGCCGAAAACTCACTGTCCTCGCAGGTATGGGACGATTTGTGCTCGCCAAAGATTGTAGTTTTGACGTGTGAGTTGTGTAATACGGATAGCAGAAGAAGGGGTGAAGGAGGGGTATTGTGCAGCGGCGGCGGCGGTGGTGTCTTCGACCACTTCAGACATGGCGGCGGCGGCTGCGCTGTGTTTTGCGGCGGCTAGGTTTTTTTTTTTTTTTTTTTTTGATTAGAGAGGCTCTGCTACCATATTAGGTTTTAGAAAAGTAATTGTATTGTCATTTATTGTAAAAATGTATTACAATGGGTATTTATAGGCACAGTGTATTTGCCTTAGGTAAAAAAAATATTACAAATAAATAAAATATTCTACACTATTTGTCTTTGGTGATAATATTCTCGACATTTCACACCTCTGCAATGCAAAGTGCACAATCAAATATCAATATTTAACTCTTTTGTAAGAAGAGATTTAATAAACATTATTAAATCTCTTCTTACAAAAGAGTTAAATATTGATATTTGATTGAGGACTGGTTTGCATGTGTGAAATGCCTGTAGTTGTGCATTTTCAAGAAAGAACACGTTTTCTATTTTTCTCTGGTTTAAGATATAGATATGATGGCATTTATAATTAGGTGAGCCACTAACACTTACGTTAAGTGTTCTTTCATGAATTGCAATTGTTTCAATCTTTTCTTTCTTCCAGAACTTTGCAGGGCATTTTGTTTTGCAGCAGGCAAAAAGATGAACCAGTTCAGCAATATGAACCAACTCAGGTATGAACTCTTCTTTAGGGATGTGTTGATTCGTGCTGGAAGTTTGACCAATGTTTGTTGGTGAGTTGCTTATTGAATTTTAATATACCAGTTTTGATCCCATTTTTTCAATAATAGATGATACACATGTAGTTTTCTTGGGGAAAGAGACAAACTGTAATTATTTCTTACATATGCTCTTGTTTACTTTTTGTGTGTTTGTTATTAGTATACAAACCACATGGACACATGTCTGACAGATAAGTGATACGGTTAAGTGGCTTCCTAGACAGGGCAGGAGTGAATAATATTAAGAGCAAGCATTGTTTGTTTCTTGTTTTGGTTGTGGTCATGTCTGAATATCGAATGCTAGTCAGTGTCATCTTGTCAGGTATATTGCAACCGCTACTGCAACATCTGGTGTAGCTGAATCTATTTTACCCGCCATGGTAGAACTGCACATCCCCGTTTTAAACTTCCATTGCACACATAAACTTGTTTTTGTAATGGTACATGCATGATTAATATGTATGGAGTTAAATGCTAAGACAATACGAGCAGAGGTATCAAGTGGAACTTCTTATGGGAAAGGCATATACTTACGCGAACCTGTTTTTTCTCACGGACAACTATACGTTGCTTTGTCTAGAGTTAAATCATCTACTCCTGTTAAAGTTTTAATTGTTCCGTCAACGTTTGCGGATGAGGTAGGCTCAACTTGGTCGAACAAGAAATGTCGTTTACCATGACCTTTTACACAAGACTAGAATGAATGCAGCTAACGAGTAATAAAGAATCAATCGAAATACGAATAATAATATCTTTCTTCTTTTTCAAATCTTTGAATTACATGCAGTCGAAAATGGCGAAACAATTGTACTTGAACGCAATCAAACCCAAAACTCCGAATTGGCGCGCGAAAGTGCTTGTAGAACAGAAATTTCCTTGGGCACAACAATCTTCTCCTTCATTGCCATCGAGCCCAATATACCTCAAGCGCGAAAGCCATCGATTTGACAACATTTTTGTGCCAAATCGAAAGCGCTGACTACTACGAGAGAACAGTATCATAACAATTGTATTTTTCATTGATTCAACTAAATAATAGTGATACAAATTTATAGGCCTACACTACTTGGGCAACAAGTCATAATTAAATAAATTCATAATAATAATATTTTAGCTAGTTCCAATAGTATCCTCGACAAACAGCCATTCCAATATTACAGATCAAGCCTGACTCGAAGGCTTATCTTTTTGCTATGCTCAAAATTTGAAGTACACATTCATTTCACTATATATATGCATACAACTGTTCCTTTCCCATACGTTTATCTTTTTTTTTTTTTTTTGATTCAAAATTTAGGTAGACACTCATGTCATTATGCATCACTGACGGATCCAGGAATTTATTCCAGTGGTGTCACCGGAGTCTAAAACTACATCTTTTATCTAAAAAAAAATTCAGTGGGGTCACCAGAGTCTAAAACATCAATTTTTATCGGCAAAACAACATTTTTTAACAACAAAACTACATAATTTTAATACTAAATTATTTTTTTATTTATTTAAAAATTCAGTGGGGTCACGTGACCCCGAGCACGTGGATCCGCCCCTGTTATGCATACAACTGTTCCTTCCCCATACGTTTCCAAAATATAGTGCTGACATAAATAGTTTCCTGCAGAATTCATGGATTAAAGGAAGCATTAAGTTTGCTATAAGAAAAAGTAGTATTTGCGTGGACATTTTGTGGTCGCAAAAAGTCTATTGTCGTCGCAATTGCTATATTTGCGTCGACAAGTTGTCGGAAATACTTCATGCCAAATTTTCCAAATGCGTCGACTCGGTCGTCGTAAATACATTTGCGTCGTCATCGCATATACTTAGTTCTTAGTTTTTGCGACGACACCTCGGCGCAAAAGTTTGTCCACGTGGCAGCTGACATGGCAGACTATTTGAGACGACATGTCCACGCAAAAAATGTCCACATGGCAGCTGATTAGGCAGAGTATTTACGACGAGATGTCGACGCAAATGGTGTCCACAGGGCACGTGACTAGGTAGAGTGTGTTTGCGACTTCATGTCGACGCAAATACCCTGTTTTTTTTAATACCAATTTTGTTTTGATATGGTTCCACCAGATTACAGAAAAAACTTCCATACACAAAAGTATTAAATAAAGCGATTCAAATACCACAACAATTAAGTACCAATAATACTCCCGATATCGCAAAAATGACAATTACATCATCAAAGCTCAACTCAGAATGGGTAAATATAAAGCACTCAAAGAAATGACACTAGCATTTCTTTCATAATTCACCAGCAGAAGACATGGAGAAAATTGGGCTAAATTACAATTTTAGTCCTCTAACTAGACACGTTTTTCGATTTTGGTCCTGGTTTTTCTCCGGTGACAATTTTAGTCCTGCAAATGGTATTTTTTTTGCAAAAATAGTCCTGAACACCGGAAAGACGACTAAAATTGTCACCGGAAAAGACCAATTTTAGTCCTGTAAGTGGTCTTTCCGGCGTTCAGGACTATTTTTGCAAAAATAAGACCACTTATAGGACTAAAATTGTCGTCGGAGAAAAACCAGGACCAAAATCGAAAAACGTGTCTAGTTAGAGGACCAAAATTGTAATTTAGCCGAGAAAATTGAGTGAGCAAAGAGAACCTTCCTGAAGCCTTTATCATCTTCAAAGAACTGCACATCGGAAACCATAGCTCAACGCATCAGAATCTTGAATGCCTCATTAGCTCCCTCCATCTTCAAACTCAGTTGGTGCAACTCAGTCTCTCCTTTTTTTTAAAGGAGGATACAAAACAACAATATATATTGCAAAATTCCTCAGCGACGGTAATTAGTATGGACGCCCTTTAAGAAAAAGGTACTAAGGAGATTACTACCTGATCGACTTCGGTAGTGGAACAAACTTATATTCCATTCAAGACTGAAAGCATCCAAGAATTTCATCAAAGCAACAGGCCTTTTTGGGAAAACAAACCGACAAAGAACCACATCCTCAACATAAGATCGATCCCCCATCTGAAAAAAGATACCCAAAGTCATATTGGAGAAGATAACATTGTAAATATTTAATAAGCATGATCAGCTTTTGATGAACATCCAGCATCAGAGTTAATAAGGTAGAGATTAGATAATGCTGTAAGATTCAAATCTTCTGTGTAATGTTTAAAATCTTTCATGGCAAGAGAAAAGTAAGTAACTCCTAGTCAACCGGCACCAGTGAAGTCATATACCTCCAGCTCGGTCTCTTTATCTGTACCTTCTGGCACTGTGAATACATCAAAGAGAACAAAGAACCGGCAAATTATAAGACAAAAACAGAAATAACCCCTTCAAGCTGTTAAATAAATGAAACGTAAAAAAGTTTCAATGAGCATAAATCTCCAAAGACCAACTTAAGTTTGATACCTGGTCGAACTCCTTTACACGAACTTCATCTAAACGTCAGTTAAGAAAACGTCATCCTGTGACAACTGACACGGGATGTCTTTTGAAAGGAACTCTGCTACTGCCCTGTTCACCATAGGAAAAAACAAAGGTACGTTTGCAAAATAAGAGAAAGAAAATTACTTGTTCAGATAAAAAATATTGATGTATAAATACGAATTAAGTTGAGAATAAAATGAACTACTTTGTATGCAAACGCACATTTTCCCCGGACCACATTACGAGTTAGTCTCAATCTCACATAAGATAAGCAGAAATAAAGCCAAATTAACATACAGTTCACTAAATTAGTAAATGATCCTCAACCAAATGGCTTGTGCAACTGTAAAAGTATTCTCAGTGCAGGAAATAAACAAACTCAAGGAGCTAATATCATTTCTCTGCAGGAATGACTACAGAAGCCAACTATAAGCCTAGTTACTTCAGAACAAGCATGATCATTTCTGGGTCCATACCATCAATTAAGAATTAAGCGGCTTTGCTCTATGCGAGAAATCGCAGGATCCCTTTCGGGCAATCATGTGAATAGGATGTGGAAAGGTAGTAACTAAGCTGATTCAAGATTTTATGCATCCAAACCTGACAAAATGAGTTATTTCCCCTGATGTGAAGATAAGAAGCCATAAAGACCATAAAATATTGACTTCTTCAAGAGAATGTAGATAAAAGGACGCGTTTGACAAAATTTCCTCTAAAGCACAATCAGAATTCGCTCCATGCAAGGATGAAAAAAAAAATAAACGTCCTTGTAGCTTTTCCCAAATAAACAACCAGCAAAAAGGTAGGGGGTTGAAATTGAAGCAAAAAAGTGAAGAAAGCTTAGTGTCTGCTAACAGAAACCCGTTAGCATATTTCTCTGAAGCTTCAACCACTTGAAATTAATCCATCACACCTACCCATGGACCATTACTGGAGTTCTTTTCCACTTGTTGACTGATGTTACCATCCTCTGAGGACGAATCCCTGTGAGATGAACTGTCTGAGACAAGCTCCATGAGTTTCTAACTTCCCTGGGTTTCCAGAAATATCAATGAGTAGTCAAGATTATTTGGAAGCTAAGTGTAAACAAGAACAAGAAAGGAACAATTAAACGGCTTCAAAAAGATACAGGCATATAACACGCTCTCCAGCAAGCCTTATCACGCAATCTTCCAACTAGTAATAACATAGGCAGTACTAAATGTGTGAGTGCATGTGTCTGAAGCCAAAAAAACCCACCATACTGTATATTTATCCCCAAAAAAAGAAGAAAAAAGAAAGAAAAAGAGGGTTTCAATGAAAGCAACAACTATGCATTGATATACGTTTGCTTCGTTCTCCCATATGAGTTTCTTACTTTCTTTGTATAGAAATTAGGATTATGGTTTCACTTTTCGGGGAATGAAGTCTCGATTTAATAACATTTTGGGATCAAATGTTTCTGTTAAAAATCATTTCTCAAAACTCAGCAAGTCACCTGGAGAGCTCCAAGCTTGCCAGTTGCCACACAAATTTCTGATCATTACCATCCAGAAAACAAAAATCGGTACCACCAGAATCAGCATGACTGTAAATTACCAAAATCAGCTGAGCTTAATATAATAAATCAATCACCATTCTTAGATATATAATTTAGCATCGGGTAGCGGGTCGTTCTACTGTAGGGACTCCCTAGTAGGGAGCTATACGCGTGGCGGAGATACGGGCCACGCGCTTCGAGGTGGAATACACGATGCGTGTGTGGAAATTGTGTGGTCCCGAGATCTTTGCGCGTAGACGGTTCTAAGTAGGGAGTCTCTAGGATATGAGATATAGATAGAGGGTTTCCTCGGGTAGCAATAATGCCAAAGCATATCCGTCCAGAGCAATTACCCTAATATACCCCTGCGCGTGTGGACTACGCAAATTGGCTTATTCAAAGTAACTTGTCGGCTGGCATTATCTTCTATTCTTTTTTTATTTATTTATTTCCATTATCTTTTTTTTTTCTTTTCTTTTCCTTTCTTGGAGTGGTCTATTCTTCTATATTGTGAGCAAATATTTTACTATTACATTTTGTATATTACATGTCTTTTCCCTAGTTTGCTTTTGTCATTCAACCGTCCAAATATGAAAAAATAAATAAAAAAACGTGAGTAATTATGAAAATTTCTAAAAATAAAATAAGAAGTAAAATTTCTAAAGTTCCAAGTCATTCACCTCACGATAACTACACAGTGTGGTTTTACTAATATTTTAGCTTCTGGAAATCTCCATAGCCATTTATTATTATTATTATTATTGTCAAAAGTGGAATGTCCACAACTTATAAAAGAAATAGCAGAATTTTTTCACAATAGATAAAATTTAATCTAAGTTTCTCGACAGTTTTATGCCAAAACTTCATAGAAAATTAAGGTTGATGAGGTAGCTAGGAGTGTTGGGTCTCCCCACCTACTTCGAACAGCGCATTCAGCCCAGATTTCACACCGGAAGTACCCTCATTTATAGCCAACTGTCCAAAATCCGGCGGATGAGTCTTGATATGGTCTATGGATTGCTGGGGTGGCATCATGGAATCAACGTTAACAAGACCGGCAAGCATTACTTTATCTCCTGGGTGCAAAGGCCTCTTAGAGGCATTGGACATGTCGGATAAAGCGGTTCTTGCTGATGAAGTCTTTCTTGCGGTGGAAGTTCGTTTCATCTGTTGTCCCTGAACTCCCAGTTCAGGGGTCTGCCCCTTTTTCTTGCTTGAATCGTGTGCATTGTGCACCAAACTATCACCTCCCATAAGATTCTTATTTCCTTGCTTCCCTCTACTGCTTCCTCCTACCTCCGATTGCTTGTTCTTACTATTAGTCTGTTGGGACGTGGATTTTTATGAAACTCTTTGGTTATCGCCTGGCCACCATGTGGCTCCACCTGTTTCACACTTTCTCTCAGCTTCCTTACCTCATCAGGTACATCATCCATTTCCTTGACCTCAATTTCTTCGTTATTTTCCGGCGTGGTGTCTTCTTGTTTATCATCCTCTGCAAGGACTGAGAATCGAGACCCAGTAGTATCGGTGTTGGTGCTGGGGTTGGACTTACTTGTCGTGGCATGTGCTTGCTTAGAAGTTTTTTGCTTAGAGGGATTACCATCCTTATGGTGTTTCTCAAATTGAGATGTGGTAGAAGTCCCGCCATGAGGAGCTAGTTGTTCAGCCTGCTTTCTTAATTCATTGATCTCATCCGGTGTGGTAATTTCTTGGTTGTCTTCTTCAGCCAATGCCGCAAACCGGGACCCAGTAGGAGGGGTTGTATCATGCTGTTCGGCCGGAGCGTTGTTATTAATTAGTGGTTCCTTATTGGAGCCATTGTCGTTAGCCTTGGAAGCTGGAGTTGTTGGCCGCCTACGCCTAGTCTGGGCTATCATCCACGGGCCATATGGTTTTTTCGGTGTAGGTCCAACTTCAGTCTGTCTTTGAATCTGATTGAGCAGCCGAGTCGGCATTGGTCCGAGCTATAGGGCAGTCTTCCTTCCGATGCCCGAACTTGCCGCAATCCCAACACACCATTGGTAAGCCTTCCCATTCCACCATCTTTTTCCTGCCATTGATGAAGACAAAGGTTTTCAGGGGCTTTTCTAGGTCGACTTCGACACAAACCCGGGAAAAACGAGCTCATGAATTATAGAGCGTGTTCGGATCCACTTTTAATGGCTTTCCCACCATATTCCCCAGCTTCATAAAAAACTGTTCCCTAGATGCCCAAATCAGAAATTTGCGGAATCGAACCCAGGCCATTGATGTTTTTATTGCACCCTCAACTGGCTCAAAAAAGGCTTCCATGTTGTTACTGCTAGATAATGTTCTTGTATTACCCAAGGTCCGTTCTCTAGAGCTACTTCGTAGTCCTCTTTCCGAGTAAACCAGACAATGTAGTAGCCGTTATCTAAATCGGTAAGTTCCAGGTGCCCCCCGGTTGCTAGAGAGTTGATAGACGATGAGAAAGGTAGCTATATGAAATTGACTGTAATATCCCGATTTTTGAAAAAGGGCAAATTAGTCTTTTAGCAAAAATCAGAATATTATGTTATTTAATAAATGAAATTAAAGATTTAAGAAAAAGAAAAAAAGGGGATAAACAAGGATTTTTCTTTTTTAAAGAAAATAATTAGATAATTGGGATTATAAAAGGAAAACTAATCCTAATTTTAACCTAGTTGTTTTTGACAAAAAAAAGAAAGGGGCACATATTTTGAGAGGAAGAGGCGCAGGAGAGAAAAGAAAAAAAAAAGGGAGAAGAAGCTTTCGATTTTCGAGGCTAATCCGTTGCTCTTTTCAACAGACGTCTCAAGAGAGAAATGATCACCACGAGACGAGGATCGTTTTGATACCAAAAATCCTTAAATCCATTAACGTTTGGATTTAAAGGTTAATTTTTTGACGGGTTGAAGCTTTGGATCGTGTACCACGCAATTTAAGGTAACGTGGTTTTCTTATCGTATGATTAAGATTTCGTAAAGTGGTAGAGCAATTTGTATGATTGTTTTTCATGGTTTTAATTTGTTTAAGTCGAGTTTGGGTTGAATTTGAGTAGAAAACGCAGAGTGCAGAAAACTGTCCTCTGTGGTGCAAGAAAAACGTGTATCTGTGCAAGAGAGAGGCTCGGTGGACCGAGCCTATCCATTCGGTCGACCGAGTGTGGGTCCATCCGTACGGATGAGTTGTGTATCCGTACAGCTATTTCTCAGTATCGGACAGAAAGTTTATCCGTCCGGACAGGGACTGTTTCAGTGCTGTTTTTCCTTGTTATGTGTTTCAAGCTCTATAATAGCGTATTTACTGCATAACCTTATGTGACAAAGCCCTGAATTAGCTTTTGATGCGTTTAGTTCCGGCACCACATGGATTTCCCTGAAAAGACGAAGTGTGGGACCGTCGAAAGCTTTGGATTTGCCTTGTGCTTCGATAAGCTAGAGTTTATCGATGTCTGTGTATTTGCTAGGCCTTGTCCGTGTCTAGTGGTCTAGGAAAGAGAGTAGGAGTGGTGAGGGAGCTTACTTGAAAACACTTAGGTGGCTAGTTAAACATCTAATCAAACATATGTGCTAGATTAATAATCTTAAACATCATGCAATGCTTGGTAAGGCATAGTACAATATCGCGATGTGTTCTCTGACCAGACAAAGTAGACCGTACCCACGCCGGTCAATCGATTGGCTAGATAAAGCGTCTGGTACCATCTTGCCGGTTATCACACTATCGGGACTCAGATATTCCCGGGGCTACTAGAGCGTGTCTCTAAGTAGGTTGCACCCAGTTGTCCTAGTACATCCTATTACTAGGCGTAGTGCCCTTGTTATTCATGATGTAACAAACTTGAGATAAGTTAGATACCTTTTGAAACCTCTTGTTATGCTATGAACATAATATGATAGTTAGCTAGGTTTAACAACGGAAATGAATTAATAAAAGACGGCGTTGCTTTTATTTCTTCATGAGGTCATAGTTATACGATCTTCTACGCGTTACTGAGTACTTTCGTACTTACCCCGTTACGTTGTGTTTGTCTTCCCCTTTCCCCAAAGAAGATGAACAGGTTGCTAACGCTGATGAGTTCTTTGATGAGGATGTGTGAGATGGAGCTCTTGAAGACTTAGTTCTTTTACTTTTGATTCTTTCAACGATGTTGTTGGTTCAATTCAAACATTGTTGTCTTTCTTTTGGATTAGTTCCGTTTAAGTTCTTTTGGGATTTGGATGTTGGATGATTAGTTCTCTTTATTGGATTTAGTTTTACAGCATTGAAAACCGTGTGTTCGATCTTTTGTCTTTTGGTTTTCCCCGAGTCGTTTTATCTTCCGCGTCGTTTGGTTCTGATGTATGACGTAAGGCTTACATATATTATTGAATTTATTTGATAATATATGTGCCGAGCGCTCTTTCCGGATAAGGACTCGGTGTCCGGGAATGTGGCGTTACAGTTGGTATCAGAGAGAAAGGTTTTCCTTGCTGTGTAGGACTTGACTCCTTCTTTTAGATAAGTTTTAGAGCTTTAGTAACCCCTCTCTTTGCTTCGTAACAGAATGGTTCTTACTAGAGGAGGAGCTAATACGAATAACACCGAGGCGGCTAACACCCAGACGAGTAACACTGAGGCAGGATTTACCGGGGTCGTCATCCCGAGAAGGAGAAGAAGTGGACCCGCTACTCAGGGCCCTACAGTGTCTCAAGTGAACACCCCGTCTATGAACAACATCATGCGTGGGGTGAATCAGGGACCAGACATTGTCACCAGAGGTAGAGTGGAACAAGGGGGTCCTTCACGGTTTAACACCCGCGTACCGGTTACTACTTCATCTCCAAGGACCACGAGTTGGACCGGGTTGGGACTTTCTCATCCACCGGCTAGTCAGTTTTTCAGTTATCCACAGGTATCGACGTTTCCTTCTGCACCGCTGAGTTTTACACCGCAACCGACGGTTCTACCTCCACCACCGCCTAGGTCGTATTCGTTCGTAGCACCTGGCTACACCCATCCCCAACAAAACTATCGGTATCAGGATGCCCCACCAGTGCAGCAGCCAGTACAGCATCATCAGTTTGGGGGTTATGACAGACCAGTGGATTGGTATGAGAAGATGAAGAAACATAGGGTGCCAGAGTTCTTTGGCAATGTCGAACCAATAGCGGCAGACTTATGGATTCGTGGGTTCGAGAAGGCATGCAGAAATATGAAAGCTCCAGAATCTGAGTGGGCTCATTTAGCCATATCCTTGTTGGTAGGGAATGCAGAAAGTTGGATGAAAGCGTATGAGCAGGTTAACCCGAGGATCACGGATTGGGCAGTGTTCAAGGATCTATTCTACAAGGAATACTTTCCTAGGACAACACGGAATGCGAAAGCTAATGAGTTCCTGAGATTGAAACAAGGGAGATATACTACAGTAACTCAGTACTCCCAGAAGTTCCATGAGTTAGGCAGATTCTACCCTGAAATCATGAGGAGTGAAGAGAAGAAGATTGACAAATTCATGGAAGGATTGTCACACGAGGTGGCAAAGGGCATGCTAGGAGATAGACCTACGAGCATGGCAAGCGTCATGGATAGAGCCTTGATTGCGGAGAGATTTGCCAGTAGACAGACGGTTGTAGTTGGAGATAAGAGGTATTTTTCGAATTTTCAAGGAAGTAATAGAGGAGCACCACAGCAGAATGTTAAGAGGATAGGAAATCCGGCTACGAAGAGTTCAGCAAGTGGAACGCCATCGGTTTGTGCTAAGTGTAACAAGACACACACAGGAGAGTGCATGGCAGGTAGCGTGAGTTGTTTCCACTGTGGGGAAGTGGGACATTACTCGAGAGCATGTCCTAAGAAGCTCTCTCAAGGTAATCAGGTAGGAGGACGAGGTATCCAGCAGGGTAATCGTACCACAGGTAGCAGACCAGTTCGTGTCTTCGCAGCTGATCGGGGTCAATCAGGTTATAATATACTTGACCACCATAAACCAATACTAGCAAGAGGACTAGGCCCATCATAGTATAGCTATAGTGAATCAAGGTCGATCCCACAGGGAACCATTTGTGGATCATCTTATATACAAACAATTAATTAAACATGTCAAGGACATAGAGGCGGTCTACGACCAACATAAAACAAGAAAGGTAAAGACACGACTCGACACAACGTAATTAACCTCCCCAATTATAGTCTTTATCGTTTGGACCTAGATAATTTATATAATAAACCGAACTTATTAACTCAATCCGTTTGTATCTATCTTAGATTGGCTACGGGAGTCATCCTCTTTAACTTGACTTAGCACCGGTATGTCACTAGATCACTGTGGTATTGTTACGTGACTTCGCCTTTTGGTGCCTCCATCTCATATAACTCACACGCTTACGACTCTAAGGATGCCGATATTAACCGTACACCTCGTCCAGGCAACATTCCTATGGTTAGGCGTACTTCCTAAACGATTACTCAAGCTCTCGTCCAACTAGCAATTACCAAGTTATGGTCTCATGCTAATCTACGACGTATGTATAATCAGGTGCTAGCAATCCCCAAATATAAACCTATCTAGATAACGCTGAACGTCCGAAGATCAATTCATAAGCCTACCTAAGAGTTTTATATTGGTATTTCCTTTTTACACATTTTAATTAAACTAAGCGAGTAACGTAGCCATAGCCATACCTACTGAGATAATAAATTCTATTAAGTTAACCTAACCATAAAGACGTGGCTATTTAACGGATGAAAACGGGGCTCGGTCGACCGAATAGGCGGGGCTCGGTCGACCGAATAGCTGGGCTCGGTCGACCGAATGGTCTTTTTCCCCCAGATTACATCCCTGAACGTATCTCTCAGTGTTTCATCATACACAACGGATTAAACAATAATTCGTAAAGCATTAATATAAACTAACATAGATACGCATTAATTAAACTAAGCAGATTCATGGATAGAAACTAAATATGTGACGTAGGTTATGGGATCCTCATAGACAAGACTTCGCCACATCCATAGCGACATAACCTAGATCTACATCATCTAGCTATGAATTAACTAACTCAAACAATAAAGCATAATTGGGGGGAATTAATTACTTAAAAGAAAAGAAACAGAAAATAAAGGCTTACATAATGCAGCCCTTAATTTGCTGGAAACACCCTCAATAAACTACATTGAATCAAGATATGAATAGAGTGATTTTATTGAATGATATTCTAAGGTATATATTACAATTCTCGTAGCTGCTTGCTTATATAGAGGTTTTTGCCGACTTAGGGTGGTTCTAGAAGGTAAACACGACTAAAGCCCTAAACCGCCCCAAAGCTGACACTCGGTCAACCGAAAGATGACACTCGGTCGACCGAGCCTAATGGTTCGGTCGACCGAACCTATATTTTCCATGTTCTACACGTTTTCTTCGTTTGCCTTGCTCCCCATTGCACGTTTGCATGTCGATCCGATTACTCTTTCATTTAATGCTCCGATTTCCTTCCTTCCTTATCTTGAGATAATTGATTGAATGACACTAATCTTCTTGATTTGTCGTGATCTACAAAATCAGCATTTATCGCACAATAAATCGATCTTTTAATAATAAAAACAGCTAAATACCAAATATCATATTAATAATCACTTAACATTAAATAATAAATATAAATGAGTGATTTAATATGAAATATACATCATTAATCTCGATTTAAGGATAATGTTGATGACATTTACGGGTATAATTTGACCGTCATTAGCAGCAGATGCAGAACCGGAAGAGTTAGATGACCTTGTGGTGACAGGTACTTTTCAGTGTTTGTGTTTATTATAAATATTTAATATGATATAGCGCGCATATGATATTACATATTTATACTTAAATCTATTCACTTGTTAGGTACCGTAATCATAGATAATCTAGCAGTTTCAGCTCTGTTTGATACTGGAGCTTCAGGGACTTTTGTTTCCTCTAAGATAGCTAAGAAGTTGAACCTACCTCTTAAGGAATTGGAGAGACCTTTGAGTATAACCACACCTTTGGGCGAGTCACTAGATGTGCTCAAGTCACACCCCAAGTTGATATTAGAGTTGGGACTTACAAGTGCCGACATGCTTTGACGGTGTTGGATTTCTCGGATTTCGATGTTATCCTGGGTATGGACCGGTTGTCCGGGAATTACGTCTGCTTGGATTGTAGAGGTAAGAGGGTGATCTTTAAGGCCCCGGGAAAATCGGCTAAGACGTTTCGGGGTAACGTATACAAGCCTAGCAAGGGTCGTTATCGATTATCTCGGCGATTAGAGCCTTAAAAGCTTTGAAGAGGAGTTGCCGGGGTTTCGTTGTTTATGCATTAGATAAGGAAAAGCATAGGCCCGAGTTAGGAGAGACTCGTGTAGTTAAGGACTTTCCTGAAGTTTTCCCGGAAGATTTGCCAGGACATATGCCTGATAGGGCCATAGAGTTCGAGATCGAATTGATTGCCGGGGCATCACCAGTGGCTAAAGCACCTTATAGGATGGCACCAGCGGAGTTGAAAGAGTTGAAAACCAGCTTAAGGAGATGCTAGAGAAAAAATCATCCAGCCAAGTACATCACCATGGGGAGCACCGGTCTTGTTTGTGAAGGAGAAAGAAGGGAGTATGCGTTTGTGCATCGACTACAGAGAGCTGAATAAACTGACAATCAAGAATAAGTATCCTTTACCAAGGATTGATGATCTGTTCAGTCAGTTGCAAGGTAAGAAGGTGTTCTCTAAGATTGATCTTAGGTCCGGTTATCATCAGTTGAAGATCAAGGTGTCAGATATACCTAAGACAGCCTTCAGTACGAGATATGGACATTATGAGTTTTTGGTTATGCCATTTGGACTCACTAATGCTCCATCGAAGTTCATGGACTTGATGCAAAGTGTTTTCATGCCTTATCTCGATAAGTTTGTGATAGTTTTCATAGACGATATCTTGGTATACTCTAAGGATGAGGAAGAGCATGAAGAACACCTAAGGATAGTTCTACAGACCTTAAAGGAGAACAAACTGTATGCCAAGTTTTCTAAGTGTGAGTTTTGGTTAGACCAAGTGAGTTTTCTTGGGCATATAATTTCTGGAGAAGGTATTAAGGTGGATCCAGCGAAGATAGAAGCCGTTTCTAAGTGGCTGGGTACTACAGGAAGTTTGTAAAGAATTTCTCTAAGATAGCTACACCTCTCACGAGGCTCACTCAAAAGAACGTTAAGTATGAGTGGACCAATGAATGTGAGGAAGCCTTTCAGACTTTGAAAGAAAAGTTGACCACAGCACCTGTGTTAGCATTACCGGAAGTTTTTGATAACTATGATGTATACACGGATGCATCGGGTCAAGGTTTGGGTTGTGTTCTGATGCAATCAGGGAAGGTAATTGCTTATGCATCTAGGCGATTAAAGGCGCGTGAGAAGAATTACCCTACACACGACTTGGAGTTGGCGGCGGTGGTTTTTGCTCGAAGCTTTGGAGACACTATTTGTATGGTGTCAAGGCAAGGATCTTCACGGATCATAAGAGTCTTAAGTTCTTCTTTACTCGGGAGAATCTGAACATGAGACAAAGAAGATGGTTGGAGTTCGTGAAAGATTACGACTTGGACATTCAATACCATCCGGGTAAAGCTAATGTTGTAGCTGATGCACTTAGCCGGAGAGCGGTTAATGCTATCACTACCTTGCAAGAAGTTGTGGATCAGTTAGATAGGATGCAGATTCAAGTGATTGAAAGGAAGGGTGAAGATCAGAATTTGGCGCCATTGATGGCAAGGTCAGATTTGCTAGATGAGATTCGGGCTAAGCAGGATAGAGACCCGGTGTTGATTAATTTGAAGCGGGTGGCTCGAGAGAAGCCTAATGTGGGTTATCAATTGGACAAGAGTGGTCATCTTTGGTACGGAGACCGTTTGTGTGTGCCCGATGTGGATGGCCTAAGAGAGAAGGTTATGGATGAAGCTCATAAGATTGCTTTTGCGGTACATCCAGGAGCCACTAAAATGTATAGAGATCTCAAGGAAAGGTATTGGTGGCCTGGTATGAAGTTAGGGATCCCGAGTTTGTGGCAAGATGTGATACATGCCGAGAGAGTGAAAGCGAGACACGACGAAGACCAGGAGGTTTGTTGAAACCCTTAGAGGTACCGGAATGGAAATGGGAGAATATTATGATGGATTTCATCACCGGTTTGCCTAAGACTAAGGGCGGTCATGACATGATTTGGGTGATTGTGGATAGACTCACAAAATCAGCCCATTTCTTGCCATGTAAAGTGGACATGCCTATAAAGAAGTTCGCTACTATGTATATCGACAATATAGTGAAGCTTCATGGTGTGCCTCTATCCATTGTATCTGACAGGGATAGTAGATTTATCAGTTGCTTCTGGAAGGGTTTGCAGAAAGCTTTTGGGACGAAGACTGATTTGAGTACAGCGTTTCATCCGCAGATAGATGGGCAGTCAGAGAGAACAATTCAGACTCTCGAGGACATGCTTAGAGCTTGTGTTTTGGACGCCGGAGGATCATGGATAGATTACCTCAACTTGGGCGAGTTTGCTTACAACAATAGTTACCATGCAAGTTTGGGAATGCCACCTTTTGAGGCCTTGTACGGTAGGAAGTGTAGAACTCCACTTTACTGGGATGAAGTGGGAGAGAAACATATCACAGGGCCGGAGATGGTTTAGCAAGCCAAGGAGAAAATCGAGTTGATAAGGAAAAATCTGAAAGCTGCTCAAGATCGTCAGAAGAGCTGGGCCGATGTTAGAAGGAGACCGCTAGAGTTTGAGGTCGGGGATAGAGTTTACCTTCGAGCGTCGCCAATGAAGGGTGTCAAGAGGTTCGGACAGAAAGGAAAGCTAAGTCAAAGGTATGTAGGACCTTTTGATGTCATCGAAAGAGTTGGGAAGTTGGCTTATAGACTTCGGTTACCAGAGTCGATGTCTAGAGTCCACAATGTTTTCCATGTATCGATGCTTAGGAAGTGTCTATCTAAAGTGGACGTGGAATCTGAGATTGATCAGGAAGTGTTGCAAGATAATCTTTCGTACGTGGAGAAACCGATAAGGATTCTGGATAGGAAAGAGAAGATGATAAAGAGACGAGTGATTCCGTTAGTATTAGTGCAATGGAGCAATCATGCACCGACGGAAGCCACTTGGGAAGTGGAAGCGGACATGTTCGACGAGTTCCCAGAGTTCCCTCATCTACCAGGTATGTTCTAGTTTCGAGGACGAAACTCCTCTTAAGGGGGAGGAATGTAATATCCTGATTTTTGAAAAAGGGTAAATTAGTCTTTTAGCAAAAATCAGAATATTATGTTATTTAATAAATGAAATTAAAGATTTAAGAAAAAGAAAAAAAGGGGATAAACAAGGATTTTTCTTTTTTAAAGAAAATAATTAGATAATTGGGATTAGAAAAGGAAAACTAATCCTAATTTTAACCTAGTTGTTTTTGACAAAAAAAAGAAAGGGGCGCATATTTTGAGAGGAAGAGGCGCAGGAGAGAAAAGAAAAAAAAAAGGGAGAAGAAGCTTTCGATTTTCGAGGCTAATCCGTTGCTCTTTTCAACAGACGTCTCAAGAGAGAAAGGATCACCGCGAGACGAGGATCGTTTTGATACCAACAATCCTTAAATCCATTAACGTTTGGATTTAAAGGTTAAATTTTTGACGGGTTGAAGCTTTGGATCGTGTACCACACAATTTAAGGTAACGTGGTTTTCTTATCGTATGATTAAGATTTCGTAAAGTGGTAGAGCAATTTGTATGATTGTTTTTCATGGTTTTAATTTGTTTAAGTCGAGTTTGGGTTGAATTTGAGTAGAAAACGCAGAGTGCAGAAAACTGTCCTCTGTGGTGCAAGAAAAACGTGTATCTGTGCAAGAGAGAGGCTCGGTGGACCGAGCCTATCCATTCGGTCGACCGAGTGTGGGTCCATCCGTACGGATGAGTTGTGTATCCGTACAGCTATTTCTCAGTATCGGACAGAAAGTTTATCCGTCCGGACGGGGGCTTTTTCGATCTGTTTTTCCTTGTTATGTGTTTCAAGCTCTATAATAGCGTATTTACTGCATAACCTTATGTGACAAAACCCTGAATTAGCTTTTGATGCGTTTAGTTCTGGCACCACATGGATTTCCCTGAAAAGACGAAGTGTGGGACCGTCGAAAGCTTTGGATTTGCCTTGTGCTTCGATAAGCTAGAGTTTATCGATGTCTGTGTATTTGCTAGGCCTTGTCCGTGTCTAGTGGTCTAGGAAAGAGAGTAGGAGTGGTGAGGGAGCTTATTTGAAAACACTTAGGTGCCTAGTTAAACATCTAATCAAACATATGTGCTAGATTAATAATCTTAAACATCATGCAATGCTTGGTAAGGCATGGTACAATATCGCGATGTGTTCTCTGACCAGACAAAGTAGACTGTACCCACGCCGGTCAATCGATTGGCTAGATAAAGCGTCGGTACATTCGCCGGTTATCACACTATCGGGACTCGGATATTCCCGGGGCTACTAGAGCGTGTCTCTAAGTAGGTTGCACCCGATTGTCCTAGTACATCCTATTACTAGGCGTAGTGCCCTTTTTATTCATGATGTAACAAACTTGAGCTAAGTTAGATACCTTTTGGAACCTCATGTTATGCTATGAACATAATATGATAGTTAGCTAGGGTTAACAACGGAAATGAATTAATAAAAGACGGCGTTGCTTTTATTTCTTTATGAGATCATAGTTATACGATCTTCTACGCGTTACTGAGTACTTTCGTACTTACCCCGTTACGTTGTGTTTGTCTTCCCCTTTCCCCAAAGAAGATGAACAGGTTGCTAACGCTGATGAGTTCTTTGATGAGGATGTGTGAGATGGAGTTCTTGAAGACTTAGTTCTTTTACTTTTGATTCTTTCAACGATGTTGTTGGTTCAATTCAAACATTGTTGTCTTTCTTTTGGATTAGTTCCATTTAAGTTCTTTTGGGATTTGGATGTTGGATGATTAGTTCTCTTTATTGGATTTAGTTTTACAGCATTGAAAACCGTGTGTTCGATCTTTTGTCTTTTGGTTTTCCCCGAGTCGTTTTATCTTCCGCGTCGTTTGGTTCTGATGTATGACGTAAGGCTTACATATATTATTGAATTTATTTGATAATATATGTGCCGAGCGCTCTTTCCGGATAAGGACTCGGTGTCCGGGAATGGGACGTTACATTGACTTACCTAGGAGCTTGATAATCAAAGCACGCTTCCATGGCCTCTAGAGTTCTAGGCGTTCGTCCAGAGGTATGACTAACTCGTCCTCTCCATGTTCATGGCCCATTAGATTCTCAATGTCCTCAGCATAATCAGTAAATTCAAAATCATCTTCACATGCTCCTGTGTAGATGTACGGGTCATCGGTTCGGGATTTGACAACATCGGCGCCGCTTCTGTTTGACCACACTGATGCTGGTGTGCTATTCTCCCCGCTTGGTCTGTCAAAGCTACGTCTGCGGAGATCCTGGTCTTTGGCTGAAGACTCCATCGGAGAGTCTTCCATTGGATTTAACGGGAGGAGGATTGCCGGACGGAGGATGAGCAGAGGCAGAGAAGAAGTCGCCGCCGCTGCTAGGTTAAAAAATAGAAAATTTCCATAGCCATTTTTCAAAAGCGTGGTTTTATTAATATTGATCATTCTAGGAAAATTGATATAAAAATTACATAAAATACGTAAAATAATCTTAACAGGCATTCTATATAGAAAATAATAACACAACACGACTTAAACATATTTTCCGTTGATTGACAATTTATAAATACGTTATATAAATTATTTTTGAAGACCATCATATAGTTATTTTAATGAATTCAATTTATTTTTGAATTTACAATATAATCATCAATATTATAACATTTGCAAATGATAAGTCAATGTTTATTCGGTTAGTAGCGATGAGGTGTTCAAGGTTCGGTTTTGTTTGATTTTAAGTATTTTAACAAACAATCGAACATATCGATTTGAAAAATATGAAACAATTAAAACTGATTATATTAAATTTGGTATTACGACATTAAATGACGAATTATATTATGTATTTATATTAGTAAGGATAGTTTGGTCATTTTGGATAGGAGAAGAAGCCTTGGAATTGTACTATAAATATTGTACCTTTCTATTGATGAATGATATGAAAAATATTTTTCATGTTGGGAGAGATTGCCCACACTCTTAATGTATAAGAAATAAAGTAGCGTCTTTACTGGCACCAATTGGTTTTAGTACAACGGTAAGCGCTTAATCTTAACATGGTATCGGAGCCAGAAGTCACGAGATCGAACCCTGGTTGGAACATTATTTAAAAAAAAAAAAATTGTCAAGTGTTGGGACAGATTGCCCACACTTGAGGGGGTGTTGGGACAGATTGCCCACACTCTTGAATGAAAATTGTGCAAGTGTTGGACATATTGCCAACACTTGAGGGGGGGGGGGGGTGTTGGGAGAGATTGCCCACACTCTTAATGTATAAGAAATAAAGTAGCGCATTTACTGGCACCAATTGGTTTTAGTACAACGGTAAGCGCTTAATTTTAACAGTTACAATGTGCATTTCAACAAGGAAGGATGCAAGGTGATCCACAACCAAACCAACACAGTTGTACTTACATGAAGAAGAGAAGACAACATGTATGTGGTAGATTGGAAGACAACAAAGGCAGAAACATGTTTGCTTGTCAAAAATAAACAATCAACCAGCTGGATTTGGCATAGAAGATTGAATCATCTCAACTTCAAGACCATCAACACACTGTCAAAGAACAAGTTAGTTGTGCTAGGAGTAATAGCACCAATCGAGACACTCGATCTTCGCACAGCGGAAGCTTATGCGATTTACGATATGAGACATAGCTAATTAATCCTACGAGAAGGTTAAAGATTTACCTTTTCGGAGAGGAAGAGATAAACGACCAAAGGGAGAAGCCGTGATCTTCCGGATTGTATCTCCAAGCGACGACTGGTGGACATCGATCCTCGCCATAGAACCTCCTCGAATATGCACAAGAAAAATCCTAGATTTTTCTCCTCTTAATGACTAAGGCAAGAAACTAATTTTTCTTCCTTTTTATTTCTAGTGTGGCGCCATATTATAGTGTCAATTGTGTTGGGAGGAACTCTCTTTATATAGGAAAATAACTAGTAAACAGAGAGTTATCCTGTTCACAATACAAAAACCTATTCCTATAAAGAAAATATATTTTTGCTATAAAATAAGAGATAATTCCCAAAAAATCAATCTCTTAATTTTTCCATTAATTATCCAGCAAATAGATAATTAATTACACAAATGAGATAATCTAGGAAATTTTCTTCTCCCAATTTTATCCTAAATGTGGCGCCATTTTTTAGTCATTTTAATAGAAAATGTCTTTACTATTTTACATATTATTTATCAGATAAATAATATTGCATATTCATTAAATAGACCAACTATTTAATTTATTCTCGAGGTTCCATAAAATGAGCAAACACTCGCGTGTTAGGATCTAACCCGGGGACCATGGACCTATAACCAGTAGCTACAATAAAATGAATAAAATATTCATCGAACATAATATTTCTACTCAACTTATTAATTCCGGAATTACGCCACCATAAATCCGAAACTGAACTCTATCGATTATAGATATAACTTATTCTCAAAACGCCGAGTCGAGTCGATAAGTGTCCATTGATATAATCATTACATATAAACTAACCCTCCATAGACTATCCATACTGAAGTAGGATTATTTCCGTAAACCTTCTTCAATACATCTTATCCTTATTTACCATTAACCCACTAGTGATCAATTAGTTCATAACCAATACGAACTCCCGGGATTGATAGGATCAACAAATAAGGGGATTGTCTTTCTACTTCCCGCAGGAAGGAATGGATTCCATATCTGTGAGACACACACTTCTCACTCATTCCAGAATAGTGCCAACGTGAAAGTGATTCGGACCACGTCACTTAGCGATCCTTAACGAACACATCAAACCCTACCCTGAAACAAGTAGGAGTCTGTAATCACTTCAGGATTAAGGTTAATCCATATATGATCATCTTGTGATTTAATAAGATTTCTCAATCACGGAATTATACGAGAAATGCAGATTAAATCGGTCCAGTCCTATATGACTCTCATCATATATAATGCCCCACTTAGACAACCAATGTCGAGGGTCCGGATAAGACGGTCACACCATAAAGTGTTCTGGGCGCATTAATGGTGGTTTAATCAATAGACCATATACTTTGATTAAGTTCACCACGGACTAATAGTTCAAGTGTATCACCATAAACTTAATCCTCATGTGTGACACACACTAAGTTATATGGCTACATAAGATACGACTTAGGGTTTTCAGTAGTGTATTACTTACAAGCACGAAGCAAGTAATAAGATGAGAATAAATCTGTCATTTATTAATTCTAAAAAAAATTACATAAATTGTCTTTCGGGCGCTACTTCCAACAATTTCCCACTTGCCCGTAAGGACAAGCAACAATTGTCTTTCGGGCACACTATATCTAACAATCTCCCACTTGCCCGTAAAGACAAGCAATGATTGTTTTTAGAGCACCACACCCTTATTCTTTCTATCCACAACATCCTCCCACTTGATCTAAAGCAGATGAGACATATCTCCCAATTTCATACCCGCCAACCGCTCATCAGTGACAATTGATGCCACGCGACTTGGTAAACTGGTCAACTAGGTTGTCGGTTTTGAGGCGATCTTTAGGACCGAAACGATGACTCTCTGCACGATCTGTCTAACCAGGTGGTACTTACTTTCAATATGCTTTTGACCTCTTGTGATTGCAAAGATCTTTTGCATGAGCTACCTCTCAACTATTTTCACAGTAAAAAGATATCGGCTCAACGAGACCTAGAATCACTTCCCGATCCAACAAAGAACTTCTCAAGCCATATTGCCTCTTTAGCTGCTCCGAAAGCTGCTATGTATTCGACTAACCGAGTCAAACTGGCAGTGCTGGATTGCTCCAGACTATGAGTAAACACTGAGCCTGAGATCGATTCATGATCATCCTTAATCCGACAAAAAATCAGAATCAGTGTAGTCAACGACACTCAGGTTCACACCCAAATGCACAAGCATATGATTCCTCATTTCCCAAGATACTTGAGGATGCACTATACTGCTTTCAACGTCCGAATCCAAGACTCGACTTTTATTGACCTTTAATAACCTGACTTTCTCTATCCAAAAGAGAATTTATCCCATTTTCTCTATATCCGAAGATTGAGAGAATTATTCTGTGAGGGGTTGGGTAGGAAACCTCTTGTTGAATATTGCAGATGAAAATGCATTATCATCGTAACCAATAAGATGCATGAGACGTTGCCACAACTTGTTCTCATGAATTTGACCGAATCAAATTCTAAGAATATAGTCCACTTCTCTGATTCAGAGAAGCTTTGGCTCGTCAGTTTTGGACTTCAGATAACACACTCATGTTGTTCTCAAGTGTTGCAGTGTCATCTTTTATAAACACTAACATTTACTACTTTACCAATATTGATATCTTAGTCTACAAAAGACTTATCAATATTCAGGTCAAGCCCACACATTTAAAACATGTGACCTTTAATGACCTAGAGGTTTGCTTTAATCCACCGATGGATATAAGCATAGGCAGTCAATCTGCCATTGGATTTAAGCTAAAACCCTACTGTTCTGAATGAATTCGACCTCCTTTGTACGGCAAGAAAGTTCCAGGGCATCACCCTTGTTAGTCTTTCTGCTTTCCACGGAGTTAAGCAAAGCTTAGTGGTGAGAAAGTTTCAGGGCATCACCCCTTTTGAACTGTCTACTTCTCAGGGAGTTACCCCCAAAACCACTTGGCTTTGCTTTGAAAGTTAAACTTTCTCATTCATTCATCTCTTCTACACGTAGATCCAATACTCCCACTGGCCTGAGACACTCAGGTGGTTCTACAAGAGTATGAACAGAACTGGAGTACCAAAACTCCATTTACAGGTTTATGGCTTTGAACCAACCTCTTATTATCAGAATCCTATACATCCCTTCAAAGGGCCATAGGTTATCAATCACCCCAGCAGGCTGTAAAGTCTTCATCATCACAGCAGGTCAATGGTTTAACCATACTCCCACTGCATTAGGGTGGATCGATATTCTGATGTGGTGTAGTAGTGTTTATCAGCGTAATCCCCAACAACCAATGTTGGATGTGGTCTGATTAAATCATATAGTAACTCCTTAGTATCTTTTCTTCAAAGTCCAAGGTTGTTATTTAAACGTTCTTTCAGAAAGGGTGCGACAGTTCAACCGTCATAATCCGATCTTCAGAATCTTATAACCAACCTTCACTCATTGTGTTAAGATATTTCACGATCAGTCAACATTTGAACGTGTATGCAAAATCTTCAGTCTTACCTTCAAGCTGTTGTGCTAAATGCCTCTATTTACGGAAGTGGAGTAAATGTTATTCACTCTTTTTCCAGAAATTCATAAGCATCTTCTAGGTAGACTTCTCGGTATTACATAATAATGTTGTTGGTCCCTTGAAAAGGCTTTGGTTAAGTTTAGAGGGGGGGGGGGGGTGAATAAACTTAACACTTAAAACTTTTGGAGTTAACAAACTTAGCAAAAAGTAGTTCATTTCTCCCATCATACTCATTTGGAATTTACTCTTCATTAGATTTGCAAACTTCTCACATACAATTCATTTTCAAAACCAAAGATTATGTCATCAACATAAATGTACCAGCAGGGTGTTGTCCTTTTCATTGATTCTGAAAAGAGTCTTATCAATGGTGCCTTTTGTAAAACCATTGTCCACCAAGAATTGAGATAGAGTCTCATACCATGCTCTTGGTGCTTGTTTCAAGCCATTAAGTGCTTTATTGAGTCTATACACTTTATCTTCTTGATCTTTAACTTCAAATCCAGGAGGTTGCTGAACATACACTTCCTCCTCTAGAATGCCATTCAAAAATGCACTCTTGACATCCATTTGATATACCTTGAAGTTTTTATATGCAGCATGTGCCAAGAATAATCTGATAGCTTCCAATCTTGCAACAGGTGCATATGTTTCATCAAAGTCTATTCCTTCAGCTTGAGAATAGCCTTTTGCAACTAGTCTGGCCTTATTCATCACAATGGTACCAGATTCATCCAGTTTGTTTCTGTATACCCATTTTCTACCAATGATATTTGCATGATTAGGCCTTTCCACTAGTGTCCAAACTTGATTTCTTTCAAATTTATTCAATTCTTCTTGCATAGAAATTATCCAATCTGGATCTGAAATTACTTCTTCAACAACTTTAGGTTCAACTTGAGATAGAAAACAAGTAAACATTGCTTCTAATTGTCTTCTAGTCCTCACACCTTGCTGTATGTTGCCAATAACTTGTTCAACAGGGTGATCCCTTAACCATTGTGGATTCTGGTTAGATTGATTCTCAGGAACGTCATCTTCAGTAGGGTCTGCTGTTTATTCAACAGGGGGTTCAGCAGATCCTTGAACTGCCTCAGTTGTTGCATCAGTAGTATTACCAGCAGGGTGTTCAGCAGAGGCAGAATCAGAAATCTTTAAGTCATTGAATCTTTCCAAAACTTCAACACAATCTGGATCAGTGACTTGTATATTCTCAGCAGGGTCACAAGCTTGATCTTTCATACCAGTGAACTTAGGTTCATCAAACACAACATGGATTGTTCTTCATGTTTCAGTGTTCTTTTATTCAGTACCCTGAATGCCTTGCTGACAGAAGAATATCCCAAGAAAATTCCTTCATCTGATTTTGGTTGGAATGTCTTCAAATGTTCCTTATGATTCAAGATAAAACACTTGCTTCCAAATGGATGGAAATAGGATATGTTAGGTTTTCTTCCATTCCAAATCTCATAAGGTGTCTTCGACATCTTCTTGTTCACTTTGAAGTTGTTTTGTGTATAGCATCTTGTATTAACTCGCTTGACCCAATATTTTTCAGGTAGCAATGCTTCACAAATCATAGTTCTTCCTGCTTATTTTAGAGTCCTATTTCTTCTTTCAGCAACCCCATTTTGCTGAGGTGTACCAGCATCAGCAAGTTGATGTAGTACACCATTCTGTTCACAGTATTCTCTTATAACTTTATTGAGAAACTCAGTACCCTTGTCTGATCTGATTTTTACTACTGTTAAAATTTTCTCATTCTGTAATCTCTTCAAAAGTTCAGGCATCTTTTGAAGTGTTTCACTTTTCTTGTTCATAAATACCACCCAAGTGTACCTTGAATAATCATCCACAACCACTAAGGTGTATTTCTTTCCTGTAACACTTGTTGGTGTAAACTGGTCCAAATAGATCCCTATGCATCAGCTCCAGGACTCTATTAGTTGATTGCTTAGTCTTTGATTTGAAGCTTGACTTTGTTTGTTTACCTTGCTGACATGCATCACATATAGTATCCTTTTTGAATGTGATTTCAGGTAAACCAATCACCAGTTTCTTCTTCACCAACTGATTGATGTCATCAAAATTTAGATGATTCAGCTTCTTATGCCATAACCAATTAAGTTCTGACTTGGTATGCACAATCAGACATGTTTCTGGAACTGCAGTAGACCAATCCACAACATACATGTTTTGTTTGTCTTCTTCCTGCTAACACAACTTGATCACCTCTTTCACTAATGACAATACAGTTGTTTTTGTCAAAAGTGACCTTGTATCCCATGTCACAGAATTGTCCAGTGCTCAGCAAGTTGTAGTCCAGTCCTTCCACATATGCAACATTCCTGATTGTTAGTCCATTCCTCACAAGTGTGCCATATCCTCTTGTGTATCCAGTGTATTCTTGTTGCCAAAATTCACCCTTGGACCATCCTTTGCCACATAGTTTGACAAACAGTGCTTATTCTTTGTCATATGTCTGGAACATCCACTGTCCAAGTACCAGACACCCTGCAAAACAAAGTTAATACATTTTAGGTAGCCAAACTTGTTTGGGTCCATAATGGTCAGTGGTAAGCATGACCCCTGGCATGTTTCCATAAGGTCTTCTCCTAAAAGTGTCATTTGGTTCATACATGTATTCTACACATCCATATGGTCTAACAATTGGTTGTGTAGGATTCACATATGATTTTTGGCCTTTTGGTATGTAATGCCGGTTGAAGTGATTTCTGTTGTTAGAAGCATTAGCATAACCATTGGATTGATGTCTGTTAGGAACAGCTCTGTAATATGGAGTCTGCTGAGGTCCCTGCTGAGGCCTTGTATAAGTCCTCTACAGAGCCCTTTGCTGATTCCATTGCTTAGGTTTTACCCTAGCGGCATGGTTATACTTGCTGTTTCTAGCAGTAGGTGCATGAATATTCCAATCATCATCAGTAAGGAACAATCTACCTTTCCCCCTGAGATAAGTATCCCTAGAATGATTAACATTTTTGAGTTTATGATTCTTATGCTTGGAATATTTCTGGTTTTTCCCTTTTTGTGGTCCAGCAGACTTGGTAGCAGGTCTGCTATCAGTAGGTCTAGAAGGTCCAGCAGTCCTACCTTTGGATTTACCCTTTTTGTTAGGTACTGATGTCCTTTTAGACTTCTAATTTTTCCTCTTTGAAGCATTCTCAATAGGCTTCACTGCCTCAGCAACCCTTTTGGGAGTTGGATCATATGCAGGCACAAACTTAGGACCAATCCTGGTACTAGGTTCAGTGACCTTACTGGATCCACTCTTATTGGATTGTTGAGTTCCAAATCCAAGCCCTGTTCTATCACCATAAGGCTTTCCAGATTTGAATGCAGTGGAAGAACAAGATGGTTCAGCAGAGTCAGCAGCTACTGGATGTTCAGCAGGCTTATGCTGATTCTGTCTAACTTCTTTTTCCTTTCCTTTGAGAATTCTTAATTCAGCATTTAATCTCTCAACTTCTAATTGAAGAGCTTTTTTTTCAGCCTTCACAATCTCATAACCAGATTGTATTATCCTCAGTTGATTGAGGATGGCATCCATAGTTTCATCATTATCAGAATTTTTTGGATTTGAACCACAAGTTGATTCACAATCACTTCCAGCAGGAGTGTTTATGGATACAGAATTGTATACCTCCTCTGTTTCATTCATGTTTGCCATTAATGCATAATCTTCCATATCAGCAATCAGTGCTGTGTCATCAGATTCATTTCCCTTTTCTGACTCAACTTCATACCCTGATTCATCTTCAGCAACCATAGCCTTCTTTCCATGTCTTCTCTGTTGGCTCTTGGTTTTCAGTAGGTCTGGACAATCAGGTCTAAAATGTCTAGGCTTCTTGCAATTGAAACAAAGATAATCAGGTTCCTTACTTTGTTTTAACTCAGGACAGTCAGGTTTAAAGTGTCCTGGTTTCTTGCATTGGAATCATGATATACTACTTTTATATGATTAAATATACGTTATATTATTATGTTCTATCAACGAATTCTATATAAAATACATGAAATTATGATATAAATAGTATGAAATGTTAATCTTTATAATTTAGAGTAGTTAGTAGTAAAACTTAGTAATAATAGTAAAAAGTTATCATTTTGTACCGATTTTAGTAAATCGGAGTGTCGTGTCAGATTTACGTGGGTATTTGTGGTATTCTATTGCAGATTTATAAACCGAGACCCCGAGAATCGACATATTGAAGTATAATCATATCTCTGGAAGGATTTAGAGAGTGTCACGAGCTTAAATGGTCAATCGAATTGCTTAAGTGGTCAAGTGGCTAATCGATTTGATTTAGTGGTAATCGAGAAATATCTTCGACAAACGAATGGCTCATCAAAATGACATCATCTGAAGAAGAGTCCTTCACGAAAGTTGTAGATTTTCCCGAGAGCTTTCCGATGCCTCTTGAATCATGATTTTTGGAGATCCAGAACTCGAGATATGAATTTTATAAGTTATATATAATTATAATTATAATTATATCCACGCTGCACATGCTGAGTGATCAAGGGGGTGGATGCAATCATTAGGCCGGACCAGTCCGGCTTCATCAAGGACCGGTCCGGCCAAGGATGTTTTTTTCTATAAAAGGAGCCTCATTTGCAACAGAGCAGAGTGTATGTTAAGGGTGATTTTTATACGTTTTATAAGGATATATTTTATGTCAATATTCCCCATATTCTTAGGTTTTTCATAGAAATCGAGCTTATAATCGATTAATTGAGTAAATGGTGTTTTTAAGAGGTTAATTGCAAAACGTAACGAATTATGTGCTTAAATGATGATTTTATGTTATTTTGGGATTACGTTACACTTTGGTATGTTTTCCTATTGTTGTAGATACTCATTGATGATGGAAGAGAGGATTTTAGAGAGCCAAATTCGTGCTTGGAAAGGATCAATCAAAGTTATGGAAGATTGAAAGATATAAGGAAAGAAATCAATCAAGATAAATGTCGGAAAATCAGGATTCCGGGTAGTGCCGAACTTCCGATGCAGTTCTTGATATGATATACACTGATTTGACTCTCGACCTCAAGAGAAGATTTGTAGGGCTTGAAGAGAGGATTCTACAGGATTTTGAATCACTTCATTCCGACTTACGAGGCCCGAGATATGAGCGTTACAAGTTTGGATGCTGTTGCTGAAAATAGCGGACGGGCGTCCGGATCTTCAAACGGGCGTCCGGCACCTTTACTGTAGCAACCGACTTGATTTTTCTATAAAAGCAGCTGCGATTCCAACCCTAATTACATCAGATTTTTCATACGAAAATTACACAGACAGTAGCCGCTTTCTGGGAGCTTTCAAGGCCGATCACCCGAGCCTTGTGCTCGGGTGATCGGGGTTAGATTAGGTCTTTTATTTTGTTTGTTTTTCCTTCGTTTCTTGAACCATGATGATGTTTTGAGGTTGAATAAACATGGAGCAGCCATGGATATCTTTCTGCAGCGTTTTTTACTTTCTTTCTCTGGATATCTTGTAAGTTTAAATTCCAAGTTCGTATCTTTTCTATGATTATTTGTTATTGCAAATTTATATCGAAAGATGTTTGCGATTGATGTTTACCGTAGGACGAAAGTCGGTGTAAACGCGAGATCACCATAGGAAAGAATAGACGTTTTGATCTATATCAAAACGAAAGTTGATAGGTTGAATGTCTAGGTTGTTAGATCTAGAAAATCTTGCACCTTGGTTTATTTTATGATGCGTTAATCTCCGTAAATCGAAAGATAGAGATTGATAGGCGAATTCATCTACGAAAGTAGGAATTCATACGTTTGATAGGTGAAACCACAACTTGAATTAAATCACTATAAGATAATCTAGGGAAGAAATTAAGGGTTGCGGGATGGTGGATTATGGTTCGTTCCATGTTTGATCGCTTCGGTCATTATCATGTTCGTTAGATAGATTTATTGTTGTAGTTTAGATTTATTTTATGTTGATCGCAATTATCCTTCCCGGCTTTGGATTAACAATCCTCTGTCCAGTTTACTTTTCCGTTTTAGTTTAGCTTTAGGTTAATAAAGAAGAATTAATAAGTTAGATTCGACAGCCCAATTCCCTGAGGATCGATACCCGTACTTATCCAACTTTACTAGCAACTACCCGGTATTCGGCCGGTTAGGAGGTAGTTTTGCATGGTAGTATAGGTTTTATAAATTTTCTTTTGTTTTAATGATGCAAAATCTCCCTAACAAAAGTGGCGCCGTTGCCGGGGAATAGGTGTCATGTTGAATCTAGTTTTGTTAGTTCTCGATTTTGTTACGTTTTATTTTTGTTTTTAATAAAAGTAGCGTATACCAAGTTGAGAGTTTTTATTTTGCCGTGTTTCGATGACCGTTAGGTTAAGAATGTGCAAAAGTTTTTTTACTCAACTTGTTTTACGTGAAGTTTATATGTTTATGTGTTACCTAGTCTAACCCCCGTGCTTAATTTGATAAGGCCGCTTGTCTTTGTGATCGTGTTCTTGTGTTGTGTTCATAAGTATTTAGGGTTTTGCTGTGTTTTTCCCGCTTGTCTGTGCATTCTTGTTGTATGGACGAGCGTACGTTCGTTGGACGCCCGTCCGCTTCTTCATCTGCGCAGTGAACGAGCGTTGGGAAGTATTGGACGCTCGTCCGTTCAAATATTTTCAATCTGTTCGATTTAGAGGACCGGACGAGCGTCTATACTTTCGAACGCCCGTCCGGTCGGTTTTCAAGGCGGACGAGCGTCGCAAGGTGGAACGCCCGTCCGGTTCGAACGCTAAGTGAACGTTCGTCCGGGGTTCGGTCCGGTTCTAAATTTCTTGATTTTATTTTCAATGCTTTTATTTGATGTGGATTTTTCATTCGAGCTTCGTGGCTAATTGATTTTTACATAGATGCCCCGAACTTATATGTTTTTACCTTTCCATCTATGAATCCATGTTAGATAATTGATCAATTCCTTATATATGATTCATCTAGACATGTTATAGTATTGTCGGTTCTCGTAAGCTATAACTGTTCTTATGGTTAATTAGTAGCTAATGTCGGTTCCCGTATGCTACATACCGCTCCGATGAATCTTTTAAGCTTTTAAGACTTACGTGCTTCCTTTGTTTTTATAGTTCATATGGGTAGCTACTCGTCGGTTTTCCGTATGCTACGTCCTTTCTCCATATGAGTTATACCTGTTTAGATAGATGACTGTTGGTTTCCATAAGTCTATCACTTTCGATAAGTCTTAAGGCGCGTCGGCACTAGTGACAACACTGTCGTTTATCGTAACCTGTCATTATTTGGTAGACGTTTATTATATACATGTCATGTTGCAAATGAGTGGGCTAGTTTTCTTTCTTTTATTTTCTTTTATTTTTGCATATCATTTAGATGCATATCATTTAGTTGCATGTCATCTAGTTGCATTATTTTTCTATTTTTCTTTTATTTTTCTTGAGTGTAGTTAACTGTCAGTTTCCGTAATACTACCTCGTTTTTTTTCTGATTCTGCACGGGCCGTAGTCACTGTAGAGTTGTCGTCCCAACTTGCTCAGCCTGAGCCTGTCAGCATCTTTTTAGTTGCATTTCATGTAGATTGCATTGTAATATATTTTCATGTAGTTGCACCTAGCCCTACTATTTTGTAATGTTCCATGTATCATTATTTTTGTATGCACATGTTGGACTATATTTGTATTGTAAGCTTCTGTGGCTTATTTGACGCTTAGATGTTCTGTACTTTCCCTGTGTGGTGATTTTTCCATCTGAGCCATTATATCATGTGCTTACTTCTTGTTTTAGCAATTTGTTATTTCCCCTGTGTCCCCCGAGATTTTGCCTTTTTGTCAAGTGTGCAGGGTATTTGCATTAGCTATTGTGAGCTTTTAGATGAAGCCAGTTTTCCGGTGGATGGTCCACAGTCTACTGCCTTCATCGAGCATTTCTGGATCTGGATCGATACACTTCCAGAAGTGTTTCTTTAGAACGACAATCAGCTAAGTTTCCTTATTTATTTACTTTCTGCACAACTTGAGGACAAGTTGCAATTTAAGTGTGGGGGAGGGGATGGTTTATGTGTATCTACATTCATTTGCTCTAATTAGTTATATTTCTATGAAAAGTGCTTCAATTTTCAAAATTTTTGTTTCGTCCCGAGTAACATTTCACTGGCATGCTAGTTTTATAATCTGGCACCTTTAGTTGTTATCAGTAGTCATATCATGTTCTGAGAATAGGTTTAGTAAGTCGATACTCACTTGAACTTCATCTCACGAACCTATTAGATGAAGAGCCAAATATAGAATAGTTTCCGGTTAGTTAAAGGAAAGTTAATTCTTGATACAGATAACACTTACTTAGCATTAATGAAAGTTAAGAACTAGTGCTATACTCACAGTTAGAATCTCAGTACCTTAGTGTTTTGAAAACTTTAAGAGTCTTGAATGTGTTAGAAATATATTTGACCGAGAGTTTCCAAAGAGTTTGAAAAATATAAAAATATATATATCTATAAATAATAAATGAATAGAATTTCTTTGCGGGAATTTTGTTTGTAACTATCACCTCGAGTCCATTTGGATACTGCCCCAAATGGGGAGTGTGGTTTACCTTGGACAGTATGGGTTCGAGTGATCTCAGGGTGACTGCCTCTAAGTAGGGGAGTGTGTTATACTTTTGAGACGCGACGATAGGAAATATAAAATATAAAATATACGTTTTTTTTTTGAATTCTAAGTCAAGTTGATCTAAACCCAGTAGAGACCCGAAAGGTATTTTCTTGGTACTAAGCAAAGGAATTTAATTGTGAGCTAGTTACTATGTTCTTGGTAATTAGTTTTTGTGAGGTAAGTGCTTGTAGATAGAATGAAGTTTTCGTTTAGTTGACCGGATAATCGTTAGTGCTTGATGTATTATATCGAGAGAGGATCGGTGGAAGTTTAGTAAGTTCTGCACACACATCACCGAGTGGGGTCGATTTGCTTTGAATACTAGCTTGTCATGATTTTGACTATATCTCGTGTCAGGTTATGTGGATTCTTGATAGTATGTTCTTGTTTTGTCTTGCTCGGGACGAGCAAGGTTTAAGTGTGGGGGAGTTGTTAAGGGTGATTTTTATACGTTTTATAAGGATATATTTTATGTCAATATTCCCCATATTCTTAGGTTTTTCATAGAAATCGAGCTTATAATCGATTAATTGAGTAAATGGTGTTTTTAAGAGGTTAATTGCAAAACGTAACGAATTATGTGCTTAAATGATGATTTTATGTTATTTTGGGATTACGTTACACTTTGGTATGTTTTCCTATTGTTGTAGATACTCATTGATGATGGAAGAGAGGATTTTAGAGAGCCAAATTCGTGCTTGGAAAGGATCAATCAAAGTTATGGAAGATTGAAAGATATAAGGAAAGAAATCAATCAAGATAAATGTCGGAAAATCAGGATTCCGGGTAGTGCCGAACTTCCGATGCAGTTCTTGATATGATATACACTGATTTGACTCTCGACCTCAAGAGAATATTTGTAGGGCTTGAAGAGAGGATTCTACAGGATTTTGAATCACTTCATTCCGACTTACGAGGCCCGAGATATGAGCGTTACAAGTTTGGATGCTGTTGCTGAAAATAGCGGACGGGCGTCCGGATCTTCAAACGGGCGTCCGGCACCTTTACTGTAGCAACCGACTTGATTTTTCTATAAAAGCAGCTGCGATTCCAACCCTAATTACATCAGATTTTTCATACGAAAATTACACGGACGACAGCCGCTTTCGGGGAGCTTTCAGGCCGATCACCCGAGCCTTGTGCTCGGGTGATCGGGGTTAGATTAGGTCTTTTATTTTGTTTGTTTTTCCTTCGTTTCTTGAACCATGATGATGTTTTGAGGTTGAATAAACATGGAGCAGCCATGGATATCTTTCTCGCAGCGTTTTTTACTTTCTTTCTCTGGATATCTTGTAAGTTTAAATTCCAAGTTCGTATCTTTTCTATGATTATTTGTTATTGCAAATTTATATCGAAAGATGTTTGCGATTGATGTTTACCGTAGGACGAAAGTCGGTGTAAACGCGAGATCACCATAGGAAAGAATAGACGTTTTGATCTATATCAAAACGAAAGTTGATAGGTTGAATGTCTAGGTTGTTAGATCTAGAAAATCTTGCACCTTGGTTTATTTTATGATGCGTTAATCTCCGTAAATCGAAAGATAGAGATTGATAGGCGAATTCATCTACGAAAGTAGGAACTCATACGTTTGATAGGTGAAACCACAACTTGAATTAAATCACTATAAGATAATCTAGCGAAGAAATTAAGGGTTGCGGGATGGTGGATTATGGTTCGTTCCATGTTTGATCGCTTCAGTCATTATCATGTTCGTTAGATAGATTTATTGTTGTAGTTTAGATTTATTTTATGTTGATCGCAATTATCCTTCCCGGCTTTGGATTAACAATCCTCTGTCCGCTTTACTTTTCCGTTTTAGTTTAGGTTTAGGTTAATAAAGAAGAATTAATAAGTTAGATTCGACAGCCCAATTCCCGGAGGATCGATACCCGTACTTATCCAACTTTACTAGCAACTACCCGGTATTCGGCCGGTTAGGAGGTAGTTTTGCATGGTAGTATAGGTTTTATAAATTTTCTTTTGTTTTAATGATGCAAAATCTCTTTTATCCGGGGTAGATTTGTACTCGGTACCTGTTCAGACTAACTGAGATTAGCATGGGGCAATTGTGGAGATTAAACTGATGACAATGACATATGACAATTTCATACGCTCGTGTGAGGAGGAATTGTTAACCTCAGGAGTGCACCGTTTCATTTACTCAATTGGACCTAATATAAAAGGAAAGATCGAGCACATTCCGTTTACTGAAAAAGATCGTATAAATCAATTATATAAACTTTGGCTAGTTCTATTTGTCTAGTACTATAAACTATATATTGGTATCTATATATTTATATCTATATATATATTTTGCAATCTATGTACATCTATATATATTTATATATCTATATATATTATATTAGAATAATTTTTAAATTACGCATTTATTTTATGTTTAGTAGAATAGTAGTAATCTGTGTGATAAAATTGCGATTTAGATCGAGTTAATAACAGCTCTTTGGTGTTTAACCACACTTAGAAGAATTACCAAGTTTCCCTGAGGATTCGACACTCTGACTCACCACACTAGCACTACAGTTTGACCCGATACACTGTCGGTTAAGGACTGGTATAGCACTAGAAAAGGCCACGTCAAAACACAAGTAATCATTGTCTTTCCTTGAATCATCCCTCTTCTTTTCACTGAATTTCTTAGTGAAGTTCCTTGGAGGGCCCTTTCCTGTCTTCATCATCCTGATTTTCTTGCTCAGTAGGGCAATCTGCTCTTGCATCTCATCCAGCAGATCATCTTGAGCTCCTGAAGTTTCTTCTTGATGTTTGGCAGCCAGTGCAGTTGTTTTTGGTTCTTCCTTTTCAGTGGTAGGAACCAATCTCTTGCTTGAATTCATAAGCTTTAAGATCTGAGAATAATTTGAAGGTATCCTCTTCATGTAACTTTCTCATTTCCTCTATTGCAGTGACTTTCATCTCCCAAACTTCTTTGTCAGGCAATGCTTCCAAGATTTTTGAGTTGATCTCTTCTTTTGAATAACTTACATTCAGTAGAGTAAGTTCATCTAGGATAGCATTGAATCTTGATTCCATTTGCTCAATGGTTTCATTTGGTAGCATTTTGAACTTTTGAAATCTCTTTTTGGCCACACTGATTTTGTTTTTCTTGATAGCATCAGTGCCCTCACAGATTAACTGTATCTTGTCCCAAAGTTCCTTTGCAGTTTTGAAATCTTTCACCTTCATATACATATTGCTATCCAGAGTTCTGTATATGATATCAATGGCAATATTGTTAATATTTTCTCTCTTTCTATCTTCAGAATTCCACTATCTTTTTGGTTTTGGAATGTACTGTGTCTCATCTCCCACTGTTACTGATTTGGTAATCTCCAGTGGCCCATCAATCAGTACATCCATCATTTCTTCATGTGTTGCAGCAAGATAAGCCTGCATTCGACGTTTATACTCATCAAATCTATCTAAAGAACACATCAACATAGTTCTAGCATACTAGTTGTTATCCATGATGCAAAGCTTTGAAAATCAGTAACTTGAAAAGTTTTCAAAGTATTTTCACAAGCACAACAAGTAGGATTACTTCAGAACAGAAGTCTGCTCGGATACCAATTGTTGGTCCCTTGAAAAGGCTTTGGTTAAGTTTAGAGAGGGGGGGGGGGGTGAATAAACTTAACACTTAAAACTTTTGGAGTTAACAAACTCAGCAACTTCAGCAGCCTGTTGATACTTCAGTAGTCTGCTGACTATTGAACTTACTGAATTTGTGCAGCGGAATTATGTCAAAAATTAAGCCTTATTACTTGTTGTAAAATATGATACTAAGTATTAGATACTCAGTAGTGTATGTGTGTGATTTCAATTGCTAGATTCAGTAGGTTGATGTATTAAATAAACTAAATGCAGAATGTAAGTGCAGAAAGTTAGTAGGCAGATTTTATAGTGGTTCCAGGTGGTGTAATCCTGTCAGTCCACTCTTCTCCTGTGATGTTGGAGGTAATTCACTAGAGATCTTTGATGTAGCTGTTACAAAGATTCCTAAGTTGCTTGTCCTTCACCAATAACTATGGCTTCACAAACTGAACACTTGGAACATGTAGGATTGCTGCTCCAAAGTCATCCACTGGTCCTTGAAGGGTAGGATTGCCTCTTCACCAGCTCCACCACAAACAACAATCTTTCACACCCAACAGATGCTTCACTATCATCAGTAGATTCTTATAAAAGAAAGATTGAATCAAGTAAATGATTCAGTTGCAGCAACTTGATCAGGATGATATAATCAGCAGCTTGCAGTCTTCAAGTGTGTAAACTTGATGTAGATTGAATGCTGATTACACTTGAAGATTTTCTCTGGATCAGTAGCCTTAAGCTCAGTAGGTTCAGCAGGGTGTTTTTCTTGATAAGAAAATGCAGCTCAGAATTATCTCTTCTTATCCTTCAAAAATCATAATTTTTTTTCTGAGTTAGAAGTCTTCTATTTATAGGTAGGAATGCTTGTGACTTATATTTGAAATTCAAATATATCCGTTCCAGATTTTGTCCCATTTGACTTGATTTCAGTCACTGTTCATAGTACTGACACAGTCAGACTGCTTTTTGACAGAATGCAGACTGCCCACCCTTTGACTTGTATCCATTGGATAAAGTCCTGAATCATCCCAACGTTCTTTTAATCTCTACCATTGATTTGTTTGATAAATCGAGAGGTAGTTAGCCGTCCTTATCCTTGTTTTCTTCCAATGTAATCTTGAATAAATCGAGGTATATGTATCGAGCCAGGTTTATGAGTCTATTTGAAGTACATATCGGTAGGGCCGAACCATAATTTCTTTGTGTTTAAAACACAATGCAGCTTACTTCTTTTATCTAACTTTTATTTATGAAGTTAGATTACACCTTTTTGCATATAACTAAGTTCCAATCACCATTCAACTTGTAGAATTTAGACCTTGTACACAAGGTATATGTAATCAGTTTAGGTCATCACAGGCTTCCCTAAATTCTGATTTCATATCCTTGACTTTAATCACTAAGTTTGATCCCTTAGCCTTCATTAACTGAGTTTGAGCCCTCAGCCTTCAGTCTTCAGCAGGTTCCTGACTAGTCTACTGACCTAGCTACCCCACTGATATAGACCAGTCTGCTGATATAAGTCAGCTGACCATTACAGTGCTTGTTTGATCAAACCTATACAAAGATCAAACTCTAATAAACCTATAAATTTGATCTAGACATCTTTTTGCCTTTGCACTAAAACTTAGAAATAAGTCCAACAAATGTAAACCGTTATTTTGTAACCAATATCTTAATTGAGTTAAGCAGTGTTGTGTAGCATATCAATAACTATATAAGACAATACATGGTTTTTCCTTTCAGTGAAATCGTTTCACTCGGAGGTAGGCCAAGCATCAGCGCCAAAACTATGCTATAGCCTATATCTGAGCATGGAATACTCGTTTCTCTGGTAATATCAGAGATTCCTCCAAATATTTAGATAAACTAATCGGCGTTTCGAGTAGCTATCAGACAAATTGTCCACTACTCAAAAGCTCTCACTAGCTCGTATCTTCATAAGACCCCGAAGGTCAATATGAACAAGCTATGATACTTCTTCAGCTCTATTACCTTTTCCTAATTGAAAGGTAACTTAGTCATTTTTCCTTTGAGATAGTGTTCTTAGACTGGGAGTTAGGAATCACCCTTAGCCAGTCTTCAGATCTTATCTCTAGGATATATGCATTGATAAATAGATGCTGAAGAATCGTTTATCTAAATACGGAAACCATTTGTCTTAACAGTTTATGATGTGTTACATATACCTTTTTAGCATTACTTAGTGGTTTTGACTTTATCGTATACAAATGTCACGTTCACTTTCATTAAGGCAATTAAGTTATCGATGTGAAAGTAAATCCATTTGTTCCAACGAATCTGAAAACAGAAATTAAACTTTTGTGATAAATAAGGATTAAAATCCGAAATTCATTTCCTAATATCACTCCCACTATCTCAGCTGAAATGACTTTCCATTGTCTACTCTTCATCATGAATGCCCAGCTACATTGTTCTTACAAAAGAACTTTAGCTTCCGAGTCAAATTACTCGGTTAAAAAGGTCTCTAAGGATTCATAGGTTAGTGATCCGAAATCACTTTCCTCATCACATACTTTCTTTTATTAATATTTCGGTTTAGCCTTTAACTTATTTAGTTTAGATGACTTACACTTTTAGACATTTACCTTCCCATTCTTGGCTTTCTTTAAAGGAAATGGCCGTGAACTAGCAGTTCATTTGGGTAGACACTACTCGTGAACCGTGGGATGTCTAGTGTGATTGATACTAAATCATTCTCGTCATCTTTGAACTAATTTTGTTTTGTCTCTCGCTCAGCACGAGTGACAGCAGTCACATACTTATCAAATGTCACTTAAGTTTATAGGCTCAAGAGGATCATCCTCTTCCGAAGAATTAATTTGCATTCTCGATTATTGAGTTCAACGTTCTTGTTACTTTTCCACTTTTACGAAGTCATCATCAGTCAATTTATCGTGTTTAGCAGTTTAGATACCTTGAGATGATATGTAGTTGTAAAATAAATTATGACAGAAATACAAACCAAATCATACACCACAACTTATAATAATTTTAGGAATAATAAATGTGATGTCATGCATGTAGTTTATCCTACCCTTCCAAGGATTTAATCTCACACCTACAGTGCTGCCGACGGGTAGGTCAAAGAGGTGACGATTAAATTGAGACAATCTCTCTCAACAATTAACTGAGAATCAGACATCCCGATTTAATTGTTGATTACCTTCCTTTTTCAGCCAATATATTTCCAAATATACCCTTTAGAGTGTGACCTACTGTTTCAGATTTTTAAGTAGACCCCGAGTATGCCGCCGAAGGGTAGGTCAGTGACCCGACGAGTACTCAAACTCCTATCCTTTCGGAAACCAAGCCTTGAATTTTGATAGCGGTGAAGGCCATCCGAAGGGGGCCGAAATCAAAGCGGCACGAGGCGTCACCATTCTCTCACGGTGCTTGTGTCAACAGTAGAGGCCGAGGGGTCGGTTGTCACCTTCTCGGCTCCTACTCGTTATTTTGAAAAATAAGTAGTCTCTTTAGGATTTTCAGAATTTATTTACAATCCGAAAAACAATAAATCATGAATATTTAAATCAATCCTCCCACTAGTTCATCGGTTCCAAATACCGTCTAACTAGTGTCACTTATTCACAACTTTCCAATTTCACGGATTTATAAAATCTTTGTGTAGACACTACACAATTTAAAATTCACCATGAATTTTATAATCCTAATATATTAGGACTTATGAATTTTCCACCAAATCGAAAAACAATAAATCGCAAAATTAAAAACTCCCACTAGTTTATCGGTTCCAAATACCGTCTAACTAGCGACACCTTATTCATGATTTTCCAATTTTTCGAATATTTAGAAAATCTCTTGTGTAGACACTACACAACAAAAATTCACCAATGAATTTTATAGTCCTAATAATGTCATGATGAAAATTTTGGATCGTAGAATTTTATCTCAATAATTTGAAAACAATAAATCTTGAAAAGCAATCACCAACTTTTCGGTATTAAACCCTGGCTGAGCTTTAACCGAGTTCCCGAACGTTGTCGGGATTGGCTAAGCCGACCCGTCCTCTTCGTTGGTTCATATACGACGCTAACGTCGCACGTGTGCGGGTGCTGGGTTGAAAATCGGGCTAAGGTTGCCCCATTGAGCCTCAGCTCGCCGGATAGCTTGACCTTGCCGGACCCCCGTGGCTAACCCCGTACTTGGACGGACAAGTCGAGTCGAGCCGAAGCCCTATTGACCGCCCGAACCAATTTTCGAACCTTTTGCTCAGTTGGTTCCCACTTTTCCGGATTTTCCAAATTTTCAATTATTAAAATTCTTTTATGTAATCACTACATAATCAAAAATCACGAATGATTTTTAGATCCCAAAATAAATTTATCGAGTAAATTTTATTTTATCATGTGAATTTTATATCCCGATAAAATTCCGTTCGTTTTAATTAATTTAATTAATTACCTAAATTAATCAAAATTAATTACGTTTCATACATGCCAAATTAATATCACGATTAATTATCTACATGTATGCATATGCTAGGAGTGAAATGCATGAATATGATGCAAGGTATGACATAGTTATATCACATAAATAATCATCCAAGAAAATAAATGCGAAAAAGTAAACCACTGAGATGGATCGTTGGTACCCCGTATCTAACCTATTTAAACTAGGAAAAGCAAAATAAAAAAAATAATAATAATACTTCGGCGGCATCATGATAATTGACCCCAATTTGACATAAATTTTATGTTGGACCTAGTGCAAATCCTAGTTGGTACACCAAAACCAATAGGAATCCAACATTCTAAAATGGGCCCCTACCTGCAAAAACTTTCAACCAATGTATCTCTTTGAAAGTGCTGACTTGGTGGTCCAAAACTTGCACCTGGACCACCCTAAAATTTCACCCAATTTGATGCCTTTGCCTTTTCTCTTTCGAGCAGCCGCCTTATATATATTTATTTTTTTATTTTTTTCATTCGGTGTCTGGATCCTTTTTTTTTTTTTGATGCTGATGCTGCGCCACTTTTCCTTCCTCATTGAAGCTTTTGGCCGACGGATCCGACGGGAAAAAAATACTACTATTATGAAATTTAAATTGTAAAAATAAATTACATAAATTGCAAAATAAATTACATGTATCCTATACTCGTATAATACTAATTATACGAGTTTACAATAGATCTAACGGTAAACAAGTACCAACCCCAATCCATCTCGTCAACCAAATCATTCAATAGCATGTATATAAAAAATATATAAAAGATGCAATCTTATATGCAATTCCACTCCTAAATTAATTATGTTCTCGATATCGTAAATTTTTAACCTGGCTCTGATACCACATGCAAGAAGTAATAGCACCGATCGAGACACTCGATCTTCGCACAGCGGAAGCTTATGCGATTTACGATATGAGACATAACTAATTAATCCTACGAGAAGGTTAAAGATTTACCTTTTCGGAGAGGAAGAGATAATCGACCAAAGGGAGAAGCCGTGATCTTCCGGATTGTATCTCCAAGCGACGACTGGTGGACGTCGATCCTCGCCATAGAACCTCCTCGAATATGCACAAGAAAAATCATAGATTTTTCTCCTCATAATGACTAAGGCAAGAAACTAATTTTTCTTCTTTTTTATTTCTAGCGTGGCGCCATATTGTAGTGTCAATTGTGTTGGGAGGAACTCTCTTTATATAGGAAAATAACTAGTAAACAGAGAGTTATCCTTTTCATAATACAAAAACCTATTCCCATAAGGAAAATATATTTTTGCTACAAAATAAGAGATAATTCCCAAAAAATCAATCTCTTAATTTTTTCATTAATTATCCAACAAATAGATAATTAATTACACAAATGAGATAATCTAGGAAAATTTCTTCTCCCAATTTTATCCCAAATGTGGCGCCATTGTTTAGTCATTTTAATAGAAAATGTCTTTTTTTATTTTATATATTATTTACCAGATAAATAATATTGCATATTTATTAAATAGACCAACTATTTAATTTATTCTGGAGGTTCATTAAAACGAGAAAAAACTCACGTGTTAGGAGCCAACCCGGGGACCATGGACCTATAACAAGTAGCTACAATAAAATGAATAAAATATTCATCGAACAGAATATTTCTACTCAACTTATTAATTCCGGAATTACGCCACCATAAATCCGAAACTGAACTCTATCGATTATAGATATAACTTATTCTAAAAACGCCGAGTCCAGTCGATAAGTGTCCATTGATATAATCATTACATATAAATTAACCCTCCATAGACTATCCATACTGAAGTAGGATTATTTCCTTAAACCTTATCCAATACATATTATCCTTATTTACCATTAACCCACTAGTGATCAATTAGTTCATAACCAATACGAATTCCCATGATTGATCAGTTTCTAGGATCAACAAATAAGGGGATTGTCTTTCTACTTCCCGCAGGAAGGAATGAATTCCATATCTGTGAGGCACACACTTCTCACTCATTCCAGAATAGTGCCAACGTGAAAGTGATTCGGATCGCGCCTCTTAGAGATCCTTAACGAACACATCAAACCCTATCTTGAAACAATAGGAGTCTATAATCACTTCAGGATTAATGTTAATCCATATATGATCATCTTGTGATTTAATAAGATTTCTCAATCACGGAATTATATGAGAAATGCAGATTAAATCGGTCCAGTCCTATATGACTCTCATCATATATAAATGCCCCACTTAGACAACCAATGTCGACGGTCCGGATAAGACGGTCACACCATAAAGTGTTCTGGGCGCATTAATGGTGGTTTAGTCAATAGTCCCCATACTTTGATTAAGTTCACCACGGACTAATAGTTCAAGTGTATCACCATAAACTTAATCCTCATGTGTGACACACACTAAGTTATATGGCTACATAAGATACGACTTGGGGTTTTCAGTAGTGTATTACTTACAAGCACGAAGCAAGTAATAAGATGAGAATAAATCTGTCATTTATTAATTCTAAAAACAATTACATAAATTGTCTTTCGGGCGCTACTTCCAACAATCTCCCACTTGCCCGTAAGGACAAGCAACAATTGTCTTTCGGGCACACTATATCTAACAAGTTGAAGGCCTACCAAAGATCACATTCAAAAAGGAAAGCCTTTGTGATGCATGTCAAAAAGGGAAGCAAATCAAAAGCTCTTTCAAGTCAAAGCCTTATCAATCTACAACAAGAATTTTACATCTGTTGCATATGGATCTATTTGGACTAGTCACACCAGTAAGTGTAAGTGGAAAGAAGTACACTCTAGTAGTAGTGGATGACTTCTCCAAATTCATTTGGACCTTATTCATGAACAAGAAAAGAGAGACACTCAAAAAGCTGCCAGATTTGCTAAGAAAAATTCAAAATGAAAAGGAACAGAAGATTATCAAAATAAGATCAGATAGAGGCACATATTTCTAAATGAAATTATCAGAAACTACTATGAAGAGAATGGAGTACTACATCAACTATCAGTAGTAGGGACTCCACAACAAAATGGTGTAGCAGAAAGAAGAAATAGGAGACTTAAAGAAGCAGTCAGAACAATGATTGCAGAAGCTTGCTTACCAAAGAGGTTTTGGGCTGAAGCATAAAACACATCATGCTATACTCAAAACAGATCAATCATCAACAAAGATCATGAAAAAACTCCATATGATATATGGAATGGAAAAAAACCTAACATCTCATATTTACATATGTTTGGATCTAAATGTTTTGTTTTGAATAGGAATCAGCTACATACTTTTGATGAAAAAGCTGATGAAGCAATTTTTATGGGATACTCAGACACAAGCAAAGCCTTCAGAGTACTCAACAAAAAAACCTTGGTGATTGAAGAATCAATTCATGTAGTCTTTGATGAACATAATACAAATGGTGAAAGCCTACAAGAACTTGAAGAAGAAGCTTCACAAAGACAAGTTTATATGAATAGAACAGTACCAGCTACTATTCTGAATCACACCTTTGGAAATCAAGATGATGCACCAGTCAACACAACACAAGAGGCACCAACACAAGAACATGAAGTTGATTCACAAGTTGAAGTTGTGGAAGAACCAACCCAAGGGCAACTTCAACCTAACCTAAACTGGCTGAGAGATCATCCTGAAGAACAAGTCATTGGAAATATCCATACAGGAGTTAGAACCAGAAGACAACTGGAAAGAATGCTAACCTGTTTTCTATCACAGGTGGATCCCAAAACAATAGATGATGCAATCCAAGATGCTGATTGGATTACAGCTATGCAAGAAGAGCTAAATGAATTTGAGAGAAATGAGGTCTGAGAACTTGTTGACAGACCATACATGGCCAACATCATTGGAACAAAATGGGTATTCAGAAACAAGATGGATGAACAAGGGACAGTTGTCGGAAACAAGGCAAGGCTTGTTGCAAAAGGCTACTCTCAAGCAGAAGGAATAGATTATGATGAAACCTTTGCACCAGTACCAAGGTTGGAAGCAATCAGACTCTTTCTAGCTTTTGCAGCCCACAAAGACTTCAAAGTTTACCAAATGGATGTCAAGAGTGCATTTCTGAATGGACTTTTGGAAGTTTAAGTATATGTGGAACAACCCCCTGGTTTTCAACTCAAAGGGAAAGAAGATAAAGTGTACAAGCTCAAAAAGGCACTTTATGGACTCAAACTGGCACCCAGAGCCTGGTATGAGACATTATCACATTTTTTTTATCAATAATGGATTCAACAAAGGAACTATTGATAAGACTTTCTTCAAGCTAGAGGAAGGAACAAGCACCTTGTTAGTCCAAATCTATGTTGATGACATTATCTTTGGATAAGAAGATGCGAATCTATGTGAGAAATTTGCAAACTTGATGAAAAGCAAATTTCAGATGAGCATGATGGGAGAATTAAATTACTTTCTTGGTCTACAAGTAAAGCAAATGAAGGATGGCATCTTTATCAATCAAGCCAAGTACACAAAAGACTTGATACACAAGTATGGTATGTACACAAGTGGCACATCAGATACATCAATGTGTGCAAGATTTATTCTTGGGAAAGATGAAAGTGGAAAGGATGTTGATCAGAAGCTTTACAGAGGAATCTTTGGATCTCTACTTTATCTAACTGCAAGCAGACCTGATATAGCATTTGCAGTAGGAGTATGTGCAAGATTCCAAGCTCAACCAAAAGAATCTCACCTACTAGCGGCTAAAAGAATAATCAAATATCTGAAGAACGCCATCAATGTAGGAATTGGTATCCAAAGGATGGAGAATTTAAATTGATATCATATTCAGATTCTGACTATGCTGGATGCAAGATAGATAGAAAAAGCACATCTGGAACCTGTCAAATGCTATGCAGCAGACTAGTATCATGGTTTAGCAAAAAGCCATATACAGATCGGACTCCATATACACAATAAATTCGAGCACAATACAACATACATTCAAGCACAAAGGGAACTTCATATATTCAGAAAATGAAGAAAATATCGTTACAAGTTGAGCAATGCGGGATGAAGAAAAGTTTATACAAAATAGAATCATACATAGAGAAATCAAAATAAATTTTTACAAATCTAGGCATCGTCAGGCCTCATATCTACATTGCCGACATTCTCAGCGCTAAGGGAATGATGCAACATTCTATCAGCATTAGAATCAGATTTAATTTGCTCGGCCTCTTCTTCTTTCCCAGCCTCTTCCCGAGTAGCCTGAGTCACTAACTCCCGAATATTTTCAGCTTCGACCGGAGGCGCCTCCCAACCATCAGCATAAGTTTCCAGCTCGATGTCGGTATAAGGGATGGAAGGGTGATAAACCCTCAAATGATCGGAAAAGGAAGGGGTGACAATCCCTGAAGAGTCTCAAGGCTTGGAACGTCACCGCCCCGAGCCCACGAACATCTTGCGAGGTGATAAATGCCTTGATCATACCCCATCAAGAAGTTTTCACCGGCTTCTTCCTTCATCGCGGCCTCTATCCGGGCTTCAACCCCGGAACTCAAATCGGCCAGCCTCTGCTTCAGATCAGCATTCACCTTTTGTTCAGCCTTCCAGTAGCTCCAGGCTTAGTAGACTTGCCTCTGTAGATCTTTCATAGATTGAGCGGCCTCTTTATCCTTCTGAGTCAGCTCACGGTTAAGATTTTCAAGACGCTCAGAGTTCGTCTGAGCCTCAAGTTGATTCCTCTTTGCCTCAGCCAGCTGCTTCTTTGGCTAAGCATTCTCGGCAAGCTGCCTCTTCAGTTCGGCATTCTCAGCTTCAGAAGCACTAAGCCGAACATTCAAGTCTGCCACAACCACTTGAGCGGCCTTCAACTCCTTACTAACAGTCGAGCTTGACGAAATAGTCTCGTTATAGTCCGTTATAAACTGCTTTAAGCCAGTACCGACCTGGAAAAAGAGAAAAAGGTAAAAGGGCCGATTGAAAAAGATGAAAGCAGAGGACAAGTAAAGAGCGAGCATATGTTTACCATTCTCACCGTTGCCTCATACAAGCCTCACAAGTCCTCGATGTTCTGTAAAAAAGCACGACGGGGTCGGTCTGTTCCGATAGTACTATCCGGTCTGTGATACCGCGGCCAACCTCCAACTGGATGGGATTGGGAAGGCTTCATTTCAGATGCCTCAACCTCCAACTGGATGGGATTGGGAAGGCTCCATTTTAGTTGCCTCAGTAGGGCCACATCGGCTATCGCCCTAGAAATCATGATCGCCCTAGGCATGTCAATGGGCAGTTGACGCATGAATTCCCTATCCATCTAGACAACATGATGACCCCGAGGTCCAATGGGTAAACCAACAAAGGGCACCATCGCGGTCGTGCCTGCCGATGAGGATTTGTCGGCCACAGATTTCCCTTGGTCAGCAGCATCTTTGGATATATCCTGAGAAGAGGCGCCGACCTTTGGCTGGGTATCGTCCACCTTTGATTTTTTGGGTTGACGAGCCTCCTTCTCGCCATCCCTACCCCCAGCGGGGTTGGCCTCATCAGCAACTCTTCTCTTCTCGACAACCGGAGCCTTAGTAAGAACAGTCTGTTTCAGAGTTTTGCCCGCTCCAGCTTTCCTCATAGTTTTTATAGCGGGGGGCGAGGCCACTTTCCCAGCTGTAGATTTCGAGGCTCTACGTGTTGAAGCTGCACCCGCCGAGTCATTGCGGACGTCGACCATTGGAAGGTCGGTCTTTGTTAAGGGTGAATTTATACGATTTATATTGATATATTTTATGATAATTTCCCTCATATTTGTATAATTTGCATAAGAAATGAGTGTTTAATGGAATTATTGAGTAAATGAGGTTTTTAATGAGTTATTCGCAAAATAGGTTAATTTTGATTTTATGATTATTTGGACGATATTACGTTTTGCGATGTTTTAATGTGTTATAGGTACATGTTTGACGCTCAAATGATGATCAAAAAGAGATAAGAGTCGAATTACATTGATGATAGAAGAGATAATGATGATTTGGATTGAAGAAAAAGAGATAAGTATGGAAAAATCAAGATTAAGTCAATCCTGGACGAGCGTCCAAGTCCCGTCCATAGTGGACGGGCGTCTGAAGATCAAACGGGCGTCCGGCCTGATGAAATCAATACAGAGTTTTTCCAAGTTTAGTGAACGAGCATCCAAGGCATTCAAACGAGCGTCCAGATGTCGAATTTCAATACAGAGAGTTTCAAGCCCATCTGGACGGGCGTCCATACGCCGACTTTGCCCAAACCGACTTTGTTTCCTATAAATACTTGCTGTTTTTCCACATGAATGATACCATATACTCATTACTCAAAACCCTAAACCTAGGGGCGGCTTTAGGCTGCGTTTTTACACTTTTTATTCCAGTTTTTATGATTCAAATTCTAGATTAAAATTAGTAGTTTTTATGTACATTTCTTCTACAATTTCAAGTTGCAAGAGGATGTTTAGAGGCTAAGCCTTCATCAAACGAGCATTGTGAAGCCTATCCAACACGTTTTGATTCCGTTTCTTCGATTATATTGTGAGTTTTTATCTAAAGTTGTTTCCTTTATCATGTTCTATATTGTTCATTGCAATTATATCGAAAGATATGCATGTTTGATTGTTTTATGTTGATGAAAGTCATATAAACATTAGATCATCGTGATAAGGAATAGATGTTTAATCTATATAACGAGAGTTAATAGGTTAGATTTCTAGGTTACAAATGTTAAAGTTTACACCTTTAATTAGTAAAGTCGTTAATCTTTAAATCGAAAGATATAGGTTAATAGGTGAACTATCTAAGAAATTAGGGTTCATGTTTTAGACAAGGTGAAATCACAACTTGGTTAGAAAACACAATATAATAGAGATAGGAGTTGATACTTGTTAGGATAGGTGGATCAATCGCTCGTTTGTTCGTTATAATTTGAATTTAATCCCTTAAAACTTGAGTTGTTTAGTTTAGTCAAATCTTCTTATTGCATCTTAGGTTTAGTTGTAGTTTAAATTGTTCGCAAGCCGTATCTTCCCTGGATTTAGATTCATTCTTTTGTCCAGTTTTACATTCGTGTTATCTTTACTTTCAGTCTCGTTTAGTTTTATTTGCTGTTTAGGTTAGTTTTCGTGACATAGTTAGTTAGACAAAAACTAGGATTAACAATCGCCAGTTCCCCGTAAGATCGACCCGGTATCAGCCTCTATATTACGATCCCTACACTTGGGGAATACCGGATTTATAAATATTTATTACTTGTTGTTTTTCTTAGATAAAATCCGTGAACAAGTTTTTGGCGCCGTTGCCGGGGAACCGGACGATTGCCTAGTTTTTGTTTTTTTTTGTTGTGTTTAATCGTTTTTGTTCATGTTTTAGGTAGATTTTTAATTAGGTAATTAGGGTTTTAGTTTAGGGTTTAAGGTCTTCCCTTTGTAGTTCCCTTGTGATTAGTTTTTCCTTTCTATCTGTTTCCTCTTTCTGTTTCTGTCTTTCTTCTTTCCCCTTCTTTTCTGCTATCTTTTCTGCTCTGTTCTTGTTTTCCCGCTTCCAAACGGGCTTCTGGACATTTGGACGCCCGTTTGCTGGAAAACTTTCAATCCTGAACCGTTTTTGCTCACTTAGACGAGCGTCCATAGGTTTCGGATGCCCATCCAAGTCTTCTGCCCTACAGACGAGCGTTTGGACCGCCAAACGCCCGTCCAGTCTAAATTCCATCCGGACGCCCGTCCAAACCTTTGGACGTCCGTCTGGTCCCTCTTTTCTTCAATAATTTTGTTTCTTTTTCTTTTTCTTCTTTTCTTTTCTTTTCTTTTATTAGGCTTTAATTTTTAGTTTAGGCTTTTAATTTCTTAGTTTTTAGTTTTCTTTCACTTGTTGTTGGTCCGGTTTATGCAAACTCCGAGTCAAAAGGGACCGTTACTATACACCCCTGACCCCAAGCGAACCGTAGTCCGGCCAAACAGGCGGATTTTCCGTTCTGCGGTTCTGGCAGACAGAGCCGAGCAAGATCTCGATGATCAGTTAGCCGAGGAAATCACAGATTTTGTAATAATGGCTGCTAATGATAGACGTACGTTGGCAGACTACGCCATGCCTGGCGCAGTCACAGTCAACCCGGCTATCATCCTACCGGCCATTAATGCTCAGACCTTCGAGCTAAAGCCTGGCCTCATTCAGATGATGCAGCATGCATCAATTTTCCACGGGTTTCAGTCCGAAAATCCACACACTCACTTGCATACATTCTTGGAGATATGCGGCACCACACGCAGTAAGTGAGGACGCCATTAAATTGAAACTCTTTCCATTTTATTTGAAGGGAGAAGCTAAGGAGTGGTATAGCTCTCTCCCTGCCGAATCTATAAATACTTGGGTTGAACTCGAAAAAGAGTTCTTAAGTCAATATTTCCCACCTTCAAAGACAGCCCAGTGTTTAAACGACATTTTCACGTTCTATCAGAAAGAGAATGAGTCGTTTTTCGAATGTTGGAAGAGATTCAAGTCTCTTCTCAGAAAGTGTCCCCATCATGGCTTGCCGCTACAAAGGCAAGTCAATACTTTTTTCAGCGGATTGACCGAGCTCACGAAGGGCATGGTCAATAGTTCTTCTGGTGGGGCATTTTTGAAGAAAACACCTGAAGAGGGGTGGGCATTGTTCAAGGACATTGCTAAATATAATTATGCTCCCTCTTATCAAGCCATTCAAGCACCTCCTCCTCCTAAGGTTGAGGAAGTGAATATGCAAAGTTTGATCGCCATGCTGTAGAAGCAGATGGCAACATCTCAAATTTCCAATCCGATCAATCAAACTTCCCCTTTTCCACAGAACTCTCAGGTTCTGTATTGTGAAAATTGCTGTCAGAATGGCCATATGACTGGCCAGTGTCAATTTAATCCCCCTGCTCCCTGTCAAGTTAATGTTGTTCATGATTATGGAAAGTATAATCACGTCACATGTCAGAATTGTGACGAGGTGGGGCACACATCTAGATTCTGTCCTATGAACGGACAGAATGCTGAAGTAAATGCATTCTATGGCCAGAACAATCAAAGGTTTAATCAATTTTACGCCGAATAATCTCCAAAACCAAGGGTTCAATCAATCTTCAAGTTTTAATCCGAATTCTAATTTCAATCAGAATCAAAATCGAAACCCTGGTTTTCCTCAGAACCAAAATAATAATTTTTCCAATTCTAATCAAAGGTTCAATCAGAATTGGCCCGCCAATTCTAATCCTGCTGTCCAAAGTCGGCCCAGCGAGCCCTATTCTCAAAATTTCCAAAACTCTCAAGGCCCCTCCCAATCTAACAATCTTGAAGCTAAATTGGAGGAGCAAAATAAAAGTATCCAACTCCTGATGAGTACAAATAAGAACCTTGAGAGACAAATTGGGCAACTGGGTAAGCAGTTAGCTTCAAGACCCCCAGGGCAACTGCCCAGTTTCACTGAGAAAAATCCAAAGGGTGGTCACGTTGCTCTAGCCGACTTGAACAATGGCCAATGTATTGACCTCGTACCATCAATTCCATACGGTAGAGAGGAGGCCAGTACAATGAATTTAAGAAGCGGTACTCAAGTTAGTGGTCCTTCCCACCAGGGAAACCACTAGCCCCTCCCCGAGAGATAGGGCGGGAGGGAAGCCGAGCACCTACACCCCCTCTCGTTGCAAGAGAAAACTCAGGTGGCTGCTCCCCTGAGAGGTGAAAAAGCTGGAAGTCCTCAGGTGGCTGATCCCCTGAGGAGTGAAGAATCAAGTGGAAGTCAGGAGGCTGATCCCCTGACTAATAAAAAGATTGAAAAAGCTGTTCGGTGGAAGGATCTGAAAGACAAAGTCATCGGTGCATCTTCGAAGAAAGTCTTTTCTGAGAGTGATCTGAAAAAGCTTCCATTTCCACCAAGAAAGAGCAACATCCCTTTGAGTGAAGATAAGAAGTATGAAAAGGTGCTTGAATCTCTTGAAAAATACTCGGGTGAATCTTCCATTATCGAGGGTCTTGGTTGAAATGCCTAAGTATACAAAATTCATCAAGGATGTTGTTTCTTCAAAAAGGAAGTTGTCAGACATGGAGAGGCTGATTGGTGAGGATTGTTCAATGATCAATTATGAAGAATTACCAACCAAGAGAGGTGACCCTGGAATGTTCGTGCTTACAGTGTTAATGGGAGGCCTGGTCTTCCCTAACTCTTTGTGTGACCTGGGTGCATCTATAAGCCTGATGCCATTGTCTGTGTGCAAACAGCTTGGTTTAAATGACTTTCTAGAACCCACTACCATGAATTTGCAATTCGCTGATAGATCTTCTAAGAAAGCTGTGGGGATTCTGAAGGACGTCTTAGTTCAAATTGATAAATTTACCTTTCCCGTTGACTGGTACGTCCTGGACATTGAAAAGGATGAAAATGTCCCCCTGATACTTGGAAGACCCTTTCTGTCTACAGCTAGAGCCCTCATTGACTGTGAAGGTGGCAAAGTGACTATACGGGTTGGTGATCAAGAGGTAAGCTATAATGTCTCCAAATCCATTCAGAGACCCTCTGGTCCTCCAACCGGCTTTTCCATTGAGGATACGTTTGATGACTTCAATGACCACATGGAAAAGCAAGTCATGGCTGTTGCAACTGAATATGAGCGATTGGTTGATAATTTGAATAATCATGGTGTGGTGAGTCTAGAGCAGTTAGAAGTTGAAATTGAGGATGAGTTGTTGAAAGGAGAAGCCTTGGCAGTGGGACCACTAAGTAAACTCAGCGATGTTGAGTTAAAAAGTGGAGATCTTAAATCAAGTTTGGAAGACCCCGTGTAGATCTAGTCCTGAAGCCGTTGCCTAAACATCTAAAGTATGTGTTTTTAGGAGAAGGTGACAAGCTTCCATTGATTATATCTGCCAAGCTGTCTCGACTAGAAGAAATAAAGTTAATAAACGTCTTGAAAAAGAACGAGAAAGCCTTTGGGTGGCAAGTAGGAGATATCAGAAGGATATCTCCCGACATCTGTATGCATAAGATCAAGACTAATGAGGGTGCGAAATGTGTTAGACAGCCCCAGAGGAGGCTCAACCCTCATATGCAAGAGGTGGTTAAGAAAGAAATCATCAAACTTCTGGATATGGGTATCATTTATGCCATCGCTGATAGTGAGTGGGTATCCCCGACTCAGGTAGTTCCCAAGAAAGGTGGAATTACGATTGAGAAGAACGAGAAGGGAGAAGAAATAGCATTGAGGCTTGTTACTGGTTACAGAGTCTGCATTGATTACAGAAAGCTCAATGAAGTGACCATGAAAGATCATTTTCCCCTTCCGTTCATTGATCAGATGCTTGAGCGTCTGGCGGGACACGCATTCTACTGTTTCCTGGATGGATATTCGGGATATTTTCAGATACCCATAGATCCTGTTGACCAAGAAAAGACCACTTTCACTTGTCCCTATGGTACATTCACTTACAGGCGGATGCCATTTGGTCTTTGCAATGCCCCAGCTACATTCCAAAGATGTATGCTGGCTATCTTTGACGGGCTAGTTGAAAAGTGTATGGAAATTTTCATGGATGACTTTTCGGTCTTTGGTCAATCCTTCAATGATTGTCTTGACAACCTTGACCAGGTCTTATCCAGATGTGTGGAAAAGAACTTAGTACTAAATTGGGAAAAGTGCCATTTCATGGTAGATGAGGGAATAGTTCTTGGCCACAAGATCTCCGCCAAAGGTATTGAGGTAGACAGAGCCAAAGTGGAAGCTATCGAGAAGATGAGTTATCCTAAGAATGTGCGCGAAGTCAGAGGTTTTCTTGGACATGTCGGTTTCTATTGGAGATTCATTCAGGACTTTTCCAAGATAGCCAAGCCCCTGTCTACACTACTTAAAGAAGACGTTTTATTCGATTTTGATGAGAACTGCAAGCAGGCGTTTGAGGAGCTTAAAAACCGTTTAATCTCTGCTCCAATTCTTATATCGCCTGACTGGAATCTACCTTTCGAGCTTATGTGCGACGCATCAAACTATGCAGTTGGTGCTGTTTTAGGACAAAGAATAAAAGGGAAATTCCAGCCAATCTATTACGCCAGTCACACACTGAATCCGTCTCAAGTAAACTACACGATGACTGAAAAGGAATTATTGGCCGTAGTCTTTGCTATGGACAAGTTTCGTAGTTACTTGTTAGGTGCTCAAGTAGTTGTGTGGACTGATCACGCTGCTTTGCGATACTTGATGACTAAGAAAGAGGCCAAACCGCGCCTACTGCGTTGGATACTGACCCTACAAGAGTTTGACGTTCAAATTAAAGACAAAAAGGGCAGTGAAAACGTCGTGGCGGATCATGTTTCGAGAATGTTGAGTGAGGAAAATGATGATCCAGATGATATAGATCTTTACTTTCCTCTAGAAAATATAATGCTTATCGATGGCTGCGCTCCAGATGTTCCATGGTATTCTTCCATTGTCAATTACCTTCATTCCCGATATCTTGATCCAGAATTGTCCTATCAGGAGAAGAAAAAGTTCTTCTCTGATTTGAAATCTTTTGTTTGGGATGAACCTTATCTGTTTAAGATCTGTAAAGATGGTCTGCTTAGAATATGTGTTCCAGAATCTGAGCAGCGCGATATTATTGAGCAGTGCCACAGTGGACCCACTGGAGGTCACTTTGGTCCTTGGAAAACCGTTGCTAAGATCTTTCAATCCGGTTTCTATTGGCCCACAATCTTTAAAGATACAGAAGCTTTCTGTAAAACTTGTGATAGGTGTCAAAGAACCGGAACTTTAACAAGGCGTTTCGACATGCCATTGAAACCCATCCTAGAATGCGAAGTCTTTGATGTATGGGGCATCGATTTTATGGGACCTTTCCCATCATCTTGTGGAAATAAATACATCTTAGTCTGCGTAGATTACGTATCGAAATGGGTGGAGGCTCAGGCCATGACTCACAATGATCATAAGACGGTCATGAAGTTTCTAAAGAAAAACATCTTCGTGAGATTCGGGTGTCCACGCGCCTTGATTAGTGATGAAGGGACACACTTTTGCAACCGACCCCTGGAGAAAGTTCTTGAGAAATATGGCGTCCGGCACAAAATTGGCACACCATACCATCCTATGACGAGTGGTCAGGTTGAAAGACGCAACCAAAGTTTAAAGAAGATCCTGGAGAAAACGGTTAACAGTCATAGACTAGACTGGAGTCTAAAGTTAGATGATGTACTGTGGGCGTATCGAACTGCCTATAAGACCCCCATGGGTACATCACCCTATCAAATGGTTTATGGTAAACCATGCCACTTACCAGTCGAGTTAGAGCATAGAACGTATTGGGCCACGAAGTTTTTAAACTTCGATACCCAATCTTGTGGAAAACATCGATTGCAACAGTTGCATGAGTTAGACGAATTTAGACTTCAGGCTTACGAAAGTGCCAGGATAAGTAAGGAAAAGACAAAACTCCTTCACGACGCCAAAATCAAGAAGAGAGAATTTCAAGTCGGGGAACAAGTTCTTTTGTATAATTCCAGGTTACATCTGTTTCCTGGAAAGTTGAGGACACGATGGTCCGGTCCCTTTGAGATTCTCCAAATCATTCCTGGAGGTGTTCTAGAACTACGAGGTTATGGTGACCAACCGTTTCGAGTGAATGGTCAAAGGTGCAAGAATTACATTGGTCAAGCAAAGGAAAAGCCTTTGATTGTTCGATTCCTCGATATCCTCGGGTGTGGTACTTCAGAAGTCAATGAATTTGATGAGTTTTCGCCCGATTTATTTTCTGAAGATGACGGTAGTGGTCAATCAGAAGAAGTTCTAGCTGGTAGTTGGGACATGGAAGAACTTGAAAGGGAGCGACAATTGAAAAGAAGACAGAGGAAGAAGAAGTCTAAAATGGGGAAGATTAAAAGCGTTTGGAAAGCAATCAGAAACTTGACCCCATGTGTTAGATGCTGTTTCTGCAGCCACACTACTGATCAGAGCTTACACGATGTAGTGGCTGGTAGAAAAGTTAAATGGCCTGATCCAGGCTGACCTTAAAATGTGTCGAGTTAACGACATTAACCAATAGCGCCACTAGGGGGCATCCTAGATATCCCTTTTTATATTAGTTACTTTTGTTTTATACTTTTTATTGCTTTAGTTGTTTAAGTTTTTAGCCTTATTAAGCTTTTGTTTGTATCTGTCAGTTTAGCAGTGTTTTAGATATGGATTTCGGAGTTCTACCAGAGGAGTTACCTTTCTTTAGGATGATCCCACTTATTACTGTAGATGACGGACCGGGAGGGACTATCGTTTTGCATGTAGACTTTGATATTAGTACCCGCATCAGGACTGTCACCTATGTTCTTATTGTTCCCCGAGTTTCGGGAGGTGGAGACTTTAGTACAGAGGAGTTACGGGCGGCTACAGGACGTCCATACACAATCCTGAATGATCCGATGCTGACAGATTTAGCGTTAGTGCTGCAAGCTGAGCATTTTCAGGGTGTCGATGTAGCTGGTGAGGACTGGGCTTTGCAGGACGAGTATGATTTTCCTCCGGCGATTGACATGCTCCGCCGTCTTATACGGGTGGTGGATTGGGCGGAAATTTACGATGACTAGCGTTGTTAGGTTGTTTCGTCGAGCAAACGACGTAAAACAAAAGCGCTCGGTGGGAGGCAACCCACTATTTTCTATTGTTTTTACTTATTTTCTAGTGATTTTATGTATTTCGTCATTTTTCATTTGTATTTTTGAGGTTTTATTTAAGTTTAATGAGAAAATGCAAATTTGAATTTGAATTGTATGAAATTTTATAATTTTTGCATAATCTCTGCATTGGATGCTCGTCTAGAGATCTGGACGCCCGTCTACCCTATGCATTTCTTGGACGTCCGTCCATTATAAGTGGACGCCCGTCTGCAATGTTCCCTCCAATCCTGTATCTAATTTGAAAGATGGACGAGCGTCTGATATATTGGACGCCCGTCCAGTTCTTGCTATCTCCAGTGAACGCCCGTCCATTGAGTTGGACGCCCGTTCGGTCCTGATCCTATATATACATCCGACTCCTGAACTTCATTTGCACCCGAAGATTTCAAATCGAAAAACCCGACTTTTGAAGCTCTTTAGCCCTAAAATCCTCGTTTCTGAACCATTTTGAGCGATTCAAGGTTCTATAGACTCCTCTCAGCCCCTTCTTTTCGATTTTCTACTTTAAATCCTCCAACAATCCACTATTCTGACGAATCAGTGCCCTATTTTGGTCCGACTTTTTCCAAGAAAAATTCGATTTTGGGATCGAATTTGCATCGTTAGGGATCCTTTCCAGCATCGTCATCATCTTTTCAACATCATTAGTAAGTTTCTAGTACTTTTCAAGGATTAGTTCACGTTTTTTGGAGTTCGATCTTCAGTTCGACTCTTTTATGTGAGTTGTACCTTATTTGTTTTTTTCCCTGTTTTGTTTCTTGTTTCTTGCTGTGTTGTTGCTGTGGTGATGATGGTGGTTGATGCATGGGTGGTTTGTGATTGTGTTGGTGTTGGTTTGTTGATTTGAAATCCCGTTTGGATGATAAACGGGTGGTTTGTTTGCTTTGGTTTGGGATTTTGATTGGTTTAGTCTAAGCTTCAACAATGGTGTGTAAGGAAGTAGCTTCTAAGAAGAGGGCTGGTAAGGGTGTGGCTCCGGAGCCTAGTAAGAAACGGAAGGTTGTTGATCCTACTGTAGTGCCTCCTACTCAAGGGATTCGGATCGGTGATAGACACAACCCTCCTAGGTCTACACAAGCTCAAACTAGGGCCCCATTAAGAGACGAGTCGACATCTGGTTCCGATACAGAGGATAATGTCCCTTTAGTGAGATTTCCTAGGAGTCAACGAAGTGGTGAACCATCTAGAGTCGAACCTACTGAGAATGTTCCTAGACAGGAGGAGGCAAGTACGAGAGTTGAACCGGTTAGGCAGACTGATAGGCCTTCTATCCCTTTAGCTCGTCGTTTCATAAATCCTAAGGCTTTTGAGGTTCTTACGAAGCAATATCAATCGAGGACCATGTTGATAGAGAGGGCGGTGATGGACACTAAGGTTGATCCGGCTTTTGTGAAGTTGTTAAAGGATAGGAAGTGGGATGCCTTGATGATAATCCCAAGTACCCCGGTCAATGACACGTTGGTTCGTGAGTTTTATAGCAATTGTTCAGAAACCAATTTGGAGTCAGGTGTTGTAATGGTTAGGAATGTCACGGTACCTTTTACGCCACAGGTGATAAATGAAAAGTACAAGTTGGCGCCTTTCGAGGGTTTGGATTACAAGGAGGAGATTAAGAGAAGGCAGGATGCCGGCCAGGATCCTTTGGAGGAGTTGCGTTTAAAAGTGTGCCCGGATGTTCCATGGACACTAAGGCCGGGTGGCGATCGTAAGGAGTTGGTGACGACTAGTTGGTCCGAGGACTGGAAGGTCCAGTGTCGCTTTATACAGAGTAGATTGTTGCCGAAGAACAACCTCACACATTTCCATATCGGTGACCTAGGCATGTTATATGCCTTAAACTTTAAGTTGAATGACAATGTTGGTCAAGCTACATTTGATGAGATTGCTACAAATCAAAAGGTTTATGCCCGGTGTTTGATAGTCCCCAATTTGATCCATGGTTTGTGTGTTGATGCCGGGGTGCCTGAGTATGGACCGGATCACAAACCGAAGAACCCGAGACCTATACAGAGAGAAAAGGTTAAGTCTTCAGGACATTCTGAGGCGGAAGCACCACGTGAGCCCGGTTCGTCTTCAGCACCACCTCGAGCATCTTCCCTTCCTACTTTATCTCCCTCAGTCCGGATGAGGTTGAGTATGGCAAATAGCGTACGGAACTGGATGGAGGATATTCGGACTTCTCAGAATAATATCTTGACTATTTTGCGGTGTATCAGTGAGGGCCGAAAGCCGAGGGACGACAGAATCTTCGATCCGAGCATTATCGATTACGTTTATTCTGACGAGGTTGAGCAGGCCATTGCGGATGTTCTGGATGGGTCTGAGTCGTCTACTGATGAGGAGCAACCTGACTCCCCTGCGGGTGGATCACCTCCGGCTGATGATTCTGCGGCTCCGGGGCAGCCCTGATCTTATTTTTCTGATTCTAGCTTTTATTCTTTCTTTGATACGATGGTTGTATTGTCCTGCTACTTTTCATTACTTGATTCATTGTATTTTTCTTATAGCTACTATCTATTTTTCCCGATGAATCATGTAAGCCATAAGGCATCCGTACTTTCATTTGACATTACTATGATTTTTGATTTTCATTGTATTGGATGTTTTCTCTTTTGATATAATCATTCTGTTGTCTTTCATCGTGGTATACTTTCCCCGTTTCCCCCGAGTTTTTTTTTCCGTGTTTGTCGAGTAGTGCAGGTATATTTTTAGCGGTATTGTCAAGCTCGCTTTTACGTCGTATGGTTACGAGTTCTGTTTGTCACTACGTAGGCTCCGGCCTGACCAACGATTCGAGTGTCTATTGCAATCAGCTAAGTACTTTATCTTTTCTTTACTTCTGTACAACCTGAGGACATGTTATGGTTTAAGTGTGGGGGAGGGGAATTGTTACGTGTATCTATCATTTGCTTATATCATTATTATTCTATGCAAAATGGGCTAAATTTTTAAAAATTTTCAATTTTTTGTTTTGTCCCGAGTGAGCAAAGGCATAATCTTTGTTCGGTTTTTATAGTCGTTTGATGCTGTATACTGTATGTTTAGTAAGTTAGTTGTTTCACCCGGTATATATTTTTCACGAGCCATAGTGAATGATGAGCTATAATATAAAGCTATACCCTTTTGATTAGTGATTTTTGATTATCTTATAAGTCATGTGCTTAGTGCTAACGTATGTATCGTGAGAATTATAATAGTTTGTGTTTAGATCCAAAGTATGATATACTGTGAATATCTGAGGTTTGAATGTGATAAGTAAAGCGTAACTAATGTTGTTGAAAAAGTTGAAAAGTAAATGAATTAATTGGGTGTGTCGGAAGCTGGTCGATGATTGAAGTGAGGTAGGTCATATCTCGAATGTCCTATACCACTATGATGACCAAAAGCTCACGACAGTCAGCAGAAGCTGCCTTATGATTGGAGTAAGGTAGGGTATATCTCGAATATCCTATTCTTCTATGAGGGCAAGAGCTTGTTCTGATGTGCGTTTAAAAAGTGAACTAGTTAAATCAACTAATGAATTGTTATGAAATGGATATAAGACTTAGCTATCGCATATCTTATCCCCAGTATAAACTGACAGATATGTTGTAGGGATTATCCTCTGAGTATGTCAGAAAGGTCCTAGATGCATTATATCATCTTTTTCGGGATATGTCACGTTTTGTAGGGTGCATCTTATAAGTATCAGTTATCTCTAGTTTGAAGGGGGTATTAGCTAGTTTGCTTTGAAATTTTCAAGTTTGGACTTAGTGGAAGTTTGTTATGGCTTTGCACACACACCGGGGTGAACCTCTAAGTTATTGCATATGTGTTATATGTGCTGAGATGTCTATCTTTTTCCGAGCCTTGATTTTCGTTTTGTTTTGCTCGGGACGAGCAAAAGCTAAGTGTTGGGGAGTTGTTAAGGGTGAATTTATACGATTTATATTGATATATTTTATGATAATTTCCCTCATATTTGTATAATTTGCATAAGAAACGAGTGTTTAATGGAATTATTGAGTAAATGAGGTTTTTAATGAGTTATTCGCAAAATAGGTTAATTTTGGTGTTTTAATTTTGATTTTATGATTATTTGGATGATATTACGTTTTGCGATGTTTTAATGTGTTATAGGTGACGCTCAAATGATGATCAAAAAGAGATAAGAGTCGAATTACATTGATGATAGAAGAGATAATGATGATTTGGATTGAAGAAAAAGAGATAAGTATGGAAAAATCAAGATTAAGTCAATCCTGGACGAGCGTCCAAGTCCCGTCCATAGTGGACGGGCGTCTGAAGATCAAACGGGCGTCCGGCCTGATGAAATCAATACAGAGTTTTTCCAAGTTTAGTGAACGAGCGTCCAAGGCATTCAAACGAGCGTCCATATGTCGAATTTCAATACAGAGAGTTTCAAGCCCATCTGGACGGGCGTCCATACGCCGACTTTGCCCAAACCAACTTTGTTTCCTATAAATACTTGCTGTTTTTCCACATGAATGATACCATATACTCATTACTCAAAACCCTAAACCTAGGGGCGGCTTTAGGCTGCGTTTTTACACTTTTTATTCCAGTTTTTATGATTCAAATTCTAGATTAAAATTAGTAGTTTTTATGTACTTTTCTTCTACAATTTCAAGTTGCAAGAGGATGTTTAGAGGCTAAGCCTTCATCAAACGAGCATTGTGAAGCCTATCCAACATGTTTTGATTCCGTTTCTTCGATTATATTGTGAGTTTTTATCTAAAGTTGTTTCCTTTATCATGTTCTATATTGTTCATTGCATTTATATCGAAAGATGTGCATGTTTGATTGTTTTATGTTGATGAAATTCATATAAACATTAGATCATCGTGATAAGGAATAGATGTTTAATCTATATAACGAGAGTTAATAGGTTAGATTTCTAGGTTACAAACGTTAAAGTTTACACCTTTAATTAGTAAAGTCGTTAATCTTTAAATCGAAAGATATAGGTTAATAGGTGAACTATCTAAGAAATTAGGGTTCATGTTTTAGACAAGGTGAAATCACAACTTGGTTAGAAAACACAATATAATCGAGATAGGAGTTGATACTTGTTAGGATAGGTGGATCAATCGCTCGTTTGTTCGTTATAATTTGAATTTAATCCCTTAAAACTTGAGTTGTTTAGTTTAGTCAAATCTTCTTATTGCATCTTAGGTTTAGTTGTAGTTTAAATTGTTCACAAGCCGTATCTTCCCTGGCTTTAGATTCATTCTTTTGTCCAGTTTTACATTCGTGTTATCTTTACTTTCAGTCTCGTTTAGTTTTATTTGCTGTTTAGGTTAGTTTTCGTGACATAGTTAGTTAGACAAAAACTAGGATTAACAATCGCCAGTTTCCCGTAAGATCGACCCGGTATCAGCCTCTATATTACGATCCCTGCACTTGGGGAATACCAGATTTATAAATATTTATTACTTGTTGTTTTTCTTAGATAAAATCCTTGAACAGTCTTAATCCCCTTTAGCACACTGCTCCTTATCACCTCGCCAGAGGTTTTCCAGGCAGTGAGCAAATTGCTTTACTTCAAAGCGTCCATGGTACCTGCAAAGGGACAACATTAATCAATCAATATGTAGTCAAGAGAAAGAAAATGAAAGCAGGCAAATTGAAACAAATGATAAACAAGTGAAATCTTACTTGAAGCTCGATTTGAAGGATTGCCTAAAGAAGTAAGACACCAAGAGGGCATGCATCTACCAAAATGACATTCCCCATACCAATCGGGGTCACAAGGCAATAGTTCAACCACTACCACCGGATCCTCAATACCCCGTCGGAGAGTCCGGCCATCATAACAAAAGGTTGGTCGATGTCTAAAAGGAGTCTCCAGCTAAAAACCTGATCTTGACCATGCCATCTTCGAACATACCTGAGCAGTTCTTTGAGCTCATCTATGAGCTCGTCATCAGCATCATGAGTTTTCATATCCGCCAAATGATCGGTTCTACCGGAGTTCGTAGGAATTTTCTCAAATGGCCAACCAATTTGAGACTCTACCCTCATGCACCTCTTGTTCCAATCGAACACCTTATCGGGAAGATCAAATAGAAGTCGGGGTCTACCGCTGCTCGACCTGTTGTGGGGTTGAATTTGACTATCTTCACCTTTCTTGTTGAAGCCGTAGAAGTAAAATAAGACCGGTAGTGATGGTTCTCGCCCACGTAGCCAGCTTATCACTATGAAGGTCATCACTACTCAGACAGTCCCAAGTGTAAGGTGCATGGCATGACCCGAAGCTCCTCCATGAATCTGATGAAAAATGGGTCGAAGGGAGATCGAAACCCGGCAACGAGATGGTCGTAGTGCAGCCAAACATAATCCACGTCATCTCGGCCACTAACACGGATTACATTTGTCACGCCCATACTGGCAAACCGGTAGTCAGCCGGAATGTCATAAGCCGTCATGGCCGGGGTATAATCAAGCTGGTCTCAGATCTCCCTCCATCGACTGCCAACTTTATTACCGAAACGTTTTTGGTCGGCCAACTTGCGCTTAGCCACATCGGACCTCCCTTTGCACGGTTGTTTCTTTGGTTCAGATGGCGCCGCGGTTTTCTTTGGTGCCGCGGTTTTCTTAGGCGCCGTCGTTTCCTTTGTTTTCACGACTTCCTTGAACCCCACTTCGAGCAGCTGCCCCTCGGGTCACTACCCCTTGGATTCTATTGATAAGACTACTCAACTTCGCTTGGTCTTGATCGTCGACCTCGCCCTCGGCTGCACCCTCACCGATAACCTCGACCTCCTCATCGCTAGAGTCAGACTCCACAGGGAATTGGGATGTTGAATCTAATTTCGCTAATTCCTTTCAATTGTTACTTAGGAAAAACGAATAAACGAAAGAACAAATAAAATAAACGAAAGAGCAATTAAAATAAATCTAACCTACGAAATAAAATAACACAACCTAAACTAAACTAAAGATACATGGGATCAAACAATGTACAAACTAAGTGATCTCAATACTAGTTCATCTCATGACTTTAATTCAAATTGTGGTTTCACCTTGACACGAGACACAAATCCCTAATCTCTTAGTGAATCCGTATTCTCAAGCTCTGAAATCCTACTCTCGTAGTGAATTCAATTTATCAATCTCTCCTCTCTCGAATGTTGAGACCGATATTCAAACAAAACGAAGGTGTAGATTCAGGTTAACTCTCGTATTTTAGAATCTAACAACCTAGATAATTAACCAATTAATTTGTCATATAATTAACGATTAAAGATCCTATCTTTCTATGGTGATCTAGTCTACGCAACTTCCGTATGTTGTAAACGTATCAATAGCAAACTGATCTCTCGATCTAATTCACATCATAGCATCAAAATCATAGAACGATACAAAATAAATTAAAGATCATAAAAAACGAATAAGGACTGAATAAATTAAATAAATAAACTCACGTAGTTTGGTACATGATTGAATCCATGAATCGAAAACGGAAGAAAAACGACATCCTATTCTAACCCGGATCACCCGAGCACAAGGCTCGGGTGACCGGCCTTGAAGCTCTCAAGATTGGCGGCTGTTCTGTGAAGTTGCCGCTGAATGAATTGTGAATAATGGGCTGTAGTAATAATAATTATATGATATTATTAGGGTTACATGCTGCTGCTTTTTATAGAGGAGTATGTCGGCTATGCATAATAAATTGCGGCTGAAATATTCCTTTTTCAATTAGGATTGTATGTCGGCTGGGAGACTTTAAGTCGGTGGCTGCATGGCGGCTCCTGGACTCAAACTTCTAAAATTCATATCTTGAGTTGTAGACCTCCAAAAATTATGTTCCGAATGTCATAAAAAAGCTCTCGGAAAACTCTACAACTTTCATTAAGGACTCTTCTTCAGAAAACGCCTTTTTGACTAGCCCGTCGTATTACGAGTCGTTTTCGGGATTTTCCCAAGCTTTATTTCATCTTCATCCTCTTGTATCTCTTTCTTTCCTTTTTAATCTTCAATCAAACATCATTTAGACCTCTTCCATTCCACATTTGTGCACCTAAAAGATGACAAAACCGAGCAAAACGTAAAACCATACAAAATAGATAATAAAACCACGATATTTACTCGATTTTGCATTTTAACTATTCAAAACGTCATTTGCTCAATTAATCGATTATAAGCTCGAATTCTACGAAAAACATCCATATATGGGGAATATTGATATAAAATATATCCTTATAAAACACTACAAATTGACCCTTAACAACTCGACTACCTCTTCTTCGACTACCTCTTCTTGGTCACTCATGTCGACCTCTTCCGAGCCATAACCGGCAGCAGCACGGGCTTCTTCATCTAATTGAGTGTACTCTGAAGACATCCTAGAAAGAAAGGTGGATCAGTTAATCACCTAGACATGGAAGTCGGGTCGAGGTGAGCATAATCACACCCCGACACCTCGCCTCTCCTTCTTCCCTAAACAACAGATAAACCCTAATGTCATCTGGGAATCTATCTATGGGACAAGATGAATTTGTTGGGGAAAAACACATGCATATGAAAGCTAAGGGATTCGAATTTTAGACTCACAATCAAAGGATCCTAAACTTTAATAGCATTCCTACCAAATAATCCTCAAACCAAAGAAAGACACTATTGAAATCAAAGGAGGAATGGAATCATACCTGAAATAAGGAAAAAGCTTGAATAAACGGACGGAAACTGCAAACCCTCACCGGAAATCACTTGCTCTTGCCGGAATCCTCTCGTCTCACTTGCCGGAAAATACTTCAGAAAAGAGGAAAAGTGTAAAAGTGGGGGAGAAGACCCCTATTTATAGACAGGAAAATGGAGGGAAGTGTCGATTCAGATTCGAAATTCAAAAATAATTATTGCTTGGAACGGTTTTCGATATCTCTCAGCCAACCAGAAGATGGGGCGTTTCATGTCAAACGTCGTATCATTAATGCAGCCGACGTGACGTTTAGCGAACCGATACGACCTCTATCCAAATTGGTCAACAACTTCCTCCTTATGCTCAGGCTTACAGCCTCAACTCAAAATGGCTCACGGCCTCATCTCAAAGAGGCTCACGGCCTCGATTCAAAATGGCTCATGGCATCGGCTTACGGCGATCCAAACCCGTTCGCACCATAGCATGGTATCTAAGCCTGTTCTCTACAATGCACAACATACATCAGTAATTTACAACGTGATATCAACACTGATTCAAGCCCGATAGCCATTATCGGCATGCAAGCCCGTTCGCTCCATAGCACGGCATCTAAGCCTGTCCGCTACAATGCACAGTATAACGTCAATAATTCTCTACGCGATATCAACACTGATTAAAGCCCGATAGCCATTGTCGGCATCTCTCTGTCACAAACGACAACAATAGAATACGGTTCTCTCCTGCTTCTCTGAACTCTACTTTCTGCCTCGACGGACACGCAAGGCATATAGTAGGGGGCCATTGATATACCCGATCTGGATTGGAACCCGAGTATCTAGATTGGGCCTGAATCCAAGCCCAACAACAGATCGTGGCCTCTATCCCACTTGTCTGCAGTCAATAAGTCGGACTCATCTCCACTCCGACACCTCGGACACTGTGGAAGCTACCCATATTATCAGACTGGCTAAGCTTCGAGTTGATGACATCAAGACAAAGGTAGATATGAGTCCGACCTACAATCTAGTCCGCTGTCCGCCGATCTTATCCTGACAGTTGTCCGGTCAACTTATGTATAATTACTCATAATTATATGCTTTTAAATGTCTTGTCATGCTTAGGTTAAACCGACTTATCCTTTGCCTATATATATGGGATCACAGTGTAATAGAAAAGGATCCAAGAACTAATATACGCAGAGCTACTCTGTAAATTTGTCGACTCACTTGTGTTCGCATTCATAAGCATCAGTCCGATCACCTTGTTCTTGATAACTACCACCTTCTCACTTGAGAAATCATCCATAAATAGCCTTATATCCTCGTTATACAATTGTTACCGCAAACCTGATATAACCGACAATATCAACTACGTTCAGTTCATCTTGCACGTACTTGTTCGTTACATTAATTACTTACTATATTTAGCCTACCGATCAACTGACGTAAGTTGTCTATTAACCTATACTTTACTTGTCTACTAACCATAACATGTTCGTGTCTTGTCTATCATGTTCATACTTCATGTCTCCATTCTTACTTAACATGTCTCTGTTCTTGTCTTGACTGTCCTGTTCATGTTTCTTGGTGACTTGTAGGGCTTGGTGCAACACGGGTAATATGACTAGCGTACGTCCAACGTGGGTCTGGGTCACAGTACCCCGCTTTGTACATCGTCCTAGGACGACACGGGTAATACAACTAGCCATACATCCGACATGGTCCTATGCTCAGTACCATGGTATTCCGCTCAGTACGTCGCAATGTCACTGACTATAAACAACAGAAGCACATAAAGCACATAAATTCCATGTTACAATCCATATCTAACCTACGGGAACATTTAAAGTCCGTACCAACACCAAACTCCCATCTTATCTCCAGTACTCGTAATATAAGCACATAAAACACAGAGGTAACTAGAAAGCAGAATAACTTTCTTAAAACATAGTTTGGCAAATACCCGACATCACATAATCATGTCCGGTTTCATGCAACTTAACATAAAACAATATTCAAAACACAATAAAAGCATGATCTTTAAACTAAAAATAGAATCTTTTGATAAGAAGAACTCCTTACAATCAAGACAAGCCGAACTACGAACTTTCAAATCTTACGCGAATCTATAAACCAACAACGGATCTACCAACGATTTCCCATTTTCGATCATCTATCAAATCCGAATAACCCTAATGATCAAACGAACAATCTTTAATCCTAAATCCAAAATTAGAACTCTTAAAAGCCAATAAATATCATAACTTAAATTTACCCGTAAAACACTCGTGAAACGAATTGAAAAACGGTATACTGTATTGTGACTGGACCATTTTCTTTACCCTTTTTTGTTTTCTTTTATTTCCTTCACCAACATATTCGCCGCAGTTGCTCTCACAGGTAAACTTGGAGTTCGAGGAGGACTTTGTTTACGACGTTTAAGGACGCCGGAGTTGAAGACCTTGACTATTTATATTTATTTTATACTTTAGACTTGGAATTTTGTGAAAACTTTGTAGTTTACTTTTGGTATTCGTTCTTTTGGATTTCGTTGTTTCTGTTCCAATGTAATAATGTTACATTTCTATCTTTAGATCTTGAGTTTCTATTCTTGGATATTTGAAAAAAATTTACCCGAGTCTTTTTGCTTCCGTTTGCTTTATCTTGATACGACATAGTAGAGGCTTACGTATAAAGTGAATTTATTTTTATTTTATACGTGCCGAACGTTCCTTTTCCGGATAAGGACTCGGTGTCCGGGAACGGGGCGTTACACATTATCTGGTAAATGAACGTTCGTTATGTGACATTTAGAGTTAACCCTAAATCTCACGTAAACCTCATGTCATATCAGGAAACGTAGAAGAAAAGAAACAATCAAGAGACTCACGAAATTGACACTTAAGATGTTCCATTAACAAACTCAACCGATTACATCTGCTGTCAAACTAAAACGTGAATAACTACTAACATGTATGCTCAGTAAGGAGAAAGAAGATCAAAAGAGAGATTCATGTATATCGAATGCCGGGAGACATGACATGAATCTACTTCATCCAGTTCACAAGCATCATAAAAGACATTACTTGAAACATTTAAGGAAACTACTTTTAATGCATAACTTGAAACATAATAACATCCACTTTAAAACCAAACTTTACATAAAAGGAAAACCACTTGGAAACCAATTTTAAATCATGCATTGAAAAAACATGTATATTAACTACGTTCAGTTCATCTTGCACGTACTTGTTCGTTACATTCATTACTTACTATATTTAGCCTACCGATCAACTTACGTAAGTTGTCTATTAACCCATACTTTACTTATCTACAAACCATAATATGTTCGTGTCATGTCTATAATGTTCATACTTCATGTCTACATTCTTACTTAACATGTCCCTGTTCTTGTCTTGACTGCCCTGTTCATGTTTCTTGTTGACTTGTAAGGCTTGGCGCAACACGGGTAATGAGACTAGTGTACGTCCAACGTGGGTCAGGGTCACAGTACGTACCCTGCTTTGTACATCGTCCTGGGACGACACGGGTAATGCAACTAGTCATACATCCGACATGGTCCTACGCTCAGTACCATGGTATTCCGCTCAGTACGTCGCAATGTCACTGACTATAAACAAATAGAAGCACATAAAGCACATAGATTCCATGTTACAGTCCATATCTAACCTACGGGAACATTAAAGACCGTACCAACACCAAACTCTCATCTTATCTCCACCACTCGTAATATAAGCACATAAAACACAGAGGTAACTAGAAAGCAAAATAACTTTATGAAAACATAGTTTGGCAAATACCCGACATCACATAATCATGTCCGGTTTCGTGCAACTTAACATAAAACAATATTCAAAACACAATAAAAGCATGATCTTTAAACTAAAAACATAACCTTTTGATAAGAAGAACTCCTTACCATAAAGACAAGCCGAACTACGAACCAAACATCATCTTACTTCCAAATCTTACGTGAATCTATAAACCAACAACGGATCTACCAACGTTTTCCCATTTTTGATCCTCCATCAAATCCGAATAAACCCTAATGACCAAAGGAACAATCTTAAATCCAAAATCCAAAATTAGAACTCTTAAAAGCCAATAAATATCATAACTTAAATTTACCCGTAAACAACTCGTGAAACGAATTGAAAAACGGTGTACCATATTGTGACTGGACCATTTTTCTTTACCCTTTTTTTGTTTTCTTTATTTCCTCCACCAATATATTTGCCGCAGCTGCTCTCACCTTGCCGTGTAATCCTTCGTCCACAAGGAACTCATTAATTATTTGAATATCCAACACGGACCGTACTCGAGCTTTGGATCAATGTCCCCAGAAGCAAGGAGTATGCTATCGTTTAAGTAATTTATCTTGATTATTGGATCTCAATAATATCTCTATAATTATCTTTTTAAAGAGTTATAATTTCGGTTGAATACATATTTGTTGATGATTTATTAATTCATAAAAATCCTTTATTATCAAAATGACATAAATACCCTTAATAAAACTTAAAGGTTTTACAATTTTTTATATTTACATATTTACCCTTTTTGAGACGGACAGAGAGAGTGTTTAATAAATAAATACATATGTAAATGAGATATGTGTTTAATAAAAATATGCATACGTAAACGAGATATAGACGCTTCAAATAAATAAATATAGATACTGTATAAAGATATAATTATCCTAAAAAAAAATAAAAAAATATACATATACTAGTTTAAAGCATAAAACTCTATCTCCAGAGAATCTATTATATAAAGCCATATACCTATTTTGCTTTACGTGTTGTTTTCTTCTCCATCCCGATCTGTCTAGTAATCAAGATGCAGAATATTTTGTAAGTAATAATCAAGATGCAGAATATATATATATGATGAACTTTCGTTTAGAATATTTTAGAACATGTTGTAAGAATATATTTTAGAACATGTAGTAAGATTTTTTTTTTTTTTTTTGAGGAAGTTGTAAGAACTTGATTATGCAGAATATATATATTTTTATATATTTATTATTATTATTATTATTATTATTATTATTCTACGTACATGTATTCTTACGTTTGTTGTTGTTTTTATTTTTTTATTTTTATTTTTATGAACTTCCGTTTAGGATATTTTGTAAGCTTTGTAAGAATTTTGGTTGCTTGTTTTTTTTATTTTTTATGTATATTTTTATTTTATTTTATTTTTTAAATTGATTGGCGGTGTGTTTTTCACATTTTGATCATCTGTAGGCGCAACATCCTTCGGACTTCGAGGCTGTCCAGAACGACGCGGCTTCCTCCCACTCGGTATCCACCTTTACATGAAGGTTCGCCTCCATTCAAGTTTTTTATTTTTATTTATTTTTGTATTTTTTTACCCCAAAGCAAATTCCATTGCATTGGATTCGGTGCTGTCGTCATCAAGTGATCTGCGACGCTTGTTTATTTGCAGGAGTGGCTCTTACTCCTATACTAATATTTTGGGCGGGTGCTGCATTTTTGTATTGGTACGTCTACCTGTTGGGCTGAACTAGTTTTTATTTTATTTTATTTTATTTTATTTATTTATTATTATAATTTTAAATTAATTTTCCTCTCTGGGGTTTTGTAATTCAATGTTTATGCAATTGCAGGATTGATTTTAAAGGCATCAGGTAAGCTACCGCCACTTAATTTTGGATGCTAATTTGTTGGGTTGAATATTATTTAGGAAACAAATATAACCTCTAGAAACCACAACTAGTGAAAGATGAATTTGTAGTTTGATGATGTCGTATATCACCTACGGATCCAAATAACCTCTAGGACGATTCGAACAAGAACAGAAACAATGGGGATAGTGATTTGGTGTGATTAAGGCGAGCCGAGAGTTAGTTTCTCTCAAGTTGCCTACGTATCCAATAGCTAAATTGGAATCAAGTCATTCGTAGTTCCTTAGGGTTGTTTATATAGGGAGGCGTCTCACCCCTTTTCTTGTCAAACAAGTCGTAGAATCCTTAAACCCTAAGGATCATCACGTGTTTATCTCTAGCAAAGGATAATTATGATTATACTCGAATTATGGGATTTCCTTCCGGTAATCCAGGGATTCTCCTATAATATAGGCACATGTGCGGATTATCATATAAGGAAAGAGCCAGTCGGCTTTAGATGGGCTCCTCAGGTCGTCTCGACCTGAGCTGCGCGTCCTATCTCCAGACTAGACCGAGCTGCACTGCAGCGCGGTAGTCAGGACGGAGATGGGCAGACCTCCCTCCTGGGGTAGGGTCTTACTGGTGTGGGGCTCCTGGCCCTAAATACTTCCTTCTTATCTTTCTCTCTCATCCTTGGGATGTTATAAGAGTGACACGTGGCCAGGTCTATTTTCACCATCGTCATAAGCCCCCCGTGTCCGGCCGGACTACTGGAGCCGGGTAGACACGAGTTCAGCTCGGACGTTTTCAAGTTAACATGCTTACCGTGACACGTGTCCCTGCCACCGTTTAGACTGCCGGATTGAGTGCGAGAAACGAAGCGTCATTATTCACAACGCAATGATGGGGCGGTTATCCCAAGAGTTCTTTTTGGGTTTTTATAACTCCCTAGTCTCATCAATCCCCTCAGACATTACTCTTTAAATCAAGTGTGGAGTCGGGACGGTTGCTGTTGCGGAGATTTTGCATCAATAACAAAAGAAAATTTATAAACCCTAACCTATATGCAAAACTAACTCCTAACCGACCAAAACATCGGGTTGTTGCTAGTAAAGCGTAATGAGTAAGGGGTCGATCCACAGGGAAAAGGTATGTTGAATCTAATCCTAGTAATCCTCCCAATTGCTACTCAACAAAAACAAATAAACGAAAAGCAAAAGCATAAAAACGAGAAAAACATAAAAGAACAATCAAAATAAATCTAACCTAAGAAACATGGGAACAACCAAAGTACAAACCTAAGTGATTTCAATTCTAGTTAATCTCATGATTCTAATTCAGTTTGTGGTTTCACCCTTTCACGAGACACAAATCCCTAATCTCTAAGTGAACTTATCTCTCAAGCTATGAAAGCCTACTTCCGTAGTGAATTCAATTATCTATCTCTCATCTTTCGAGTGTTGAGACTGATTTACCAAACAAAACTCGGGTGTAGATTCAATTAACTCTCGTTTTTAAAGAACCTAACAACCTAGGAATCTAACTCATTAACTTGTCATCATTAATGGCTAAAAACCCTATCTTTCTATGGTGATCTAAGGTTTATGCAACTTTCGTATTATAAACATCAATCGTGAACTAATCTTTCGATTCTAATTCACATGGCATACAAATCGCATAGAAAAAATACAAACGACTTAAAGCTCATGAAGATAAAACTGGAATTAAATTAATTGAAAGAAATCAAACTCACATAGTCTTGATACAATGGTTGAACTCCATGGAAACGAAAAGAAAAGCTACATAATCTACTCCTAATCTAACCTCGGTTCACCCGAGCACAAGGCTCGGGTGACCGGCCTTCAAACTCCCAAGATGCGGCTGCTGCTCCTCAGAAAATTCGAGTATCAAAAGTATGATCCTTAGGGTTGGGGATATGGCTCTATTTATAGAGATAAGAGGCGGTTTGCTGAAAGTCGGCGGCGGACGCCCGTTTGATCATGTGGACGCTCGTCCAGAATGCTTGGACGGATACTGGACGCCAGTTCAGCTAACGTCTGAACTCTCTGTATGTGAATTACGATTCTGGACGCTGGTTTAGATTTTCAAACGCCAGTTCTGATCTGGACGCTCGTCCACCTTATTTGGACGCCAGTTCACTGACGAAATCTTGATACTTCCATCTTTATCTTCATTGATTTCTTTCTTTATCTCTTTTAGTCTTCCATATCTTTGATTGATCCTCTCTCATCTCGAAATTAGCTCTTTAGGATCACCTTTTCCATCATTAATTGGGTATCTACAAATATCAAAAACATACCAAAACGTAATAATTTCCAAAATAACATAAAATCATCATTTAAGCACATAATTCGTTACGTTTTGCAATTTAACTATTAAAAACACCATTTACTCAATATTTCAATATAAAGCTCGAAATCTATGAAAATCATACGAATGTAGGGAAATTGACATAGAAAATATATGTAAAAATCACTATAAATTAGCCCTTAACAACACCCCCACACTTATCTTTTTGCTCGTCCCCGAGTAAAACAAAACAAAGTCAAGCTTGAGACAAATAAACATCTATACAAATATAAAGTATATTCAATAACTTAGAAGTTCACCCGTGTAGTGTGCATAGCCATAATAAACTTCCACTAAGTTCCACAATTTGAAAGTTATCCAAACCAAAACTAGCCCGGTTTCCCATCTGAGTTAAAAATATTCAAAAAACTATAACAGGCACTTTACAAGACATACATATCCCAAAAAGAAATAGTAGAGAATATCTAAAACATTTCTGATAGACTCAGAGGATAATCCCTACAACATATCTTTCGGTTTATACTGGGGATAAGGTCGACGATAACTAAGTCGTTACTAATTCATAATAATATATTTCAATATTTTCACTTTTTTCACACTTTTCTAACACACATCAGAATAAGCTTTTGCCCTCATAGCAGAATAGGACATTTCAAGATAATCCCCTACCTTACTCCAATCATAAGGCAGCTATAAACTGACTGTCGTGAGCTTTTGGTCATCATAGTGGAATAGGACATACGTGGTACACCCTACCTCACCCAAATCATAAACCAGCTTCCGACACACACAATTACAATTATGTTTACTTAGAGATTTCTGGCTGGCAATGGTAAAAATTATTCTCTAGTAGCATAAACCACTTTTGTTGGAGGGATTTTGCATCACTAAACAAAAAGAAAATTTTAAAACCCTAACCTAATTGCAAAACTAACTCCTAACCGGCCGAATACCGGGTTGTTGATAGTAGAGCGAGATAAGTAAGGGGTCGATCCACAGGGAATTGGGATGTTGAATCTAATTTCATTAACTCTCTCAATTGTTACTCAAAGAATGAATAAACAAAAGAAACGATCGAACAAAACATAAAAACATAAAAACAGAAAAACATAAACGAACAATCAAAATAAATCTAACCTAAGAAACATGGGAACAACCAAAGTACAAACCTAAGTGATTTCAATTCTAGTTAATCTCATGATTCTAATTCAGTTTGTGGTTTCACCCTTTCACGAGACACAAATCCCTAATCTCTTAGTGAACTTATCTCTCAAGCTATGAAAGCCTACTTTCGTAGTGAATTCAATTATCTATCTCTCATCTTTCGAGTGTTGAGACCGATTTACCAAACAAAACTCGGGTGTAGATTCAATTAACTCTCGTTTTTAAAGAACCTAACAACCTAGGAATCTAACTCATTAACTTGTCATCATTAATGGCTAAAAACCCTATCTTTCTATGGTGATCTAACGTTTATGCAACTTCCGTATTATAAACATCAATCGTGAACTAATCTTTCGATTCTAATTCACATGGCATACAAATCGCATAGAAAAATACAAACTAAATCAAACGTCATGAAGAAAAACTGGAATTAAATTAATCATAAGAGAACTCACATAGTCTTGGATACAATGGTTGAAACACCATGGAAACGAAAAGAAAAGCTACATAATCTACTCCTAATCTAACCTCGGTTCACCCGAGCACAAGGCTCGGGTGACCGGCCTTCAAACTCCCAAGATGCGGCTGTGCTCTCTTTTTGATGTGAAGAAAAATATTCATGAATTAGGGTTGGGGCGACGGCTGTTTAAATAGAAGATTAAGTCGGTTTAGGCAAAGGCGGCGGCGGACGCTCGTTTGAATACATGGACGCCCGTCCATTTGCCTTGGACGGAGAGTCAACGCTCGTTCAGCTTGCGTCTGGAGACTCTGAATGTAAAATACGATTATGGACGCTGCATGGACACCAGTTCACCCTTGGACGCTCGTCTGCTTCATATGGACGCTCGTCCACTGACGATCAAATCTTGATTTTTCCATCTTTATCTTGATTTATTTCTTTCCTTATCTCTTTTATTCTTCCATATCTTTAATTGATCCTTCCTCAACTCGAAATTGGCTCTTTAGGATCACCTTTTCCATCATTAATTGGGTATCTACAAATATAAAAAAACATACCAAAACGTAATAATTTCCAAAATAATATAAAAACACAAATTAACACTTAAATTGATATGTTTTCATATTTAATCATTAAAAACCTTATTTACTCAATATTTGACTATAAGGCCCGATATCTATGAAAATAATCCATATATGGGGGAAATTGATTCATAAAATATATATGAAAATCACTATAATTTGGCCCTAAACAACACCCCCACACTTATCTTTTGCTCGTCCTCGAGCAAAACAAAACAAAACCAACTCGAGATAAATAAACATCTATGCAAATATGAAGCATATTTATTAACTTAGAAGTTCACCCAAGTGAGTGTGTGCATAGCCATAATAAACTTCCACTAAGTTCCACAATTTGAAAGTTATTCAAACCAAAACTAGCCCGGTTTCCCATCTAAGTTAGAAATATTCAAAAAACTATAACAGGCATTTTACAAGACATACATATCCCAAAAAGAAATAGTAGAGAATATCTAAAACATTTCTGACAGACTCAGAGGATAATCCCTACAACATATCCTTCAGTTTATACTGGGGATAAGGTCGACGATAACTAAGTCGTTACTAATTCATAATAATATATTTCAATATTTTCACTTTTTCCACACTTTTCTAACACACATCAGAATAAGCTTTTGCCCTCATAGCAGAATAGGACATTTCAAGATAATACCCTACCTTACTCCAATCATAAGGCAAATATAAACCGACCGTCGTGAGCTTTTGGTCATCATAGTGGAATAGGACATACGTGGTACACCCTACCTCACCCAAATCATAAACCAGGCTTCCGACACACACAATTACAATTATGTTTACTTAGAGATTTCTGACTGGCAGTGGAAAAGATTATTTTCTAGTAGCACATACCACTGAGCATAACACCTCAAGTAAACAATTTATTACTATTGCAAAGACTTAATCACGTTTCACTTATCACATTCAAACTTACAGATATTCACAGTATGTCATACTTTAATCCTAGAATACAAACTACTAAACTTTTCAAGAATTGTACATAAGCAAAGAAACATGCTATAATCATAAAAAATCTCCAACTAAAATGGGGTAGGCTTTCAACATTTAGCTCATCATTTACTATGGCATGTGAAAAAGAGTGTCGGGTGAAACAACTAAAATTACTAAATATACGAAATATAGCAAAAATGATATAAACTCAAGCAAAGATATGCCTTTGTCTACTCGGGACAAAACAAAAATTTTAAAAATTAAGCACTTTTCATAGAAATACTAAAAATATGAGCAAACGAAAGTAGACACATAAATCATCTATCCCTTCCCCCACACTTAGATTGCAACTTGTCCTCAAGTTATACGAAATAATAAATTAGAGAACTTAGGCGATTGGATGCGGCAATTACGGAGGAACCAACAAGAACCAGGATTGCTTGCATAGCTCGAGATCGTGGAGCATCACGGGACAACCGAATACATCTTTAAAGTGCACAATCGCTATAGAAAGTATCCTGCCAGACTTGATTAGTGCAAAAAGAGTCTTCGGGGAAAAAGAAAAGATTACATATATAAAGCACATGAAGAAAAGGATCATAGAGATATTCAAATTATGCTCACATAAAGATGGACACATATACATGAAAATATCACAAACTCGTGGCTAGGTGCAACTACATGAAAATGCAATCTATATATGAAATGAAAAACCTAAAAAAAACTTTCTGACAGGCTTAGTGTGATCAGGTCGGTCTGAAACCCTACAGTGACTACGGCCCGTGCAGAAACAAAATAAAAATGAGGTAGTATTACGGAAACCGACAGTTAACTACGCTCAAGAAAAATAAAGGAAAAATAGAAAAACAATGCAACCAGATGACATGTAACTAAATGATATGCAAAAATAAAAAGAAAATAAAAGAAAGAAAACTAGCCCACTATATGCAACACGACATATATATAATAAACGTCTACCAAATAAAGACAGGTTACGATAAACGACAGTGCTGTCTATTGCATGCAGTGTAGACGCGCTTTAAGACTCATTGAAAGTGATAGACTTATGGAAACCCAACAGTTAGCTATACTAAACAGATATAACTCATAAGGTTTCCATCGTAGCAACGGAAAACCGACAGTTACTACCCAAATGAGTTATAAAAAACAAAGAAAGCACGTAAGTCTTAAAAGCTTAAAAGATTCATCGGAGCGGTATGTAGCATACGGGAACCGACATTAGCTACTAATTAACCATAAGAACAGTTATAGCTTACGAGAACCGACAATCACTATAACATGCCTAGATGAATCATATATAAGGAATTGATCAATTATCTAACATGGATTCATAGATGGAAAGGTAAAAACATATAAGTTCGGGGCATCTATGTAAAAATCAATTAGCCACGAAGCTCGAATGAAAAATCCACATCAAATAAAAGCATTGAAAATAAAATCAAGAAATTTAGAACCTGGATGAACCCCGGACGAACGTTCACTTAGCGTTCGGGCGGACGGGCGTTCCACCTTGCGGACGCTCGTCGCCTTGAAAACCGACCGGACGGGCGTTCGAAAGTATAGACGCTCGTCCGGTCCTCTAAATCGAACGGGATTGAAAATATTTGAACGGACGAGCGTCCAATACTTCCCAACGCTCGTTCACTGCGGATGAAGAACTGGACGGGTGTCCAACGAACGACGCTCGTCCATACAACAAGAATGCACGGACGAGCGGGAAAAACACAAAACCCTAAATACTTATGAACACAACACAAGCAACACGGATCACGGCACAAAGCGGCCTTATCAAATTAAGCACGGGGGTTAGACTAGGTAACACGCTAAACATATAAACTTCACGTAAAACAAGTTGAGTAAAAAACTTTTGCACATTCTTAACCTAACGGTCATCGAAACACGGCAAAATAAAAACTCTCAACTTGGTATACGCTACTTTTATTAAAAACAAAAATAAAACGTAACAAAATCGAGACTAACAAAACTAGATTCAACATGACACCTATTCCCCGGCAACGGCGCCACTTTTGTTGGAGGGATTTTGCATCACTAAACAAAAAGAAAATTTTAAAACCCTAACCTAATTGCAAAACTAACTCCTAACCGGCCGAATACCGGGTTGTTGATAGTAGAGCGAGATAAGTAAGGGGTCGATCCACAGGGAATTGGGATGTTGAATCTAATTTCATTAACTCTCTCAATTGTTACTCAAAGAATGAATAAACAAAAGAAACGATCGAACAAAACATAAAAACATAAAAACAGAAAAACATAAACGAACAATCAAAATAAATCTAACCTAAGAAACATGGGAACAACCAAAGTACAAACCTAAGTGATTTCAATTCTTGTTAATCTCATGATTCTAATTCAGTTTGTGGTTTCACCCTTTCACGAGACACAAATCCCTAATCTCTTAGTGAACTTATCTCTCAAGCTATGAAAGCCTACTTTCGTAGTGAATTCAATTATCTATCTCTCATCTTTCGAGTGTTGAGACTGATTTACCAAACAAAACTCGGGTGTAGATTCAATTAACTCTCGTTTTTAAAGAACCTAACAACCTAGGAATCTAACTCATTAACTTGTCATCATTAATGGCTAAAAACCCTATCTTTCTATGGTGATCTAACGTTTATGCAACTTCCGTATTATAAACATCAATCGTGAACTAATCTTTCGATTCTAATTCACATGGCATACAAATCGCATAGAAAAATACAAACTAAATCAAACGTCATGAAGAAAAACTGGAATTAAATTAATCATAAGAGAACTCACATAGTCTTGGATACAATGGTTGAAACACCATGGAAACGAAAAGAAAAGCTACATAATCTACTCCTAATCTAACCTCGGTTCACCCGAGCACAAGGCTCGGGTGACCGGCCTTCAAACTCCCAAGATGCGGCTGTGCTCTCTTTTTGATGTGAAGAAAAATATTCATGAATTAGGGTTGGGGCGACGGCATGTTTAAATAGAAGATTAAGTCGGTTTAGGCAAAGGCGGCGGCGGACGCTCGTTTGAATACATGGACGCCCGTCCATTTGCCTTGGACGGAGAGTCAACGCTCGTTCGGCTTGCGTCCGGAGACTCGAATGTAAAATACGATTATGGACGCCGCATGGACACCGGTTCACCCTTGGACGCTCGTCTCGCCATATGGACGCTCGTCCACCGACGATCAAATCTTGATTTTTCCATCTTTATCTTGATTTATTTCTTTCCTTATCTCTTTTATTCTTCCATATCTTTAATTGATCCTTCCTCAACTCGAAATTGGCTCTTTAGGATCACCTTTTCCATCATTAATTGGGTATCTACAAATATAAAAAAACATACCAAAACGTAATAATTTCCAAAATAATATAAAAACACAAATTAACACTTAAATTGATATGTTTTCATATTTAATCATTAAAAACCTTATTTACTCAATATTTGACTATAAGGCCCGATATCTATGAAAATAATCCATATATGGGGGAAATTGATTCATAAAATATATATGAAAATCACTATAATTTGGCCCTAAACAGTTGCCATTCCATTCTTCCATTTCTCCGATTTCTCAAGTAAGCTTTCTTTCTTCTCTTATTCTTCTAAGTCTTTTCTGTTGTTAATGAGCGAACCTATAATTCTTACTGATAGTTCCATTGAGGCATTATTTGAATCGGAGCCGGAATTAGAGGAAGAAATCACTACTACTGGAGTTAATATCGAGAGACCTGCCCTTTCTTTTTTCAATCCTCCCCTTCTTCCTCATCTTCTAGATTTGTCCTTTCCCTTAAGGCCTTTATGGCTCGAAATCACGGGCGGCTGCCATGGCATCGATACCAAAATAACTCCCACGATTTGACCCGCATCGTAAACAATACAACCTAACAAATCCACTTTTCAAACCTATTATCCCGGCCCCGGTGTTTACGCCTATCAAGCTCCGGCGGGGCTTGCGCCGTGTATAGGGAGCGACTTTTATGCGGTTTACGGTTCCCTATCCGCCCGGCCATTTTGTCTCGTCCCGGAGCATTACGACCTAGGGTTGGCCCAGATCGTGCCCAACGGAATAAGGGCAATAGTGGGTTTTGCCATTTGGTGTAGATGTGCCTGCATCCCCTTCAAAGTCCAAACATTTCGATTGTTCTTTCAGCGCAAACAAGTGCCTGGGCAGGCTGGGTATTACTGCTTCCCTCGTCGGGGGGATTTCATGCCCGATGTTCAATTTACAGAGCCGGGAGATACTTCGTATAAAGGTTGGAAGACCAGATTCTTCTTCATATGTCCAGAGGTGACTCGGAACCTGGGCAGGTGGAACTCCTCGGACCTGGACAGCGATCCGCGACCAACTGACGTGGATCGGAAACTGTTGGACGACATTCGCAGAAGTGGGGTTTATATCAGAGAGAAAAAGTACTCTTCTGAGATGATCTTGGCTGCCCAGTTGCCTACTGCGGGCCCTGACCCGTACAAGGAGTTAGATAAGGAAGAGTACAAGATATGTAGGGCTTTAATGTCTGTTCCTTGCTGTACTTTGCTACTTGTAAAATATCTTCTAACATTTCTTATTACTTATTCTGGCAGTGTCTTCTTTTGCTGATCTCTTGGAGGATGTGAATGACGAAGTGGTTCCTCCTGTTAACCCTGAAGAGCCTAACCAGGAGTCTGAGCAGCAGGAAAGTATAGAGACGGGGCATCTTCGAGCTGCTGGGACTGTCCTGACCCCTACCTCAGCCCAACTCCTATCCAGACAACCAGATGACTCGTCTGGGGAAGTGGAGAGGATAAATGTGGATGAAGATCAGGGGACAAGAGAGGATGCGATCGAGCCTAGTCGGAAGAAGAAGGTAGTCTCCCCCTCAACCCGGAAAAGTCGATCCAAGAAAAGGAAAGCGGCTCGGCAGACCATAGAGAACGTTGAGAGTTCTCCTGAGGAGCAATCTTCCCCCGGACACAATCGGCTGTACGAATTGTCAGACCAGGACCTCGCCGCTGTGGTAAGTTCTTGTATACACATGCCAGTTACTCCTATGCGTCTTATTTCCTACTTACCTTTCCTCTGTCTTTTCTAGGGTGCCCAGGTCGGCCAGGAATTCCTGGACCGCCTTGCTGAATCTGCAGCGAGTAAGGAGGCTTTGCAGGGGACGATCGAGGAGCTCCGGGCTGCACGTGACAAGTATAAAGAGGCCTCCAAGGTTAGGGACCAGGAGGTTGCAGCTCTAAAGAAGGAACTTACAGAGACCCGGGCCAAGTGTACTGCCGAGCTCCGGGCCAAACACGATGAGTATGTGGCGAGAGAACTCGAGCTCGGGCGCGCCGGCCAAGGTCCGAGCTGAGCTGATTGCTCTGGAAGCTTCTCTACCTGCCCGGGATGCCCGGGTCGTGCATGAGTATAAATTTTCTGATCATCTAGCCGGTGCTTTGAAGGTCCTTCTGAACCCTGTTACGCAACATGGATATACGACGGGTGTAGACGAGGCAAAAGAACAACGTCCTGAGCTGATTCTTTCTAACCTTATGCACTATCGTTCCATGTATAAAGAAGGAGCATGTCAGATCTATGATGCCCGGCTGAGCTAGTTTAAAGCAGGCGAAGACATTGGTGCCAAATATGCCCGACGTCGTCCCACTCCTCGAGTACCGTGCCCACTCCATCTTCGACGAGCGTAATCCGAGAACCCGGACACCGATTGTTTATCCTTGTTATTGTTTTTCTGAAAACTTTGAAACTTTTTGTTGTCCAAGTTTATGTATTTTATTTATACTTTGTGGTGCCCTGCCCACTATGTTTTGTACTTTGGGTTTACTTAGTTTATTTTGTGTTTGAATTCTGTCTTATGGATGCCCCCTTCCCCCCCAGTATGGCTTGCATTACTGACGGTTTGGATGACATACTAAGTCTTGATAAAACTTTGGCCTGACCTGCAGACTCAGGAGGTTGACTAAGTCTTTAACCTTCTGAGTATAACATGGCACGGTTAAAACTCTGTCCTGGCTTGAGGACTCGGGAAACTTGTGGTATTCAAGCTTTCTGAGTCTGACTTGCAGGACTCAGTTAAATTTTGGCCTGACCTGCAGACTTAGGAGGTTTGACTTTTGCAAACCTTCGGAGTATAACCTGACTCAGTTAAAACCCTGTCCTGGCTTGAGGACTCGGGAAGCTTGTGGTATTCAAGCTTTCTGAGTCTGACTTGCAGGACTCAGTTAAATTCTGGCTCGACTGCGGACTAAGGAGGTTTGACTTTTGCAAACCTTCTGAGTATAACTTGACTCAGTTAAAACCTTGTCCTGGCTTGAGGACTCGGGAAGCTTGTGGTATTCAAGCTTTCTGAGTCTGACTTGCAGGACTCAGTTAAATCCTGGCCTGACTGTAGACTTAGGAGGTTTGACTTTTGCAAACCTTCTGAGTATAACCTGACTCAGTTAACAAAAATTCAATCACAGTACATAATATAACAATATATAACATGAAAGAATCATATATTTATTAGAACTCAAAGGTGTTTGATAACACTTTTATTGAAAAAGATGACATAAAATGGAAAGATAGAATCGAGCCTGGGTTCGTTTCAGGCATAAAACTTTCTAAGGTTGCTGGCATTCCAGCTTCTTGGTACGGTCTGGCCACTCGCGTTAGCTAGCTGGTTAAGCACCTTTTCCATGAACTTTAACCACTCGTACGGGCCTTCCCAGTTCGGGTTAAGCTTTCCCTGGGGACCACCGCTTGCCGACCTCGTTCTTCCTTAGTACCAAGTCTCCTTCTTTGAAGTAGGAATGCTTAACCTTAGAATTGTAGTATTGGGATATTCTCTGCTTGTATCTTGCCATCCGGATATAGGCCACTTCCCTGGCTTCTTCCAAGTTGTCCTTGGCATGTCTGAGCTCGATGTCCTGGTCTGTGATTGTGTGGAGCTCGGTCCTCGGGGAGGGGAGCCCTATTTCGGCCGGAATGACTGCCTCACATCCATAAGCTAAAGCAAAAGGGGTTTCTCCGGTAGGCCGAATTTGGAGTCGTTCGTACGCCCAAAGGATGTTAGGCAAATGCTCGACCCATGCTTGTCCCTCTTCTTCCAATCTCTTCTTCAACCCAAACTTGAGCCGTCTATTGGTCCGCTTTACTGCCGGCCATTGGCACGAGGATAACCGACGAGAGGTGAAATGCTTTGGACTATACCCAACTCGGCGCACCATGACTCGACCGTTCGATCCTCAAATTGCGTTCCGTTATCCGACACCGGGATCTTGGGTATCCCGAAACGACGACGATATTCTTCCACAAGAATTTCTCGTATTGCCTTTGCGGTGATGGTGGTCAAGGCCTCGGCCTCCACCCACTTAGTAAAGTAATCAACGCCCACGACAAGAAACGCGTAAGTTACCCGGAGCTCGGGGAAGAGGGCCAACCAGGTCTACCCCCCACCGATAAAAGGGCCAAGGAGAGATCAAAGGAATCATGTTTTGCGCTGGCTGGTGAGACAAGTTATCATGCACCTGGCATGACTTGCACCTCAGTACCAAGTCGTTTGCGTCGTTTTGCATAGTTGGCCAATAATACCCGAACAAGCGGCATTTACGAGCTAGTGTCCGGGCTCCTGCGTGGTTTCCGCAAATGCAGAGGTGGATTTCCCTAAGTAGATAATTTCCTTCTTCCTGGGTAGCACACCTGAGCCATGGTGATATAAATGATCGTCTGTATAGGATATCATCAAAGAGAGCATACCTGCTTGCCTGTAGCTTGACCTTCCGGGACTGAACCTTGTCAGTTGGCAGAATACCGTGTTTTAGATAAGAGGTTATGGGGTCCATCCAGGTGGCTTGTTGGTTAATCGGTTGTACTTCGCTCAGGACATAACTTCGCTCGGTCAGCTGTTCCACCAGAACTTTTTTATCTGAGAAAAAATTAGATGCCAACTTGGAGAGGGCATCAGCTTTCTTGTTCTTGGATCGAGAGACCTGCTCTATATGGACTGACTTGAAGTTTTTTAGCAAAGCCTGTGCTGCTGCCAAGTATCTCTTCATTGATTCCTCTTTTGCCTCATATTCACCCTTGATGTGGTTAACCACCAACGGGAGTCACTGAATACGTGGAGGTTATCTGCCCCGAGCTTGTTGGCTAATCGGAGCCCAGTAATTAAAGCCTCATATTCTGCCTCGTTGTTTGTAGCCGCAAAGTTGAAACGTAGTGCATACGGAAATTCTTCCCCCTTCGGACTGAGGAGCAAGAGACCTGCTCCTGCTCCTTCTTTTCCTGATGCTCCGTCCACAAAAAGGGTCCAGGTATCGACCTGCCTTGTTAGCTGTCCTTCATCTGTCTCGACCTGAATTCCTTCAGCCAAGAAGTCGGCTAAAGCCTGGGCTTTGACGGCAGTTCGGGGTTGGTAGTCCAGATCATATTCTGCCAGCTCGATCACCCATCTGGCTAGTCTGCCCGAGGTGTCAGGTCGCGCCAAGATCTGACGCAGAGGTTGGTCTGTGACCACAGTGATGGAATGTGCTTGGAAGTATGGTCGTAACTTTCTTGAGGCGTGTACCAGAGCCAAAGCTAGTTTTTCCGCGTTCGTGTACCTGAGTTCTGGTCCATGTAAAGCCCGGCTCACATAAAACACGGGTGTTTGTATGTGTCCTTCTTCTCTGATTAGGACCGCACTGATTGCCACATCAACTACTGCCAAGTATAAAAGCAGAGTTTCTCCCTCCTGGGGAGATGTCAGGGTTGGTAGCTCGGCCAAGTACTCCTTCAAATCGTCAAATGCCTTCTGACTGTCCTCATTCCACTGGAAGGGACTTGCTTTCCTCAGGATTTTAAAGAATGGTAAAGCACGCTGTGCCGACTTGGATAGGAACCTACTCAGGGCGGCCATGCGGCCGGTTAACCTTTGCACCTCCTTGATCCTTCTGGGTGGTGGCATTGTTCTTAAGGCTTCAACTTTGTCCGGGTTAGCCTTAATTCCTTCTTTTGAAATCATGTAACCCGGAATTTACCCGACTCCGACCCCAAATGTACACTTTTTTGGGTTAAGTTTCATTTGGGTCCGCACGAGTACCCCAAATACTTCCCGGACGTCGATCATGTACCGATCTAGAGACCCGCTCTTGATCAAGAGATCATCTACATAGACTTCCATGCATTTCCCAATCAGCTTCTCGAATATTTTATTCACTGCTCTTTGATAAGTGGCGCCAGCGTTCTTCAATCCAAAGGGCATAGTAACATAGCAGAACGTTCCTTCTTCTGTAATGAGCCGTCTTTTCCGCATCGTCCGGGTCCATGGCAATTTGGTGGTATCCTTTGTACGCATCTAGAAATGCAAAGATTTCAAATCCGACCGTTGAGTCAACTAACCTGTCAATCTTAGGCAGCGGGTAACAATCCTTGGGGCAAGCCCTGTTCAGGTCAGTAAAATCTACACACATTCGCCAGCTACCATCTGGCTTTTTTACCAGGACTGGGTTGGCTAGCCAGGTTGGGTAAAACACTTCACGTATGATCCCGGCTTGTAGTAATTTTTCTACTTCCCTTTGAATGGCCTCCATTCGATCTTTTGCAAACTGTCTTTTCTTTTGTCTAATCGGTTTCGGGCCGGGTCCACGTGCAACTTTGTGCGAGCCGGCTCGGGGGACAAGCTCGGCATGTCATCCGTCTTCCATGCAAACACGTCTTTAAACTCCTTTAATATCTCAACGAGCTCTGTTTTAAACCGATCTGGGATCCATGATCCTATGTTGACTGACAAACTTTCTTGTTCCTTTCCCAAATTTACTACCTCGATTTTATCATCTGATGACCAACTCTCTTCTTCCTCTGGGAGCAACTCTTCCACAGATACCTGTTGTACCATCATTCTTCCGTTTACAGTGGCCGTGTAGCAGCTCCTGGCTGTTTCGACGTCACCTTTGACTTCTGCTGTCCCCTCCCAGGTCGGGAACTTCAAACTGATGTGAGCCGGAGAGATCACCGCTCGCAGATCTATTAGGGCAGGCCGCCCCATGATAACATTGTAGGCTGATGGGGCCCTGACTACCACATAGCTCACCATAAGGATCCTGTCCCGAGGTGCTTTCCCAAAAGTGGTTGGTAAGGTGATCATACCCATGGGGTGGACTGGTGGCCCTGCAAACCCGAATAGCGGGGATGATACAGGTGCTAGCTCTGCATCCTTTAATTTCATGGATTGAAACACATTGTAGTACAAAGACATTGATCGCACTTCCGGTGTCTACACAAATACGCTTCACCGTATGTTTATTGATTACCGCCTCGATAACCAAGCCTTCATTATTGCCGACGAGGGGAAGAGGATCGCGAGGGCCATAAACGACCTCCCCGGACAACCTTTGTCTCTTTCCCCGAGTCGGTGCTTTGGTCGGTGCCCGGTTACCACTCGCTCCTCGAGTCGGGACGGTGTACTCGGACCACCCGAGATGGTATTGATGGTATTGATGGGGCGATTATCCGGCTGCCCCTCCGGTCCCGGGGGACGGATCCCTCCTTCGTCTATAATCATCCTTTCGGTCATGACCGAAATCTCTCCTCTTGTATTCCCGTCTTCCCCGGGTTCGGGTGACGAGACCTATCTATGACCTCATCGAGTTTCCCTTCCATAACAGCAGCGTCGATCTCTCTCTGTAAATCCCTGCACTGCTCTGAGTCGTGACCAATGTCTTCATGAAACTTACGGTATTTTGTCTGATCCCTTTTTTCCCGGGGACCCTTCATAGGAGGTGGAGTACGGGCAATACCTTTTCTCTGCATTATGGCGAGGACCTGCTCGCGCGATCTATTCAAAGGGATAAAGTCCCTCTCTTGAAGGGCCCCTTTCTTCCCGAGTCGATCGGTTATGGGCGCAGCTACTCGGTCCCATACCGGTTTACGCTTTCTATCAGATCTGTCATCTGACCTCTCTTTTTTAGGAGCTTCCGACTCCCTCTTTAAACGGTTGGCCTCTTCACCTTGACAGTGTTTATATGCCAGATCCATACACTCATCCATAGATTTCAGAAGTCGACCATTGAGCTTTGCATATAATCTACCTTCTCGCAGGCCTCGCTACGAAAGAGGTGATCGGGAGGTGTTCATCGGCATTCCCGACCCGCCTAGATTCCTCATTGAATCTTTTCGAGTACTTGCAAAGACCGTTTCTTCTTTTTTTCGACGAATTGTGAGGAGGTACGTGACATTCCTCCGGGAGGGTTTAGCGGTGACAAAAGCCTCGCAAAAATTTTCTTGCCGGGGTTTCAAAATTCTCAATAGACCGAGGTGGTAATTTTCGGAACCACTCACGAGCCCCGCCCGTGAGTAAGGCCGGGAAGGCTTTGCACTTCATCTCCTCGGGTGCACGGTCTAAATTCATGTGCGTTAAATATTGAAAGAGGTGATCCCGGGGATCTTTCGTTCCGTCATATGCTTCCGAGCTTTGGGATCTTAAATCTTTCGGGACGTGGATAGTTCAATATCTCGCTTCCGAGAACGGTGATTTGATAGAGAGATCGTCCGTTTTCTTTCCCAGGATCCTGTCTAATTCCGCCCTGGCAGCCTCCTGGGCCTGAGCCTTAACCTGTTTATGCTGCGTATGGGAGGTGGAGGAGAGAGTTTCTCCTCTATCCTCCTTATTTGCCAGGTTACCCTTTGGATCCACGTTTTGTGGAGCTTCCTCTTCTCGCCCTTTTAGGGCCAAACCTAGAACACTTTTGAAAGCTGGAACATCTAAATTACGTAGCGCATCCAGCAAGGCCTGCTGTGCTGGATCCGCCAGCGTCTCCTCCGGGTTGGTTTGAGGTTAGCTAGTAGTTGCCGTGGGGTCTACTTCTCCGGCGTCTCTAGCTGCCGCTGTTTGGGTCTTTTTCCCTGTATTTTTTGGTGGTACCATCGCTGTTTCTTGATCAAATCGCAACAAAAAAGGCCCTCCTTCTAGCGCCAATTGATGATGTCGTATATCACCTACGGATCCAAATAACCTCTAGGACGATTCGAACAAGAACAGAAACAATGGGGATAGTGATTTGGTGTGATTAAGACTGAGCCTGAGAGTTAGTTTCTCTCAAGTTGCCTACGTATCCAATAGCTAAATTGGAATCAAGTCATTCGTAGTTCCTTAGGGTTGTTTATATAGGGAGGCGTCTCACCCCTTTTCTTGTCAAACAAGTCGTAGAATCCTTAAACCCTAAGGATCATCACGTGTTTATCTCTAGCAAAGGATAATTATGATTATACTCGAATTATGGGATTTCCTTCCGGTAATCCAGGGATTCTCCTATAATATAGGCACATGTGCGGATTATCATATAAGGAAAGAGCGTAGTTGACAATGTTTGTTCAGCCTTTGCTTTCACTTCCTCCTTTCAAACAAAATTGTAGCATTGTTACAGCAGATTGTAGATTGTCTATAAAAAAAACTATTTGGACAGATTCCCATCATACCTAATGTCATTGCAATTTGTGTTAATTTTCTGAAAATGCAAGTAGCTTGTTTCGTTAGCTGCAACAACTTTGAGGGGATTCCAAATTGCCAGTTGCAGGTTATGAATGTGTTTTACCTGGCAACCAAAATGGCGGTTATCTACTATTCTCATGCTAAATATAGCTATATCGGTATATACAACTGTAAAATTAGAATGTAGCAAAACTAAATGGGCATTTGAACTCTTATACATTTTTGGATATACCACTGTATTGCTTAACTAAATTAAGTTCAATGTACATATGTCAAAACTCAATGATAGAGCGGGATGAGCATTGTATATATGAGGTACAACGCTCATATCTGTGAGTTGGTTAGAGCGGGTGTACACCAGGTTCGGCTTGTATGGCCAACCCTAACTTTGAGAAGTTCTCTTAAGTCGTTTACACTTCAGATTTTTGTATTTGAGGCAAAAAAGAAAAGGGTAGAAGTTTTTATACTTCAATTCAATGCACAATTGCTTGTGATTAACATTTCAATTTCAATTGCAGATCTATGCACAAAGCTACGGCAGCGATGCGTGAGGATACAGACAGGTTATTTTGTTTCCAAGACTACTTATATTAACTATTCAATATTTCTTTATTTGAATTTTGTTTTTAGGGAATTGACTGTGGTCAAGGAAAGAAATATTTATACTTCCATTCTTTACCTATTCATATGTTTCATCTGGTTAAATTGTTTTTATAACTCCCTTTTGCAGGGAATTAGAGATCTTTGCAGTAGAGCGTGCACGGTTTGTTCCAAGACACTTTAGAATCTCAATGCATCTTTCTATTCAAATTTATTGTGTTAATTGTACTTCTTTATTGTTTCACACTTTTATGTGTCAGTACTAGTATTTCTATTTGTATACGTGTCATTTTGATCAACGCTCCCTTATGCAGGAGGTTGAAAACTGAGGAAGCTGAGCAACGTGCAAGGTTGGTAATCAGTTTCCTTAGAATGTGAACATATCTCTTTGCCATGTATTTCTTTGTTGTATTTTTTTCATTTAAGATAGGGAAAGGAGATGGGGTGGGGTGGGGATAGGGGGCGATCCATCTTGAATGCCTTTCTTTTCAGATTATTACATCTCATGATCCTATAGCACAGTTGCAACAATGAATTAACAGCCTGGGATAGTAAACATAGACGATCAAGAACAGCTTTAGTAAGCGTTTGCAGATTTTACCATTTGTGAATAGGAAAACCCCCATTCAAATTGCTATCTCCACTCAGTTGTTTAGGAGCCTGAATTACCATTATGAAATAATGGTGACCAACCATCACCTTGCATCGAGTTACTACATCGATAAAAACACTAAACCCATTGGAATTTTTGGCATAGTCTGACTAAGTGTTGTTTTAGGTTCTTTTTTAATCCTCTTTTCCTCTCTTTACGCACCACAAAAAAGCATTGAAGATATTTCTTCAATGAAAGATGGGAAATCAGTGTTTTTGTGTACTCTTTTCCTCACTTCATGAACTCAAAGCATTGAAGATATTTCTTGAACAAATGATGGGAAATTGGAGGATTTTGCTGAACTCACTTACCATATATGCATAAAAGTGTGTCACTTCCATGTACATATGAACAAAAATACCATATGATTAGCTAAAAATGTGTTTACTACTTTGACTTCATGGTATGAGTGGTTGAGCCTCCTTTCTTTCACATGTTTTTATGAATATCTGCTTCATATTCAACTTTCATTGGCCCTTGAATCGAACGGGAAAGGATACTTTTTGTGTTTCCTAGCATTTTGATACATGTTCATCAATCTATATTCGGAAGTGGCAGAGAGGTATCGTCTGATATGGACTAACGTTGCCTAAGAGGCGACCAGGCGATCCCTCCTCCCCACTGCTTTAACAACTCTGAATTGCAGAGAAGGACGTGGTTTTAAGTATTACACATCATTTGGCTAAAATTATCGGGAAACTCCATATCATTCACCACCTTCATTTAGAACACCGTATGACAGAATAAAGTTATATCATTTGTTTTGGTAGTACACCTTTGACAACCATCTTTTCTTTTGTGATTTTTCGCCAATATACGGTTTCGAGGTATGTCATCCTGTATGAGTTGGCTTTATGCAAAAGCATATTGGTGTCACTTATGAGTTATGATGGTAGCACGTGTACTTTAAAGTAACAACGGGGATGATAATTAGTTCTGCTTCACTACTTGAGGATCTCAACAAACGCAGTTTAGATAGTATAAATTGTGTAGCGTGCAACGTTAGAATTTTAAATGGTAGTTCTCATGCCAAAATATTTCCTGCCATTATTCTGTAATGGCTAATTAGTAATCATTCAATCAATCAATCATGAACATGATAATACAATATTTGAAAGCTAAACTAAGATATTTAACATGCTTTTCACTCTTAGTTCTTTAGAATCCTCATAAGTCTTTCACTTATGCCCAATCCTTTTAAGTCTTCACATATGCCCAGAGCAAGTGCTCATAACTCGGCTTCTGCACTGCTTCCCTGACACAACTGGTTGTTTCTTGCTTCTCCATGTTACTAAATTACCCCAAATGTAAGGAACAATATCCTGATGATGATATTTGGTCTTCAATATGTTTTTCAGCTGGTTGATGCATATGTTGACTGGTCAGGCTTTTTGCAAGGATGATATCTGACATAGTATGGGATATGTATATTAGCTTTCCCACCAGCCTTATCTTTCCTATATAATAGTTTACCCCTTCCACTATTGTAGATTGTGATTTGAATTTTAACATGCATGTCTTCCTGAGAAGGTCAAGAGTGTACTTTTGTTGGGATACAATAGTGCCTTTGTTGGTTTGAGCTACGTCCATTCCTAGAAATGTTTGTGTTTTGCTAAGTTATTAATTTTGAATTCCTTAACGAGAAGTTTTTGCCAAGTCTTTAACTTTGAATTCCTTAGTTTCTTGAGTTCATCACAATTTATTTTTTTGGTTGCCAAAATAACATCCTCAACATATACTATAAGAATTGTTCTTTTCCTGTATTGTGTATGTTTAACAAAAAATGTATGGTCAGTCTGTCATTGACTTAATCCATATAGATGTCATTGTAAATGTTTTACAATCTTTAGATTTTGGTTGTACTTATATTGTAATTTTGTATTTGTTTATTTGTACTTGCTTTTTAGGGAATTGGGGTTGGCCAATCAAAGAAGTATTTATACTACCATTCTTTACCTATTCACGTGTTTCGTCTATTGCTATGTGGTTAACTTGTTTTCAATTTCCCTCTTGCAGGAAATGGGAAGAGACCAAAGCAACAGTGCGTGAATGGTTTGTTCCAAGTCTTAATGCATCCTTCCATTGAAATTTATTTTGTGTTATTTGTACTGCTTTGTTTGGATTTACATTTTTTTAATCGTTAGGGGGATGGGTGAGGGGTTGAGCAAATCTGTACTCAAGTCTGTTCACCTCATATCAAATTTTAGTTTATGTCTCAATTCTTCATTTTTATGTCGTTTTGATCAACGTTCCCATATGCAGGGAAACTCAGATGAATGCTAAGGAAGATGAGCAACGTGCAAGGTTGGTGCCTAGTCTCCTTAAAAACTCCCTACCATGTATTTCTTTTTTCTATTAGAATCCTTCAAGTAGATGGTGGGGGGTGGGGGTTGTACTTGTGGCTTAGAGGGTGAATGGCGATGTTTCTTTATGTGATTCTGCTTCTATTCCATATGACATTGTATTCCTGCTTTCGATCTAATCATTTTATTCAATGAAAATTGTTTTTCTTTGTTTGGTTTTTTCAACTGGCTCATGCTAATTTGCGTTAGCCGACCTACGATTAGTAGAGTACAGTGGTAGTCTATGCAATACCTGTTTATCTCCCAGACCTTTAAGGATAGATCTTAGTCTTCAAGTTGTATTATGCCCCATTTTATTTGAGATGCTATCTGTGTGTGTCGGCTGTTGGCTGCTTTTTCTTTTACTCATTTTTTGATTTGCATTTTATTGGGGTTGGCCAATCAAGGAAGTATTTATGCTACCATTCTTTACCTATTCATGTGTTTCGCCTTTTTCTATGTGGTTAACTTGTTTTCAATTTCCCTTTTGCAGGACATGGGAAGAGACCATAGCAATAGTGCGTGAATGGTTTGTGAAGAGAAACGAAGAAGAAGAAAAGTAATCTCTTGAGTATTATTGATAATCAGAGGAGTTTAAATAAGGATTACAACCAAAGGAAGGTGGAAAGACAATGACAGAAGTCATTTTAGGGAACAACGGCCGAGGAGTTTATTTGGGAGAACTAAAAAATAGCTAGCAAATATTAATTGGTTTATAGAGAATACCAATTAATATAAAACAACATAATATATCGGCAACTTAACAAAGTAAATATGTAACAAAGTAATATTGCAACACCCCCCCCCCCCCTCAAACCATGTTGTAGATGTTAATACAACCTAGTTTGTGACAAAGTTAATTGAATGAATGAGGAGGAATGGCCTTAGTGAGAATGTCGCATGTTGGTCATGAGAATCGACATGATGAAGATCAATTATTTTGTCTTCAATTTTTTCCTTGATAAAGTGACGGTCAATGTCAACATGCTTTGTCTTGTCATGATGTATGGGGTCTTCACCATACAGAGAGCAGATTTGTTGTCACAACGAAGAATAATCGGAGACTTGAGTGGAATTTTGAGTTCAGAGATGACCCTCCTTAGCCACAAGCCTTCACACACACCAAGCACAAGTGCCCTAAGCTCTGCTTCAGCACTGCTTCTTGAGACAGTGGGTTGCTTCTTACTTCTCCAGGTAACAAGGTTGCCCCAAACATAGGAGCAATATCCAGTGGTAGACCTCCTGTCTATGGGGTTTCCTGCCCAATCAGCATCTGTGTATACAATGATGTTGTTGATGTCAGCTTTCTTGAAGAATAAGCCTTGGCTAGGAGTCTTTTTCAGGTATCTTAGAATCCTGTATACAGCATCCCAATGCTCCTTGGTAGGTGACTTAAGGAATTGACTAACAATGCTTACAGCATAAGCAATGTCAGGCCTTGTATGGGACAAGTAGAGGAGTTTCCCAACAAGTCTCTGGTATCTGTCCTTGTTCACAACTGTTTGACCATGAATGAGTTTGATGCTGGGATCAATGGGAGACAGGGCTGGTTTGCACCCAAGCATGCCAGTTTCTTTAAGAAGATCCAGTGTGTACTTTCTTTGACACACAGAAATACCCTCCTTGGTTCTAGCAACTTCCATGCCTAAGAAATACTTGAGGTTGCCCAGGTCCTTGACTTCAAAAACTTTGGCTAGCAATGCCTTCAGTTTGGATATTTCTTGTGAGTCATCCCCTGTCAAAATTATGTCATCAACATAAACAATTAGAATAGATCTCATCCCATTAGTTGTTTTAACAAACATGGTGTGGTCACTGTTACATTGATAGTAACCAGCAGTTTTAATCACAGAAGTGAGTTTCCCAAACCAGGCTCTAGGGGACTGTTTTAGACCATACAGAGATTTTCTGAGTTTGCAGACCATGCCCTTAGTCTTAGGTTTATCAAAACCAGGAGGAATGGTCATAAAAACATCTTCTTTCAGGTCCTCATTAAGAAAGGCATTCTTAACATCAAGTTGGAAGAGGGGCCAGTCAAGTTGAGCAGCGAGGGAGAATAAAACTCTAATAGTATTTAACTTAGCAACAGGAGCAAAGGTTTCTTTATAGTCAAGACCATATGTTTGGGTAAGCCCCCTAGCAACAAGTCTAGCCTTATACTTATGCAAACTACCATCAGCATTATACTTGATAGTAAAAAGCCATTTACAGCTAACATGTTTCTTGCCAGGTGGTAGAGCAGTTAATTCCCAAGTCTGGTTTTTTATAAGAGCAGACATTTCAGTGTTAATAGCATCTTTCCAAGCAGGATATGTAAGAGCTTCATGAATATTTTTAGGAATGACCTCCTTATCTAAGCATTGTCTTTCCACCTTCCTTTGGTTGTAATCCTTATTTAAACTTCTCTGATACCATGAAGAGAAACGAAGAAGAAGAAAAGTAATCTCTTGAGTATTATTGATAATCAGAGGAGTTTAAATAAGGATTACAACCAAAGGAAGGTGGAAAGACAATGACAGTCATTTAGGGAACAACGGCCGAGGAGTTTATTTGGGAGAACTAAAAAACAAATTTAGCAAATATTAATTGGTTTATAGAGAATACCAATTAATATAAAACAACATAATATATCAGCAACTTAACAAAGTAAATATGTAACAAAGTAATATTGCAACAGTTTGTTCCAAATCTTAATGCATCCTTCTGTTGAAATTTATTGTGTTAACTGTAGTGCTTAGTGTTTTTTTGGTTTTACCTTTTTTTTAATCGTTGGGGGGATGGTTGAGAAAATCTGTACTCTAATTTGTTCACCTCGTATCAAATTTTAGTTTATGTCTCAATTCTTTATTTATATGTTGTTTTGATCAACATTCCCATATGCAGGGAAACTAAGATGAATGCTGAGGAAGATGAGCCACGTGCAAGGTTGGTGCCTAGTCTCCTTAGAAACTCCCAACCATGTATTTCTTTTTTCTATTAGATACCTTCAAGTAGATTTTTTTTTTTGGGGGTGGGGTGGGGTTGTGTACTTATGGCTTAGAGGGTGCTTTCGATCTGATCATTTTATTTAATGAAAATTGTTTTTCTTTGTTTGATTTTTTCAACTAGCTTATGCTAATTTGGGTTAGCCGACCTACGATTAGTGGACTACAATGGTAGTCTATGCAGTACCTATTTATCTCTCAGACCTTTAAGGATAGATCTTAGTTTTCAAGTTGTATCATGCCCCATTTTATTTGAGATGCTATCTGTGTGTGTCGGCTGTTGGTTGCTTTTTCTTTTAATCATTTTTTGATTTGCATTTAATTGGGGTTGGCCAATCAAGAAGTATTTATACTACCATTCTTTTCCTATTCACGTGTTTCGTCTTTTGCTATGTGGTTAACTTATTATCAATTTCCCTTTTGCAGGAAATGGGAAGAGACCAGAGCAATAGTGCGTGAATGGTTTGTTCCAAGTCTTAATGCATCCTTCCATTGAAATTCATTTTGTGTTAATTGTACTGCTTTGTGTTTTTTCGGTTTTACATTTTTTTATTATTAGGGGGATGGGTGAGGGGTTGAGCAAATATGTACACTAATCTGTTCACCTTATCAAGTTTTAGTTTATGTCTCGGTTCTTTATCTGTATGTCGTTTTGATCAACATTCCCATATGCAGGGAAACTAAGATGAATGCTAAGGAAGATGAGCAACGTGCAAGGTTGGTGTCTAGTCTCCGAAACTCCGTATTTCTTTTTTCTATTAGATTCCTTCAAGTAGATGGGGGGTGAGGAGGGGGGGGGGGGGGGGGGTGTACTTATGGCTTAGAGGGTGAATCCTGATGTTTCTTTATGTGATTCTGCTTGTATTCCATATGATATTGTATTCCTGCTTTTGATCTGATCATTTTATTTAATGAAAATTGTTTTTCTTTGTTTCATTTTTTCAACTGGCCCATGCTAATTTGCGTTAGCAGACCTATGATTAGTAGGGTACGGTGGTAGTCTTTGCAGTACCTGTTTATCTCTCGGTCCTTTAAAGATAGATCTTAGTTAAGTTGTATTATGCCCCATTTTATTTGAGATGCTATCTGTGTGTGCCCGCTGTTGGTTTGGCTTTTTTTTTTTTTTTGCATGTATTAATATGGTGTTTGACGGTTTGTGTATATCAGTCTATGATTATTGCAGGGTCCCCAATGATGACAATGTTGACGGATCAATGACGACAATGTTGGCCCCAAGGACGATGCCCAGTTTACTATGTACGGCAAGCGACTTAGATTAGATTATCAATGGAAATATCTTTGTGTTTATAATGCGGAATTGTCTGTTTAGATTAGACCATTGTAGGAATTCAATCTTGCTGTGTTTGATTGTTCGAATCCTTCTGATCAAGGAGCAGATTGTAATATCCCGAACCATTTTTGTTTATTATTTATTTATAGTGATAAATATATTTATCTGTTTTTTTTAATAATGGAGAATTTTAAAAGGTGCATTAGTATAGGGGTTACAACATTAATTACCTCAAACTTCACCACTTATACCTTTTAATTAAGCACACTTAATGTGCAAAAAATAAGTTTTTGCGAAGTTGTATATTTGTAAATGAGAGAATTTGGGGGAGGAAGTGGAAGAAAGTGATGAGAAAGAGGGATTCAAGGCCCTTTTTTTAGGATTGAATATACCACATGTATGAATTCTAGAACAATTATAGAAGAAAGAAAAGAAGTGGAAGAAAGTGATGAGAAAGAGGGATTCAAGGCCCTTTTTTTAGGATTGAATATACCACATGTATGAATTCTAGAACAATTCAACAGTGATTCTATATAGCAAGTGTAAGTATCTTAAGCTTTGATTTATTTTTCTAAGGTTTACTAGAGTGATTTAGACCTTGCACCGCACGACCCTTGATTTAGCAGAAACCTCATTATATTTGGTTGAATGATGTTGTAGAAATGGATTTAGCAGAAAACTCATTATATTTGGTTGAATGATGTTGTAGAAATGGTTGGAAAGAAAGCATAAGGTATAGCAACTTTAGAGAATGAAGGTATGTCTGTAATGAACATGTCAAGCAGTTAAAGGTGTAAAGAAGCAGTAAATGTTAGGGCCAAAGTAGCAGTAAATGTTAGGGCAAAAAATAGAGCAGTCTGGTGATTTTATCGTGCTCCTCATGTTTGTGTTTTCATCATTCAAAGTCACCGGCAGTTTGATCCTATAAAGGTGAACATTAAGTGAAGGTAAATACGTTAAATTGGAAGGCTTAAATCTTGAAGACATTTATCACAAGTAGTATTTATAAGATTACTTAATTTCCATTGCCACAACGACATACCCAAATCCAAGGAAGAAGTATTTGCTATAGGTTTTGTTTTGTGTATCAACAAACACAACAGAAAGTCTTCCACCTGAACCATACCGTAAGTATAAGTATTTTTTAACGATATGACAATCAAATTTTCACATCTGTAAGACTATAATAAAGCCATAGCACCAATGAACCAACTATTGCTTTTAAATATCAAGCATCAAAGCATTATGAGAGAAGCATTAAAGAGAAGGCTGTGTGGCAAAGCAAAGGAATCACATACCCAATAGAAAGGAAGAAATCTTCCCGTAGGCCTGTAATCTGTAGAATCTGTAGAACGAACATAATAGGAAATTATTGAGCTGAACCATAACCTAAAGTAAGTAAGGAAAGGCGTTACCTTTTTAACAGAGATTCGTAGATGGCTTTATTTTGGACATCATTGACCTCAGTTGACACTTCATCGGTCTCAACAATGTTTTAAGCTTCATTCATTTGATCCTGCCATCACAACACCATAAAATGTTCTCCAGGCATGGCCAGAGACCACTGATACCCGTATTGCAATGATTCAAATGTATAGAGCTCATTTTGGGCTCGTGTTTAATAATATAGAGAAGGCATGCCAAGAATAAATGGAATAAATTCTCACCTTAGCTGGCCACGTGGAAAAAGGGGTTGAAAGCCTTCCTTCTTTTAAGATAGGTAAACAAGAAAGACATAACGAGTAGAATAGCAGTCCAGAACTTGACAATGGAGTAAGTGTAAACATATTTCATAATTCAATTCATAATTCTAAGGCACAACCAGTAAAGGCTGTAAACACGTATGTAAGAGCATAACAAAGTCGCAGCAGCAATGAACCATGTATTGCCTCAAAAATCAAGAATCACGGCATGCCCAGATAAAAGTCAAGAACTTGACAATAGAGTAAGTGTAAGCCTTATTCACATAGCAAAGACACAAAGACACAAACAACAGGGACTGTAAACATCATTGGAAACCCGTATGCATTTCTCTGAAGCAAAACCAACCAGTAAACCTTGCAATCAATAACGACACAAAAGAAATTCATCAAGGATAATCGTAGTTACGTTTTTCATTCATTATTTGTGTTTGATACAGCCAATTTCTGGATTCCAACCCCCCAAAAAAACTGAAAATCATCAACTTAATTAAAAGAGACCATTGATGTTAATAATTTACCTTCTGGTAAGCAACAAAAACATATGAAAGAAGCTCTCTTTCAATTAACACCAACACAATAACAGAGAAGGAGTTATATACACATATAACCGTACAAGACAAACACAGAACATCTGCAACACAAAAAAGAGGGAAACGCCAACAACTCAGCTCTGAAATTCTTGCAGAGAGATATTCTAATTCTTGAATGAAAAGCTGTGTAAAACAAAAGAGAAGTACAAAGCTAAGGTTAAGCAAGCAAACTTTCTGGTAGCTTTGTCTCCTGTAGATTGGTGGGTGACAAACCACCAAAGATAAATTTACCTACTTCCTATAACGAGAATAGGGTGAGCAGGATCGTCTCTACAGGGAACGGTGAATTTATTTCTCTTAAAATCGACAAAAGACAGTTGTTGGTATTTTAAACTAATTACTAATAAAACTAAGTAAACTAAGAATATGAAAATAAGTAAAAGAAAGGTTCCAGTTAAATTCATTATATCCAGCTCGATTTAAGCAACTGATCACTGATATAAATTGGTTATAGTTACCGACACGCGCCAAGTAACCAATCTCTCCTAATTTTGGTAATCAGGACATGGTCCCTAATTACCATCTAACCAAAAGACCCCTAGTTCCGACAGCACTATAATCCGAGAGACCCGAATTCTGAATATTAACGCACACGCGGGTTAATTTTAATTCAGATTATTCATCTTTGTGATAGTGGATTTTCCTAGCCGCGAACCGAAAAACTCATATCATGTGCTACTTTTATGAAAATCACAAACAATTACGGATTTGTTATTTCAATTAGCAGACGATCAAATGATTAAATTAATTATCTCGCGAAAATAACCAACTTAACCATTAATCGTAAAGACAATTAAATCAAAAGATGAATAAATACCAACAGATAAAAACGAGGAATAAAACCCAATTCGATCTCACAGTTACATCAATCGAAGCTTCAATAATAACTTAACTGGAAAGAAAATAAATTAGAAATTCACCATAAAATGTTATGAACAATAGTATGATAAAAATCCGTAAAAAAAGAAATCAAAAGAGAAAAATAAAAGCAGCGGCATTGGTAGCGGTAGGTGCTACCAGCAGTACTGCAAACCTATCTCATATCTATGAATTTGCTGAATGAATATCCAGTGGCCACGCCACTTTTATTTATTTATTTATATTTCCTCTTATTTAGATTCCTAAATTAATTTTTTTTTCCGAAACGAAACATTCATTTTGAGATAAACATATTACATAGCTTGTCTGAGATTCTTCTCAATTTGAACACTAGAGATGATCCATGCAGGAAAATATCCAGACCACATGGCTGGATTAACGAGGTTTTTCGCCAAAGCTGCAACATTATAGCTAATTACATTCACCTTTCGACTAATGTGGATGACATTGCAAAAACGGAAATCCTTCATAAGTGCATGAATATCCTGTACAATAACGCTAATAGCCGGATCTGGTAATTTGCTATGACAAACAAGCTAGGAGAGAATCAAGGAATCCGTTTTTATCACCAAGTCATGCCATCCCTTCCCTTTAGCCAAAATCAAAGCCCACCTTACTACCTCCGCTTCTGAACGGAGAGCTGAATCCATGCTATGAAAGGACCGGCCCCAAACCTTGACTAGATTGTAATTCTTGTCAAAGATTGCTACACCACCTCCGGCGGAAGAGCGGGACTGCACCAAGCAGCATCCACCTGCAAAATTCGCTCTTGCAACAAAGAAAAGGAAGCATTAGACCGGTCAATCAAAGGCGGAGGGACTGTAACAACATCAGCCACCCCAAAAGCCGGTTTATATGCACAGGTAGCTACATTATTAGCACTTTCATAATCAATATTTTTTTAGCAGCCACACTGATTACAGTGCTAGGATTGATCAAGTTCCTATTGAACACCCAATCATTTCTAGCCTTCCAGATTTTCCAGAAGATGAACAAAGTTTTACATATGTTATTACGCTGTAGGCCAAAGTCACTACGTTGAGTCATCCGTGACTGTTGGACTTATTTCTAAGTTTTAGTGATGAGTGCCAGATTAACTGTTATAGTGCAAAGGCAAAAAGATGTCTAGATAAAATGTATAGGCTTATTAGAGTTTGATCTGTGTATAGGTTTGATCAAACAAGCACTGTAAAGGTTAGCTGACTTAGTTCAGCAGACTAGTCTAGGTCAGCAGGGTAGTTAGGTCAGTAGACTTATTAGGAACCTGCTGAAGACTGAAGGCTGAGGGCTCAAACTCAGTTAATGAAGGCTAAGGGATCAAACTTAGTAATTAAAGTCAAGGATATGGAATCAGAATTTAGGCAAGTCTGTGATGACCTAAACTGATTACATATACCTTGTGTAGAAGGTCTAAGTTCCTTAAGTTGGATGGTGATTGGAACTTAGTTATTTGCAAAAAGGTGTAATCTAACTTCACAAATAAAATTTAGATAAAAGAAGTCTGCTGCATTGTGTTTTAAACACATCAAATTTCAGTTCAGCAGACTGATAGGTATTTCAGCAGACTGATGAACCTGCTGATATATATACCTCGATTAATTCAAGTTTACATTGGAAGATTACATGGATAAGGACAGCCAACTACCTCTGATTTATCGAACAAATCAATGGCTGAGATTAAAAAGACGTTGGGATGATTCAGGACTTTATCCAATGGTTTTAAGTCAAAGGGTGGACAGACTGCATTCTATCAAAAAGGATTCTGACTGTGTCAGTCCTATGAATAGTGACAGAAAGCAAGTCAAATGGGACAAAACCAGGAACGGTCATATTTGAATTTCAAATACAAGTCACATGCAATCCTACCTATAAATAGAGGACTTTCAACTCAGAAAAAGATGATGAACTTTAAGAGAAAAATATAAGTGAAAATTCTGAGCTACAAAAACACCCTGCTGAACCTACTGAGCATAAAGCTACTGATCCAGAGAAAATATTCAAGTGTATTCTGTATTCAAGCTACATCAAGTTTACACACTTGAAGACTGCAGGCTGCTGATTATATCATCCTAACCAATGAATTCTAAATGCTACACAAGGGAAAACTTGATAAAACAAGCACAAGGATTTTTAGGGTTAGGGAATTTTAGGATTTTTAGGATTTTTAGGTCAGCAGGGATTCATCCTAACCACTGGTACTACTCGATAAGCCGTGCGCTTGCGGTAGGATTTAGTGATTTTCAATATAATCACTGGTTAGGATTTAGTGATTATAAGAATCAAATTCATAAAACAAAGGAAAGATTGGGTTTTTACATCATATATTCATATCCGGGTTCCTCCTAATCCTAGAAACTGATATCTACTCACGTTCCATATCAAAATTCCAAGGTTCAATCATAGAATACATACTTTGACAAGAGGAATAAATAAATGAAGAAAAGGAGAAAAGGGAGAGAAAGAAACCGTCAAAGTATTGCATAAATAATCAAACCTCGAAAAAGCTTTGTTCTTGAATTTCTTGAACCCTAAAAATCCTTGTTCTTGGGGATGGGAGAAGATGATGATGAAGAGGGGAAAACCCTTGTTTTATGATGTAAAAATCCTAAAAATCCACTGAATCATCCTAACCAGTGTAATAGGATTTTTAGGTCAGCAGGGATTCATCCTAAAGTATTATATCATCCTAACCAGTGTAATAGGATTTAGGGAATTGTTAGTGATTATTTTTCTTTCCCTTGTTGCGCTTGCGGTAGGATTTAGTGATTCAAGTCCCTGACATTTATGCAAGTCTTTCTTTTATGCAGTTTAGAGTCTTAGTCAGTGTTAGTCGAGTCAGTTGTGTTGTTTTGTCTTGATGGTTTTGATGATCACACATAGCTACTTTAGATGAGATTTGCAATGCATGAAAATTGATATAGTTTGTTCTGACAAGAGAAATGCATGACATGGAGTGAAAAATCCTTTTTAGAATATCATGTTTAGAAGTGCCATTATTTTCTTTAGGAAACAATAGAGTCTGAGTGAATAGACAAATAACCCGGTGAGGTATTTTTCTGGCCATATGACTGACCACTTCAGTCTCACCCTAAATTTGTGCGTATTTTCTCTTCCTTGGACTTGTTCCTTTAGAACTTGTGTTGAGTCTTGTTGATGTTGCCTTGGTATGTGCAAACACATAGAAATGATTGAGGCATTCGTTTCTACCTTCCACCACACCTTATACCTTTTAAGCCTTGATCTTTATTATACCCATTTTTCCTTTCTACCTTACTTCCACTACACCATACATTGAACGACCCGAAAAAGAGGTGCCCATTTCCTTTCACCCAACCTTAAGACTATTTGGGGTATGTGGCTATCAAATTTTTTGTACTTAGTGTGTAATGATCAAGCTTGGGGGAAATCCATATTGGTAATATCTGTTTGTTTCTTAGTTTGAAAAAAAAAATGACAAAAAAAAAAAAGAATAGAAAATTATATGAAAAAAAGAGAAAAAAAAATCAATAAAGGAGGCAATCTAAAAAAATAACCTCCTAATTCTTGTTTGTTCTATATTAGAAATAAAGAGGGAGTTGTATCATTATTCACCTAAAATAGAAAAATTATCCTTTGTATTTTCTTTGGTTTTTAAATAAAGCGTTGGACCCCTTGCACTTTTATGACGTTGAAGTTTGTTAGTCATGTGTTTCGCTAGCTCTAATGGTTTTTGCCATCTCTTATACCTTTTCCTACACCTATCACCGTTTTTTTTCCTACTTGGGCTATTATCACTTAACGTCCTTTTTCCCAAAGACCTTATGATTTATGTGTTGCACAATGCCTTGGTGATTGATATGAGATGATATACAAGCATATAGTAGGGCATTTTCAATGGAATGAGCTTGAGAGTTTAGTCACCTCACAAATATTGAGCGTTGAGTGATTTATCCCGCGAGGGTCTATTTGCTTGGTCTATGTTGTTTCCCATTGACAATTTTTGTTCACTTTTGATCATGATACTATAAAAATGATTAGTTAGTCTATGACTTGTGTTTTGAATACCGGGATGAATTTTATTGATGCTCGTGTGTTGTGCATCTTCGTCTATTGCTATGTCATGTGTGATCTTCTTAGTCCGTCTCGTTTTGAGTCTTTTTGTTTGCTATGGGACAAGCAAAGTCTTAAGCTTGGGGGAGTGATAAGTTCCTAAAAAGTCGAATAATTGTAGATGTTTTGGACTCAATTTGGTGTCGTGTGTTGTTATTTTGCAATATGTTTATCCTTTTTGGGCTAGATTACTTCGGATGGTTGAATTATTGCAGGATGATTTGAGATTGGAAGAAAAAGAACCAAAAACATAGCTAAAATGGAAGAATTCAAAAAAACCAGTCTCTGTCACACCCAGGGTGTGACAGTTTCCAGAAATCTGATCCTGGCCAACGAAATGTTCTGATTGGTCGAACATTCACCAACGTGATTTCCTTCAAATTGGCATGATTTCTGATGCAAAAGAGGAGCCCACACACTAGAAGAGTCCAAGATTGATAGATAATTGATTTTTAGAGATTTTCTTGATTAAATTAATTATGGAAACTTATATTTATGATGTAATTATCCCTTTTATACTCCCCTAAGTCATACAATTGATCATTCACACCTCCCCCATCAGATTTTAGTCGACATTTTTTCCCCTCTTCATCATCATCTTCTCCCATCCCCAAGAACAAGGATTTTTAGGGTTCAAGAAATTCAAGAACAAAGCTTTTTCGAGGTTTGATTATTTATGCAATACTTTGACGGTTTCTTTCTCTCCATTTTCTCCTTTTCTTCATTTATTTATTCTTCTTGTCAAAGTATGTATTCTATGATTGAACCTTGGTATTTTGATATGGAACGTGAGTAGATATCAGTTTCTAGGATTAGGAGGAACCCGGATATGAATATATGATGTAAAAACCCAATCTTTCCCTTGTTTTATGAATTTGATTGTAGGCTTACCTTACCGCAACTCATGATGAAATGATGGATGTGTCGACGACGATGGACCACCGAGATTGTCAAAGCAAGAATAAAGGGGAGATGAGACACAGTACATTCCAAAACCAAAAAGAGAATGGAATGCTGAAGATAGAAAGAGAGCAAACCTCAACAATATTGCTATTGATCATTTATAGAACCTTGGATAGAAATATGTACATGAAGGTTAAAAATTGCAAATCAACTAAAGAACTTTGGGACAAAATACAGTTGATCTTTGAAGGCACTGATGAAATCAAGAAGAATAAAATCAGTGTGGCAAAGAAGAAGTTCCAAAAGTTTAAAATGAAACCTAATGAAACCATTGAACAAATGGAATCTAGGTTCAATACAATTCTGGATGAACTCACCCTGCTGAGTGTTATTTACTCAAAAGAAGAAATCAACACAAAAATCTTGGAAGCTTTACCTGCTACAGATGGATGGAAGATGAAGGTGACAGCCATAGAAGAAATGAGAAGATTGCATGAAGAGGATACATTCAAGTTATTCTCATATCTTAAGGCATATGAATTCAAAAATAAGTTGTCACCTACTACTGAAAAGGAAGAGCCAAAAACTACAGCACTGGCTGCTTCACATCAAGAAGAAGCATCAGAAGCTCAAGATGACTTACTGGATGAGATGCAAGAGCAGATTGCACTACTGAGCAAGAAGATCAGAATGATGAAAACTGGAAGAGGTTCCCCAAGGAATATTACAAGGAAATCTAGTGAAAAGAAGGAGGAATCCAAGAAAGACAATGACTACTTGTGCTTCCAATGCAAGAAACCAGGACACTTCAAGCCTGAATGTCCTGAACTAAAGCAGAAAAAGGAACCAAATTATATTTGCTTCAACTGCAAAAAGCCTGGACATTTTAGACCTGATTGTCCAGACCTACTAAAGACCAAAATCCAACAAAGAAGACATGGAAAGAAGGCTATGGTTGCTGAAGATGGATCAAGGTATGAAGTGGAATCTGAAAAGGGAAATGAATCAGATGACACAGCACTGGTTGCTGATATGGAAGACTATGCATTAATGGCTAATATGGATGAAATAGAGGAGGTATACAATACTGTATCAATTAACACTCCTGCTGGAAGTGATTGTGAATCAACTTGTGGTTCAAATCCTAGAAACTCTGACAATGATGAGACTTTGGATGCCATCCTTAATCAACTGAGGATAATACAATCTGGTTATGAGATTTTGAAGGCTGAAAAAGAAGCTCTTCAAGTAGAAGTTGAAAGATTGAATGCTGAATTAAGGATTATCAAAGGTAAAGAGAAAGATGTTGGACAGAATCAGTATAAGCCTGCTGAACATCCAGTAGCTACTGAATCTGCTGAACCATCTTGTTCTTCTACTGCATACAAATCTGGAAAGCCTTATGGTGATAGAACAGGGCTTGGATTTGGAACTCAACAATAAAAAAAGAGTGGATCTAGTAAGGTTACCGAACCTAGTACCGAGAATTGGTCCTAAGTTTGTACCGCACAAGTTCCACTCTCCCGAAGGTTGCTTTGAGGGTAAAACCTACGAGAATGCTTCAAGGAAGCAAAATCGAAGTCAAAGAAGTCAACGACTCTAATAAAAAGAACAAATCCAAAAATATGATCTAGCTTTGTGCCTTCTAGACCCTCGATGGCGGACACGCTACCAAGTCTCGGACCACAAAAAGGTAAGAACCAGAAATATTCCAAGGATAAGAATCCTAAATCCAAAAATGTTAATCATTCTAGGGATACTTATCTCAGGGGGAAAGGTAGATTGTTCCCTACTGATGATGATTGGAATATTCCTGCATCTAATGCTAGAAACAACAAGTATAACCATGCTGCTAGGGTAAAACCTAAGCAATGGAATCAGCATACAAGAAAGAGATTGATAGTGATGGAGATGATGGTGAAGAAAGTAGCCAAAGAAGAAAGAGTATGGCACCTGAGAAAATAAACCAATCCAGATACAAGAAAGAGATTGATTATGCCATCCCTGGTCTGGATGATGATGAAGAAGGTGTTGCTGAGGCTGCTGATAATGATAGTGATGGAGATGATGGTGATACTGGTGGTGAGCAGGTCAAGCAAATCAATGTCAAGCAAATCAATACTGTGCATCGCAGGCTACTGAGGTATCAGCAGACTACTGAGATATCAGCAGGCTGCTGAAGTTGCTGAATTTGTTAACTCCAAAAGTTTTAAGTGTTAAGTTTATTCACCCCCCTCTCTAAACTTAACCAAAGCCTTTTCAAGGGACCAACAGTGACCACCAATCATCTAGGCTCCAAGATGTTGAATTAAAATGAGTCCAGGTAACGGGAGAAAGAGCCCAGACCTCCTTGGCTTTAGCACAGTGAACAAGAATATGATCAATACTTTCAGCACAACTAGTACAAATAGGGCAAATTGCAGAGAAACCATACGTGGGAAGTCTTTTATTCAAATTAATTTTGCATGGTAAAATGCCCCTAAGGCATTTTCAAAAGAAGTGTTTTTATCCTATTAGGCACATTAAGAGACCATATAAGTTGCCAATACTTATCATTCAGCCCTGCTAAATTCGAATGGGATTCATCTCTGAGGAGATGTCCATTCAGCTGATCAAAAAAATTATGATAAGCAGATTTCATGGAGAAGATCCCATTGCATGAAGGGGACTAGTAGAGGATATCACCCAAATTGCAACTACTGATAGCCAAGGATAGAATTTGATGGGCATCAACTGGCCAAAAGGTGCTTTTAATCCTCTCTTCATCCCATCTACCATTTCTAATTAAATCACTTACCCAGAAGATATTATGTGCTTTTGGATCCGGGGTAAAAGGTTTTTTTTCTAGGATTACTTGGAAGCTAATTATCACCCCAAATCCTAACATCTTGGCCATTACCAATGACCCAACAACATCCTTCCCTAAAGAGAGGGAGAACAGCCAAAATGCTTTTCCAGAAGTAGGAACCATAAGAGACACTCCTGGCATCAAGAATAGAGGTGTTAGGGTGATACTTGGCCTTAAGAACCCTAGAGACCAACAAATTAGGGTGCATAAAGAGCCTCCACACCTTCCTAGAAAAATAGGAATAATTTAATGCCTCAATGTCCCTAAACCACAATCCCCCCTTGCCTTTAGCCATGCACAACTTTTTCCAACTCAACCAATGCAGACCCTTAGTCAGATTCCTCTTATTTTCCACCAAAAATCAGCCATAAGACTAGACAGCTCCTTACATAATCCCCTTGGAAGTTTGAAAACAGACATGGGGTAGCAAGGGAGCATAGTGATAACGGATTTTAGCATAACCTCCTTGCCTCCCTGATTCAACAAACTATTTTCCCAAGAGGATAACTTAGAAGAAATCTTGTCTTTAAGATACGCAAAGGCTTCACTTTTTGATCTTCCAATAAAAAGCGCAAGACCAAGATATTTAGATTGTGGGTGAACAGAGATACCATTAAAGTAGGTGAGGAGTTTAGATTTGAGGTTCACATCTACATTTTTACTAAAAAAGATCCCTGATTTTTGGTAATTCACTATCTGGCCTGAACAAGACTGATAAAGGCTAAGGATATTGGCAAGGTTAGCAGCCATATAGGGATCAGCCTTACAGAAAATTAGACTATCATCCGCGAAGAAAAGATGAGAGATGGAGGGACTACTCCTGGCCAGTCTGATGCCTTGAATTGAGCCGTTGCTCTCAGTCTGGTTGAGTAAAAAACTGAGTCCTTCAGCACAAATAAGGAAGAGATAAGGGGATAAAGGGTCCCCTTGCCTGAGACCCCTGGATGGCTTAACAAAACTGGTTCTGACACCATTAATAACAAAGGAGAAGGAGGTAGAAGTAACGCATTCTAAAACCCTATCTACCCGGTCCTTACAAAACCCCATCCTTTCCTTGATAAATTTCAAAAAGGCCATTCAACTCTGTCAAAAGCCTTAGCCATATCAATTTTGAGAGCTATAAAGCTCTCATGCTTGGTTCTCTTGTGAGTCATATGATTAAAGATCTCATGTGCCAGGATGAAATTATCGGTGATGTATCTTCCAACAGTGAAAGCAGACTGGTTCAAACTAATACAAGGTGAGAGGGCTGTTTTCATGCGATTAGCTAAGGCCTTGGCTATAATTCTGTAAGACACATTGCACAAGCTTATAGGCCTAAATTGAGTTACATCCGTGGCAGCATGAGTTTTAGGAATAAGAGAAATACAAGTATGATTTAGCTCCATAAGCATTCTTCCAGAAGTATAGAAACCCCGAACCATACTTAAAAGATCATCTTTGATGACATCATAATAAGTTTTATAGAAAAGAGGTGTCATACCATCAGGGCCAGGAGCTGAATGAGTCTTCATTCCAAAAAGGGCCTTTTTAACTTCCTTTTCTGTTATTGGCTGCATGAGTCTTTGGTTGATATCCAAAGTGATCTTGGGCTCCAAAACATCAAAATGACTATCCATATCAGCCATGGGCCCTGAAGATTTAAACAGTGAAGAATAGTAAGTAACAAATTCATGAGATATGTCAGGAAAGGAATAACACCAATCATTTGAGTTAAGTTTCTTCATTGAAGCAATAAAATTTCTCTTTCTTCTGGTAGTAACAGCGGCATGAAAGAATCTAGTATTTTTATCCACATGTCTTAGCCAGCTAATTCTGGATTTTTGAGCCCAGAAAAGCTCCTCATTTTTTGCGCCTCGACTAGATCAGAGCAGATTTGACTGATATCTGCATAGACTTCATTTGAATTTACAGCATGCTCAAGCTAATTTTTTAGCTCCCTGATTTTATGGGCAGAGTTGAATGTTTTACCTCTTTTCCATTTCAGAATGTTAATTCGCACAGCTTTGATTTTATTCGAAATCTAAACATACTAGATCCTGTGACCGAGGAGGCCCAACCAGACTGAATTTCATCAAATAGACCATCCATCCCAATCTATCTCTGATCAAAGATAAAGGGTCTATGACGTCGCATAGCTAGAGGGTTGGTGTCCCCAACAAGATACAATGATCCGAAGCATAAGAAAAGATATGTGTACATGAAGCCCTAGAGAAAAGGCTCCGCTTAATGACAAGAACATAAAAATCTATCTAACCTTTCAAAGACAGTGGGCTGGCCCACGGCAGATCGCCTCCATGTCCAAAATTGGCCCTGATAGCCCAGATCACAAAGGGAATTACTAGAAACAAAATTCCTGAATTCCCTGAAGGAATTTTCAGGTCTTCTGGAGCCTCCTACTTTTTCCTTGGAAGATAGCAGGGCATTAAAGTCACCTGCAATGACAAAATAGTCCCCCCATCTTTTGATCCTGTCAGTCAAAAAAGAAAAACATTCCCTCCTAAGAGGGGGCAGAGGGTTAACAATAAACCCACAAACCACCAAGGTACATGATGAACAGGGTCATCCAATCTAATTTCAATAGTGCTATAAGTGGTGTTGACACAATTTACAGAAATACCTTGTTGCCAGAAGAGAGCAAGCCCTCCAGAATGTCCAACAGGATCAACAAAACAAAAGTCATGAAATTTGAGTCTTTGGAAAACTTTCCTAATGAGAGGTTTTTGTTTTTGGTCTCACTGAGAAACACTACATCCGGGGAGTGGAGTTTGCAGACCTTATCGAGCTGGGAAATTGCCAAGGACCCCGCTAGGCCTTGACAATTCCACACCATGATCCGCATTGGGGAGGTAGGAGCCACTTAGGGCTGGCTGCCTCCACCCTATCTAGGCACAATTTTTTGAGGCCAGGTTCAATTGAGGAGTCGGAAGTGAAACAACAGACAGTGTCCAATTTCCTTTTGGAGAGAAAAAGCCTTGCAGTCCCATCTTGGTCAATTGGGTGTCTACTACTGGAAACAGAGATATTCCTTTCACTCATAACATGCACAGTGTCCAGAGTTGCATTATCTTGATTTGGAGAGATATCACCATAGGTAGCACTTTGTTGAGAGTGAGCTGCGAGTTCAGAGGCACCACAAGATTCTTCTGATACCATAGGGACATAAGATGCTTGTGAATATGCAAGCTGTTCTTGAACACCTGCCAGAGAATGGTCATCTTCCAAATTCTGTCCCCCATTAACTTCTATTACAGTGAGAGAGCTCTCTGAGATCGTAGAGGATGATGAGGGCTTCCATTCGAGATACAGTGCAGATGAGGACATAGAGTCGTGCAAAAGTGGATCCTGTAGGCCGATACCTGGAGTGGGAAAGTTGCCTTTGATTAAATCCATCAAGAAATCAGGTATTAACAGATTGCAAGCTTGCACCTTAGAAGCTTCTCCTGCAGAGGATTGCATGATTTTAGGCGTTATCTTGTTGTCCTTCCTTTGAGCCAGTAGTGCAGCATTTTCATGTGCAGAGCGGAGTACAAGCCGGCAGGCACCTTTTTCCCTTTTGCAGTACCCTCATTGGAACCTGGAACCTTGAGCCATGCCCCATATTGATCATCCTTGTGTATGTCCTTTTTGATGTCCAATGCCCTAACATAGTACGATCTGAATACATGTCCAACTACCCCACAGTAAAAGCAGAGAAAGGGCAATTCTTCATATCTGAAATGCACCCAGATCCTTTCCGCATCCTGATTTAGAAACAATCCTCTCAGGAGAGGCTTTGTAAAGTCAATTTCAACCAAACATCTAGCATACATCCCCTATAAGTCTCCAGAGAGGGGAGCAACAACATTCCTAACTTTTCCAAAGGAAGAGCAGACATACTTTATAGCACCTTTTGAACACCATTCTGCTTGGACATTCCAAAGTTGGACCCAGATCGGCCCCTAGATGAAAGCTTGGCTGTCAGTCTCGATTCCTTTTCTCCATTGCTTGACGACCATGAGATAGTTTTTGTAAAACCAGGGACACCCAGCAAGGACTCTATCAACGTCCTCAATGCAGTTAAAAAAGACCTGAAATTTATTAGATCCTAAGCTATTAAGAGTAAATCCTTGAGTGAAATTCCAGATGAGCTTAAGGATATCCTCTAGACCCTTGAAGTTTGCAGATTTATCAGAATAGACTTTATTGACTACACTTCTGAGGCAAGCTTCTTCTGCAGATTGGGTAATTTCTTTCGGAAGAAGAACGCCACAAGCTTCAGTTTCAGAAAAAGTAAAGTTGTTGAATTTAATTTCCAGATCCGTATCCATGGTATAAATAGAAAGGGGATTCAGATAGGATGATGAAAAGTCAAATTAAATTCCACTAATAGGAAATAATGAAAACGTTTAATGATGGAAAAATAGGATATAAGCATTGCAAAATTCCGTCTTTTTAGTCCCGTTGCAAACAACCCACTTTAATGTAATGGTATGATCATATCATTTTTCACGTTTTCTTCTCCATTCACATCTTTTATAATCGATTCTACCACAACATTCTTCCAATGCTTATTTTCATCAAATCTGCAAAACAACATCAAACACACCATAAAAGCGCATATCTCTATAGAAAATAATCTCGAAAAAGCAATGAAATTCCAACCATTTACTATCCCATCAAACTCCCCCACACTTGAATCATGCTTGTCCCCAAGTATCCTACTACTCTCGACTAGATCGTAAAATGAAAAATGCATGATGCATGATCCTAACATGTTTTCAAAGCACCAACAATATCCAAAAATGACGCACGTCCAACCTTCTTATCTATCTTTCATGTCTTAATTCAAGTCAAATGGTGATCAAGCAATAGATATATCACACACTAGTATTCATACAACTCACATTATCACATTGATTCAAGAATTTTCAAGTGGCAAAATCAACAAACCTCAACATGTCCTCCTGGGTAATCACTCAATCAAATAAATGCATAGGGACAATTCACACACTCTCAAAATCAACACACACCCAGACCCACTTTTGTTATCCTACCAGAAATTTTATACCCCTAGTGAGCCCCGTCTAGCCTGACCCCTTCGTTTGACAAACTCCAAAAAATTAAACCCGTGGCCTTTCTTACGATATCCCCTCTTTTGATGTCCCTATTGTCAAGGGGTTTTGTATGGATAATTGCATGTTATTTTGGGATAATTGTATCAAGAAGTGGATATTTAGAGAATGACTCACAAATGGATGTGAATTGTATTGCAACTTGCAAGATCTGAAAAATAGATGAATGATAAAAAAAAAGTTGAAAAAAGGGAAAAGAAGAAAAAAAAATGGAATTACAATGATGAGGTGTTATATCTATTGAAGAAATAGCTTGTTTCCTAAAAAAATTTGTGGGCTATTTTGGATATTGTTGTTTGCACAACTATTGTTGGTGGATATTGAGTCCTCATTCAAGTTGGAGCCATTTTTGTACTTCCACTGAACTTATTCTCGGTAACTATGTGATAACTGGTGTTATTATTTACGCTTTCTCCTTGACAATTTAGCCTATATTATCCCTTTTCCTTACCATATTTTCTGTCCCTAGCCCGTAACAACCCTGTGAAAGACCTCATGATTTGTGCATTGGGTTTGAATTCCTAGTGGTGGATATTTGATTGATGTTTCCCCCACACTTGAAACATACATTGTCCCCAATGTATGGCTAAATTTGGAAGGAAAATGAAATGAAATGAGACTCAACTATTATGATTTATGTATAATGCTAATGATATAACTAATATGCATGCATTGAGAGTAGTAAGTAGAAAAGGACTTCCCTGAAACCGTGGTGGGATGTGGTACTCCATCCATTGTAATCGAAACATCAATCTCTTTCTCTACCTGTATGCAACAAGCTTGTGTATGGTCTATATTCTTTCTGAAGATTAGGAAGCCTCCAAAATATATTCACTCATGAAAAATCAGACATAAATTGGATGTAGAAGTTGCCCCAACAAATTAATTTCCAGAGACCAAACTACCGAATGGTATGATCATTCACTCAAACCAAACTAATTTCAGTATAAATTTTCTACCACCAAACTGCTGAATGGTATGATCATACCGTTTCACCATTTATCAGGCTGACTACATTCTTTAACAAATTGAACTTTGCAAGGACATAACCCTTCAAACCACTCATCAATTTTCTCCAATAAAAAAAAGTAAAGAATAAACATTTTGAACATTGGGTTGCCTCCCAATAAGCGCCTTTCTTTAATGTCTTTGGCTAGATATTGGTACCTCGACTATCCATTGTCAAATGGAATAGTTTTCCTTGCATGGTTCTTCAACGAATATTCAGAATATGAGTCATCCATTTGTGCATCAGCTGGTAAAATTGGTCGTGCCTTGGCTCTAGGCACTTTTATAAAGTATCTTCCCGAGAAAATCTGAACTGGATTAAGGGCCTCTACATCCAAGTTCATTATATAGTGGTCAAAGGGGAAGACTACTTCTTTCCCGTTCACTTACACGTCTATAGTTACTTCAACAACTATAGGCACCAATGGCTCCTCAATCGTGATTACCTCCGAGTCACTTTCTTCGTGATTAGGCACATCATCCGCTAATTTCTCCAACCCCAGGTTAATTTCTTCACCTTTTTTTCTTGATCATCATTGTCATCATCATCATCATCAATCTGTGGTGTTGGATCAATCATGGGACAATCATCTTCATCATCATACCATATAAGATGAGAGGGTGTTTTCGACCTTTGTTCTTGAAGACGATCCACTTCGGTTTTCAGCTCACCAATTTGTCTTTGCATATTATGAACCCAAGAAAAATGCTTTTCTTTGAACTATGAAGCATCTTGTACCAACTCTTGAAGAGGTATCATTTCAATTTGGATTATCTGTGCAATAATGGTAGAAAAGGTCTTCATAAGTTCTTCAACGGTTGTACCCGAATTTGAAATTGGCAATCCTTGTTCACTAGACGGCTGGAAAGTAGACCGATCCTGAGACATGTGTGAAACACCATAATTGAAATTGGATTGGTCATTCCATATTGAATTGTAATTCCGTGGGTAAGAGGTGTAGCCCCAATCTTGATGGTTTGGCTCACTTGGATAATATCTCTCCTCATATGGGTTGTTCACCCAATATCCATATTGATCATGATTCAACATAGGACTTGTGTAGTTGTAACCTGACATGCTTGGAAACAAGGGAAACATAAAACAAAACAAAAAAAAAAACTATATACAAAATTTCAAAAGAAATAAATCACTTAACACCGTTCCCGAGCAACGGCGCCAAAATTTGGTGGGTGGCAAACCACCAAAGATAAATTTACCTACTTCCTATAACGAGAATAGGGAGAGCATGATCGTCTCCACAGAAAACGGTGGATTTATTTCTCTTAAAATCGACAAAAGACATTCGTTGGTATTTTAAACTAATTACTAATAAAACTAAGTAAACTAAGAATCTGAAAATAAGTAAAAGAAATGTTCCGGTTAAATTCTTTATATCCACGTCGATTTAAGCAACTGATCACTGATGCACAGATGACTCGTTAATTCATTGATAAACTAGTTATAGTTACCGACACGCGCCAAGTAACCGATCTCTCCTAATTTTGGTAATCAGGACATGGTCACTAATTACCATCTAACCAAAAGACATCCCTAGACACGGTCATAGGAGTTTGGTGTTCCGACAGCAATATAATCTAAGAGACCCGAATTCTGAATATTAATGCACACGCGGGTTAATTTTAATTTTGATTATTCATCTTTATGGTAGTGGATTTTCCCAACAGCGAACCGAAAAACTCATATCATGTCCTACTTTTATGAAAATCACAAACAATTATGGATTTGTTATTTCAACTAGCAGACGATCAAATGATTAAATTAATTATTTTGTGAAAATAACCAACTTAACCATTAATAGTAGAGACAATTAAATCAAAAGATGAATAAATACCAACAGATAAAATGAGGAATAAAACCCAATTCGATCTCACAGTTACATCAATCGAAGCTTCAATAATAAATTAACTGGAAAGAAAATAAATTAGAAACTCACCATAAAATTATGATCCATAGTATGATAAGAATCCGTAAAATAAATAAATCAAAAGAGAAAAATAAAACCAGCGGCAATGGTAGCAATCGGTGCCGCAAGCAGTACTCAAAACCTATCTCATGTTTGTGAATTTGTGAATAAATATCCAGTGGCCACGCCATTTTTATTTATTTATTTATATTTCCTCTTATTTAGATTCCTAAATTAAATATTAAAATAAATAAAAAATGAAAATCAAATCAAATTCCACCAATAGGAAATAATGAAAACGTTTAATGATGGACAAATAGTATATAAGCATTGCAAAATTCTATCTTTTTAGTCACGTTGCAAACAACCCTCCGTAATGTAATGGTATGATTATACCATTTTTTTACTTTTTCTTTTCCATTCACATCTTTTATAATCGATTCTACCACAAAATTCTTCCAATGCTTATTTTCATCAAATCTGCAAAACAACATCAAACATACACATAAAAACGCATATCTTTATAGAAATATTCTCGAAAATGCAATGAAATACCAACCATTTACTATCCCATCAAACCTGTACAAGAAACACACCAAAAATTTTCTTACGTGACCAAGAAGGTAAGAAAAAGTCATTTTGTGGATACAATATATGTGTGCAAGAAAGTAAGAACAACAATGAACCAAGTATTAGCTGAAATATGAAGCAATAAATCATAAATATATGCGATTGATGAACCATGATGTAGCAGTAGTTGTAAGGAGAGCATAAGCATAGTAATGTAACGGAATGAAAGTATGTGGGGATTAAACATGTAAAGAAGTTAAATTGCAAAGAAGTACGAAATCTAAGAGTCCAAAAAGCAAATACAACATTTAAGAACATCTTCTAAATTCATATTACATTTACTAATAACATATTAAACAAACACCTGAACTGATAACTATGCAATCATTGTTATTAGATCTTCATCAACATCTTAAGGCAAAGAGTGTGATGGATGCAAAAGAGCAAAATAAAGCAAGGCAGGCGTTGTCTTAGTAGCTAGAATATATTACAAAGAAAAGTCTCCACATCTAATCAACAATAATTATGCAGCTGTCTAAACATTGTTTCCTTCCCCCTTGTTTTTTTTCTTTGGTGTTTCCAAAATGGTAGGAAGCTCTGAATGAGGGCATTCCAAGACAGCATCACCCAAATCCTCAACAGTTATAGTACCAAAGTTAGTACTTTTCTCTTAGCATTGGGTGAATCAGAGCTGCTGGATGGTGCTTGGGCATTTTGTTGGCTGACTTCCACAAGAATTTTTTTACTTGTTGGCGTAAAGAACTGAGCCTGAGAGTCATCCGCTTTGTTTGAATCATGTGACAAGATTCTAGATCCAGCAGACACAATATAAGCAGCTTCTGAATGAAGGTTCACAAGTTTAGGAGTTACCAATGTTTTGTTCTGACGAATTGCTTCTAGTTCATCAACTGTATGTATTCAGTATGACATATCTTTGAAGCATTGCATAATCAACTTGCTTATCATAGTACTTGATAAAGCACACAACCTCCGTGTTATCCATTGCAATGGAAATATCATTAAGAACCGACTGACCCTGTGAAGGCAATGGTTATGCAACAGTTAATACATGTTTAAAGAAACTTAAGTGCATAATCTAGAACATATACATGCGCAATTTGAAGTTTGATCAGAACGCCGTAAAGTCTTAGTAAAAGCAAGCAGGGAAGGAAGCAACGCAGACATTACATGTATGTCGTTAGTTTATTTAGGTTTTTCCAGTCACTGATGATACATGATCATCACAAGAATGAATTGCAGGTTTATCTGTCGACATTTTATACTTTTGCAAGACCGGACAATATGTCGATGCCATGGAAACTATTGTACTGATTATTGTAGAATATTAGACAATATAAGCTGAATATTGTAGCGAGCTTAAGAATTGATTGTGTATTAGCTTACTATTCATGAGTCATGTTTTTATTTCCAAACATTACCTCTATTTTCATTACGGATATATTGTACCTTGGTGTAAATAATTCAGTTCTGGAGTATTTCTTTGATCTATTTGAAACAATGTAACTTATGGAAATAAAATATAAAGGATTATGTTTGAATTGTATGTCAGTAACGCAAACCAAAGAGATTGTGTAGTGAGTACCTCTTCTTCTAGCTTAATTATTTCAGGTCCAATGAATGGAACAAGCTTCTCAACATCCGGGAATTTAATTGTGCTCCTCATGTTCGTGTTTTCATCGTTCAAAGTAACAGGAAGTTTGATCCTGTGGAGGTGTAACGCCCCGTTCCCGGACACCGAGTCCTTATCCGGAAATCGAAACGTTCGGCACGCATAATATTAAATAAATAATATTACACGTAAGCCTCTACTACGTCGTATCAAATGAAAGCAAACGGAAGCTAAAAAGACTCGGGTAATTTTTTAAAATAACCAAGAATAGAAATAAAGAACTAAAGAGGAAATGTAATATTATTACATCCGAAACGAAACCAACGAATCCAAATCTTTACGAATTTCAAAAACTAAAAGGAAACTACAGAATCCAATAATAATCCAAGTCTAAGGCATAAATGAAATAAATGATAAACAAGGTCTTCAACTCCGGCGTCCTCAAACGTCGTCATCAAAGTTTGGTCTTGACTAACCTGTTTGTCTTCTCTCCCCCAAAGACATAAATAAACATGCATTTGAGGTAAGTACAAAGTACAAAGTAAGAAGTAGAAGCTACAATTTAATTAAGGTTATTATTAAAAGATTATCTTGGTGAGACCGGCTCAATCTAGGGTTCACTTCATGCCCATCGACATGTCACGACTAAACGTTTCTAACTTAGCTTACCTTTGTTACACCATTATTCAAGGACACAATGCATGGTGAAAATTCCACCACGAGATATACTTGCCAACTACGGTGATTAGCACCGGTAGTCCTGGGATCTCCCCGGTATGCATATACGCTCGATGAATTTCCTCCACTACCTTTCAGCCTTTTGAGCCAGTAGCGTTGTCCACCTTTTATGAACGTATCACATCGCCGATTTGAATCAATGCCTAACCAAGAATAGATGACGTTTTATCTTTTATCTACAGATATGTAATTATTAAATGTGAATTAACTAGTCACCTAAGTGTTTTCAGAATAAAATCTCACCTTAACAGCTCTACTCCCTCACTTAGACAACTAGACATCACATCCTATCAATTACACAGACATTGATGAACTCTATTCATCAAAGCACAAGCCCTTTCATGCCCTTCCGACGGATCCGAACTTCAACTCCCTTTAAGAGTACATTCGGTGTTTTAACTGAACGAATCGGAAGTTCAATCGAAGCTTGTTCATATTTTAATGAATGTTATCATATTAGGATTAAGGGTTTAAAATAGTGAAAACACGATTATGAAGCCTGAAAACCAACCTGAAACGCTAAAACAGTATAGACAAAGTAAAATAGGCCAGACGCCCGTCTGACATCCTATGGACGCCCGTCCGTAACCAAACGCCCGTCCACTAACCTCGGACGCCCGTCCGTCTAAAACAGCAACATCCTGAATCAAAATTCTGACCTCAAACGCCCGTCTGCCTATTTCAGACGCCCGTCTGAGTTACTAAGGTCCCGGACGCCCGTCCGCCTAGTGCAGACGCCCGTCCGACTGAGTTTTTCCCAAAATGCTAAAATCTTCGCAACTCAATTTTTGAATCGTTTCTAACCTAATTAACCTCATTTTCAACTCAGAAAAACGTGGAAAACATATCTAAACATCTATGATCCTCTGATCAACGAAAAAGCATAACTTTCTTGCATCTACACATCATAAAACTTGATCTAAACCTCAATAACAATAATTAGAATTGTAGGAAGAGCCTCTTACCTTTTTAGCAGCAAATTCCTACTCCAAACCACGAAAACAACAGCAAAACTGATCCTTTTCTGCAGGAAAACATGTGTGATAAATCCAAACTTAGATTAGATTCAATCACACGCTTCTAAATGACAAAAACTACGAATTGATGAGTTTGCACCCATCAAACTTGATGGTGAACTGAATTAGGGCTTAATCATACCTTAACAAAGCTTCAACTTTTTGATGTCACAACGTTGCTCTCTTCACAACGATTCCGATGCTCGACTCTGATCTGAAAACCGTCAAGAATTCACTTAGAACCGATGACAACAATCCCTCAGCCCTAATTCTTGCAAACACACATGCAAGAGATGAGTGTTGGAGGTGGAAAGTCTGATTAAAAGATTATGGGGCTGATTAGGTTGATTTTTCCTTAAATAGGGAAAAATCCCAATATTACCTAATTTCCATGATTTTCCATAATAACCCTTATTAAATCGGATTTTCTTCCTGGAATATTTATATATATATGTCAAAAATACATACATAAATACCCAAAATATTAAACTCCTAATAAAAGGAACCGAACCCAATATTTCGTTTTCGCAAAATGACACGTCTGCCCTTTCCTGAAAATCGGAATATTACATTCTTCCCCCCTTAAATGAGTTTCATCCTCGAAACTTAGAACATACCTGGTAAGTCCATAAAATCTGGAAACTCGCTGATCATATCGTCCTCAACTTCCCAAGTAGCTTCATCCGGTGAATGGTTGCTCCATTGCACCAGAACCAAAGGAATCAACCGTCTCTGAATCATCTTCTCTTTCCTGTCCAAAATTCCGATCGGTGTCTCATCATACGAAAGATTGTCTTGAAAAATCTCCGGATCAACCGTAGTCTCAACATCCGTCTTGGTCAAACACTTCTTCAACATCGAGACATGAAACACATTGTGGACTATTGACATGGATTCCGGTAACTTAAGCTTGTAAGCCAATGGTCCAACTCTTTCCAGAATCTCGAAAGGTCCAACATACCTCGGACTTCGCTTTCCCTTTTGTCCAAAACTTTTCACTCCCTTCATTGATGAAGCTCGTAGGTAAACTCTTTCACCAACTTCAAACTCTAAATGTCTCCTTCTAACATATGCCCAACTCTTCTGTCTATCTTGAGCCGCCTTCAAATTCTTCTTAACCAACTGAACTCTCTCTTTAGCTTTCTCAACCAATTCCGGCCCGGTGATTTGTCTTTCCCCGACTTCATCCCAAAACAGCGGCGTTCTACATCTTCTTCCATACAATGCTTCAAACGGTGGCATGCCTATACTTGCATGATAACTGTTATTATATGCAAACTCCGCTACCGGTAGGTAATCATCCCATGATCCGCCTACCTCCAAAACACAAGCTCTCAACATATCTTCAAGTGTTTGGATGGTTCTCTCGGATTGTCCATCTGTCTGAGGATGAAAGGCCGTACTCAAATCCAACTTGGTTCCGAAAGTCGCTTGTAAACTTTTCCAAAACCTACTGACGAATCTCGAATCACGATCCGAAACTATCGAGATAGGTACTCCATGTAACTTCACTATATTATCCAAGTATAGTGTCGTCATCTTCTTCAAGGGCATATCAACTTTATACGGTAAGAAATGAGCGGATTTGGTCAATCTATCCACAATCACCCAAATCGCATCATTACCGCCTCTCGTCTTAGGTAAACCGGTGATAAAGTCCATAGTGATCTTATCCCACTTCCATTCCGGGATATCCAATGGCTTAAGTGTTTAGGGTGATTTTCTATGATTTATATCGTTCTATTTCGTGACAATTTTCCTCTATACTCTAATGTTTTGCATAGAAAGTGAGCGTTTATTTGATTTATTAAGCAAGTGATATTTGGAATGGTTTAATCGCAAAGTTGGTTGAGTTATGAGATTTTATTGTTGATTTTCTATCAATTTGAATGATTTTACACTTTGCAATGTTTTGATATCTTGTAGATACACGAATTTGGCTTAAAAGAGGTTTAAAAGATGTTCAAGTGAGGATCTACATGGAAGAAAAAGATAAAGATGAAGTCGGATAAAGATAGAGATGAAAAACCGGATTTGAAGTGACCTGAACGCACGTCTGAAGTTCCGTCCAGCTGGACGGGCGTTTGAGGAACTGAACGGGCGTCCAGGAAGGAACATTGGATTCAGAGTTTTAAGATTTTTGCTGAACGAGCATCCAATTTTACATAGGACGGGCGTCTGACATGACTCGGCCCGACTCGAAGATTTTATGCATACTGGACGGGCGTTCAACCCCTTGGACAGGCGTCCAGCCGCCGACTTAGCAAAAACCGACTTAAACTCTTATAAATAGCCACGTTTTTCTATCCAAAAGAGACCTTAATTACATTTGGCGGCCACAAGAACCCTAAGGGGCGATTTTTCTGAGTTCTCCACCCTTCATAAACAACTTTTATGATTTTTATTTCCTAGAAAAACTTCTCCAATTATATGTACTTTCTAGTAGCTATTTCAAGTAATCAAACGATGAATAGAGGCTAGAGCTCTTTGGAACAAGCGTTGTGAAGCCGTTCTATCAACTTTGATTTCTCTTTGGATTATTCTGTGAGTTTTTATTCAAAGTTGTATCTTTTCTATGTTTAATTCATTGTTATTATGCAATTTTATCGACGGATGTTTTGCATGTTTGATGTTTAATAGTTGATGAAATTTTATTGTTAAACCTAGATCACCATAGTCAAGATTAGATTTTTAACCTAAAAATAACGAGAGTTGTTAGGTTAACTTCTAGATTGGAAATTGAGAAATTTCACACCTCGGATATAAAAGCGTTAATCTTTAGGATCGAAAGATAAGAGATTAATAAACGAATTATCTAAGAGATTAGAAATTCATACCTTTGATAGGTGAATCGCAACTTTTGATTAATTATCACTAGATAATCTAGAGGAGGAATTGGATGTTATAGAATTGGCGGATCAATTGCTTGTTCGTTGTTTAAATTATTGATAAATCGTTTGTGCTTGATTTGCTTAGCAAAGTTATAATTTTTATTGCATGTTTAGGTTCTAGAATAGATTATTTTAGATAATTTGGTTCGTAATCACGTTTCCTGGCTTTAGATTTCTAATCTTACTCATCCGGTTACTTTTGTTATTTTCGTTTTTAGTTTGTTACGTGTTAATCGTTTTTATTTTCTTATAATTTTAGGAATAGTCGCTGTGACATCTTTAGGTTAGTTAGGTAAAAACTGGGTAAACAACCCCAATTCCCTGTGGACTCGACTCCGGTATTAACCTCTATACTACGATCCCTGCACTTGGGGTAAACCGGATTTATTTTATTACTTGTTTGTTTTTCATTAGATAAAATCCGAGACATTAAGCTTTCCTCCTGGTCTTCTATGTTCTGCCTTAACCTTCTGGCAAGTATCACACTCTGCAACGAACTTGGCTATCTCCAGTTTCATCGAGGGCCACCAAAACCTTTCCTTCAAGTCTCTGTACATCTTGGTAGCACATGGATGAACTGCAAAAGCAATCCTATGTGCCTCTTCCATAACTCTCTGTCTTAAATTGCCAACATTAGGCACACACAAACGATCCTGGTGCCAATGGTTTCCATTCTTGTCTAACACGTATCCTACCGTAGGATTTTCTCTTGCAACTCGCTTCAGGTCAACCAAAACTGGGTCTTCGTCTTGCTTTTCCCGAATGTCATCCATCAACTCAGACCTTGCTAACAACGGTGCCACAAACTTCCGGTCTTCAATCTGATCAAAGCTTCGGATTCTCAGCCCATCTAATCTCTCTGCAACAACTTCAACACTTGAAACCGCAAACACTGGTTTCCTACTCAAAGCATCAGCTACTACATTTGCTTTGCCCGGATGGTACTGAATATCCAAGTCATAATCCTTAACAAACTCTAACCATCTCATTTGTCTCATATTCAGATTCTCTTGGGTAAAGAAATACTTCAAGCTCTTGTGATCGGTGAAGATCCTGGCCTTAACTCCATACAAATAGTGCCTCCAGATCTTCAAGGCAAACACAACTGCTTGCTAACTCCAAGTCGTGGGTTGGGTAATTCTTCTCATGCACCTTCAACTGTCTGGATGCATAAGCAATTACCTTCCCTCCCTGCATCAACACACAACCCAAACCTTGTCCCGAAGCATCCGTGTAAACGTCATAATTATCAAAGATCTCCGGGAACGCCAAAACTGGGGCTGTAGTCAACTTCGTCTTTAATGTCTGAAAAGCCTCTTCACACTCACTGGTCCACTCGAACTTTACATTCTTTTGAGTGAGCCGGGTAAGTGGTGTAGCTATCTTTGAGAAGTCCTGTACGAACTTCCTATAATAGCCAGCCAAACCGAGAAAACTTCTAACCTCTGAAACGGTAGTCGGTCTGGACCACTTCTCAACTGCTTCAATCTTCGCGGGATCAACCTTAATGCCATCTCCTGAAATGACATGACCCAAGAAACTGACTTGCTTCAACCAAAAGTCACACTTGGAAAACTTAGCATACAACTGGTTCTTCTTTAAAGTATCCAACACTATCCTTAAGTGTTCTTCATGTTCCGTCTCATCCTTAGAGTATACAAGGATGTCATCTATGAACACTATCACAAACTTGTCCAAGTATGGCATGAAAACACGCTGTATTAAATCCATAAATGCAGATGGAGCATTAGTGAGTCCAAAATGCATAACTAAGAACTCATAATGTCCATACCTCATACTAAAAGCCGTCTTCGGTATATCTGCTACCTCAGCATCCACTGCAAAGACTCGAACTGGGCGACTTGGGCCGCCTTTCCCACTTCCTTGCTTCGGAATATTCGAACTCCCCTTCGTTGGACACATCTTGGCAAAATGCCCTAGATCTCCACAGTAGTAGCAGCCTCCCGTATTAGCCTTACACTCACCTGAGTGATTCCTGTTGCACTTAGAGCATAAAGGTGCTCCGGTTGGAGGTTTACTCGCTGCAGGGGCAGTTGTCTTCTTGAAATTTTGTTGCGGTGCTCCCCGGCTATTGCCCTGGCTTGTTCCAAAATTTCTCTTATTCCCAATAACCACTGTGGCCTTATTTCTGAAGGTCTCAACCTCTTTGTTCAACAACTCAGCCATACTCTTAGCTGTGAAACCCAACATGCCAGACTGTATCTGATACGATAACCCTTCCTTGTATAGGGCCATCTTCCTTTCTTCTACCTTCATCAACTCAGGGTAGAATCTTCCCAACTCGTTACACTTGTTGGTGTACTGTGATACTGTCATGTAATTACCTTGATTATGCTTTAGAAATTGACTTGCCATGTCTGCCTGCACTGTCGCTGGAAAATACTCATTATAGAACATTGCCTTAAAGCTTTCCCAATCTGTCACTTTCCCGTTGCTGCTCTATATCGCATCGATCCAAGCTTCAGCTGTACCCAAAAGAAACCCAACTGCTAACTGTGCCATCTCGGTCTAAGGAACATTGATGTTCCTACAAGCTTTCTCAAAGCTTCGCAACCATTCTTCTGACTTCGAATGCTCCACATTCCCAAAGAAGTCTTGAACTTTGTTCCTCCTTAGTCTCGTATACCAATCAACCGGTGGTGCTTGCTCATGTGCCAGTCTGACTGGTGGGGCTTGCGGGTAAACTGGTGGGTATCCGTACGGTATCTCTTGCTGCTGGTACTGGTGTTGGTGGAAACCGTAGGGTGGATAACCATAGCCCTGCTGATGATCAAAATGGGGTGAAGGAGGTACAGTAGGTCGAGGAGTATTACCCACTGGAGGAGGGTAAAAGGTCTGATGTTGCTGATGATGGAAAACTGGTGGCGAGGGGTGGCTTACCGGTGGAGGGTAAACACTCACTGGAGGTGGATAAATACTAGTTGCTGGGGGTACGTAGACTGGTGGAATGTCTCCCACTACAGTGACTCGTATAGGTGCTTCTCCTGGTTCTCCATAAATGTAGTTATACCTCGGTGGAGGGTAACTTACTGGTGGCGGTACTAAACCTGCTGGAACGTCACTTACCAAGGAAAACTGAACCGAACATCCCACATGCCATTGAGGGTGTTGCTCCTGATGGGGTCGCGGTGACAAACTCCGCAGAGACCGTGGTGTAGGGGTTGCAGTATGAGGGGGTGGGGGCTCGGATGTGGTGAAGGATTCTGCCTCACGAAACCGCCTCTAACAACTGGGGTCAGACTTTCTCGTCGAACTCCTGATGCTTCAGCACCTGCTCCGGTTCTCGTGAACACCATCCTGATGATCAACAAAAACCAAAACTTTACTAAGAGGTCTAAAGAGAACTTATCTTAAAGAAAGAAAGCCTAAAAGATGCTTTTCTCTGATACCAACTGTAACGTCCCGTTCCCGGACACCGAGTCCTTATCCGGAAATCGAAACGTTCGGCACGCATAATATTAAATAAATAATATTACACGTAAGCCTCTACTACGTCGTTTCAAATGAAAGCAAACGGAAGCTAAAAAGACTCGGGTAATTTTTTAAATAACCAAGAATAGAAATAAAGAACTAAAGAGGAAATGTAATATTATTACATCCGAAATGAAACCAACGAATCCAAATCTTTACGAATTTCAAAAACTAAAAGGAAACTACAGAATCCAATAATAATCCAAGTCTAAGGCATAAATGAAATAAATGATAAACAAGGTCTTCAACTCCGGCGTCCTCAAACATCGTCATCAAAGTCCTCCTCAAAGTCTTGACTAACCTGTTCGTCTTCTCTCCCCCAAACACATAAATAAACATGCATTTGAGGTAAGTACAAAGTACAAAGTAAGAAGTAGAAGCTACAATTTAATTAAGGTTATTATTAAAAAATTATCTTGGTGAGACCGACTTAATCTAGGGTTCACTTCATGCCCATCGACATGTCATGACTAAACGTTTCTAACTTAGCTTATCTTTGTTACACCATTATTCAAGGACACAATGCATGGTGAAAATTCCACCACGAGATATACTTGCCAACTACGGTGATTAGCACGGGTAGTCCCGGGATCTCCTCGGTATATATGCATATACGCTCGATGGATTTCCTCCACTACCCTTCAGCCTTTTGAGCCAGTAGCATTGTCCACCTTTTATGAACGTATCACATCGCCGATTTGAATTAGTTCCTAACCAAGAATAGATGACGTTTTATTTTTATCTACACATATGTAATTATTAAATGTGAATTAACTAGTCACCTAAGTGTTTTTAGAATAAAATCTCACCTTATCAGCTCTACTCACTCACTTAGACAACTAGACATCACATCCTATCAATTACACAGACATTGATGAACTCTAGTTCATCAAAGCACAAGCCCTTTCATGCCCTTCCGACGGATCCGAACTTCAACTCCCTTTAAGAGTACATTCGGTGTTTTAACTGAACGAATCGGAAGTTCAATCGAAGCTTGTTCATATTTTAATGAATGTTATCATATTAGGATTAAGGGTTTAAAATAGTGAAAACACGATTATGAAGCCTGAAAACAAACCTGAAACGCTAAAACAGTATAGACAAAGTAAAACAGGCCAGACGCCCGTCTGACATCCTATGGACGCCCGTCCGTAACCAAACGCCCGTCCACTAACCTCGGACGCCCGTCCGTCTAAAACAGCTACATCCTGAATCAAAATTCTGACCTCAAACGCCCGTCTGCCTATTTCAGACGCCCGTCTGAGTTACTAAAGTCCCGGACGCCCGTCCGCCTAGTGCAGACGCCCATCCGACTGAGTTTTTCCCAAAAAGCTAAAATCTTCGCAACTCAATTTCTGAATCGTTTCTAACCTAATTAACCTCGTTTTCAACTCAGAAAAACGTGGAAAACATATCTAAACATCTATGATCCTTTGATCAACGAAAAAGCATAACTTTCTTGCATCTACGCATCATAAAACTTGATTTAAACCTCAATAACAATAATTATAATTGTAGGAAGAGCCTCTTACCTTTTAAGCAGCAAATTCCTACTCCAAACCACAGAAAACAGCAACAAAACTAATCCTTTTCTGCAGGAAAACATGTGTGATAAATCCAAACTTAGATTAGATTCAATCACACGCTTCTAAACGACAAAACTATGAATTGATGAGTTTGCACCCATCAAACTCGATGGTGAACTGAATTAGAGCTTAATCATACCTTAACAAAGCTTCAACTTTTTGATGTCACAACGTTGCTCTCTTCACAACGATTCCGATGCTCGACTCTGATCTGAAAACCGTCAAGAATTGACTTAGAACCGATGACAACAATCCCTCAGCCCTAATTCTTGCACACACACATGCAGGAGATGAGTTTTGGAGGTGGAAAGTCTGATTAAAAGATTATGGGGCTGATTAGGTTGATTTTCCTTAAATAGGGAAAAATCCCAATATTACCTAATTTCCATGATTTTCCATAATCACCTTTTTTAAATCAGATTTTCTTCCTTAAATATTTATATATATATGTCGAAAATACATACATAAATACCCAAAATATTAAACTCCTAATAAAAGGAACCGAACCAAATATTTCGTTTTCGCAAAATGACACGTCTGCCCTTTCCCGAAAATCGGAATATTACAGGAGGTGAGCGTAATTCAAAGGTAAACACATGAAATCGACGGCCTGAAATTGTGAATACATTTACGAAGAGAAGTATTTTTAAAAATTACTTTATTTCCATTAGTGACAACACTCCACATCCAGAGCATTTAACATCCCCGTCCAAGCTAGCCTCAACTTCTATTCCACAACTTCCACAAACAATGTAGTGCAGAGGATTACGTGTGATGGATAAACGAAGGCTGCTTTTTATCCAGCATGTTTTTTCCTACACATTAAGTAAAAGTAAGTAGGCATTTTTTTTAAAGAAACAACAAGTGTGTGATACTGATGTAGTCACCGACATTCTCGAAAGTCGACATTGTAGCTGCCAAATCCAAGATGATCTCTGGTTCTTATGGGGCAAAGAAGCGCTTGATATCCTCATAGGCCTTGTTTTTAAGCCAAATGGCAACTTTTTCCTTGTTCTCAGCATACCTTTTAAACAGAAATAAGAAACATCATAGTTGAATATTGTATTGGAGAGCATATGATAAAGCATAAAAAGAAGCACGCTACCATTTGTTTAGGCTAAGATTTTATGGAAGTGGTGGATTTTCAATTATGTAAGTGTTGTCTCTTGTGGCAAGGGACAAACTTGCAAGTGCAGTAGTTTGAATGGTTGGAACAGTAGTGTAAGTATTTATTTGCAGTTAAAATGACAAAGTAAACATACCATGGAACGTCTTGCCTTGAAGATTTGAGGCAATTATATGTTGGATGTAATATCGCCGGACGGATCTAGATCCGCCCGATTACGCAGCGGAATAACAAGGATCACGATCAATATAACATTAAAGCACATAATTTAAGATCTACCTACAAGAATGTTAGATCTACTTACCAATCAAAAGATAAGCCGAGATCCAAAGAATAAGGCAAGATCCGAGAATCGAGAAGCCATAGTCTTCCGATGTGTATCTCCAAGCAACAACCGATGGAAGCCGATTCTTGATGCTTGACCTCCTTGATATGCTACCCGGAAAATCCCAAAGATTTTCCCAACTCAAACCCTAAGCTTTGTCCGAATTTCTTAGCTTATTTTGTGTGTATGTATGCATATTATGTGTGTTAGAAAAGGCTTAGGAGAACTCTCTTTATATAGGAGAGAAATCATTGTCCTCCAAGGATTTAATAATTAATACAAAATCAATTATAATAATCCTTTTCCATAAAAGATACTCCTAGAATAATCTAGAATATTTAAGGAACAATATAATATATTTTCCTTAATTAATTATTTAACAAATAAATAATTAATCACATGACATGTAATTATCCAAGAAAACTAATTTCTCTCTAATTACAATATGTACAAAACACGCCTATCAACCCTAAAATTAGGGTTTCACACGCCACACTCAATTATGGGATGAGTCCATGAAAAATGTCTTTTCCATGTACTTAATTATTTAGCCCACTAAATAATTATTCGCACATCAATTAAATAATCCAACTACTTAATTATTATTAAGGCCCAACGTCAAGAAACATATGCATGTTAGGAGCCACATCGGGGACCATGGACCTATAACCAGAAGCTACAATAAATTAAATAAAAATATTCATCGGACAGAACATTTCTTATTCAATCTATTAATTCCGGGATTACGCCACCATAAACCCGAAACTGAACTCTATCGATTATAGATATATACTTACACTCTAATCATCGAGTAAAGCGTCCATTGATATAATCATTACATATAGACTAATCCCCATAGACTGTTCATTTTGATTCGGGATATTTCCGTAAACCCTTCTCAAAACATCTTATCCTTATTTACCATTAATCCCTTAGTGATCAATTAGTTCATAACTAATATAATATGAACTCCCGGGATCGATCAATTTCTAGGATTAACAAATAAGGGAACTGTCTCTCTACTTCCCGCAGAAAGGAATGGATTCCGTATCTGTGAAGTCACAGACTACACACTCATTCCAGAATAGAGCCAATGAGAAGTGTTCTGATCACATGTATCAAAGTGCTCCTTAACTAATACATCAAACCCTACTTTGAACCAAGTAGTAGACTGTGATCACCTCAGGATTGAGATTAATCCATATATGATCATCTTGTGATTCGATAAGATTTCTCGATCAAGGAATTATATCGAGAACTCAAATCAAATCGGTCCAGTCCTATATGATTGACATCATATATAAATGCCCCACTAGGTACCCTATATCGACGGTCCGGATAAGACGGTCACACCGTTAAGTGTTCTGGGCGCATTATTGGTATATTAATCATGAGACCCATACTCTGATTAAACTCACCATGGACTAAATAGTTTTAAGCATATCATCACTAACTCAATCCTCGTGTGTATGCCATACACTGAGTTATGTGATTACATACCGACATACTTAGGGTTTTCAGCAGTGTATTAATATAAGAATAAATGAAAATATTAAGATGAATTATAAATCCTGTCAAAAGCAATTACAGAAATTGTCTTTCGGGCACTACACCTAACATTATAGTTACTGGTCCCTTGTGGAAGCTGTCAACGTTTGGATCATAAGCAGCCAACAAGTCCTTCCAAAACCGTATGACAATTGGGATTTCTCTATCATAGACAACATGTTTGTAAATTCTTTTGTACATGGCATAAAAGAGAAAACAATCAATATAGAAATAATCTACTCTTCATTAACTAGAACATAATCCTTAGCGCATTTCTTATTTAAAATGTCCAGAATTGGAAATTGGTGGACAATCAAGCCTTTGATGCTGTAAAGACAAAAATATTCAGTTTTTGTTAGTAAATAAAAGAAAAGGCAATGTTTATACGTGAAAGAATCATGTTCTAAAGAGGCTGTGTAAATATGTTTGTATAACTACATCATAACGTACAAGCATACGGGTGGAATAGACATGAATTTTATGTTTACCTATATTTGCATCTGTTTCTGCAACTTGTGTAGGTCCGCAAACCTACGAACTTCAAAGTTGCACGGCAGAAGATACGGCTTAGCGTCATCATTTGGTTTCACATGTATCTTTGCGATAATAATACCTGAGTATTTGTAACCGTCCAGCTGATACCTTTCTGGAGGTACAGTGATAGATGTGTTAGAGATCTTATACCTTTGAAATGGCTGCAAAGAGCATTCAAAGAAGTTGATGTCATTATCAAACATCACGGCTTTGCTTTTTGTTCCCTGCTTTTACGTACAAAAAAACCAGGAGTTATTATGCGTATGATTTGTTTTGTTGGACAAGACTGAAAGTAATTACAAGCACATCTAACCTTCATATTCATGTTAGTAATATCATCCGCAGCGGAAGCGATTTAAGGATCTAGATCTATAAATTACACGTAATAAAATAACTAGATCTACATCTACAAGGGGGTTGTAGAACATACCTCTTGGATCTCAAAATCCAAGTTGAAGAACCGCAATAGAAAGAACGAACGAAGGTGTGAAGAGCACCACGATCTCCCGTACGTGTGATCCAAGCAACTCCCGGTGGAAGGAAATCCTCGTCTCGAATCCTTCCGATATGCTACCCGGAAAATCTCCAAGATTTTCCCCTTATTCCCCTTGGCCGAAAAATTTCACCTTCTCCTCTCTAAGAGGTGTAGGTCGAAATTTATTGTGTGTCTAAGGCTTGGGAGAACTCTCTTTATATAGGAGAGTAAAACTTAGCCTCCAAGTATTTAATGATTAATACAAAATCAATTATAATAATCCCATTAAATAAAAGATAATTCCATAATATTCTAGAACAAATCTAGAATAATATTTATCTTTATTTCTTACCATAAATATTTATCTAATAAATATTTTATGCACATGTCTTATTAATTTATTGAGGGAACAAATCTCCCAATAATTAATGACCAAATGTGGCGCCACCTTATACCCTAGGTATAAAGGCTTCCACACACTTCACACACTTGGGCCAAGATTATGAAAAAAATCTTTTCCATATATTTAATTATTTAGCCCAACTAATTTAATAGTCCACTAAACAATTAATTCACATATCGTTTTAATAAAGTCCAACAAGAACTAAATTAATATTATTAGGATTCGACGTCCGAGAATAGCTATGCTATATTAGGAGGCACGTCGGGGACCATGGACTAATAATCAGCGGCTCCGATAAATCAAATAAATAATTATCTTACGAACGAAATAATTATATTCGATAAATCAATCACGGGAATATGCCACCATAATCCCGTGATCGCACTCCTCCGATTATAAGATTATATTTATCTCCTCACGAGAATAATAATAAGCGTCCATTGATATAATCATTACATATGGATTAATCCTCCATAGATCGTTCATTCTAAATTGGGAAGTTACCGTTAACCCTTTCTAGAACCTCTTATCCTTATTTACCATTAACCCCCTAGTGATCAATTAATTCTTACAACTCACTGGTAGCTAATCAGTGTAATATGAACTCCATGGATCGATCAGTTTCTAGGATTAACAAATAAGGGAACTGTCTATCTACTTCCAGAAATGGAAGGAATGGATTCCGTATCTGTGATAACACAGACTACTCACTCAATCCAATACAATGCCAAGATGGGGTAATTCAGACCACAGACTCAGTGTAATCCTTAACCGTCAAGTCAAACTTCATACTGATTCAAGCAGTTGATTGTGATCACCTCAGGATTAAGATATATCCATAAATATGATCATCCACTGATTCGATAAGACTTCTCGATTACGGAATTATATCGTGAACTCTAATCAAATCGGTCCAGCCCTATATGATATATCTGTCATATATAAATGCCCCATTAGGTTCTCTTAACCGAAAGTCCGGATAAGACAATCACACCTATTGTGTTCTGGGCGCATTAATAGCACGTTAAAGGAGAGACCCGATACTCTCGATTAACTTCACTACGGGCTAATTGTATTTTAAGTACATCTTCACTAACTCAATCCTCACGTGTATATACCATACACCGAGTTAAGTGATTACATAAACGATATACTTTAGGGTTTTACGTAGTGTAATTACTATTGTCACATCGGTGAATATGAGAATAATAAATATGAATAACAATATCATTTCATTTATTAAATAAAACAATTACAAAATTGTCTTTCGGGCATCACACCTAACAATCTCCCACTTGCACGAAAGCATGTGATTAATTGTTTTAGAGCACACCCTATTATTTAAAATACAACAAACTACATCTCCCACTTGCTCTAAAGCAATGGAGACTCATCCCGTATTCTAGTACCCATTAAGCATATCATAACCATTTCGATTCCAAAGTACACTCCGAGTATGCCGTCGTAGGATAGGTCAGTGACTCGGGGAGTACCTACATCTAAATGTCATGGGTCTTAATGATTAGTCAGGTTGTCGGCTCGAGACGATCCGTAGAATCGAAACGTTACCGGTCCATCTAATCATGTGGTACTTAGTAGACACTGAGCCCGAGATCGACTTAACGATCATCCTCATTCTGACTTAAAGTCAAAATCAGTGTATTACACATATCCAAGTTCACACATGAATATGTCCGCATATTATTCCTCGTTCTCTTCAAGATACTAAAGGACATACTAAACTTGCTTTGTTAACCGCCGAATCTAAGATTCGATCAAAGTTGACGTTCAATAACCTGACCATCTCTTACTAGAAAGAGAATCTATCCCATTTCTCTTGATCCGAAGATTTTAGAGAGTCATTCCTGAGGCATAGGGTAGAACTTCCTCGTTGAATGTTGCATACACAGATGCATCATCTTAACCAATAAGATGGATGGGAAACCATTGACTGATTCTAATGAATTCGACCGAGTCAAACTCTTTAGAATGTTGTCCAAATCTCTGTTGCAGAGAATTATGGTATTGTCAGATTCTGACTTCAGATAACACACCCATGTTGATCCCAACTGGTGCAGTGTTATCCTTCACAAACACTAATATATGTATGTATATATTCACTACTGTACTAAAATTGATATCCGAGCTACAAAAGACTTATCAATATTCGTCAAATCCATATATTGTAGAAATATATGACTTCCAATGACCGAGAGGTTTGCTTTTTATCCACAAAGGACATAAGCCTTGACAGTCATTCTGTCATTAGTTCATAAGGCAATACCCTTCTGTTTCGAATGAATCCAGACTCCGTTTGTTTGGCAAGAAAATCTCAGGGAATCACCCCTATTTTCCGCTTATGAACGAAATCATGCAATACTAAGTGATAAGAGAGTTCAAGGTCTGATTAACTCTCTAGACCACTCAAGCTTTGCTCGAAAGATAAACTTTCCTATGCATTCTACTCTTTTCCGTGTAGATCCAATTACTCCCACTTTGGGCTCCGAGACGCTCGGGTGGTTCTACAAGAGCATGAACAGAACTGGAGTACCGAACTCCATTCACAGGGTTATGGCTATTAAACCAACCTCTATTATCGAAATCCATACTTGCTCACAAAAGAGCCATAGGTCATCAATCGATCCTCAGACTACAAAGTCCGCAGAACCCGTAATGGGTAATGGATAAACCATACTCCCACTACATTCTGGGTGGATCGAAATTCTGATCTAGTTTAGTAGTATATAGTGTTATCACCAACAACCGATGTTGGATGTGGTCTGATTTTAATCAGTTAGTAACTACCTTTAGTAAACGTACTTCAAGGTTCAAGGTTTTGCTGTTCATGGACTCTATCAGGAAGGATGCAACAGTATAACTGTCCCTTCCCGATTTCAAGAATCTTATAACAAACCTTTTTCTCAATGCTACAAGATATATAACGATTGGTCACTGACCGAACGTGTTCGCGAAATTCCCAGACTTACCTTCAAGCACCGTGTGCTAAATGCTTATATTTATGGAAGTAGGGTGAACCGAATCCACTCCTTATCCATAAATTCCAAAGCATATTCTATGTAGACTTCTCGATCTTACATTTCAATGTAAACCGTTATTTCGCTTCCAATATCTTTATTGAGTTAAGCAGTGTATTGTAGCACATCTAAAAACTATATAAGGCAATTTAACGGTTTCTACCTTAGTGAAAACATTTCACTATGAGGCAGGCCGAGCATCAGTCCCTAGGACTATGAATGGCCTATTCCGAGTATAGAATTCTCTATCTCTGTTGAAAACAGAGAAACCTCAAAAATATTTTGGATAAACTTTCCGGAGTGTTTGAATAGTTATCAGACAAGAAGTCACTACTCGGAAGCTCCTACTAGCTCGTATCTTTCATCAGACCCCGAAGGTCGTCATGAACAAGCTATGTTACTTCTTTATAACCATTATCCTTTCCTGATTGAAAGGAAACTTAGTCATTGAACCTTTGAGACAATATAACCAGACTGGGAGAAAGGAATCACCCTGAGCCAGTCTTCAGGTCTTGTCTTTTAGGGACTATGCACTAACTATGGAATATGAAGAAGCGTTTATCTAAATATAGAAACCAATTGCTTTTAACGAGTTCTTAAGATGTGTTTTATATACATATTTCAGCGAGTTCTAAGTGGTTTTGACTTTATCAAACAAAAGTCCGAGTCTTGGATTCGTACTACAAATGGTATATTCACTTTCTATACGACAAACAAATTATCGAATATAAGGTAAATCCATCCGTTCCGATGAATCTTAAACGTAAAAATAATTTTTCCGCGATATCCAAGGATTGAATCCGAGATTCATTTCCTTATATCACTCCCACTATTCTAGCTAAAATTAACTGCCCGTTGTTTACTCTTTTAATCGTTAAATGCACTGCTACCTTGTTCTTCCAAAGAACTTAGCTCGAGAAAATCTCCAAGGATTCATAGGTTGGTGATCCAAAATCACTGTCCTTATCCTATGATTTTTAGTTAATTAATTTTTCGGTTCATCCTTAAAGTTTTCTCAGTTTAGATGACTAACACTTTTAGACAGATTCTCCCATTCTTGACTTTCCGTGAATGAAAACAGTCTTGAACCAGCGGTTCGTTTGAGTAGACACTACTCTTGAACCGTGGGATGTCTATTTCGAGTGTTACTCGTCGGGACTTCTCGGATTTTCTAATATATCAGAAAAAACAACAAATCATAAAACTCCCACTAGTTCATCGATTCCAAATATCGTCCAACTAGTGAAATTTCATGACTTTCCGATTTTTTCGATTAGATAATCTTTCGTACATAGTTCCAATGTTTCCAGAAAAACAAATCATAGAACTCCCACTAGTTCATCGATTTCAAATATCATCCAACTAGCAACATTCCATGACTTTCCGGTTTTTCAATTAGAACGGTTACGTGTGTAGTCAGTTACACTTTTCTAATGTTCTAGAAAAACAACAAATCATAAAGCTCCCACTAGTTCATCGATTCCAAATATCGTCCAACTAGTAATACTTCATGATTTTCCGATTTTTGAATTAGAAAATTACTCATGTCATCACTACACACTCAAAATTCACTAGAAGAATTTCAAAGTCCGAAATCACCTTTGATCAAACTAAGTTTGTCTTCCGTTTGACACGAATGACACTAGTGACATACCTATATGTCACTCTGATTTTTAAAAGGCTTCAGAGAAAATATCTCTTCCGAAAATTAATTGCATTATCAATTAACTAGTTCAACGTCCTAGTTACTTTCCACTTTTTAACGAAGTCAATACTAGTCAATTATAAATTTTAAGCAATTTAGTAAGGGATATAATGCTGTAAATAAAATGACATTAATTCAAATTTAACACTACTATATTTATTTTAGGAATTGTAAACTAAAATTAAGTCTACTCTACCATTCCAAGGTTTTAACCTCGCATCTCAGTGCCGCCGTAGGGTAGGTCAAAGAGATGACGGTTAAATCGAGACAATCTCATCAATGAATAACTTGTGAGAATCAAACATCCCACGAGAATCGAACATCCCTTTATTCATTGACTACCTTCCTTTTTTAGCCTAGATATTACCAAAAATATCCTTTATGAGTGTGACCTACTTTATCGGATCTCTTAGGTACGCCCCGAGTGTGCCGTCGTAGGATAGGTCGGTGACCCGACGAGTACCCGTAAATCCTATCCTTTCGGAGACCAAGCCATGAATGTTGATAGGGGTGAACACCATCCGTAGGGGGACGAAATCAAAGCGCCGCGAGGCGTCACCCTTCTCTCACTTACTTGTATCTATAGTAGAGGCCGTGGGGTTGGTGTCGTCTCCCCCGCTCCCACTCAATAATTTGGAAGTGGTGGTGGGTTAACTAACCACGTCTTTTTGATGTTAACATAAAAGCACATCAAATCAAGGATTCCGAATGGTGTCGGTAACGTAGGCAAGCCTACCCGTCCTATTCGTTGGAACATATGTGACGGTCGGACGAAATCGGGTCAAGACGGCCCCGTTGAGATAAGAAGGAATCACCCTCTCGCTCTCCAAGTGTAGCTTAGTCTTGCCGGACCCCCATGCATACATCACACTAGGAGGGTTAAGTCGGTCGAGCCTAGCTCAGTTGACCACCCAACCTATAAGCGAACCGTTTTTATCCAAGATTTATTGTTCTTTTACCATCATTCAACCTCGTAGACACTACGAATTGAAAACGTGATCTCGTTTGGGCTTTAAGGCGGTTCACCGAGAACACACACCGAAAGGCCTAACGATTTCATAACCCGTCCTCGGATCTTTAATTAGTTACTAAATTAATTAATTACCACGTATTAATTAAATTTCAACTAATTACGCGAGTTTGTATACATGCCTATTTTAATTACCAAAATTAAAATTCTACATGTATGCATGGAGTGGATTTATGATATGATGCATGTCATGGCAATTCCGATTTTATGTCTATTTTATGATCAAACATATAAAAAATAAATTGCGGAAAATTTAAACACCGAGATGGATTGTTGGTACCCCCGTATCTAATCTATCCTAGGAAAAATAAATTACAATCTTATTGTCTTCGAGTCTTGATCTTCGAATCTTGAACTCGAACCGCCGGATCACGAACCACGAACACCCGAGAGGAGAAAAGGTCTTTTTAATTAAATAAATCCAATTATTATAATTAATCCAAAATTTTATTTTATTTATTTTTATTTGTATCATGCGGCTGTTACAAAAAAAATTATTTTCCAAATTTTTTTATTATTATTTTTTTTTTTTCAGTCGGCAGTTTTGTAGGAAAAAAAATTAGGTTTGCCAAAAAAAACATACAGCCGCATGCATGAAGAACCCTAGCCGAATGCAATTTTTTATAAACAGGACTTATAGCGACGCTTTTCAGCGAAAGTCCTGTAGCAGTTTTTAATAAAATTTTATCCGTTTCTCCTCGTTCATACCTTGGGTTTCGCCTTGATCTTCAATTTTCCAGCAAGATCTTCATCATTTCCAGCACGGATATTCAAATTACAATAAAAGATGCTACTTTTACATATAAATTTCGAAAATTGACATAAATAAAATACAATTCCTATGCTCAATTGTTACTAAACAAAGGAGCTACAAAATAGATCTAACGAGTAAACAGTACCAACCCCAATCCATCTCTTCAACCACGACATTCATAACATAAAAAAAAAATTAAACATAATTTTCGGCCCCTAAAAAAAATTGGGACAAAAAATCTACATGTTTACCACTCCTAGATCTAATATTTTATACGTATAAATATAGATCACCTTGGCGACTGATACCACTGTTAGTAATATCATCCGCAGCGGAAGCGATTTAAGGATCTAGATCTATAAATTACACGTAATAAAATAACTAGATCTACATCTACAAGGGGGTTGTAGAACATACCTCTTGGATCTCAAAATCCAAGTTGAAGAACCGCAATAGAAAGAACGAACGAAGGTGTGAAGAGCACCACGATCTTCCGTACGTGTTATCCAAGCAACTCCCGGTGGAAGGAAATCCTCGTCTCGAATCCTTCCGATATGCTACCCGGAAAATCTCCAAGATTTTCCCCTTATTCCCCTTGGCCGAAAATTTTCACCTTCTCCTCTCTAAGAGGTGTAGGTCGAAATTTATTGTGTGTCTAAGGCTTGGGAGAACTCTCTTTATATAGGAGAGTAAAACTTAGCCTCCAAGGATTTAATGATTAATACAAAATCAATTTTAATAATCCCATTAAATAAAAGATAATTCCATAATATTCTAGAACAAATCTAGAATAATATTTATCTTTATTTCTTACCATAAATATTTATCTAATAAATATTTTATGCACATGTCTTATTAATTTATTGAGGGAACAAATCTCCCAATAATTAATGACCAAATGTGGCGCCACCTTATACCCTAGGTATAAAGGCTTCCACACACTTCACACACTTGGGCCAAGATTATGAAAAAAATCTTTTCCATATATTTAATTATTTAGCCCAACTAATTTAATAGTCCACTAAACAATTAATTCACATATCGTTTTAATAAATTCCAACAAGAACTAAATTAATATTATTAGGATTCGACGTCCGAGAATAGCTATGCTATATTAGGAGGCACGTCGGGGACCATGGACTAATAATCAGCGGCTCCGATAAATCAAATAAATAATTATCTTACGAACAGAATAATTATATTCGATAAATCAATCACAGGAATATGCCACCATAATCCCGTGACTGCACTCCTCCGATTATAAGATTATATTTATCTCCTCACGAGAATAATAATAAGCGTCCATTGATATAATCATTACATATGGATTAATCCTCCATAGATCGTTCATTCTAAATTGGGAAGTTACCGTTAACCCTTTCTAGAACCTCTTATCCTTATTTACCATTAACCCCCTAGTGATCAATTAATTCATACAACTCACCGGTAGCTAATCGGTGTAATATGAACACCATGGATCGATCGTTTCTAGGATTACAAATAAGGGAACTCGTCTATCTACTTCCGTAAATGGAAGGAATGGATTCCGTATCCGTGATAACACGGACTACTCACTCAATCCAAGTACAATGCCAAGATGGGGTAATTCGGACCACGGACTCGGTGTAATCCTTAACCGTCAAGTCAAACTTCATACCGATTCAAGCGGTTGACTCGTGATCACCTCGGGATTAAGATATATCCATAAATATGATCATCCATTGATTCAATAAGACTTCTCGATTACGGAATTATATCGTGAACTCTAATCAAATCGGTCCAACCCCTATATGATATATCTCATATATAAATGCCCCATTAGGTTCTCTTAACCGAAAGTCCGGATAAGACAATCACACCTATTGTGTTCGGGCGCATTAATAGCACGTTAAAGGAGAGACCCGATACTCTCGATTAACTTCACTACGGGCTAATTGTATTTTAAGTACATCTTCACTAACTCAATCCTCCCGTGTATATACCATACACCGAGTTAAGTGATTACATAAACGATATACTTTAGGGTTTTCTGTAGTGTAATTACTATTGTCACATCGGTGAATATGAGAATAATAAATATGAATAACAATATCATTTCATTTATTAAATAAAACAATTACAAAATTGTCTTTCGGGCATCACACCTAACAATTCATAAGCAGATAGTGCCTATATCGCTTTTGGAAAGGGTAGGAAGTCAAAGCATTATACCCAACATGATGTCTTTTGATAACTTGGACTATGCAAGTCCACCTTTTTTTCCAGACTATATCCCGTGAGCATCAAGCATCTATCTCGGTATGTTGCTGTCAAAAGAAACAATATTCTTTGCAATTCAAACAGGATAAGTATTTTGGAAAGTCTACATATGTGAAAAAATGTTATTTTTTCACCCATTGATATACCAGCCTCTTCATCAACCGACGGAGGTGACAAGGGTAGCAACCTCTGTTTTTTTGGGTTGGAGAAGGCTTGTTCAACACTCATGTTACTGCAGTCTAACATAACATGTTCATCAGAAGAACACATGTCATGTGTCCTGTGTTTAACTTTTCTATGTCTCATAGTACAAGTGTTTTTGGATTGTCTGGGTTCAACTACCGATGTAGAATTTTTATCTACCAAATGTCTACCATTTTTATTGCCAAGGATGAAACAAATATTCTGTTTTTAGTTTTATTTCTAGAGGTTTTCTCCTTCCATCGTAAAATGGCTGCTTGTCTATAGGCATGCTTGTCCGTAATTTGCGACGAAAAGGTCAGCGGTTCAGGTGAAACCACCCTTAGACATGTCAGCCTGTCTGTCATGACACAAAGGGGATACATGAAGGAATCTCCTCTTTTTTTAGTTGTATAAGGCATGTTTTGTGGGCTACTAATGTTGGTCCCTTGGAAAGGCAAACACAAGTTTAGGGGGGGGGGAATAAACTTGTCCCAAAAAACTTTCCCAAAACTGAAAGTACCCCAGGAACTGAGTTTCTCCGAAACTTAAACTGATGCTCAGCTCAGTTTTGTTCCTATCTCTTAACTTGTGCGGAGTTCAGCTAACTTAACTGAGTATAAGTCAATACTGACTCATTCTTAGTCTAGTTAACTGGCAGCGGATAGAATTAGCCTTTAGTACAATAGATGTGTTAATAAAGATCTGAACCTCCTGTTTATCAGTTTGGTGCTGACTCAGTGTCTAATGTTTTCTGAGTGAAGTGATGAAGTGATTATGCAATAATTAAAACAATCACAGCACGAATGTACATGCATAAAGTAAATCAACACAAGATTTGTTTATGGAAGTTCCGGGTGGTGTAATCCCGTACATCTCCCCTTCTCCTGTGGTGTAGGAGGTATCACTAGAATCTTGAGATAACCGTTACAAAATCCTAGCACAATGACAAATTCCTTCACGACACCCTAGTTTCACTCGTCTACACATAATGAAGAAAGGTAGGATTGCTCCCTTCATTCGCACACCGATCCTTCGGAGGTGGAATGACTCCTTCACCACTCACCACCGACATACGGACATAGTCCCGTTGACCGCACCAACGGCTGTGGCAACCAAGTTGCAACCGTATGAGGAAAGGTGGAATTGCACTCCTCAAACTATGCACAGCCAACGCTTTTTCACAAAGGTTAGGTTTAGAATTAATCAAAAGATTAATTCAGTGAGCTGTCTGATTCTTCTGGATATAGCATTGTAGCTCCAAGATGCCTTCTTCCCCCTTAATGGGTTACTGGATCTTTCTTTTAAATCTTCAAGGCAATTCTGTTGGCTTCCCATTTTCTAGATATGAAATCTGATTTTCTGGATCTGGATCTTTAAATATGTGCTTTTCAAAACTTCTCCGATCCTCTCCCTCCTTTTTCAATCCTTTTTCTCTGTGTATTTATAGGGGTGATGTAACGGTCCACTAGCTCTTGTAGCCGTTACATTTGTCATTTAGCAAACGTTCATATGTACGACCTTTTGTCGTTTGGTTAGTTCAAATTCAACAAGGCCTTAACTCAGTTTTCTACTCTTCTTCAAAACTGAGTACCTTGTATTCTTGACATCCGACTTTTATTGACTAAGTCGGAGTACACCATTCAGCTTCCTTCTTCTCCTGATAACTGATAATCTTTGTCCTTAAGATTACTCAGTTTTACATGATCTATAGTTCAGTTTCAGGTCATCACAGACTTGCCTGAATCCTAACTTATAGTCACGACTTAATCAACTTCTAACTGAGTTTTCCACCTTAGTTCTTCGGTCTTCGACAACTGAGCCTGTGTCCCCCAGTTCTTCAGTCTTCTAGATAAACCAACTGAGTCTGTGATCCTCAGTGAACTTATCTTCTTCAGTTTTCTTATAACTGAGTCTGAACCCTCAGTTCTTCATATGTATACTCAGTTTTTTTTGTTGCAACTCAGCTGTTTGCCTAGTTCCTAACTATTACAATTCTTGTCTGAAACAACCTACACAAAGTTCAGACTCTAGATATAACTTATACACTTTTCTCTAGACTGTTTCTTGCTTCTTCTTTTATTATGCACTATAATAGCTAGTTATGATTTCATCATCATGGTTTATAAGTGATCGTATTAATTACGTGACGAATCATCATCAAAACACAAATATTATTTCCAACAATTTCCCCCTTTTTGATGATGTATCATAACCCTCCCTAAAAGCAATAAAAGAATAATGCAAGAAAACATAACAAAAACAATTAAGATAACAAACTAAACACATGAGTTCATTACAAGAAAATGTTACAACAAACTGAATTACTAATATGATTACAGATTCCCTTTTTCCAAACTCATCAGTTTTTCTCCAATAAAGATGCTCCTTTTTGTCTCCAGGAGACTTCTTGCCTTTCTTTCTTCATTTGATTCTCCTCTCTAGGCTTGATCTCCAAGTATTCATTGATCAACTGATTTGCCTCTTCATTGTCCTGGTTCTTAAATTTTATCAAGATCTCCTTGATCTCCTCATTCATCAACTTTTCTTCTTCTTCAGAAATAAGACTAAGTTCATTTCCTTTAGTCTTTTCCCCCTTAGTTCTTATCTTTTTATCTTTTGCTGCCTTTAGACCTTCTTTCAATCTGACAAAGATTGCAAGTTTCTTCTTGATATACATCATAGCTTTGACTAAGGCTTTTTCATCTTTCTCAGTTCTTGTTTCTGTGAAGGTCTCTTCTATAGTTAACTCCTCGATCAGATTATCAATTTCTTCTCCATCTTGTTGAATGGTCAAGAGATCAGCATCTACTTGTTTGTCTTGTTCCTCCACCAACTGTCTGGCATAGATTTCTTCAGCTTTATAACCTTCAATTTTCTCTTCCGTTTTATCAGCATCAGCATCATCTTCAGCTTTCTCTTCATCACATTCAGTTTTCTCTTCCCCATTGTTTGAAGATATGCAAAAGCTTTCTTCAAATAATTTCCATAAGGTGATGATGTTGGAATATTTATTTAAACCAGAATAATGTGCTTTTCCAACAAAGTCATGTAGATTGTAGAGTTTCTGCTGTAGAGTCTGCATCAGACTTTCGATGATCTCTTTTGCTACTTCCAATCTTTCTTCAATCACAGTTTCTTGACGCTGAGATTCTTCATTTGCAGATTTGCTTGTAGATGCCTCATGAACTTGAGATGAGGAGCTTGGTTCTTGATAATAAAAATGAACATCATGACTTGACAGTTCCTTTTCATAATTAGCCTCGCAAAATTCAGCGTCTTCCAAAGCTTCTTTTTGCTCTTTAGTGTATTTTCCATGCGTCTCAGTTGGGGGTTCACTTTCTTCAGTCTCTTCTCGTTCACTTCCTTCAGTTTCATCATCAATCTGAATTACATCTTCAGTTTCAGTTTTCTTAGCCTGAAGTTTGTTCCACATCCTCCTTTGTCCTCTTACGGTTCTGTCATCCAACCTTACAGTCTCACTTGAACTAGAATCTAAAATTTCACTTCTTTCTTCTTCAATGATTTTCCTCTTCTTCACTCCAGTGGGCACTGATTTGTGTTTCACTTCTGTTTGTGTGGATTTTGAAATGGAGAAACGATCTAGTATCCTTTGAACTAGATAAGTGTATCCCTTTTTCAATAAAAACTTTTCTCCAGAAGCCTTCCTTCCTTTGGCTTTCTCTTTTTTGCCTGAAACTTGTTTGATCAAATGATTGAGAACAAACTTGTTCCAATCCAATCTTTCTTCAAACCAAATGGCATAGATCAGCTTTAGTTTATCTGTCAAAAGAGTGTAGAAATTCCGAGCATGACCAATGACATTTCTGGTCAGAAGGATCGTCAGGAATGCGAATTCTTGTCTCTGTTGGTAGATGGATCCAATGAAATTTTTCTCGTCCTTGTTAAGTGCTGTAACATTCCAAAGCTTGCCTTTTTCTTCATTTCCAAATGTAAGAGATGAAGATCCTCCGATTATGTCTAAACCAAAGACTAGTGAAAGAAGATGTTCATTAATAGTAATGCACTTGTCTTGAACCGTTGTTCTGAAACTCTTCCCATCATTGGTGATTTCGGCATTTTTGTAGAAATCTTTGATGCTGTCTGGACACAAGGTAGTGACTTTTGTATCAATCAAATTCTCCAGTCCTCGAATTTTCTTGATTTTGCTTACAATCTGAGTTGACAGAGTGGAATATGAAATTTTTTGACAGAAATCATCCAGACTTGTGGTGATTCCATCATCAATGTTGTATTGCTCCATGGATTTCTAAATTTGGAATTCTTGGAAGAATCTTGAGTGCTTTGAAATTGATTGAACAGGATTTCGTCAAGATTGCGTTTTTCAATCGTTTTCAAAATGAGAGTCGTGTCACAATCAATGAGATTTGTAGGGATGTACATCTACTTTTTCTCCTAGATTGACACGTGGCTTCGAGTGATTTGTCATGTCAGCTCAAGCGTCAGATGGTAGCTGGAAAGTTTTCTGCTTTTGACCAATTTGTCCTTCATCAGCTTTTGTTTGGAAGTCAGTTCAGGATTCAGCATTGAGAACTGACTCATCCTGCAAAACAATTTTAAGTTTTCTTCGGTACCTATATCTTCTTGGGTCCGGCTGGATTAGTTACTGAAGTATTACTTTCAGTTTATTGTTTGAGAGATTAAGCCTTCTCAACTCTTTTCTAGATAAACCATTACGCTCAACCTTAGTTGATTTCACAAGGATTCTTTTAGAGTTTTCATCTTTAATTTCTTTGTGTAATCTACTAGGTCTTCCAGTATCTTGGTGTCTAGAGTTTATACTTTTTGAAATCTCAGGACTGGGTAGGGGTGGGGAATTATCATTGCTTTTGTCAAATTTACTAGATATTAATCTTTCAGCAAGATTTGACATCTCAGTTTCAAGAAACTCATTCCAATCTTTTGCTTTGTCAAGTTCTATGTCTTTTAGTCTTAACTCCAATGTGAGTTTTTCGGTTAACTTGACAAGTTCAGAGTTTCTCTGACTGAGTTCAACGAATGATAACTGGGTTGAAGAATGTACCTTTTTCTTGTTGGTTTGATACATTTTTAAGATTTGAATGTACATTCTTTTGTTGCTCTAATGAATCTTCTATATCAATAGTAACTTGCAACAACTTCTTTTCTTCTTCTTCTGAAGGTTCTCTTTGTGATGGAACTCCTCTGGATTTGTCTATATAAACATTGAAGTTTGTATCTACATCATCACTGAGTTGAGGTTCTGGATTTGTATGCAAATTTGTCGCACTGAACCTCTCAGATAATTGATCCTGAAAATCAGATACATTTTGCAAACAATAAATCAGGGGGTGAATAAGCCAACTTCTAATTTTGGATGTTACCATTGAAATCTAGCTAAGTGCTTTTACAACTGATACAGTGAAGGGTCTTCAACAACTGGTTTAAAAGATATCTTTGGATCACTTCCAAATGGAAGAACTGCTCTGATACCAATTGTTGGTCCCTTGGAAAGGCTAACACAAGTTTAGAGGAGGGGGGGTGAATAAACTTGTCACCAAAAACTTTCCCAAAACTGAAAGTACCATAGGAACTGAGTTTCTCCGAAACTTAAACTGATGCTCAGTTCAGTTTTGTTCCTGTCCCTTAACTTGTGCGGAGTTCAGCTAACTTAACTGAGTTGAGTATAAGTCAATACTGACTCATTCGTAGTCTAGTTAACTGGCAGCGGATAGAACTAGCCTTTAGTACAATATATGTGTTAATAAAGATCTGAAACTCCTGTATATCAGTTTGGTGCTGACTCAGTGTCTAATGTTTGCTGAGTGAAGTGATGAAGTGATTGTGCAATAATTAAAACAATCACAGCACGAATGTAAATGCATAAAGTAAATCAACACAAGATTTTTTTATGGAAGTTCCGGGTGGTGTAATCCCGTACGTCTCCCCTTCTCCTGTGGTGTAGGAGGTATCACTAGAATCATGAGATAACCGTTACAAAATCCTAGCACAATGACAGTCCTTCACGACACCCTAGTTTCACTGTCTACACATAATGAAGAAAGGTAGGATTGCTCCATTCATTCTGCACACTGATCCTTCGGAGGTGGAATCACTCCTTCACCAGCTCACCACTGACATACACACAGTCCGCAGACTGCACCAACAGCTGTGGCAACCAAGTTGCAACCGTATGAGGAAAGGTGGAATTGCTCTCATCAAACTATGCACAACCAACCCTTTTTCACAAAGGTTACGTTTAGAATTAATCAAAAGATTAATTCAGTGAGATGTCTGATTTTTCTGGATATAGCATTTTAGCTCCAAGATGCCTTCTTCCCCCTTAATGGGTTGCTGGATCTTTCTTTTAAATCTTCAAGGCAATTCTGTTGGCTTCCCCTTTTCTAGATATGAAATTTGATTTTCTGGATCTGGATCTTTAAATATGTGCTTTTCAAAACTTCTCCGATCCTCTCCCTTATTTTTCAATCCTTTTTCTGTGTGTATTTATAGGGGTGATGTAATGGTCAACTAGCTCTTGTAGCCGTTACATTTGTCGTTTAGCCAATGTTCATATGTACGACCTTTTATCGTTTGGTTAGTTCAAATTCAACAAGGCCTTAACTCAGTTTTCTACTCTTCTTCAAAACTGAGTACCTTGTATTCTTGACATCCGACTTTTATTGACTAAGTCGGAGTACACCATTCAGCTTCCTTCTTCTCCTGATTACTGATAATCTTTGTCCTTAAGATTACTCAGTTTTACATGATCTATAGTTCAGTCTCAGGTTACCACAGACTTGCCTGAATCCTAACTTGTAGTCACGAATTAATCAACTTCTAACTGAGTTTGCCACCTCAGTTGTTCAGTCTTCGACAACTGAGTCTGTGTCCTTCAGTTCTTCATTCTTCTAGATAAGCCAACCGAGTTTGTGATCCTCAGTGAACTTATCTTCTTCAGTTTTCTTATAACCGAGTCTGAACCCTCAGTTCTTCATATGTATACTCAGTTTTCTTGTTGCGACTCAGCTGTTTGCCTAGTTCCTAACTATTACAATGCTTGTCTGAAACAACCTATACAAAGTTCAGACTCTAGATAGAACTTATACACTTTTCTCTAGACTGTTTCTTGCTTCTTCTTTTATTATACACTATAAAAGTTAGTTATGATTACATCATCATGGGTTATAAGTGATCTTATTAATTACGTGACGAATCATCATCAAAACACAAATATTATTTCCAACAGCTAATGACCTAGAATGTCATCAACATGTTCTCTAGGGGAGTATCCTGGCCTAGGCTTTGCATTTCCTTTAGTACGCATGTAACTATAAAACAAGACTTCATAACTACTATGTTTCTTTTTTCTTACACACTAAGAAGCAAAGGGAACATGATTTGTTTTTCCAGAATTCATCACAAACTAACACCTACGAAATTCCAAACACATTATAAATGAATAGGCAGACCCACAGAAAAGCAGTGTATTTACAGACAACAACAAACATGAAGTTTTAAACCACAGGAAAAGAAATCACATACTTGAATCCAATGAAGAAATCTTTCTTGTTGGTCTGTTGTTTGTAGAACCTGTATAAAGAACACACTGAAAAGTAAAACAAGGGTAGAAATTTGGTAAACAACACTCGTTTTCAGAACTAACAAAGGTCACAGCAGCAATGAATCAACTATTGGTAGATTTTTTTCCACCATTGACACTAAGAAGAATACTTATTACAGCAGCAAACAACTAGTTTTTAACCATAGGAAAGAAAGTATGTGCTTGCAGGTATGTGCTTGAACCAAAAGCAAGTATGTTCATCATTAAAAACATGGCAACATGGCAGTCATCTAACATCAGACAAAGTGTTTTTTTGTTCATTATTAAAAACATATACTTACATTTTTTGTTCATTATTACTCTCTTTCATACACCAAACATATGAATTAAAACATAAAAGAAAAACTTTTTTAAATCTGTAAATTTTCAATTAAACTAAGATGATGGAAGAGACGTTTGCTGTTATTATTTGACACTCGAGAAGCTGAAATAATCAAAGGAAATAAGCTTTCTTTCGATTAACCTGAACATGATAACGGTGAAGCTTGAAGCCCAAGCATAACATTAGAGCTATATATACACATCTAAACGTAGCAGACAACCAAGAAGCATTTATAGCACAATAAGAATGAAAACTAGAATTATTGTAGAGAGATACTTATCATGAGTAGTTAATGTTAAGGCGGGTGAAATGGGAATAATGGTTCGAAACTAAACAAGGTAGAAGGCAATAGTTTTATCGAGAGGAAATAACCTAGATCCATAGGTCATCATCAGCTCTAATGAGGGAGTAGAGTAGACTTACCAAGCAAATCTACTAGTTCCATTGAGTATAAGCAAACTCCACCTTCCGTCGTACTAATATGCATGTCAAATGTCATTCCGCTGCCTTTCCTCTGACAAACGAACCGACTCTACCACTTGAGTGTTTGACAATAACAGAGCAACCGGAAGCACCGGTGGCTAGTGTACGGCAGGTGATCAAACACAGCTGGAAACCTAAATAAATGGTGGTAAATTGATAGCACACAACTGGGTCTGGAAACGGGCTTCACTTTGCTGGGCTTTTTTTTAATACCAAAATAGGCTGATGCCGACAAATTAGAAAAGTTTGATCCTGTAAAGGTGAACATTAAGTAAAGGTAAATACGTTAAATTGGAAGGCTAAAATCGTGAAGACATTTATCACAAGTAGTATTTATAAGAATACTTAATTCCATTGCGGCAACGACATACCCAAATCCAAGGAATGAGTCTATAGGTTTTGTTTTGTGTATAGAAAGTTACAACAAACACAACAGAAATTTTTCCATCATAACCATACCGCAAGTATATGTTTTTTTTAACGATGTGACAATTAAATTTCAACATCTGTAAGACTATAAGAAATCCATAGCACCAATGAACCAACTATTGCTTTTAAATATCAAGCAGCAAAGCATTATGAGAGAAGCATTAAAGTGTATGTTAAGACAGTATTGAAGAGAAGGTTGTGTAGCAAAGGAATAACATACCCAAAGGAAAAGAAGAAATCTTCCCGTAGGCCTGTCTTCTTTAGAACATGCAGAACGAACATAGTAGGAAATTATTGAGATGAACCATAACTTAAAGTATATAGGGAAAGGCGTTACTTTATTAACAGAGATTCATAAACGGCTTTATTTTGGACATCATTGACCTCGGTTGACACTTCATCGGTCTCAACAATGTTTTAAGCTTCATTCATTTGATCCTTCCATCACAGCACCATAAAATGTTCTCCAGGCATGGCCAGAGACCACTGATACCTGTATTGCAATGATTCAAATGTATAGAGCTCATTTTGGGCTCGTGTTTAATAAAATCGAGAAGGCAAGCCAAGAATAAATGGAATAAATTCTCACCTTAGCTGGCCACGTGGAAACAGGGGTTGAAAGCCTTCCTTCTTTTAAGATAGGTAAACAAGAAAGATAGAACGAGTAGAATAGCAGTCCAGAACTTGAGAATGGAGTAAGTGTAAACATATTTATAATTCAATTCATAATTCTAAGGCATAGCCAGTAAAGGCTGTAAACATGTATGTAAGAGCATAACAAAGTCGTAGCAACAATGAACCATGTATTGCCTCAAAAATCAAGTATCACAGCATGCCCAAATAAAAGTCAAGAACTTGACCATGGAGTAAGTGTAAGCCTTATTCACATAGCAAAGACACAAAGAGCAGGGGCTATAAACATCATTGAAACCCTGTATGCATTTCTCTGAAGCAAAACCAACCAGTAAACCTTGCAATCAATATCGACACAGAAGAAATTGATCCCGCTTAAGCATAGTTATGTTTTTCATTCATTATTTGTGTTTGATACATCCAATTTCTGGATTCCAACCCCAAAAAAAAAACTGAAAATCATCAACTTCATTAAAAGATAACATTGATGTTAATAATTTACCCTCTGGAAGCAAAAAAAACATATGACAAAAGCTCTCTTTCAATTAACACCAAGACAATATCAGAGAAGGATTTATATACACCTATAGCCATACAAGACAAACGCAGAACATCTACCGCACAATAAAGAGGGAAAAGCCAACACCATAGCTCTGAAATTCTTGCAGAGAGATATTGTAACTCTTGAATGAAAAGATGTGTAAAAACAAAAGAGAAGTACATACATAAGGTTAAGCAAGCAATCTTTCCGGTAGCTTTGTCTCCTGTAGAACCTGTACAAGAAACACACCAACAAATTTCTTAGGTGACGAAGAAGGTAAGAAAAAGTCACTTTTGGATACAATATATGTGTGCAAGAAAGTAAGAACAATAATGAACCAAGTATTAGCTGAAATATGAAGCAGTAAAGCTATTATATGCGATCGATGAACTATGTTGTAGCAGCAGTTGGAAGGAGGGCATAAGCATAGTAATGTAAGGGAATGAAAGTATGTGTGGATAAAACATGTAAAGAAGTTAAATTGCATAGTGACGATGACAAATTATGTCACCTTAAAGATCCGGGCTTTTCCTTAGGTTATTGGTGAATAATCAAGAACCCTAATGCCAAGAACAAAGAAGGGGTTTTTGATGTTTGCGGCTGAGTCTAAGTGGGATCCTTAGAGTGCCTACGTATCCTGTTATTATTCCAGGAATCAAGCCATACGTAGTTCCTGGAACGTTGTATTTATAAGGACAATGCATGACCTAACCCTAATATGAGTCGGTTTGTAGCTGTTGTCTTATTTACCCTTAATTGGGCTTTACCCCCTTGCCCAAGTTACCCGATGGATATTGGGCCAACATAGGCGGTGTGGACTCGTTCTCGATACCGATCGCCCGACCCGGGAAGATCGACTCCCGGAACTCACGTCCTGCACTGCCTGTAAGTCGATAGTCGTGACCTCGAGCTCCTAGATGTACTTCAGGCTCGAGGGTCGACATATGTGTCATGGCTCCGAGGCCAATAGTCTGACTTGTATGCCTTATCCGGCTCATATGCCTTAGTAAATATTTGATCCCTGGGGTCCACTCGATGATGATATATTGAGGTGCGTAACCCGGTATCGTCACATAGCAGTATGAAATCTGAGAGTCCAAAGAGCAAATACAACATTTAAGAACATCTTCTAAATTTATATTACATTTACTAATAACATATTAAACAAACACCTGAACAGATAACTATGCAAGCATTGTTATCAGATCTCCATCATCATCTTAAGGCAAAGAGCGTGATGGATGCAAAAGAGTAAAATAAAGCAAGGCACGCATTGTCTTAGTAGCCAGAATATATTACAAACAAAAGTCTCCACATCTAATCAACAGTAATTATGCAGTTGTCTAAACATTGTTTCCTCCCCCCCTATTTTTTTATTTGGTGTTTCCACAATGGCAGGAAGCTCTGAATGAAGGCGTTCCAAGCCAGCATCACCCAAATCCTCAACAGTTATAGTACCAAAGTTAATGCTTCTCTTAGCATTGGGTGAATCAGAGCTGCTGGATGGTGATTGGGCATATTGTAGGCTAAATTCCTCAAGAATTTTCTTAGTTGTTGGCGTAAAGAACTAAGCCTGGGAGTCATCCGCTTTGTTTGAATAAGGTGACAAGATTCCAGTTCCAGCAGACACAATAGAAGCATATTTTGAATGAAGGTTCACAAGTTCAGGTGTTACCAATGTTTTGTTCTGACTAATTGCTTCTAGTTCATCAACTATATATGTCTTCAGTATGACACATCTCCGAAGAATTGCATAATAACCTTGCTTAACATAGTACTTGACAAAACACACAACCTCTGTGTTATCCATTGCAATGGAAATATTGTTAAGAACTGACTGACCCTGTTAAGGAGATGGTTATGCAACAGTTAATACATGTTTAAAGAAACTTAAGTGCATAATTTAGAACATATATGTGTGCAATTTTAAGTTTGATCAGAACGACATGAAGTCTTAGTAAAAGCAAGCAGGAAAGGAAGGAACACAGACATTACATGTATGTCGTTAGTTTATTTAGGTTTTTCCAACTGGTGATACTGATCATCACAAGAATGAATTGCAGGTTTATCTATCGACACATTCATACTTTTGCTAGACCGGACAGTATGTCGATGCGGTGGAAACTATTGTACTGGTTATTGTATATTAGACAATAGAAAGCTGAATATTGTAGCGAGCTTAAGAATTGATTGTGTATTACCTTACTATTCATGAGTCATGTTTTTATTTGGAAACATTACCTCTATTTTCATTACGGATATGTTGTACCCTGGTGTAAATAATTTAGTTTTGGAGTGTTTCTTTGATCTATTTGAAACAATGTAACTTATGGAAATAAAATACAAAGGATTATGTCTGAATTGTATGTCAATAATGCAAACTGATGAAATTGTGTTGTGATTACCTCTTCTTTTAGCTTCATTATTTCAGCTCCAGTGAATGGAACAAGCTTCTCAGCATCTGGGGATTTAATTGTGCTCCTCATGTTCGTGTTTTCATCGTTCAAAGTAACAGGAAGTTTGATCCTATGTGAGGTGAGCGTAAATCAAAGGTAAACAAATCAAAGCGGCGGCCTTAAAATTGTGAATTCATTTACGAAGAGAAGTATTGTTAAAAAGTACTTTATTTCCATTGGTGACAGCACTCCACATCCGGAGAATTTAACATTCCAATCCAAGCCAGCCTCGACTTCAATTCCACAACTTTCACAAAGAATGTAGTGTAGAGGATTACGTGTGACGGATAAGTGAAGGCTGCCTTTTATCCAACATGTTTTTGCCTACACATTAAGTAAAAGTAAGTATTTTTTTAAAGAAACATCAAGTGTGTGATACAGGTTTAGTCACCAACATTCTCGAAAGTCGACATTGCAGCTGCCAAATCCAAGATGATCTCTGGTTCTGGTTGGACAAAGAAGAGCCTGATATCCTCATAGGCCTTGTTTTTCAGCCAACCCGCAACTTTTTCCTTTTTCCCAGCATACCTTTTAAACCGAAATAAGAAACATCACCGCTGAATATTGTATTGGAGTGAATACGATAAAGCATAAAATGAAGCACACTACCATTTGTTTAGGCTAAGATTTTATGGCAGTGGTGGATTCTCAATTATGTAAGTGTTGTCTCTTGTGACAAGGGACAGACCTGCAAGTGCAGTAGTTTGAATGGTTGGAACAGTAGTGTAAGTATTTATGTACAGTTAAAATGACAAAGTAAACATATCATGGAACGTCTTCACTTGAAGATTTGAGGCAATTATAGTTACTGGTCCCTTGTGGAAGCTGTCAACGTTTGGATCATAAGCAGCCAACAAGTCATCCCAAAATCGTATGGAAATTTATATTTCTCTATCATAGACAACATGTTTGTCAATTCTCTTTTACGCATCATAAAAGAGGAACCAAACAATATAGAAATAATCCACTAACTAGAACATAATCCTTAGCGCATTTCATGTTTGAGATGTCTAGAATTGGAGATTTGTGGACAATCAAGACTTTGATTGCTGTAAAGACGAACATATTCAGTTTTTGTTAGTAAACCAAAGTAAAGGCAATGTTTATAGGTGAAAGAATCATGTTCTAAAGAGGCCATGTAAATATGTTTGTTTTATAACTACATCATAATGTACAAGCATACTAGTGAAATATACATGAATTTTATGTTTACCTATATTTGCATCTGTTTATGCAAACTTATGCAGGTCCGCAAACTTACGAATTTCAAAGTTGCATGGAAGAAGATACTGTTACAGTATAAAGGCTTATCGGAATGCTTAGTGTAGTTAACTAATATACTCTGCTGATAATCTGAAGACACCAAGATATTAATACCCAATGAGTAGTTTAGTATGGTGTAATGTAGAAAACTGTTATTCTATTGTAGTATGTTGTAACCGTTTGTAACTTAGTTCAGACTGATTCATGAGGTGTATGAAGTTATAAATACCCTATGATCAGCTGCATTGTAATCCAGCTTGTAACTTTCAGTTCATCAATAATAATTTCCGCATTTTATTTTGTGTTTGTAATACTTCATCATGGTATCGGAGCAGAAATTTGAGAATTTCTGAATGCTTTCTTGCATTTCCTTAATCTTTGAAGAATCTTGAGAGTGTTCTTCATCTTCTTTGTGATTTCAGTTTTATGCCATCATTTTTCTATGTTTTTTGATCATTTCTTGATCGTTTTTCACTTTCATTATTGATTTGTGACAAATTATGGATTTCTTGGTAGCCATGGCAGGAAAGAAACAAGAATTAAGCCCCTCTAGTCCATTCTATGTTCATCCTAATGAGAATCCATCTTTGGTTCATGTTCAGCCATTGATGAATGGAAACAACTAGAATCCGTGGAAAATGTCTATGGAAATGGTGTTAATCACCAAGAATAAAATTGGCTTCGTAGACGGTACAATCAAAAGGCCAGAAACTGATTCAACAGATTTTCATGCATGGATACAATGTGATACAATGGTGAGATCATGGATCTTGAATTCAGTAGAGAACACCATTGCCCAGTGATTGATGTACTTCAAGAGTGCATATGCAATCTGGAAAAATCTTGCACCTAGATTTTCTAATGTTGATGCCTTGAGCTTTCATATCTTCTTGAGGAGATGCATCTGCTGAAGCAAGATAATGATTCTGTCAATCAATATTTCACAAAATTGATGGTTCTATGGGAAGAAATCATGACTATCATGCCCGTGTTTGTTTGTTCTTATGATCCTCAATGTCACTACAATGCAATCGCACTAATGGATCACATGAAGGCTGAACATGTCATGAAATTCCTTAAAGGTTTGATGGATGATTTTGAGCCAATTGTTTCATAAGAAATTATGATGGTGCCTTTCCCAGAAATTCATGATGCCTTTGCAATGGCCATTAAATTTGAAAGACATAAGAAGTATGTAGCCAACAAGGCTAGGAATCAAGATTCTATGGTTATCTTGTCTCAGAAAAATGGACAGGGACAAAATCAAATAGTCAACACTTTAACTCTACATTTGATGCAAGTACCAGACCTATGAATCTCAAAAAGGTTCAATGTAGTTTTTGGATTCAATGGTTATACTGAGGAGACTTGTTACAACAAACATTGCTATCTTCCTGGTTTCAAGTCAAGAAGGGATAATTTGGTTGAGAAAGAACATTCAATAGAAGAAGATCAGGCCCAAAATCGGTATGCGAGACTAGGGTTTCCCAATCTTACTGCACAACAACTTGATAAGTTGATGGCTCTGCTGAGTTCTGATCCTCCCAGACATGCAGGGTTTACTATTGGTCACCCTGCTGAGATTGTGACACACTACTCACCTGCTACAGAGACATGTGATATAAATTTAGTAAGATCTATACAATGGATCTTGGACTCTGGTACAACATATCACATTGTAGGATCATTAGATCTATTAAGCAATCCCAAACCTTCATCTAGTATAAAAATGGGATTACCTAATGAAAATAATGTTTCTATCACACATATAAGACAAATGAAGGTCAACTCTCAACTGGTCTTACATGATGTTTTTTGTATTCCTAGTTTTAAGTACAAACTTTTATCTTTACCTTCATTTATGAATCATACAAAAGGTGAAGCTGTCTTTTCTGCTAACAAGTGTGTTTTACAGGACAAGAACAAGAAAGCGATTGGTTTAGCTAAGTTACACAGAGGACTCTATGTCATGGATCAACCGATAAGGCTTTCTGTTGCCAATGCTGTAGACAATCACATCTTATCTGATAGATTAGATGATGCTCTTTTATGGCCTTACAAACTTGGACACTTGCTAGATAAGAGGCTGCAAGTTATTAGTTCACAGTCTGCTGTTGTCAAATTTTGTAATCATGACCTTTGTTATGTTTGTCCTAAGGCAAAACTATAGAAAAGTCCTTTTCCTTTAAGTACTACTGTTGTGAATGCTATATTTGATTGTTCACATAGATATTTGGGGTCCCTTAAGACAACATATTGTCAATGGACAACAATATTTTTTAACTATTGTAGATGACTTTTCTAGATTTACTTGGGTTTTTCTTATGAGGTATAAATATGAGGCCTCTGATCTTATTAAACCCTTTGTTAAATTTGTCTCTACTCAATTTCAAAAAATTATTAAAGTAATTAAATTTGACAATGGAGCCGAGTTTCAGCTCACTGATTTCTATACTCAGCAGGGTATTATCCACCAAACATCTTGTGTTAGCACACCGGAACAAAATGGCATTGTTGAAAGAAAACATGAGCATCTGCTGAATGTTTCCAGAAGTTTGAGGTTCCAGAGTAATTTGCCCATTGAGTATTGGGGCTTTTGTCTTTTACATGCTGTAAAATTAATTAATGCCACTACCACACCACTGCTAAAGAAGAGGACCCCACATGAGATGCTTTATGGCACCAAACCAGATTATTCTGTGTTTAAAGTCTTTGGATGCTTGGTTTTCTCTTGTACACTTCAACAATACATAACCAAGTTTGATTCAAGATGTAGAGCTTGTGTCTACCATGGAAATTCAAGCACCACTAAGGGTGATATCTTATTAGACATCACCAACAAAGATATTTTTGTTTCTAGAAATACTCAATTCAATGAAACTTATTTTCCTCTATTTCAACAGGTATTAGGTAAGGCTCGATATCTTACTGATATGCCAGAACCTTTACCGTTAATGGATAGTTTTGATGATATGCTGAATGAGTCAGTAGCCAAATCAGACACAGGGTCACCTGCAGCTAAGGCAACTAATGAAGAGCATGCTCCTATCAGCCAGCCACCTGAACCAACACAATTAAGAAGATCAACAAGAGTCAGAAGAGCACCAACCATTTATCAAGGTGGTGCTCACATAGTTCAGCAGACTTCACACCTACTAAGTGAAGTTATGAATCTGCAAAAACTTTCACCAGAATATGCTAGATTCATCAATGCTATTGATGCCATTAAAGAGCTTAAGACTTACAATCAAGCCATCAAGCATGATGAGTGGAAAGAAGCAATGCAAAAAGAAATTGAAGCTCTACAAAAGACTCATACATGGAAAATATTTGATCTACCCCCAGGGAAGAAACCCATAGGGTGCAAGTGGGTATATAGAATCAAATATAATCCTATGGTTTAGTAGAGAGATACAAATCAAGACTAGTATATAAAGCCTACACTCAAACATATGGCATTGATTATCAGGAAACTTTTTCTCCTGTTTTCATGATCACCATTGTTGGAACTTTACTTGCAGCAGCATCCAATAATTGGCATCTACATCAGATGGATGTCAACACTGCATTTCTACATGGAGATTTGCATGAAGAAGTATACATACAGTTACCCCAGGTTGTGGAGCAACTAATCCAAATCAAGTTTTTAGACTCACTAAATCATTGTATGGACTCAAGCAAGCCAATAGGCAATGGAACTACAAGTTAACTGAGTCCTTGAAAGCTCAGGGTTTTATTCATTTTATGAATGACCACAGTTTATTCACAAAAGGGTCAAGAAAATCTTTTATTGCTTTACTTGTCTATGTAGATGACATTATAGCAGCAAGCCCCAATGAGCAAATCAAGGATGCCCTACATCAACAATTTACAATTAAGGACCTTGGAAAATTGAGATATTTCCTAGGTATTGAAGCTGCTAGAACTCTTGCAGGCATCTCAATCTCTCAAAGAAAATACACTCTCAACCACCTAAAAGAATATGAATTTCTAGGAGCAAAACTTGCCAAGACACCTATGGAGTTCATGAAAACTCTACAACATGGTGATTCACCACTTTCGGAAGATAATATAGCATATAGATCATTAGTGGGCAAAACTCATCTATCTCACTTTTACAAGACCAGACATTGCCTTTGCAGTCCAGCAACTGAGTCAATTCTTGGACACTCCCACTAAAAATCATATGAAGGCAGCACACATATTATTGAGATATTTGAAAACCAATCCTGGTCAAGGCATCTTGTTTCCAACAGAAAACAACCTAGTCCTTAAAGGTTTCACAGACAGTGATTAGGGCTGGTTGTCCTGAAACAAGAAGATCAGTGTCAGGATATATGATGTTTCTAGGAGATGCACCTATTTCTTGGAAATCCATGAAACAAACGACTATAGCTAGAAGCTCATCAGAGGCTGAGAACAGGGCTAGGGGTGTACAACGAAATTTGAAAATTGGACTGACCGACTGAACCGGATTAAACAGGACCGGAAAATGATGAACCGCGGTTTTCCAATCGGTTTTTTCATTGAAGAAAAACCGAACCGGAAATCCAATTCAGGTTTCGGGTTTATCCATAAAAACCGGTATGACCCAAACCGAACCGGTTATACTTCATTTTTAATTTTATATATATATAAACAATTTGTTCACTAGCTCCAACTATAAAACCCCCTCACACACAACCCTAAATTTATAAACCTTATACTTCTGCCGTTTCTACCTAAACCTAAACCTAAACCTAAAATGCTTCCCAGCCGCCGATAACCGCCGTTTGAGCTCACCGGCCGTTCTTGCTTCTTCTAATATTCTTCATCCTTTGATCGTGAAAGGTTGAAATTTTTACAACGACCACCCGCTAGCTACCAATAATGGTGTTTGTCTCATTTTTAGAAGAAAAAAATCAAAAATTTATGGTTAAAATACGCAAGAACCGGACCGTATTGATTCAAATCCAATTCCAGCTTCGTATCAAAACCGTAACTACGTTCGCCGTAAAATCGTAAAAAACCGACCGGACTGGACTATGTACACCCCTAAACAGGGCTATGGAAAATGCAGTTTGTGAAATCTAGTGGTTGATTTTCATACTACAGGATTTGCAAGTTCCAGTTCAGTTGCCTACTCTATTATTTTGTGACAATGCCAGTGCCATGCACATTGCTCACAACCCAGTCTTTCATGAAAGAACTAAACATATTGAAATTGACTGCCATGTTGTGAGAGACAAAGTCAAATCTGGACTTGTCAAACTTCTTCCAGTTAACACAAAAGAACAAATAGCTGGCATCTTCACCAAGGCCTTGGATGCACCTATTTTCTCCTATCTATTGGACAAATTGAGAATTTTAATGATATTTCAGAGTTCAAGTAGCTGATGGGAATGCTGAGTGCAAGCTGTTCATATACCACTCTCAACTTGAGAGGGGTGTTACATAATAAAGGTTGATGGGAATGCTGAGTATAGTCAGCTGATAATATGAAAACACCAGCCACCTGTTGACTGTATGAAGACACATCATCATGTTGTTTAGTTTAGTATGATGTAATGTAGAAAACGGTTATTCTGTTTTAGTTTGTTGTAACCATTTGTAAATTACTTCTGACTGATTCATGAGGTGTATGAAGTTATAAATACCCCATGATCAGCTGCATTGTAATCCAACTTGTAACTTTCATTTCATCAATAATATTTTCTGCATTTTATTTTGTGTTTGTAATACTACAAACTTCATTTGATATGGCTTAGCGTCAGCAATTGGTTCCACATGTATCTTTGCAATAATAATCCATGAGTATTTGTAAGCGTCCAGCTGATACTTTCCGGAGGTACAGTGATAGTTGCATTAGAGATCTTATACCTTTGTAATGGATGTAAAGAGCGTTAGAAGAAGTTGATGTCATTATCAAACATCACGACTTTGATTTTTGTTCCCTACTTTTACGTACATAAATACCAGGAGTTAGTATGCGTATGATTTGTTTTGTTGGACAAAAATGAAAGTAATAACAAGAACGTCTAACCTTCATATCAGTAAGAAGATAGTGCCTATATCGCTTTTGGAAAGGGTAGGAAGTCAAAGCATTATACCCAACATGATGTCTTTCGATAACTTGGACTATGCAAGTCCACCCCTTTTTTCCAGTCTGTATCTCGTGAGCATCAAGCATCTGTCTCGGCATGTTGCTGTCAAAAGAAACAATATTTTTTCAATTGAACTAGGATAAGTATTTTGAAAGTCTACCTATCCGACAAAATGTTAGTGTTTCATCCATTGATATGCCAGCCTATTCATCAACCGACGGAGGTGACAAGGGTAGAAACGTCTGTTTTTTAGGGTTGGAGAAGTCATGTTGAACTACATGTTCAACACTCATGTTACTGTAGGCTAACATAACATATTCATCAAAAGAACACATGTCAGGTGTCCTGTGTTTAACTTTTCTATGTCTCATAGTAAATGTTTTTTTGGATTGTCTGGGTTCAGCTACAGGGGTAGAATTTTTATTAATCAAATGTCTACCATTTTGTGCTTTTAGTTTTATTTAATTATAGAGGTTTTCTCCTTCCATTGTAAAATGGCTGCTTGTCTATAGGAATGCTTGTCCGTAATTTACGACAGGAAAGGTCGGCGGTTCAAGTGAACCACCCTTAGACATGTCAGCCTGTCTGTCATCACACAAAGGGGATACACGAAGGAATCTCCTCTTTTTTGAGATGTATAAGGCATGTTGTGCGGGCTGCTCATGACCTAAAATGTCATCAACATGTTCTCTGGGGGTATCCTGGGCTAGGCTTTGCAGTTCCTTTAGTACGCATGTAACTGTAAAACAAGACTTTATAACTACTATGTTTCTTTTTTCTTACACACTAAGAAGCAAAGGGAACATTATTTGTTTTCCTAGCATTCATCACAAACTAACACCTACGAAAGTTCAAATACATTATAAATGAATAGGCAAACCCACAGAAAATCGAAGTGTTTTTACAGATAGCAACAAACATGAAGTTTTAAACCACAGGAAAAGAAAGCACATACCCAAAGCTAATGAAGAAATCTTTCTTGCATGTCTGTTTTTTGAAGAACCTTTAGAAAGAACACACTGAAAAGTAAAACAAGGGTAGAAATTTGGTAAACAACACCCATTTTCAGAACTAAAAAAGGTCACAACAGCAATGAATCAACTATTGGTAGATTTTTTTTCCATCATTGACTCTAAGAAGAATATCCATTACAGTAGCAAACAACAAGTTTTAAACCATAGGAAAGCAAGTATGTGCTTGAACCAAAAACAAGTATGTTCATTATTAAAAACATGGCAACGTGGCAGTCATCTAACAACAAACAAAGTGTTTTTTTGTTCATATTAAAAACATATACTTACATTTTTTGTTCATTATTACTCTCTTTCATACACCAAACATCTGAATCAAAACATAAAAGCAAACCTTTTTTTAATCCGTAAATTTTCAATTAAGCTGAGATGATGAAAGAGACGTTTGCTGTTATTATTTGACATTCGAGAAGCAGAAATAATCAAATGCAAGAAGCTTTCTTTTGATTAACCTGAACATGATAACAGAGAAGTTTGAAGCCCAAGCATAACATCTGAGCTATATATACACATCTAACCATAGGAGACAACTAGGAAGGATTTATAGCACAATAAAGAAGGGAAACCAGAATTCTTGCAGAAAGATACATACCTGAGCAGTTAATGTTAAGGCGAGAGAAATGGGAATAATAGTTCGAAACTAAACAAGGTAGACAATAGTTTTATGGAGAGGAAATAACGTAGATCCATAGGTCATCATCAGCTCTAATAAGGAAGTAGAGTAGACTTACCAAGAAAATCTACCAAATCTATTGAATATAACCAAACTCCACCTTCCGTCGTACTAATATGCATGTTTAATGTCATTCCACTGGCTTTCCTCTAACAAATGAACCGACTCTACCACTTGAGTGTTTGACAATAACGGAGCAACCGGAAGCGCCGGTGGGTAGTGTACGGCAGGTGATCAAACACAACTGGAAACCTAAAGAAGCGGTGGTAAATTGATAGCACACAATTGGGTCTGGAAACGGGCTTCACCTTGTTGGGCTTTTTTTTTTTACCAAAACAGGCCGAGAACGACAAATTAGAAAAGGTGGGGTGCAATAATATTTTGGCAACCTTTTGGGGCATTTCATTCGGCCACGTGGAGGGAAGGGTTGAAACCTTCCTTCTTCTTAGATAGTTAGATTAGATTCTATAGTTGTTTTTATAGCTAAAGTATTGATATAAAATAGTGGATGAATATAGGAAAATCGTATTATGACGTTTCATTTCAAGAATGGACTAGTGGTTTGGATTCGAGGTAAGGAGTGCAGTATCAAGAGTATTTTTATTTCTATATGTTTATAGCATTTCTTTACATGTTAGATCTATTCAAATGATTGGTACAAATTTCAGATTATGAAATCATGATATTCAGATAACTGAGCTTAATAGAAAAATACATAATTTAATTTGAACATAAAAGTAGTACCGCTGTAGCGGTGGCATGGCATCGCTAAGCCGATAATCGAGTTCCAGAAAATAAAATAATTTTATTAGTTTTAAAAGAAACAACATCTTGGTTCAAGAGTATTTGTTTTTAAGTGTTTTCCACTCCTAAAAAGGTGTTTCCGGATTACTAAACGAATTAAATCGTATTTTAAGAGTTAAACGATTTTGATGACAAAGAAAAGAATTCTATTTATTTATGATTCCAAATTTATTTTTTCATTAAAAATATTATATTTATTAATACATACGGTTGTTTAGAAAAATAAAAATATCTCTAACATTTCTATGGTTTTAAAAGAGTTTTATAAAAAAAAAAACCAACATAGTTTTATAAGTATTTTGAAAGAATACAACAACAGTGATGTTTCTAGAAGATTAAAGTCACCTTTCATTACTTTTAACAATATTTCGAGAAGAATGCATATTTTTAGATATAAAAATATTAACATAAAGTTTCACAGAGTTAATAGAAAGTTTAGTGTCTTTAGAGTAACAACTTTTTTTTGGAATAAAAAGACACTACAGACAGTAAGTTTAAAAGGTTTAATAATCTTACGGTTCACCAGACAGACAACCCCACTCCCGGGTTAGAGGGAGAATTCGGATTCCATATTCAGTGCAGTGAGTTCTCGAGAATCCCCGGAATCAGGCCCTGCTCCTAGGCTATAATAGGGAGTACAATTTTTATAAATGCCGGATTCGGTTAGAAATCCGGTCTGCAACCTCAGACTGTTTCAGAGTTCCTTTTAGGAACACAAACAGATTAGAACCGTATCATTATTCACAAACTTTCAGTAAAGTATCAGTAATAGTATTTTAGTCCAACATTAAAATATTTTAGTACAACTATTATTATTTTTAGCTAAGTTGTATGCCTTATTTTCAGTCAAATATTTTCAGTACAAATATCATGCATTGTTCAGTACATATAATTTCAGTATGGGTATCATTATTTTCAGACTAACCCTTTAGTGAACTCTGGAGGCTTGCTCAGTGGCTTTCTTAGTTCACTCTTGATGCTTAGACACTTCTTACGGGGAATCCGTGCTCACTCCTATAGTTGATATGGTTTTCAGATAAAATACGGAGTATCGAGAAGGTGGAGAAGCACTGTCTGGCCCACTACACTAGCTAGATTTGTCAGAGAGGACGTGCGGACTCATGTATTCCTATAAGAGTGCAACTGTATTGATATTTCACAACGGAGTGTTGGTGGGAGTAGGTTACATTTCTCGAGAACATGTACGGTCAATTATGACTTTAGATATTTTTTTGTGACGATGTTATAATTACAGCGTAGACCTTAGTATAAGTATTCATTTATAATGCGTAAAATTATTATTGATATTATTATTATTGCAGATTTTTAATTTATGATTTTCTAGCAGTAGACTTCGTGATTCTAAATTTCAGTTTCGGATCATGGCCGACGATTCGGATCCGGGTAATTGGGTGAAATCCGGCTCGGGTCGTTACAGTTGGTATCAGAGCCCGATGTTTGGATACTTGGGCAATTAAGTTGAATCCGTAGGCTCGTTAAGATTGATATTGGGCTATCTAGGCTTGATATGTGCCTTAGCTAAGCTTGAAGAGTTAAGTAAAAAGACGTAGAGAGTCCTTATGAGAGGAAAGTTTAAGAAGAATTAAAGCATATGTTATATGTGCACTACCATATGAGTCATTAGCTTTGAATGATTGACCTACTCTAGGTAATGAAATTATAAGAAGTGAATATTTCTGTTAGGTTATGAAGGAATGTTAAGTGTAGCGTATTGTCAAAATGAAACACACCTAGCCATATTCAAAGCATTATTAATGGGTCTAATAGACAAGGTATTTTAGTAAACTAACGTTGTAGTTACCTATTTTCTTAATCGAGCATGGGATTTTATAGTATCGGTTCAATTGAACAATGAAGAGTTTACTAACCCCTTATGTGTCATATTCGGAATGTAGCATTTTGGAATTGGACCAAGGTGTCATTTTCTATAAACGATACAATCATTTTATATTGAGTTCCTAAAAAAAAAAAGTTATATTGAGATTGCATTAAAAGGTTTTCAATTATATAATCTCGGTATTAGAAGTAAATATTTCATATAAGATTCCCAATAGATAAATTGAATATCAGTAGAAACTATTTTAAAGTAACTACGACTCAGGTATAAATAAATCATGATGTTTATGGCATCATATGTTGTTTATACTTTGAAAATCCTTGATTTTATTTTGATTCCCAATTTTTACGATGAACCAATTTTTCATGGAAAATTAGGGATATGGACACAATCTGGAATATTTTTAAGTAACATGACAGCTATATATTTTTTATAGGAAGAAGGATAACTGCATAATTTTTATAGCGAGAAGGACAAACAAAGTGAATCCCGAAAATCAGTGAATCTTCCTAGTGAATCCCGAAATCGGTAAATTTCGACAGTGAATCCCGAAAATCAGTGAATTTCGATAATGAATTTTGAAAATTAGTGAATTTCGACATTGAATTTCGGCAGTGAATTTAAACAGTGAGTTTTCGAACACAAGTGAATTTCGACAGTGAATAAATAGTTTTGTCTTTTATGCAAAAGTTTTAAAAGATTGTCTTCTACTCAATTGATAAAATATTTATGTCATTCTCCCTCATTCCCCCAATTTTTCAAGGTAAGTTTTTATGTATGCTATTTTGACATAGAAAGTATTCAATAGAATTTACTGGATTATTTTATGCTCAATTGTGCCATTAATTATTCTTTTTCAAAAGAAATGTTTCAAAGGGAATTAGAAAGTGGAGTGTTAACTTCAAAATAGAAAGAAAGTGGAGTGTTATATTTTGCAGATAGAGGTATGCCTATTTTCAGCCTAATTGAAAATGTTATTTTACTTATTATTATATTATATACTATCGATTGGAGAAATATCTAAATTTAAAAGCTTATATTCCAAGTAAAGTATTCGGAACATTATACAAACGTGATATACCAAACCTTGAATATGGTCTATCGGACCCTCGCCAAACCCAATCTTGCGGTCACATCTCAGCTCTTGACTTCCATTGCCACCAGCTCGCCTGGTAATAAGCCGATCAGGTCACCGAGTCTGCATGCTCAATGCATAGCCCAGGCTGGGGGCCGAGCGCGCTGCCCTCCAGTCCGCTGTACCGGTTAGCCGGATCGTGCCCGCAACACATAGGCGAACATGATCTACACTTGACGTTAGCAAGGGCAAAACCGAGCGAACAAGAGGACATCAGCTCACTGATCCGCTCCTTACAATTGCTTAGTCTCTTGATTGTACTTAATTATGTCGAATCATACTTAATTTTGTCTTGTTGCAATTAGCCTAACCTCATTAGAGATCCGCCTATAAATAGGGGCATCATGTAACTCATAAAAGGGCCAAGAATTAACACAAGCAGATAAACTCTGCCAATTTGTCGATTCCGTGTTCGCATTCATACTAGTGTGTGCCCGACGACTGAGCACCACCGTATATTCATAAATCACCACCACCTTCTTCCATCAAAATCAAAATGCACCACCAATATCCACTTACTAAACACCGCTAGAGCCACCGTGATATTTCCGACGATATAAAAACGTTTTTCGATTTACTTGGATGCAAATAAATTTATCATTTTCCTTATTGTTGTTAGGAATTTCATGTTATTTGTTTCAGTGAAGTCTTTGAAACTTAGGATTTCAAAAGTTTGCTAATAACGTTTCAATTATTAGTATATGATTACAATTACAAAGGAAAAATATCATATTATGTACTCCCTCCGTTTTTTTATATATGTCGCAAGAAAAAATTCATACGGATTAAGAAAAGTAATTAATATGTCTTAAATATAATGTTGGAATGTATTTTTTTTATTAGAGATGTAAATACTTTGTTGGTAAATGTGTTTTTAATAATGAAAATGTATTTTTTTTATTGAAAATGTAAATATTTTATTGGTAAAGGAGGAAAAAGTAATAAATGAAGCATTTAACTACTAAAAAAAATACCTTTTTGCTATACTTTTATTTGCCACGCTCTAATTGTACTTTTTGATTAAAAAAAGTGACGCGAAAACTACTGTTTTGCGACGCTCATAAAAATTGGCGCTGAAGGTTCCTTTTTTGTGGCGCTTATTTTGTGGCGTGGCAAGCTATAGGTAGCAAAAAGGTATTTTTTTTGTATTGATTGAAAATGTACAATGACAGATGAATAAAAAAAGAGTAAATTGCGAAATGTGACAGATAAAAAAAAACCGAGGGAGTATGTTTATTTGACAAGTGTTAATTTTAAGACATATGTATATATGTAGATATATATGTTCTACAAGGGGCGTTCATACGACGATTAGGACTAGAAAGAAAAAAAAGAATAAAAAAAAAACGTATCTTTGTTGGTGTGTTCAATTATTTTTACCTTATGGTTGAGAAGGTGCTAAGGTTGTGAAAGAATCAGGGTAGAGCAAGTGATGTGTGCATTGGCCTAAAGAATCTATGCATTGGCCTTATTTTTACCAGCACGTTCATTTACTCATGTTATACGTTCATTTACTCATGTTAAACAAGCATCGTATCATGTCTTAGCTATTTTTAAGAGAATTCTTCAGAGGAACGTGTGTCATCCAGTTTATTAGAGGAAATGTATAGACCATAATAAATGCGAGACAAACAAATTTTACTGAGCTCTTTCTCAAAGTTTTGTATTCCTATCCAAACTTATCATTTCTTTCTTGCAAACATAATGAGTTGTGAAGCGACCAGAAGATTTTCACATGTATATATTGATGTATTTGGCTTGCAAAAACTGATGATTTCAAATAGATTAATAATTCTTATCATACGAGTTGTTAATTTTAAACAGTTCAATCATCTGGTAAATGCAAAGTACTAGTTTCAAAGAAGATATATTTCTTATGATTTCAATTATTTAAATATATATATATATATATTCATTGGTTCCTCTTATCTCTAATTCATGATGGTTTCAAATAAAAGTGACCTTTGGAATAAGTGATGAGAAAAAATAATCATAATCTAAGAAGTGGGCAAAACCATGAAGGTTTTTTTTTTAAAATATTTATAAATGTAATAAAGGATTAATATTAGAAGAAACATAAGATTATAATGTGTAATATTCCAGGCATATCTGTAACGCCCGTTCCCGGACACCGAGTCCTTATCCGGAAATCGAAACGTTCGGCACGCATAATATTAAATAAATAATATTACACGTAAGCCTCTACTACGTCGTATCAAATAAAAGCAAACGGAAGCTAAAAGACTCGGGTAATTTTTTTTCAAATAACCAAGAATAGAAATAAAGAACTAAAGAGGAAATGTAATATTATTACATCCGAAACGAAACCAACGAATCCAAAATGTACGAATCCCAAAGTACTAGAAGTAACTACAGAATCCGATAATAATCCAAGTCTATCACAAAAATGTAAATATATGAATAAACAAGGTCTTCAAGTCCGGCGTCTTCAAACGTCGTCATCAAAGTCCTCCTCGAACTCCTCGTTTACCTGTTCGTCTTCTCTCCCCCAAACACATAAATAAACATGCATTTGAGGTAAGTACAATATACAAAGTAAGAGGTAGAAGCTACAATACAATTAAGGTTATTATTTAAGATGTTATCTTAGTGAGACCGACTCAATTTAGGGTTCAATCCATGCCCATCGACATGTCATGACTATACGTTTCTAGCTTAGCTTATCTTTGTTACATCATTACTCAAGAACACAATGCATGGTGAAAATTCCACCACGAGATATACTTGCCAACTACGGTGATTAGCACCGGTAGTCCCGGGATCTCCCCGGTATGCATATACGTTCGATGGATTTCCTCCACTACCCTTCAGCCTTTTGAGCCAGTAGCGTTGTCCACCTTTTATGAACGTATCACATCGCCGATTTGAATCAGTGCCTAACCAAGAATAGATGACGTTTTAGCTTTTACTACACTTATGTAATTATTAATGTGAATTAACTAGTTACCTAAGTGTTTTCAGAATAATACTCACCTTATCAACTCTACTCCCTCACTTAGACAACTAGACATCACATCCTATCAATTACACAGACATTGATGAACCCTAGTTCATCAAAGCACAAGCCCTTTCATGCCTTTCCGATGGATCCGAACTTCAACTCCCTTTAAGAGTACATTCGGTGTTTTAACTGAACGAATCAGAAACTCAATCGGGGCTTGCTCATATTTAATTAATGTTAACATATCATGATTAAGGGTTTAAAACAGTGAAAACACGATTATGAAGCCAAAAACCAAGCTAAAATGCTAGAATAGTAAAAACAAGGTAAAACAGGCCAGACGCCCGTTTGAAACCCTATGGACGCCCGTCCGTAACCAAACGCCCGTCCACTAACCTCAGACGCCCGTCCACTAACCTCAGACGCCCGTCCGTCAAAAACAGCTACATCCTGAATCAAAAGTCTGACCTCAAACGCCCGTCTGCCTAATGCAGACGCCCGTTTGAGCTACTGCAGTCGCAAACGCCCGTCTGCCTAATACAGACGCCCGTCCGCCTGGGTTTTCCCCAAAACGCTAAAATCTTCACAACTCAATTTCTGAATCGTTTCTAACCTAATTAACCTCGTTTTCAGCACAGCAACACGTAGAAAACATATGTAAAACATTCCGTAACATCTATGATCCTTTGATCAATGAAAAAACAACCTTTCTTGCATCTAATCATCTTAAATCTTGATCTAAACCTCAATAACGATAATTAGAATTGTAGGAAGAGCCTCTTACCTTTTAAGCAAAAATTCCAAGTCCAAACTCAGAAAAACAGCAGCTAAAACCGTCCCTTTTCTTATCAAGGCTTCAACTTCTTGATGTCACAACGTTGCTCTCTTCACAACGATTCCGGTGCTCGACTCTGATCTGAAAACCTTCAAGGATTGAATTAACAACTGATGAAAATTCCTCCAGCCCTATTCCCTTGCTCACACACGCAGAGAGCAAATTTGGAGGTGGAAAAATATGATTAAAAGATTATGGGGCTGATTACGTTGATTTTCCCTTAAATAGGAAAAATCCCATAATTACCTAATTTCCATGATTTTCCATAATCACCCTTATTAAATCGATTTTCTTCCTTATATATATATATATATATATATATATATATATATATATATATATATATATATATATATATATATATATATATATATCTCGAAAATACACATATAAATATCCAAATTATTAACTTTGAATAAAAGGAACCGAACCCAATATTTCGTTTTCGCAAAATGACACGTCTGCCCTTTCCCGAAAATCGGAATATTACAATATCATAGAATCTTGGGTAGATAGAGTGTGAATGTGAGTTTGGAATCATAGTTCATTAGGAATTGTAGAAGGATCGATGGTAAATGTTAAGGAAATGGAATTTTCAGATATAAGATTGATAGTGATATAAGTATGAATTCAGAAAATCGTTGTGATAAGAGATGTATGGAAGAAACTTGTGTCACTAGAATCAAGAAATTTGAATTTGTCGTGAAGTAATTAATTATTTAGATATAATCGGAATATGTATGATATACTCAAAGTTTTGAGCTACTAACCAGGTATGGATTATGATGGTTCGACAAGTTTCTAGGACGAAACTATAAAAAGGAGGATCAATGTAATACCCCGAACTAATTTTGGTGTTTGACCGAGTAGGAACCGAACCCACCTTTTTTCTCTCATTATTTCAGAACATATACTTATTTATTATTTATTTATAATGATTAATATATTTATCTATTTTTTCAATAATGAAGAATTTTAAAAGATGCATTAGTATAGGGGTTACAACATTAATTACCTCAAACTCCCACCCACTTATTCCTTTTAATTAAGCACACTTAATGTGCAAAAATAAGTTGTTGCATTGTTGTATTGAGAGAATTTGGGGGAGGGGTCACGCAGTAAGGGGAAACAAAATAGAAGAGAGAAAAAGAAGAGGAAAATGAAAGAAGAATGAGAATAAGGGATTCAAGGCACGTTTTTAGGGTTGATTATACCAAATCTGATTCGTTCTTAAGGGTATTTTCTTTACGACGAAGAGAAAACACACTCGCAAGTGATTTTTAAAACCACACTCGACTTTAGAAGAATTGTTTTTACTAAATTTCAATGATAATGTGTATTATAAAATTACAAGTAGATAGCCTTTATATAGGCTACAAAATAAAAGACTAACAAACTCCTACGTAATGTGGGACAAATTAACAAGTAAAATTCGCCACATTACTTTTTATTGGGCCTAACTTGACTCTAATAAGTCCAAATGACTTTTATTTGCTAAAAATAAAGACTTGACCCAACATACTATCATATAGACACATTTTTTGATGGGCCATACTAGCATTTAGGTCCAAAAGACCTTTATTAACTAAACTCAATGCAAAACAATGTAAAATAATATAAACCAGGTCCAATAACGAAAATAATTCATCCAAGCCCATCTTTGCTTTGCTCTTCGGTCTTCGTAGGCTGGATTACATCATTCCCTCCCGGTTGAAAATGATTTGTCCTCGAATCAGAAGGATGTCGTAAAATTCCTCAACACACACCAATCTCGAACAAACCACAAAAATCTTCAATGAAATACCATGATCAAATACAAAGTGGATATACGACTTCAAATCAATTGAACGTTGACAAGATGAGCCAAGCTTCACCAATGGAACAAAAGAACAATCCCTCGGCTCGATATTGTCGATGAAGCTGGGGACGGTGGCAATTTAATCATAGCAACTCAGACTAGGATAGACATCAACATGTGCAACAAATGGGTCCACGAAAATATACTCCGGCTTCCATCAATATGATCTAGATCACGAGAAACCAAAAGCAATATAGGGGCTGCATGGGATGTATCCAACAGCCTAGTTTCCTCCCCAATGTGGATGATCCTCATGTACCTGCATAGAAGACAAAATAGAACTCGACCACACGGTCGGTGAAGTAGTACAAACTACCTCAATCTCCGCAATTTTCTCAACCAATAATTTTAGACTATGCTCACCATCAGTCTCCTCCACATGCTCATGTCCCTCTGCAATTGTCTCTTCCACAATTGATTCCTCACGCTCAACATTACTCTAAACTTGACCGTCAACAAATGTCATCAATGTGAACTATCTCGTCCACAACTAATGCCACATCACCGTTAACTACTTCTTCCACAATCTCATTCACCTCGGTAATTGCATCTGCCACAATCAAATCTTGCACTACCTCCTCTCGAATGTCAACAATATCGTCGTTTCGCTCTTCAACCAAGACTTTATCCCTTTCTGGTTCACATTTCAAATGGGCTTCCTCGTCAATGCCATGCATTTTCGGCCAGAGTTTTGGTCAAGTTTCAAAGTAATGATCATTCCCTTTACAAAGAACGCAAAAAACAAAAAACATCCCATTGGCAGCTTTCTTCAATGGTATATCACGATTCTCACTCTTCTCATTTTCCACATTTTTAGATTCTTCAATCTTGAGATCACACTTTTGAATATGGGATAGCGATTCAAGAACATATTCCTTGCCATATAAACCACAAAAATAATACCGAGTGCGGGACGAATTATGCCGTACCTTGTACATTTGTAACCATGGCCTTGCTAATATCAAATGTTCACCTTTGAGTGGAACCACATCACATAATATCTTAGATCGATGACCTCCAACCGACAAAGGAATCCATGCTTTCCTTGTAACCCAAAACTTGTTAATTCCCTCAACAAAGTAATGAGGATAATCATGTCTTTTCGTCGGCAAGTTCAATTCTTTAACCACCTTATTGCTAATCAGATTCTCTTTGCCCAAATGATCAATGCACAACGTATATTCCTTCTCCAGAATGAGACAATGTGAATAAAACATGTTGTAAGCCATGACCAAACATTTAAATCCTCAAAACTCTCGTATTTGCACTCACCCTCACTCTCTTTTCGTAGGAATACCCTTTGCAAACAAATCATAATAACGAGCAACACGAGTAGTAATTCAAAAACCAACAACCTAGACTAGACAACTAGGATTCAGTTTGAAAATTTGGACGAAGGAAACAATGTGTGAAGGAAAGCGTGGGATGGGTAAGGAAGTGAAGTAAAGTTGCAAGATATGAAAAAGGTAATTAAGGATGGACGATTTCACTTTTTGGGAAAGTCAGGATCCTAGGCATTTGGGATTGACTGTAAGGATTGATGATTTCACTTTTGTGCAAAGTCGGGATCCTTGCAACTTGAATTTTTTTTCTTTTTTTTATAACCTGGGCCGAATTGATTAAATTGTAACAATCAGGATCATGTCAATTTTTTTTAATATCAGGACAATAGCAAGAACAGAACGAATGGAGACAAACAAACAAGGAATTTGATTTTTTTTTACAATAATTGATGAAGAAGTAGAAGAACAAAAGAACATGTTTTTTTTGTAAGCTAAGGGACGACAAAAGAAAGGGAAAAAAAACAAGATCAATTTTTTTTTATGTATGAATTCGATAGAACAAAGAGCAGGTATATATATATATTTATATGTTTTGATAAGAACGAAAAATAAACAAGGAAATTAAACGGGAATATTTGATACCTTAGCTGCTGAACTCTGCTACCAACTGATGTGATACGTGCTCAGGAAGTTACTAAGGGACCAATAGAGAGCTATGAAAACCTAGTCCTAGAGTCTCCAACCTAGGATCGAGGCTAAGAACACAGAACGCTCGCTCACGACGCTGATTCGTTCTTAAGGGTGTTTTCTCTACGACGAAGAGAAAACTCACTCGCAAGTGATTTTTAAAGCCAAACTCGACTTTAGAAGAATAGTTTTTACTAAATTTCAATGATAACGTGTATTATAAAATTACAAGTAGAATGCATTTATATAAGCTACAAAATAAAAGACTAACAAACTTCTAAGCAAAGTGGGACAAATTAACAAGTACAATTCGCCACATTACTTTCTATTGGGCCTAACCTGACTCTAATAAGTTAAATGGCTTTTATTTGCTAAAAATAAAGACTTGACCCAACATACTATCATATACACACATTTTCTTATGGGCCATACTAGCATTTAGGCCTAAAAGGCCTTTATTTACTAAACTCAATGCAAAACAATGTAAAATAATATAAACCACGTCCAATAACGAAAATAATTCATCCAAGCCCATCTTTGCTTTGCTCTTTAGTCTTCGTAGGCTGGATTACATCAACTGATGTGATACATGCCCAAGAAGTTACTAAGGACCAATAGAGAGCTATGAAAACCTAGTCCTAGAGTCTCCAACCTAGGATCGAGGCTAAGAACACACAACGCTCGCTCACGACGCTGATTCGTTCTTAAAGGTGTTTTCTCTACGACGGAGAGAAAACTCACTCGCAAGTGATTTTTAAAGCCACACTCGACTTTAGAAGAATAGTTTTTACTTAATTTCAATGATAATGTGTATTATAAAATTACAAGTAGAATGCCTTTATATAGGCTACAAAATTAAAGACTAACAAACTCCTAAGTAATATGGGACAAATTAACAAGTAAAATTCGCCACATTACTTTCTATTGGGCCTAACTTGACTCTAATAAGCCTAAATGGCTTTCATTTGCTAAAAATAAAGATTTGACTCAACATACTATCATATAGACACATTTTCTAATGGGCCATACTAGCATTTAGGCCCAAAAGGCCTTTATTAACTAAACACAATGCATAACAATGTAAAATAATATAAACCAAGTCCAATAACAAAAATAATTCATCCAAGCCCATCTTTGCTTTGCTCTTCGGTCTTCGTAGGTTGGATTACATCAAACGTGTAATCAAACGGCATACCGATGATGTCTGAACCATGTGTTTATGAATCATGTATGGAATACGTATCTTATCTAAAGATGATTAAAATACCCTTTTATGAAAAATGTTATAAAGTCTAGAAAATTGCCTAAAGCCTAAACATAAAGATTTTGTTGCCATAAATAATTTTTTTATTAATCTCTATGACTATTTTATGAAATAGTTGAATGTACTTAGTGAAGCTTAAGAGTTCCATTTATGGACTCAAACAAGTTTCTCTATACAAGTTCCTTACTTTGATAATCAAAGGAGTTTGATTTAATCAAATGTAGAGATATGCCTAGTGTGCAAAAAGGTTAGTGGGAGTGTTACAGTTTTCAAGCAAGGTCTTGGATATACTTCTCGGAATCAACGCCCCATGTTACTGTCATATTAATGTTTGGTGGTTCAAGGCCTTTACGATTTCGGAAGTAGCAGTGTTTATTTTGGATATAAGAATCTATAGTGATAAATAGTGCTTGATTATCACAGTTCACCTGCAAAGTTGAGATGCTAAAAGTGTTTAGCATAGATCATGTCAAGAGATACTGCTAGCCAGTGTTCTCGGGATCTATCTTTGACAGGACGTCAGTCCTGAAGATAAGGTGAAAGATGATACTTATTGAAGGTTCTCTTTGCTACTGCAATAGGATCCATATCATAAGAATTGTACCAGATGTTCATACTGCATGAGGAGTCATGAGTAAGTATGAAACTATTCTGGTAAATGTCGAGAATATTCTTAAAAGTGTTAATGATGGTTTCTTAGTTTATTGAAACTTGGAATCAAATAAACGTAGATATATAGATGTATACCCTGGGTCTTATAAAGATAGTGGGAGCTACAGTCTAGGTTTGCAATCACTTTGATTAAGTGATACAGTGAGCTGGAAATGTTCTTAGCTAGAGATCACTGTAGATTTTACAATTGGGCCAAAACACAGTATTGCCTTGGAGGCGCATCTGGGGTCGGTACATGGATCTAAGAGGTTCATTCCTGAACCTTGTATGGTTTTCCCACCTTTACTGTATAGTTGATATAATAGTGGATTCATTGCTTGAAGCAAGGACTAGGGTCTTGTTAGAGATTCATGTGTGTGTTGAGGCGGTTCCTTTTAACTGGATCATTTGGAGCATCGTATAAGGATAGTCTGAGTCCCCACATATAGTGATCCATTCACGCTTAGGGTTGGTTGCGGGTATTGCATGAGATTATTGTATTTCAACTTGGTCTTATATGTATGAGTGATTGGCTTTAGGCCAAGTGGGAGATTGTTGAAATAGTGTCCTAAACCCAATCGGGTTAGACCCGATCCAACCGGGTCGGATCATTTCTACTATTTTTTTATGTTTGTACATATATGAAATGGCTTTATGTTATTATATATTTGTTTGTTTAACGGACCAATTACGATATTGTTTATATATGATAACGTCCTTAGTATTAAATTGTGATAGAGAAACCATGATAGTGATTATGGTTGATGAGATCTCGAATCAGTTTAATAAGTTTGATACTTAAATGTCTCTAGTCGTATGTACAATCAAATAGGACATTGATAGTATGATTAGACTAGCACGTATTGGACGTCTTCTATGTTTTGAAGATAGGGATATATCTCGTCTATCGAAGTGTAGAGACACTTGGACTGTACGTGGACGTGTATTAGCAGAATGCATACGTTTGACTGACCCACTTAAGTGTCGCACTATGTGGCGGTTGTGTAATTATCCTAAGACCGGAGTCTTCATGGCCTCATGGTGTGGATTGTCATATTTTGACACCATTGCGGTTTCCCCTATCCATGGGGCGATCATGCGGTAGTGATTGGGTGTGATACTGAAGCATGCTTAGGATTCATGTTGCTCGTCCGGAAATTGCGTATCCTATGAATAATAGGAGTAAATATCTGAAAGGGCCTTCTTATAAGGATTATCTTTCTCTCGTGAATCTTTTCAAAGTGGGAGTAAATGAGTTACTTCAAGAAAGCATGATATCTGGATTATAAGATACGGTCGTTAATGTTTGACACTCGAGATACGACCGTATGGATATTATTACATCGATAAGATTGTATTTACACGGTAATCGTTAGACATGAAAGGTTTTAGTCGTAGCACTTGACTCTTTCCGTTGATTAGGGGTCATAAACGTGTTGCTAGATGCTAGCTATTCATGATCGTTAGGTGTGAAGGGCATTTTATTAAATGCACTTTATGCTTACGGCCAACATATTCAGAAACCTATCGGGTCACACACATATGAATAACTAGCACTAAGGTCTTGCAATTACCCCCTTTGGAACGAATGAAACTATAGTCGGACTATAGGACGCTATCACGGCTTCAACTCCTTCTCGGATTGCCTCTCGATTCGGTTGCTTCGCTTTTATGTGAATGTGATTCACGCACTTGCTTGATCAATCTCAATTCTGAATATGACTTTGTAGTTCTGATATTTGAGTTGATCACTAGATGTATCCTTGTAAGTTCAGAGAGAAGGCTTTTCTAATTGACAGAGTTTCTGCTTTCTTTCTTTTCTTTATCGTTATCTTCTTTTTCTGTCAATGCCTTCTATTTATAGCCTTGAATAGCCTTGATTTTGAAATTCTGTCCGTTGGCTATATTAATGAGGGAATAATCCTTGATTTTATTCTTGATTCCCCCTTAATTGTATTCTCCTTGATTTCAGTGATCGGATTCTTCTTTCAAATGTATAGCACAAAATCCGTCCTTGATTGATCCTTTAATGATTGTTCATTTAATGCATGATCTGCTGAATCTTCAATGTATATTAAATCTGATCTTGTAAGTGTCTCTTCACCGTCTGTAGAACGGTGGAGTGAGCCTTCTGACTTAGCCGTTAGTTCTTTCTTCGCCGTTTTGTTTTCTCTTTGCCGACAGTCAGTGTACTCAGCCGATTCACCGTTTTCTTCTTTGTTTTAGTTTCAGGAGAATCTTTATACTTCACTGACCCTTGATTTGGGTGAGATTAGTGTACACCATATTGGAATATTGAGTTTCATCACTTGAAACATAACTTAGACTTATCCAAGGTCATCACAGACTTCCTTGGTTATAAGTCAGATCATAATCCCTTCTCTGTATCTCTGCTGGTGCTTGGCTGGCTTCACTCTGCCGAATGTCTGTTTTCACTTTGCCGTCCTACCAACTAGTACAATACTTGTCTGACTCAACTTATACAACTTGTCAGACTCTAAGTAAAGACTTATACAGAGAATTCTAACTTATTTCAGGCTTGCTATAACAGCTAGTATAGCCATCATCAAAACATAATAAAATGTTCCTAACAGGACGGATCTTTGATCAGAGGTCGGAATCAAAATGTTGACTTGGTCAACGATGAATAGTTAGAAATATACAAAGGGTGAAAATTAATAAAATAATTTATAACGAATTAGACTTAACATTCAATTACAAAAGTACTTAGAATTCTTCACTGAACAACATATAAAAAGTTTTTTTTAAAAAAAAATTAAATATTTGCATTAAATTTGGGCGTTTATAGTGAAGAAGAGGAAGAAGAAGGGTCATGAGCGGCTACGTCACGCCTACGGCCTACCCCTTACGCCTCATGACTAGAACCAACACGTGGCGGGCAAAACCAGTAATATTACATGGTTTTGCCACGTGTAAGACTGAGATTAAAAATAAAAAATCGGAAATGAAGGGGCACTATAAAAGGCCCTTCATTCCTCCGCAAAACCATAGTAGTAAACAAGTTGGAAACTACTATTCTTCCTTTCGTCTTATATTCCTTTTTACTGTTGTACAAAAGTAAAAAGGTTTGTTCTCCAGGTCCTGTAGGGGGGGAGATGAACTCAGGTGGGGAAGCAGCTGAAGTATGACCTGTACACCCCCTCTAAAAGCCCCTAAAGCCTTAATGTTAAGTTATTCCTTAATCCCCTGAAGCCTTAATGTTAAGTTATTCATTGCAGGTGGAGGAGAAGAGGGATGGTCAAAGTGTTCTAGATGGCCTGTCATATAAACGTTCATTAATTGCATTAACACAATTATCCCTGAAAATGACGATCTGGGTTTTTGGCAGTTTGAATGATAGAATCTGTACACTCCCAAAATATTCTCCATTAATGTTAAATGTTTATTGATGAATTAAATACCAGTATACACCCCTCCTTAAACCCTGAACCCCTAAATCCTTAATGTTAAGTTATTCCTTAATAGTGCATTTCCTCTGACGAAATAGTGCATTTCCTATGAATAAATTATTCTGATGGAAATTGAAAAAGGAGAAAATAAGTGATTTTCTCAGAAAATGGGAATTCAAATATATGACCCACTTTTATTATTGTACAATAGTGATTTTATATAAATTATTTACTAAAATCCTCTCTTTGTAATTTTCTAACTATTCATCGTTGACCAAGTCAACATTTTGATTCCGACCTCCGATCAAAGATCCGTCAGGTTCATTCATTCCAAATGGGGGGTAATTGCAAGACCTTAGTCGCTTGCACTAACGTCGCTTGGTCTTGCATGCTGGAGGCCTTGAAATCACCATGATCCAACGGTTAGATTGAGAGAAAATCGAATTTGAATTTCCATGAACAGTGACAGACAAATTTCTCTCTCATCAGTTACTGTTTCCATCACTATTGTACAACAGTAAAAGTGGGTCATATATTTGCTCCCACTTTCTGAGAAAAGCAGTTGTCTTTTTTCAATTTCCATCAGAATAATTTCTTCATAGAAAATGCACCATTTCTGCAGAGGAAATGCACTATTAAGGAATAACTTAACATTAAGGCTTTAAGGGATTAAGGGGTTTTAAGGAGGGGTGTATATTCGGTATTTAATTCATCAATAAACATTTAACATTACGGGAGAAGATTCTGGAAGTGTACAGATACTATCATTCAAACTGCCAAAAACCCAGATCATCATTTTCAGGGATAATTGTGTTAATGCAATTAATGAATGTTTATATGACAGGCCATCTAGAACACTTTGACCATCCCTCTTCTCCCCCACCTGCAATGAATAACTTAACATTAAGACTTCAGGGGATTAAGGAATAACTTAACATTAAGGCTTCAAGGGGTTTTAGGGGGTGTGTACATGGCATACTTCAAGAGAGAGGAGTGCTAAAGGCTTCTAGAAGAAGCCCTAAAAAATCTAGGGATGATACATGGTCAAAAATTATAAATGAGGCCACATCCAAGTCCGACTTCCTTTCCAGAGTGCAGGCTGAACAACCATTCATCTGGGCTACCCAACTCAGGAATCTGGAATATGCTGCAAAAATCCAGATGGCCAGAAATACAGCCTGAGTATCAGCCCAGATGGACCAATTTTGTCCCCCAAGGACTTAAAGATTGGGTGGACCAAAATTTGTTTCTGGTAAATTTCTTCAACTTACAAATGACTGTGGATAACCATAAAGACATGGAAGATTTCATTTGGACCCATGAGGCGTAGGGGGTAGGCCGTAGGCGTGACGTAGCCGCTCATGGCCCATCTTCTTCCTCTTCTTCACTATAAATGCATAAATTAAATGCAAATATTTTTTATTTTCAAAAAAATTAAACTTTTTATGTGTTGTTCAGTGTAGAATTCTAAGAACTTTTGTAGTTGAAACTTAATGCTAATTCGTTATAAATTATTTTATATAAATTATTTACTAAAATTATCCCTTTGTAATTTTCTAACTATTCATCGTTGACCAAGTCAACATTTTGATTCCGACCTCCGATCAAAGATCCGTCCGGTTCATTCATTCCAAGGGGGGGTAATTGCAAGACCTTAGTTGTCCTTTTTCAATTTCCATCAGAATAACTTCTTCATAGAAAATGCACCGTTTCTGCAGAGGAAATGCACTATTAAGGAATAACTTAACATTAAGGCTTTAGGGGATTCAGGGGTTTTAAGGAAGGGTGTATACTGGTATTTAATTCTTCAATAAACATTTAACATTAAGTGAGAAGATTCTGGGAGTGTACAGATACTATCATTCAAACTGCCAAAAACCCAGATCATCATTTTCAGGGATAATTATGTTAATGCAATTAATGAACGTTATTACAATATCAGGGATGAATTACATATTGACCGTTCATCTAGAACACTTTGACCATCCCTCTTCTCCCCCTCTTGCAATGAATAACTTAACATTAAGGCTTCAGGGGATTAAGGAATAACTTAACATTAAGGCTTCGGAGGGTTTTAAGGGGTGTGCAAATGGCATACTTCATCTGATCCCCCACCTGCGTTCATCTCCTCCCCCTGCAGGACCCGGAGAACAAACCTTTTTACTATTGTACAACAGTAAAAAGGGATATAAGACGAAAGGAAGAATAGTATATTTCATTTTCTTTACTACTATGGTTTTGCGGAGGAAAGAAGGGTCTTTTATAGTGCCCCTCCATTTCTGATATTTAATCTCAGGCTTATACGTGGCAAAACCATATAATATTACTGGTTTTACCCGCCACGTGTTGGTTCTAGTCATGAGGCGTAGGGGGTAGGCCGTAGGCGTGCCGTAGCCGCTCATGACCCATCTTCTTCCTCTTCTTCACTGTAAATGCATAAATTTAATGCAAATATTTTTTATTTTCAAAAAATTAAATTTTTTATATGTTGTTCAGTATAGAATTCTAAGAACTTTTGTAGTTGAAACTTAAGGCTAATTCGTTATAAATTATTTACTAAAATCATCCCTTTGTAATTTTCGAACTATTAATCGTTGACCAAGTCAACATTTTGATACCGACCTCCGATCAAAGATCCGTCCGGTTCATTCGTTCCAAAGGGGGGGTAATTGCAAGACCTTAGTCTTTTGGTCTCCTTAGTCTCTTGGTCTTGCGTGCTGGAGGCCTTGAAATCACCATGATCCAACGGTTAGATTTAGAGAAAATCGAATTTGAATTTCCATGAACAGTGACACCCCTCCTTAAACCCTGAACCCCCTAAAGCCTTAATGTTAAGTTATTCCTTAATCCCCTGAAGCCTTAATGTTAAGTTACTCATTGCAGGTGGAGGAGAAGAGGGATGGTCAAAGTGTTCTAGATGGCCTGTCATATAAACGTTCATTAATTGCATTAACACAATTATCCCTGAAAATGATGATATGGGTTTTTGGCAAGTTGAATGATAGAATATGTACACTCCCAGAATATTCTCAATTAATGTTAAATGTTTATTGATGAATTAAATACCAGTATACACCTCTCCTTAAACCCTGAACCCCTAAAGCCTTAATGATAAGTTATTCCTTAATAGTATTTCCTCTGACGAAATAGTGCATTTCCTGTGAAGAAATTATGCTGATGGAAATTGAAAAAGGACAAAATAAGTGATTTTCTCAGGAAATGAGAATTCAAATATATGACCCACTTTTACTGTTGTACAATAGTGATTGAAACAGTGATTGATGAGAGAGAAATTTGTCTGTTGATGACTCACTGTTCATGGAAATTAAAATTCGATTTTCTCTCAATCTAACCGATGGATCATGGTGATATCAAGGCCTCCAGCACGCAAGACCAAGCGACGTTAGTGCAAGCGACTAAGGTCTTGCAATTACCCCCCCCCCCCCCCCCTTTGGAACGAATGAACCGGACGGATCTTTGATCAGAGGTCGGAATCAAAATGTTGACTTGGTCAACAATGAATAGTTAGAAAAATACAAAGGGAGAAAATTAATTAAATAATTTATAAAAATAGACTTAACTTTCAACTACAAACGTTCTTAGAATTTTTCATTGAACAACATATAAAGTTTTTTTTTTTTTGAAAAAATTAAATATTTGCATTAAATTTGGGCGTTTATAGTGAAGAAGAGGAAGAAGAAGGGTCATGAGCGGCTACGTCACGCCTACGGCCTAACCCCTACGCCTCATGACTAGAACCAACACGTGGCGGGCAAAACCAGTAATATTATATGGTTTTGCCATGTGTAAGACTGAGATTAAAAATAAAAAATCGGAAATGAAGGGGCACTATAAAAGGCCCTTCATTCCCCCGATTAAAAAAGTAAAAATTATCGGAAATGAAAAAGTAAAAAGGTTTGTTTTCAGTCTATAAAAGGCCCTTCATTCCCCGCCAAACCATAGTAGTAAATAAGTTGGACAAGTTGGAAACTACTATTCTTCATTTCGTCTTATATCCCTTTTTACTATTGTACAACAGTAAAAATGTTTGTTCTCCGGGTCCTGCAGGGGGGAGATGAATGCAGGTGAGAGAGAAGAACACAGGTGGGGGATCAGCTGAAGTATGCCCTGTACACACCCCCCCTAAAACCTCCTGAAGCCTTAATGTTAAGTTATTCCTTAATCTCCTGAAGCCTTAATGTTAAGTTATTCCTTAATCAATTGCAGGTGGGGGGGAAGAGGGATGGTCAAAGTGTTCTAGATGAACGGTCAATATGTAATTCATCCCTGATATTGTAATAACGTTCATTAATTGCATTAACACAATTATCCCTGAAAATGATGATCTGGGTTTTTGGCAGTTTGAATGATAGTATATGTACACTCCCAGAATCTTCTCCCTTAATGTTAAATGTTTATTGAAGAATTAAATACCAGTATACACCCCTCCTTAAAACCCCTGAATCCCCTGAAGCCTTAATGTTAAGTTATTCCTTAATAGTGTATCCACATAGACCCGCTTTACCACGTGCTTGTTGATCACCAACTCTATTACAAGTCCTTTATCGTTGGGGACCAGAGGAAGAGAGTCCCTGGGTCCGTATACTACCTCCCCAGATAATCTCTGTTTCTTGCATGTCTCAGGCTGTGGGGCTATGCTATTGCTGCTTTCTCCGGGGGGGGTCGAGCCTGCCGGACCACCCGCAATTGTGTTGATCATGTTGATGGGTTTATTATCCACTTGCCCGTCAGGGTCGAAAAGGATCTCTCCTTTGCGTTGGGTCGGTTCGTCCCTTATTTCCGTGATAATTGTTTCGCCTCTTGTATTCCCTTCTACCACTCAAGTTAGGATTCCACGAGCGATCTATCACCTCATCTGTTTTTCCTTCCAATGCAGCAGCATCTATGTCTCTGATCAATTCCCGACATTCCTCTAAGTCATGCCTTACGTCTTTTTGGTACTTACAAAATTTCGTCTGGTCCTTTTTCTATATTGGCCCCTTCAGAGGTGGCGGTATTCGCGCTATTCCTTTTTTTCCATCAGGGCGAGGACCTGCTCGCGTGGTCTATTCAAAGGTACCAGGTCTCTGTCCTACAGAGCACCCTTCTTACCAAGCCAATCTGTTACCGGCGCGGTCATTCTGTCCCAGACTTGCTTCCGACCCCTGTCGGGCTGCCATTCCGATCGTCCCCTCTTAGGGTCTGCTCTCTTATGTTCTCTTTTCAGCCTGTTGGCTTCTTCTCCCTGGCAGTGCTTGAACACATTCTCCACACAATCTTTCATGGTGAGCGGGGGCTTGCTGTTTAATTTGGCATACATCCTACCTTCACGCAATCCGGCTATTAATGAGGTGACTATCAAGTGCTCGTCAACTCCCTGGACCTGCCTTGATTCCTCATTGAATCTTTTCAAATACTGCAGTACACTTTCATCTGTCTTTTTCTTCAGAGTAAGCAAGTGTGTGGCGTTCCCCTGGAACGGTCGTGCCGTGATGGAGGACCATCCAAGGAGCTTACAAAAGATCCTTTGAAGATAAGAGATGGACCAGTGACCAGATTCCAAGCCAAAAGGATGAAAGAAGCATTATATGCGCTTGTTGTTGAGTTGCATGACAAGGCATCAATGGTAGAAGAAGATCCACTGAAAGAGCCACTATTGGTGAATATAATCCAAGCTCGAGAGGGTCAAAATGATGATTGGGCTATGCTAGAGCAGGTTTGGAGTGAACGGGACACAAGTTTCAAGCACAATGGGCTATAATATGGGTTTGGCACCACTTAGCCTACTTTTACTAGTTCTTGGGCTTGTAATTTGTATTTTATTATTTCTTATCATATTATAATAGTCCAATAAGGCCCTCTACACTTTGAATTTCGTGCATGAGGTGTCCATTAGGGTTTAGGGTTCAATCAAATCTTCATCTTATTTTTGGTAGATAATCAATCAATCGATTGGGGGATTATTTACTAATTTGTGATTTGAAGATTTTTTTATTTTTGGAATTACCTTTTTCTTTATTTCATCTAGACTTAGGAGTTGTCTAGGTTCATTTTTATTTTATATTTTCTTATTTTGTTTTCATTTTCTAGAAAATAAAATGCCAACATCCTTAGCCTATAAAAGGAGGGGCACACCATATGTATTTGACACCTTGAATTATAATCATATTGAGAGTTTTCTCTTAGAGTTTTTACAACTTTTGTTAAGTGCATTTTAAGTTTGTGAGCATAGCTTAAAGTGTTTCATTGTAGTCTTTGGTTTAAGGATCATTAGAAGGGTCTTGGCTTCTTCATAGCCATTGGTTCTTCTAGTCTCATCCTTGAGTTAAACTACTTTTGCTCAAGTCTTTTCCTTCATCTAATTCTATTTTCCTTTTTATTTCGGGATATTCATTGTATTACTTAGGGTTCTTAACAATTTCATTGTTAGGGGTCCAAGGTATACATCGGTTGGTATCGTAGAAGTGGTTCAATCCATTTGTTTTGGTGTTGCTGATTTGACACCCGTTTTCATTTCAATTCGTTTTATGCTCATAAAACCTCAAAAAAATCTGAAATTTTTATCACAAATAAATCACCAATAGATCTACGTTTTCTCTTTTTATTGTATCTCAAAATTCGAATCAGATCATACTGAAAACTGCATTGCAACACAGAATACTCTGTTCTGAAATTCTGCAGCAGTAGATCTTATTTCGAATTTCGTTTGAGTGGGTTATCAAATTCCAAATTCATTGAAAATTGGTGGTGTGATAGGAAATTTCCTGTTCTACAACTTTCATCTTTTGAGTTTTTCCATATTCGTTATAGTTTGATCACAATCGGCAAAATAAGTCACTGCTAAAACTCTGGAAAATTTTGACAGATTGAGTTAGTTGACAAGAAACGATTTTTTTGTTCAACCTATAAAAGTCCAAAAAAATCTGAATTTTGGGTATCATCTACATAACTCATTATTCTACAAATTTCCTTTTTGCTTCCTGTTGAAATTCGTTTTTGTTTGGGCTGCACGTGCCAATTAGTGCAGGGCTGAATTTCTAGGTAAAATCAGGAAGTTGTCACCGAACTCCAGTTGAAGTGCTAATCGTTTAGGCACTGATTAAAAGGTGATAATCTGATCTAATCCAAGTTCTTCGAGTTTTTTTTTTTGAGTCAAAAAAAAAAAACACAAAAAAAAAAAACAAAAAAAAAAAGGTCATATAAAGGGTCGGTCACTCAAAAGGTGCCCCAAGTCATTTACATCTTTGGTCCCTTCCACATCTCTTCCATTATTTTGTCTTTTCTTCTCACTTTTGAATCCATCCTAGCCTTCTCTTCTTGTGATTTGAGGACTAAGGATACAGTGATTCACAGAGCATTGCAAACATATTATTGTGCACTTTTTAATCGTTTAATACTCTAATTGAGAAGAGCGGTAAAAGGCAATTGTGTGGTGAGTCTATAAGAGGGGAGAGAAAAGCCAGAGTGAATTTTCAATCACCCCACAAAGAGCGTAAGTGAGGTTTTATTTTCCCTGTTTATATTTTGTTTGCAAAAAAAAACAAAAAACAAAAAAAATCAAGAAAAAATAAAGAGGCCGGACACCGAAAAGTGCCTTATAATTTTATTTATTTTTACTCTTTCTAAAAGAATGTCAAGTGAGAACGGTCAGAAAGTTGAGGCTTCCTCAACTAAGGGAGTAGATTCTAAGTTGTCACTTGAATCTGTCTGTCAACAAGTTAATCGACTAATGGAAGAAATGGCTGATATGAAAAACTTGTTAAGGGAATCAAAAGGACAAACTAATGGTCGGAGAGCTTTGCTAATGCATCGATCACAAACAATGCAAGAAGACGCATTAATTTTGAAACCGAACATGATAATGAACATGAAGTTGATCGGGACCTTGATCCCGATGATATACCGACGAATATGATGAGTTTACGCTTAATCGGTGCGAGAGGCCAAGAAGGAATAATCATCAAGATGGTATTCGAAACATCAAGATGAAGATTCCTCCTTTCAAGGGGACTAGTAATCCGGAGGAGTATTTAGAATGGGAAAAAAGAGTCGAGTTTGTATTTGATTGTAATAAATATAGCGAGACTCAAAAAGTAAAGTTGGCGGCATTAGAATTTTCGATTATGCAATGTTCGGTGGGATCAAATAGTGACAACCCGAAAGGAGAATGGGCGATGTTCCGGTTGAGACATGGAGTGAGATGAAAAAAATAATGAAAAAAAGATTTGTACCTAACCATTATCATCGTGAACGTCTTCAAAAATTGCGGGTACTCCGCCAAGGATCCATGACGATCGATGATTACTACAAGGAAATGGAGGTTTCCATGATCCGTGCCAATGTTGAGGAGGATGAGGAAGCCACAATGGCCGATTCCTTAGTGGGTTGAATAGTGAGATAGCCAACACTTGTTGACTTACATCCCTATTCGATCTACAAGGAATGGTGCATATGGCTATTAAAGTTGAACGTCAACTCAAGAAGAAGAATTCCTTATCCAAAGGGAATTCCTCTCACTTTCAGCCTTATGCCAAGTCGAAGGGGATGCCCCCTAAGACTCTTACTAATGCACCCAAAGGTCAAGAAAAGTCCAAGGAATTGGAAAAAGGTAAGGAACGAAATTTTAATGCTAATCCTTCTAGATCTCGTGATATTGTGTGTTTCAGGTGCAAAGGAAGAGGACATTATTCCAACAATTGTCCAAACCAGCGTGTGATGATTATACGGGGAGATGGCACCTATGAATCGGCAAGTGAGGAGGAGCAAGAGCATGAAAGTGGTAAGGAAGAGGATCAAGACATTACTAATCCAATTGAGGACAACGGGGAACTACTTGTGGTAAGGCGGGCCTTAAGTGTCCAACCAAAGGTAGTGGGTCAAGAGGACCAAAGAGAAAACATCTTTCACACAAGATGTATGGTTAAAGGTAAAATTTGCATGATTATTATTGATAGTGGAAGTTGTGCAAATGTGGTAAGTCTGATGAGAGATAAATTTATGATCATTATTATGACATTTTACCCCAATATTGATACCATTTTGAGCATTATTGTATCAAATCAAGTCAAAATTACTAAGTTTTATTCAAATATGTTAGTAGTAGTTATTATATAAATTATCGTATTTTTATAAGTTTTTTATTAGTTTTTGTACCGGTTTAGTAACCGGAGTGTCGTGTCGGATTTACGTTTGGTATTTTGGTGGTTCATTGCGGGATTATACATTGACCAAGATTCCACGTAACGACATGTTTTGAGTCTAAAAGATGTGTTTAGAGGATTAGAAGAAGATGCCACAAGCTTACGAGTTCAAATGGATCAAATTTTCTTACATACTTAAAACGTAACCTGTTTCGACGGAGATTTGACCCAGCTTAGAGGCATTTTCAGGAGATGACTTCTTAATGAAAGTTGTAGATCTTCACATAAGCTTTCCAACGCACTTTGAATTACGTCAATTGGAGTTCTACAACTCAAGTTATGGTCAATTGACTAATCGATTCGGATTAGTAAAAATCCCGAAATATCTTCGACATACGAATGGCTCATCAAAACGACATTTTCTGAAGAAGTTTCCTTCATAAAAGTTGTATATCTTCAAGAAAGATTTCCAATGGATTTTGAATCAAGTCAATCGGACTTCTACAACTCAAATGGTGGTCAAGTGGCTAATTGATTCAATTTCGTAAAAATCCCGCAAAACGTTCGGAGTATGAATTTGCTTATCAAGACGGCGTTTTCTGGAGAAGAGTCCTTCATGAAAGTTGAAGAGTTTTCCGAGATCTTAATTTTGACGTTTGAATCATAATTTTTGGAGGTCTACAACTCAAGATACAAATTTTACAAGTTTTAATTGCATAATTATCATATCGAAGGATCTAGAATTACGCTGAGTTGTTATGTAATCATTACCACCGACCCAGTCCGCCACTTTCCCGGCCCGGTCCGGCTCCAAGAAATTTCTATATAAGGAGAGCAGTGCACAACAGATGAAGCCGCCCCTTCTTTTCTATTTCCTCCTTTCTTCTTCTTCGTCCCTTTCTTCTTTCTTTCTTTTTTGTACACACTTTATATATATATAGATATATCTATATATATATACACACACACGTCCCAAAATATATATATACATCCGTATATATATATTTCATCTATCTTTTTAGTTTGGGCCCGTATATGTATACATATGTCGATGTATGTATATATATATATGTATATGTTTTGATAAATAATAGTAGTAATGTTGTAATGCTCGAGAAAATTATCGAAGGAAAATGCTTTTGGAAAGGTTGCTATTTTCAAGAATACAACTTAGATCTGAAGTAAACGGGTAATTTTATTGAGTTTTACTTTTTGTTGTTCTATACAATTATATCTATCTATATATATATGTGAGAATTTGATAAGTGTTTGGATCGAAAGGCTAAATTTGGTTTTAATAGAGTTTTGTCATCTTGACGAAGGCTATTATGTAAAACTTCCACCATTTAATCCATGACATTTTGACGAAATTTGATATATATATATATACTATATCTATGTTAAACTAAAAATATATCTAGCCAAGATATGAATCGAATTAGTTAATCTTTTGGGTAAAATGAATGATCGACTCGGTAATCGTGATTAAAACTAATTATAATGAATCTTTTTCTATTTTAATCGTATTCGTATTGACGTATTTAATTGATCGAGGAATTCATAATCTAATTATGAATTGACGCCTCGTAGTTAGGATACGAGATAAAAGATAGAAAAACCGGAGGGTAAAATTGGCCGTGTGAATAACGTGATAACGGAATCCGATTTCCTACCCGGGGGTAGATTTGTTTTGGGAGAAATGAATCTTATTATAATTTGTACTCGAGATCGTAATAATGTTAAATCATCAGTTTAATTGAAACTTAAACCGGAAAGTTGAATTGTCCGGCTTTGACAACCGGAGCCTTTTAAATAAAATTGACCGTTTGACGAACGGAATGACTCCTTTTTATCTAAAGGTAGATTTGTACTCGGGACCTGTTCAGAAAAACCGTAACAGTTGTGGACCTTGGACTGATGCAATGGACATATGACAATTTCATACGCTCGTGTGAGGAGGAGTTGTCTAGCTTAGGAGTACACCGATTCATATATAATTTACACCTTGAATAAAGGAAGATCTGTCTCATTTATTTCTACTAAAAGATATTGATTCAGTAAAGTATTCTTGGCTAGATCTAAAAATATATATATTATTTATTTATTTACTGTTTTACTAACTAATCTAACTGATCTAACTAATCTAACCCGAGGAAAATGATAAACTGCGACTTAGATCGAGTTAATAATAGCTTCTTGGTGTTTAACCCCACTTAAAAGAATTACCATGTTTTCCCGAGGAATACGACTCCGACTCACCGGACTAGAGCTACAATTTGACCCGGTACACGCCGGTTAGGATCTGTATAGCCTAGGTAATGTCCGTCGAAACGGCGCCGTTTCCAAGGTTAGGTTTAGGTCGTGAGCATTTTGGCGCCGTTGCCGGGGAAAACGTCGCTAATTTCTTTCTTTGTGTCTAGGGTTACTACTTGTATTAGCTCAAAATTCTCGAGGATAAGTCAACACTCTTCTTATCACATTTCTATTTTTATTTTCCGTTGGTATCTACCTTCTTTTAGTTACCAATTTTCTTCTTCTACCAAATTCGAGTTATTTTCTATTTTCGATAGTAGAAAGTAAACGTGGTCATAACGTCAATACATTTCTCAATCTCATTTGTATTTTTATTTTCATTGGTACCTACCTATTTGGTAAGATATCAATTTTTTTATAAAAATACTCGATAAATTCCGAGTGGCTTCGGTAATTACCGAGAGAGAGAAAAAAAAAAAAAAAAAAAAAAAAAAAAAACTACTCGGTAAATATCGAGTGGATTCGGTAATTACCGAGAGAAAAAAAAAATGTGTTTTTTTTTTATCGATTTCGTGTTATTTTCTATTCGATATTTTCGATTCCACAAGAATTGTCAAATCGAGTTACGAAAATGGTCGAAACCGTTGGTAAAACACCGAACAAGGGATTGCTCATGCTCGAGGTATGGCCAAAACCTTAATCGAATTTACCTCAACCTAATAAACAGAATCAGAATAATAGAAATAATCAGAATCGGAATAAGCATAATCGTAATAATCGAAACCAACCTAACCCGAGACCTATATGTGATCAGACCGTAAGAAGGTACCAGATTAATAATCCAATTCGTTTACCCAATAAAGGAGCAAATAACTTCGAAATAAAATCTCATCTTTTTGGTTTAATTGACACAAGAGCCCAATTTCTAGGAGAAGATGATGATGATCCACATCATCACCTCTATCTTTTCGAAGAATTGTGTAATACAGCCAAAAGTCATGGTGCTCATCGGGAATTAACGAGGATGTCTATGTTTCCTTTTTCTTTAAAAGAAAGAGCACGAGATTGGTTTTTGTCACTTCCACATCATTCATTGACTAGTTGGGATGATATTCAAACCGAGTTTTTAAAGAAATATTTTACTCCTGGTAGAAAATTGGAATTAATAGTCGAAATTGCCAACTTTAGACAAGGATCTGAAGAAACGTTTGAGAATGCTTGGGAAAGGTTTAAAAAGTTATTAAGAGCTTGTCCCGATCATGGTTATTCCTTAGATATGCAAATCCAACTTTTCTGTCGTAAATTAAGGAGAGACTCACGTGCGGATGTTGATCATGCATGTGGTGGTTCGTTAATGATGAGTGAAGCTCGGATAGTTTACGATGCTATAGAAAAGATTTCCAAAAACAACGTATGTGGGAAACCGGTTCTAGCACAAGAAAAGTAGTTTTTGCGGGAGAATACACACCGAATACGGAAGTTCTAGCACACTTGGAGAATTTGAGTAGGAAATTTGATGGTTTACAACAGAATAAGAACCTGAGTTCGGGAAATAGTAAAACAAATGACTACTCAAATCATGATAATGTGTCATTAGGGATGGAAGAACCAAAAGGATATTCAAGGGAAAAGGTGAGTTTTTTACAGCATAGGAATTTGAACGACGCGTATTCAAACTCGTTTAATGCTTTTAGAAGAGATCACCCTACTTTTCGTTGGTCTGAAACCCCTAGTAAGCAAGGACAACCACCGTATCCAATCCAATATAAGAATCCAAATCTAGTTTATCAAGGAGATACCTCGAATCAAAATCTACAATCATTACCTAAACCATATCCACAACATACCACTCAAAGCATACCAGTAACTCAGAGTTCAACTCAACTTGAAGGAGTTGATAAATGGGAGAAATTAATCGAAAATCTGATGGGTATGATGTCAACTCAAGCTCAAAATATGGAAACCATGATGACTTCTATAGGTACATTCACTAAGGATATGAGTACGTTGAAAACATCTATAAGTGGACATGATACCAGAATGAGAATTGTAGAAGCTTCATTACGGAATTTGGAATATCATTTGAGTAGAGAAGAGGAACGTAAAAACAAGAAACCTCCGGAAAGCGCCAAGTAATACCGAAAGAAACCCGGGAGAGGTAAATGTTGTTATTACTAGAAGTAGAAGAATCAGGAAGTAATGGATTAGAAAACATGAGAATTAATGAAGTAGAGGATGATTTAGATGGTAAATTTGAAAAGGATATGGAAAATAAACCGGAATTCACTAAAGAGGAAGAGGACATTATTGAAGATTTCCTAAGACGAAACGAGATATATTGAACACGAAAATGAGGAATGGGTCAAGATTCCTAGAATATTGAAAAATCCAAGAATGAGTAGAACCTTGACCAATGATCATGTTGAGAATGAATCAAGTTTGGAAGGGCCAATTCAAACCAAACCTTATCCGGCTCAATCCAAATTCATCTCGGTTCAACCGATAGGACAACACCATATCCAAGGTGCATATTTTGAAGAAAAAGGTACTTGAATGATGACACACAATGTCCTCAAAAGGCACAATCATTCAAGGAAGCTTTACCATCTTCGTTTAACGATGAGAAGTATGCATGTTTTCTCGACACTTTTCGGTGCTTAAATATTAATATCCCTTTCATCTTTGTAAGGGAGAGTTTAGTTTGGGAGTTAATCATGAGAGCGTTGTCTTCAACATTTACATTTCATTGAAATATCCATGCATTACACTAGAATCTAGTTCTTGTGTAGACACTTTGTGTTCCCTTGTTGTGGATTGTACTAACACGCAGGTAATTGAAGAAGATGACTTTAGCAATAATATGAAGGCTCACAAACCGAAAGCTCGAAAATCAAAGGAAAAGGTCAAGAATCGTGTGGATTGGTGGAAATTGTCTAACCTCTATTGGAAACCGGTATTGAAGAAGGATGCGGTGCGTGAGGATGACCCACCACCAGTGCCTTAAAAACTGAAGCACGATAAAGTCTGGCTATAGACTATAAATGTAGTCAATGACGGGTACTATCCTTCCTTTTTACTCCTTAAGCATTTATTTTTAGTGGATTATGTGCTTAATTGTTACGTGCTTTTGTGAGTAATTGTTAGAAGTATCCCGTTTTGTTTAGTATATTATATTAGTTAATCATTATCATTTTGGTCGAGCAAACGACGTTAACCAAAAGCGCTACCGGGAGGCGCCCGTAAAAATGTTAAATATAATAATTACTCATACTTTGGATGATACTTTGCGAATACTTCGGATTGATTTTCATTTTGTTTCACCAAGTCTCAGGATGAATGTTTGAATGACATTAAACGGGAACGATTAGGTGGTTATCCGAAAATCCTGATGGATAACAAAGATAAAATTCAAATGCATCATTTCTTGGACTTAGATTGTTAGAACGATTTGAAATAACCCTTGAGGATCTGGGTATAAAAGACTCGGAGTTAATACTTGTCACATATTTCATATCATTATCTAGTCTGTTTTAAATTTCAAAAATAATGTGTGACATGTATTAGTTCAACTACTGGGGAATATTGTGTGTTTTAAATCAATAAAAGTTTATGTGGTGTGTTTATCTACCCTTTTGCATTACACTGTCACACTCCACATACTTTTATTTTATTTGCACACACAACGGTCATAACTTTGACCCACCCACCCACCCTTTTTTATCATCCGAGTATTTGTTTTGACTTGTTTTAGTGCACCATTGCTTTCCCAATAACTTATTTACACTCACTTTACATTGAGGACAATGTAAGTTCGTAAGTGGGGAGTGGAGTCGTTGGTCTAGCAATGGAATTAATGTTTATTTTGTATCAATAAATCCCTTAGTTTTCGATCTTTTTCGAGCATTATTTAGTTGATTAAAATAAATTGTATAAGGTATATATTTCATGGATTTGAAGATGTAATGATCGATTTGGATGTGTATAACCAATGTGAACCGTAAGTGCATTGTAATTCCAAATATATTTGTGTAACATGAATTCTTTCACGTAAGCCTTTGATATTGAAACGAAAATTTTAAACTGTATCCATTCAGTATCCTAGTGGTTATTCTAGAGAAATAGCAGTAACTTAGTACCTAAGTTTTGAACGTGTACTGTGAATATCTGAAGGTTTGAATGTGATAGAGAGGATATAAGTTAAGTTTAAAATATATATATATATATATATAAATAAATAAAGATGAACTATCTATATGTCGGTTGTAGCTACCAATGATTTGAGTGCGGTAGGGCGTTATCACGAAACGTCCTATGTCACTATGAGGTTTAAAAGCTCCCGATTTGCGCGATGATAGTAGTCCGGCTAGGGGGTTATCACGAAATGTCCTATTGCTTTGGGAATGAAGGCATATGCTACACATGTGAAATTAAGTTCATCAAAAAAAAAAAAAAAAAAAAAAAAAGTTTAAGAATGGTTGAAAACTTAGTTATCTTCGACTATCCCAGGTATAAACCGAATGATATGCTTTAGGGATTATCCTAATAAGTACACGGGATAACTTTGTGTGGAACGGCTATTCTTGCTTATACCTAGGAAAGTCATTAGGGTACATCGAATGGATATTTGTGTGTTTTGCTTGATTTATTCAAGAGAGGATAGTGAAAATGGAAAAGGCTTGTCACACACACACTCTGTTATACACTTATATTGAGGTTAAAGCCTGGTTGTAATTCTAATGGTTGTATTATCTAGTTGTTCCTTATACCTTATATCTTCATGAATTTATCTCTTATTCATTTTGTTTTATCGCTTGTTTTGATCGAGGACGACCAAAAGCTAAGTAGGGGGTTGTGATGAGAGATAAATTTATGATCATTATTATGACATTTCGCCCCAATATTGATACCATTTTGAGCATTATTGTATCAAATCAAGTCAAAATTACTAAGTTTTATTCAAATATGTTAGTAGTAGTTATTATATAAATTATCGTATTTTTATAAGTTTTTTATTAGTTTTCGTACCGGTTTAGTAACCGGAGTGTCGTGTCGGATTTACGTTTGGTATTTTGGTGGTTCATTGCAGGATTATACATTGAGCAAGATTCCACGTAACGACATGTTTTGAGTCTAAAAGATGTGTTTAGAGGATTAGAAGAAGATGCCACAAGCTTACGAGTTCAAATGGATCAAATTATCTTACATACTTAAAACCAAAACCTGTTTCGACGGAGATTTGACCCAGCTTAGAGGCATTTTCAGGGGATGACTTCTTAATGAAAGTTGTAGATCTTCACATAAGCTTTCCAACGCACTTTGAATTACGTCAATTGCAGGTCTATAACTCAAGTTATGGTCAATTGACTAATCAATTCGGATTAGTAGAAATCCCGAAAAAGACTCGACATACGAATGGCTCATCAAAACGACATTTTCTGAAGAAGTTTCCTTAATAAAAGTTGTATATCTTCAAGAAAGCTTTCCAATGGATTTTGAATCAATTCAATCGGACTTCTACAACTCAAATGGTGGTCAAGTGGCTAATTGATTCAATTTCGTAAAAATCCCGCAAAACGTTCGGAGTATGAATTTGCTTATCAAAAAGGCGTTTTCTGGAGAAGAGTCCTTCATGAAAGTTGTAGAGTTTCTCGAGACCTTAATTTTGGCATTTCATTTGCAATTTTTGGAGGTCTACAACTCAAGATACAAATTTTACAAGTTTTAATTGCATAATTATCATATCGAAGGATCTAGAATTACGATGAGTTGTTATGTAATCATTACCACCGACCCAGTCCGCCACTTTCCCGGCCCGGTCCGGCTCCAAGAAATTTCTATATAAGGAGAGCATTGCACAACAGATGAAGCCGCCCCTTCTTTTCTATTTCCTCCTTTCTTCTTCTTCGTCCCTTTCTTCTTTCTTTCTTTTTTGTACACACTTTATATATATATAGATATATCTATATATATATACACACACACACGTCCCAAAATATATATATACATCCGTATATATATATTTCATCTATCTTTTTAGTTTGGGCCCGTATATGTATACATATGTCGATGTATGTATATATATATGTATATGTTTTGATAAATAATAGTAGTAATGTTGTAATGCTCGAGAAAATTATCGAAGGAAAATGCTTTTGGAAAGGTTGCTATTTTCAAGAATACAACTTAGATCTGAAGTAAACGGGTAATTTTATTGAGTTTTACTTTTTGTTGTTCTATACAATTATATCTATCTATATATATATGTGAGAATTTGATAAGTGTTTGGATCGAAAGGCTAAATTTGGTTTTAATAGAGTTTTGTCATCTTGACAGAAGGCTATTATGTAAAACTTCCAGCCATTTAATCCATGACATTTTGACAGAATTTGATATATATATATATATATATATATACTATATCTATGTTAAACTAAAAATATGTCTAGCCAAGATATGAATCTGAATTAGTTAATCTTTTGGGTAAAATGAATGATCGACTCTGGTAATCGTGATTAAAACTAATTATAATGAATCTTTTTCTATTTTAATCGTATTCGTATTGACGTATTTAATTGATCTGAGGAATTCATAATCTAATTATGAATTGACGCCTCGTAGTTAGGATACGAGATAAAAGATAGAAAAACCGGAGGGTAAAATTGGCCGTGTGAATAACGTGATAACGGAATCCGATTTCCTACCCGGGGGTAGATTTGTTTTGGGAGAAATGAATCTTATTATAATTTGTACTCGAGATCGTAATAATGTTAAATCATCGGTTTAATTGAAACTTAAACCGGAAAGTTGAATCGTCCGGCTTTGACAACCGGAGCCTTTTAAATAAAATTGACCGTTTGACGAACGGAATGACTCCTTTTTATCTAAAGGTAGATTTGTACTCGGGACCCATTCGGAAAAACCGTAACGATTGTGGACCTTGGACCGATGCAATGGACATATGACAATTTCATACACTCGTGTGAGGAGGAGTTGTCTAGCTTAGGAGTACACCGATTCATATATAATTTACACCTTGAATAAAGGAAGATCTGTCTCATTTATTTCTACTAAAAGATATTGATTCAGTAAAGTATTCTTGGCTAGATCTAAAAATATATATATTATTTATTTATTTACTGTTTTACTAACTAATATAACTGATCTAACTATCTAACCCGAGGAAACTGATAAAACTGCGACTTAGATCGAGTTAATAATAGCTTCTTGGTGTTTAACCCCACTTAAAAGAATTACCATGTTTTCCCTGAGGAATACGACCGACTCTCCAGACTAGAGCTACAATTTGACCCGGTACACTGCCGGTTAGGATCTGTATAGCCTAGGTAATGTCCGTCAGCTTTCTGGCGCCGTTTCCAAGGTTAGGTTTAGGTCTGTCAGTGATGTGATTCCTATGCATGCTACACATATTTTACTTGGTAGACCCTGGCAATTTGATAAGAAAGCAATTCATGATGGTTTTTTGAATCAATACTCTTTTAAGCATAATAATAGAAAAATTGTCTTGACTTCTTTAAATCCAGAGCAAATCCATGAAAGTCAAGTAAAAATGGCTAAATCTAGAAAAGAACATGAATTGAATCTAAAAGAAAAAGCCGTGGTGAGTAGTGTGCAAGGCGAGAGTGTTGCGTCTGAGCTTAAGGAAAAGAAGGAAGCATCGAAAGCACTTAAAAATAAACCTAACTTCTTTGCTAAAACAACTCACGTGCATAAGGCAATTCAGGAAAAGCGTCAAGTGTTTGTCATAATATTTAAAGAATGCTTGTTAAGTACGGGTGATATATCCCCATCTATGCCTGGTATGTTTGTTGAGTTGTTGCGGGAATATCAAGACGTGTTTCCGGACGAGGAACCATATGGATTACCACCCTTACGTGGTATTGAACATCGATTGACTTTGTTCCCGGGCGTCATTGCCCAATAGACCCGCCTATAGAGCAAGTCCGGAGGAAACAAAGGAAATACAGAGAGGGAGTAAGTGAACTATTGGAAAGGGGTAAGGTGAGGGAAAGCACTAGTCCTTGTGCCGTTCTGTCATTTTAGTTCCCAAGAAAAGCTGGAGAATGGCGTATGTGTACGATTGTAGAGCAATTAATAAAATCACAATCAAGTATAGATATCCCATTCCTCGGTTGGATGATATGTTGGACGAGTTACATGGTGCTATACTTTTTACTAAAATAGATCTAAAAAGTGGATACCATCAAATAAGAATAAAAGAGGGAGACGAATGGAAAACTGCTTTCAAGACCAAGTTTGGTCTATATGAATGGCTAGTTATGCCATTTGGACTCACTAATGCACCGAGTACTTTTATGCGCTTAATGAACCATGTTTTGCGTGAGTATATTGGTAAATTTGTGGTAGTCTATTTTGATGATATTTTGATCTATAGCAAGAGTCAAGATGAGCATTTGCATCATGTACGTGTTGTTTTGGACACACTTAGAAAGGAGTCTTTGTATGCTAATTTTAAAAAGTGTTCATTTTGCATGGATAAAGTGGTATTTCTTGGGTTCATTGTTGGAGCCAACGGTATTGAGGTTGACCCCGAAAAGGTCAAGGCCATTAAAGAGTGGCCCACGCCTAAAACTGTTACTGAAGTGAGGAGTTTTCATGGCCTAGCTAGTTTCTATAGGCGTTTTGTGAAAGATTTCGACTATTGCATCTCCTTTAAATGAGTTGGTTAAAAAGGAAGTTTCTTTTCATTGGGGAGTAAAACAACAACAAGCTTTTGAACTCTTAAAAGAGAGGTTAACTAGTGCGCTGTCTTAGCATTACCTAATTTTGATTGTGCATTTGAAATTGAATGTGATGCTTCGGGATTGGGATTGGGGCTGTTCTTATTCAAAATAATCGTCCCATTGCCTATTTTAGTGAGAAGTTAAAAATTTGCACAATTAAATTACTCCACTTATGATAAAGAGATGTATGCGTTGGTAAGAGCATTGAAAACTTGGCGACATTACCTATGGCCCAAAGAATTTGTGATTCACACGGATCACGAATCCTTAAAGTACCTTAAGGGTCAAGGGAAGTTAAATAAGAGGCATATGAAGTGGGTAGAATTTATTGAAACATTTCCTTATGTTATCCGGTATAAATGTGGTAAAGAAAATAAAGTAGGCGATGCATTATCTCGAAGGTATACTTTAATCGGTACTTTAGATTCTAAACTCGCTTGGGTTTGAAATGATTAAGGAATTGTATCATAATGATGTTGACTTTTCTTCTATACATGTTGCATGTGAGCAATCTGGTTTTAAAGATTTTTATAGGCATGATGGTTATCTTTTTCGTGGTAAACAAATTTGCATACCTAAATGTTCTATAAGAGAGTTGTTGGTAAGTGAAGCTCACGGGGGAGGTTTAATGGGTCATTTTGGGATGAATAAAACGTTAGAAGTCCTAAAAGAACATTTTTATTGGCCTAATATGCGTGTGGATGTTAATAGAATTTGTGATCATTGCATTACATGTAAACATGCTAAATCCAAAACCCAGCCTCATGGTTTGTATCAACCACTCCCAATTCCTAATGAACCTTGGACGGATATCTCTATGGATTTTGTTCTTGGTTTACCAAGGTCTAAAAGTGGTAAGGATTCGGTCTTTGTAGTAGTGGACGATTTTCGAAGATGGCACACTTTATTGCTTGCACTAAAACAAATGATGCGACATATATTGCTAATTTATTCTTTAAAGAAGTTGTGCGTTTACATGGAGTTCCACGTACTATTGTGAGTGATCGTGATGTGAAATTTTTGAGTCACTTTTGGAAAGTTTTATGGAGTAAGTTAGGTACTAAATTACTATTTTCTACTACTTGCCACCCCCAAACCGATGGTCAAGGCTGAAGTGGTTAATAGGACTTTAGGACAATTACTTCGTTCAATAATACATAAGAACCTTAAAAATTGGGAAAATTGTCTTCCTTTTGTTGAGTTTGCGTATAATAGAGTCCCGCATCTTGCGACTAAATTTTCACCATTTGAAGTAGTGTATGGCTTTAATCCACCGAGCCCTCTTGATTTAATCCCCATACCTTGTGAAGAAAAAGCAAGCTTGGATGGGAAAAACAAAGGCGAGTCTATTAAAGCATTGCATGAAAAAGTTAAAGCTAATATTGAGAAACGGACTCGGGTTTACTCCAAACGGACAACAAGGGAAGGAAAGAGGTTTTATTTGAACCCGGTGATTGGGTTTGGTTACATCTTCGAAAGGATAGGTTTCCTATTAAACGGAGATCCAAGTTGCAACCCGAGAGGAGATGGACCATTTCAAGTTGTGGCAAAAGTGAATAATAATGCCTACAAGTGGATCTACCTGGTGAATACAATGTAAGTGCTACTTTTAATGTTTCAGACTTAACCCCATTTGATGCAGGAGATTTGAGGACAAATCCTTTTCAAGAGGGAGGGGATGATGGAGGACCATCCAAGGAGCTTACAAAAGATCCTTTGAAGATAAGAGATGGACCAGTGACCAGATTCCAAGCCAAAAGGATGAAAGAAGCATTAAATGCGCTTGTTGTTGAGTTGCATGACAAGGCATCAATGGTAGAAGAAGATCCACTGAAAGAGCCACTATTGGTGAATATAATCCAAGCTCGAGAGGGTCAAAATGATGATTGGGCTATGCTAGAGCAGCTGGAGTGAACAGGACACAAGTTTCAAGCACAATGGGCTATAATATGGGTTTGGCACCACTTAGCCTACTTTTACTAGTTCTTGGGCTTGTAATTTGCATTTTATTATTTCTTATCATATTATAATAGTCCAATAAGGCCCTCTACACTTTGAATTTCGTGCATGAGGTGTCCATTAGGGTTTAGGGTTCAATCAAATCTTCATCTTATTTTTGGTAGATAATCAATCAATCTGATTGGGGGATTATTTATTAATTTGTGATTTGAAGATTTTTTTTATTTTTGGAATTACCTTTTTCTTTATTTCATCTAGACTTAGGAGTTGTCTAGGTTCATTTTTATTTTATATTTTCTTATTTTGTTTTCATTTTCTAGAAAATAAAATGCCAACATCCTTAGCCTATAAAAGGAGGGGCACACCATATGTATTTGACACCTTGAATTATAATCATATTGAGAGTTTTCTCTTAGAGTTTTTACAACTTTTGTTAAGTGCATTTTAAGTTTGTGAGCATAGCTTAAAGTGTTTCATTGTAGTCTTTGGTTTAAGGATCATTAGAAGGGTCTTGGCTTCTTCATAGCCATTGGTTCTTCTAGTCTCATCCTTGAGTTAAACTACTTTTGCTCAAGTCTTTTCCTTCATCTAATTCTATTTTCCTTTTTATTTCGGGATATTCATTGTATTACTTAGGGTTCTTAACAATTTCATTGTTAGGGGTCCAAGGTATACATCATGCCGTGATGAACGCGTGCATGAACTTTCTTGCCAGGGTGGCAAAATCATTTATGGACTTGGAGGGTAGTTTCCTGAACCACTCCCGAGCCCGACCAGTGAGCAGAGCCGGAAATGCCTTGCACTTCATCTGATCGGCATGGTTATACAAGGTCATATGTGTCAAGTATTGATGCATATGATCATTGGGGTCTTTCGTCCCATCATAAGGATCTATCTTGGGCATCTTAAACCCTGGAGGCCGGGGATAACTTTCTAACTGCTCGGTAAAGGGGGATTCAAAAGAAAAGGGGGTAGAAAGTAGAAAGTTAGAAAGTTATCCCCATCCTCCTTTTCTTTTGAATCCCCCTTTACCGAGAAAGTAGAAAGTTTGAAACCACCAGTAGAAAGCCCTCCTTTTAGCGCCAATGATGATGTAGGATTTCACCAATAAATATTTTCGGGTTAATGGATCTAGTGGTAGTTTTCCGATCACCGGTAAAACCACAAGAGGGGTTGTTTTGTAGGTATTGTGACTGAACTCGAGTTGTTCTCAAGCTGCCTACGTATCCAATATAGTCAATTGGAATCAAGCCGGCCGTAGTTCTTGTAGGGGGTTTATATAGGGAGTTGTAACCCTAATCTTGTTGTATCCTCCAAGGATTCAGTTATACTATCATTAAATGGGATTGATACGAATCCCTTGTTATTAGGAGATAATCTCTCATTTATCTTTAATCTTGAATCAGAGCCTTAATGAGGTTGGCTTCTTTCCTTACGTGTACCCTTAGATACGAAAACGTGTGTATAACTGAAGGAGCGCTCGGGCCTATTGGCTGAGTTCCCCCGGTCGCGCTCTGCGCATACTCTATGGACCGAACCGACCTACGGTGGCTTGGAGTGAGGCGGCTCGCCTTAGGAGTTATGGTGGACGCTTAACGGATTCCCGGCCTTTGGTCGGGATGCCCACCGTATTCTATTTATGCTTAGTTCTCTATATTCATAACACGTGGCCCTGGCAGAGCCAACCATCGTCAACATGCATAATGAAACTGAAGCAAAATTGATAAATCTATGCAGACCCTATTGTTCCCACATCCAGAGACATGTCCACTTGAGATTAAATCCATCAAAACAGAAACATGAAGAAAGAAATACAAAAGGGGAACAATTCATTCAATATACCAAATTTTCGCCATTTCTCTTTGAAACTTTTGGTTTCTTTACAAATGACATCCCCTTTGAGACCACTTGTTCAAGAACATATAAACTCAAATACCGAATATCTTGAGGATTTTTTTTTTCAAAAACGAAAGGATTCATTAAAACTAAAAAACATTTACAACCGGACGAACGCCGGAAAATAGCCGAAATAAATCCGGATCATCACCAGCCTAAAGCTGTACCACAACCACCAGCAAAGAAAAGAAAAGGACATGGCGAACCATGTCCACCAAATTCTACCTCATTAGAGAGGACTTGATTTGGTAACATTACAATATACAAGCTTGTTAATAGCATAAACAGACTAATACAGATCTACGACTCTAAACAAAAATCCGGAAAACCAGCTGTTACCGACTCGATCCAAAATACAAACACAGACAAACATAAGCAAAACAGATAATACAGGATAACAACCACAAACACCGATAGCAGCCCGATAACCGGCACCGGAATCACAAAACTTCCACCGCTTACAGACCACCAACCGCCGCCTCTAATCATCACAAGAGCAATCAATCGCAGCTGGAAAGCCCGGAAAAACGGTGACGGTGACCACCACGCACCGCCAAGGACCGCCAAAAAAACAAAGAAAGTTAAAGGGATAAGAGGGAACAGAGGAGGGGAGCACAAAATCCGCCAAGAAAGACTTAGATCTGCCGGAAAACCATAACATGCAGCCCTAGATTTAGAGGAAATAGATGAAATAGCAACCGAATCAGAAACAAGTCTCAGTAGCGAAAAAGAGATAACAAAATAAAGAAAGGGACAAGAAAAAGAGAAACAAAAAAGTAAAAAAGATTGGACGCCGGCAGCGGGAAGCCGCCGGCGTCGAGCGGCAATGGACGAAATAGGAGGCAAGAAAAGAGAGAGGCGAGAGGAATCTTCTAACTGTTTACTTGATAGTTGATATAGACTTAAACTCTCTTGGGGATCTAAAAGGGCTAATAACATTTCCAAATAGATATATTTGAATTCTAGCAATGCAAAATTTCAAGCCTACCGGACCAACCCCATGCACACCGTTGGAGTAATCACTGCCAAGAAGAACAACTAAAGTAATCTGAAAACTAGACACAGATTAAACAATATGAAGCGGTTATGACCAAAAGTTAAAAAAATTACCGCATTAGTACACCAACCATGTCTAGAAGCTCGGGTCCACTGGTTCCGAGAGATGAACCGGATATGGACAGTTCCAATAAGATTTCATTCTCGAACAAAAATCCATTTTTTTCTTTATTTCATCTATTCCGTGATCGGAACAGGGGAGGATACACGTTAAACCATGATATTGACTCAAAAGAGAGATTTCAAGAAATGACAGATCTATTCACTCTATCAATAACCGAGCCGGATTCGGTATTTAGAAATATTGATTGAAATTAAATTAAATTCGAATTGGACCCCGATTTCTCAGATGTTAAAGAGACTTTATTTTTTTCCTTTCCTCCCTTATTTTCTTATTTGAATTCTAAAAAAAAGGGGAAAAAAAGAGAAAATAGGAGAAAGGATTGGTCACAGATATTTGATTCTATCTTTATTCCATACCGACGGTGCCGAGTGGAAGGGCCGTCGCTCAACGGATAAAAGTTACTCTAAGGATAACAAGCTGATCTTCCCCAAGAGTTCACATCGACGGGAAGGTTTGGCACCTCGATGTCGGCTATTCGCTACCTGGGGCTGGTTTTTTTTGGTATCTTGATTTTAAGTTTGTTCGGAAGTGCGAGATAAAAAAAAAAGAGTTTTTTTTAACAATTTTATCAGTTATTTGATAATTGTTAGTCTTAATCTTAGTATTTTGATTACTCTTAGTATCGATCTTGATCCAGTATTCAATAACGATCTTTTGTCTAAGATCAAAATGGAGTGTTTTCCAATCAAAATATTTTCTATCGGTTTTTTTTTCCCTTCTTGGTCGTTAATATCTGAACGGGTTGTTCGCTGTTCAATAATTCTTGTTTAGGCCGTTCATACCATCCAGACATAGTGTTTTGATCCACGATTTCAATTCTTCCGTGTTTCAACAGTAACAGTAACATATTGTTTCATGTAGCTAAGGTAAAAAATATGGAAGAAACGGGCATTTCCACGACTCTACCACCCATCCACTCGATCCGGGATTCAGCCAATTGTCTTGATCGTGGAATATCATTGAGAAATAGGAATCAGTGCTATCAAAGGATTTCCTGGGATTATTTTTAGTATGGAATGAGTCAATCATACACTTTGGTATCTTATTGAACAAAAAGGGTGTTATTCTTCCTCCATTGACTTCTTACAAAGCATACGGCTTTCTGGATGTAGATGATATCTATACAGATGGATTTTATATCATACAATGAAGTCCCCGTGAGGGGAATATATGAATCCAAATCTGCCAAATGACTCATGTTATGATCTTATACATCCTGCCAGGAGCAACAAGATCAAGTTGGTAAACATTAACTCTTGGATTCTATTCTATGGTTGGTGATCCTATAGTTCCCATTTACCATTCGGTATAAATGGGTCAAACAAGCTCAAAGTCAAATATCTGATTTTCTTAAGAGCTCGGTTCGAGTATACCTCTACTGGCTTGAGATGGCTGAGGAAGCCATCCATTGTGTTCCCCGTTCCTTTCTAGTATCAACAAGAGTTGAGATACAGTGCAAAATATATTAATTAAAAGACTGCATAACCAGAGGTTTACATTACTTTGAAGACACAAAATCCTATATATATATAAAATACATTAAAAAAGCCCAGTACGTCAAAAGGAAAACCGAAAAAAGAAGAAGATTATACAAGGTGTAATGTATAGACCATAGACTCTGGCAAACAGACAAGCATTCATCTTAAATAAATTGTTCAGATGTATCACTCTCATCATCTCAGACTCATAACTGGCCATGGTGTGACTCCTCCAACAGTCGGTAAAGCCGGTCGGACAACGGGTACACGCTTGACCACAGAGAAGGCTTCATTGAGGCGTGCAGCACGGCTCATGAACTGCGATACTCTCTGCGAATACGACAACACAATATATAGCAGTTAAAAGCACTAAAAATTAATTTTAAGACAATACAGTAATAATGATGATATGCAACAAACGGCACACAGATGCAATAAGGAATCTCGTGTAAGAATTTCCTGATTGCTCCTATAGAATAGCATAGCATGTCATTCGAGGTACTACTCGATTGGTGGAAAAAAGGAACAGGAAGAAGAAAAAAAAAAAAAAACAGAACAGTTCACTTTTTATGCAACCTGTCCTTTTTCTTTTTTTTTAAATTCCTTTAGGACTCCCAACTCCATCCCTTTTTCCTTAATTTCACAAACTACCTGAATGAAGATATTCTGCCCTTGTACCAAGTGATGACTCGGGATTTCATCAGAATTACTGGGACGAAGCTTCCCCAAATGCGGAAAAGAACACGAGAAGTAGCAAAGTTGTTGCTAGACCATTATCGTGTGTTTGGATTGGTGGCATAAAATGGAATGGAATGGAATGAAAATGATGGAATGGAATGAACGTGATTCCATTCCTACATTTGGGCGATGGTGGTGCATGTTGATGAGTGCGGCAGGTAGCGGTGGGGTGTGCAGAGATGGTGGTGGCGGTGATGGCGAGGTGTGCGGTGGTGGGTGACAGCGGATGTTGTGAGGTATGCGATGGTGGTGGTGGTTGTAGTGACGAGGGTGGTGTGGTGTGCGGTGATGGGTGATTGTGAGGTGGGTGGTGGCGGACGAGTAAATATCGGTGGTGATGGAGGTGGTAGAGGTGAAGGATAGTGGCAGGGGGTGGTGGTGGGGTAGGTTATGTGTGAAAATGGAGAAGATGGTGGTAAGGGGTAATGGTGAAATGGTTGGTAACGGTAGGTGGTGGTCGTGGTGGGCGGATGGTGGCGGGTTGGGTTGTGATGGGGGGTGGTGGTTAGTTGTGACAATGGTGGTGATATGTTGGCAATGGCGGTGGAAGGTGACGGTGGTTGGTTTCAATGAGGTAGGTAGGTGGTGTGGGAGGCAGGAGGTGGGTGGTTGCTTTTTTATCACTAGGTTATGCTTAAAATTTCATTCCATCCAACCATTCCATCCATTTTATGATGGAATGAAATTGGCCAAAATTCATTCGGATGACTTTTTACTAAGAAACCACCACATCCCAAATGAATATATAGTTGCTACCATCTTGAACGATCAGGTTCTCATACTGACTTTTCACAGGACAAAAATGGCTTTGTCCATACTCATTAGCCAAAGCTGATTCCATACTTAAATTGGGAGGCAAGTGCATGCCAATGTTCCCAACTAGCTGGCTACGGTGTTAAACTACTAGAGGATGCAGGTGCTCATTAATGGCAATTCTTAGGATCCATGATGTAGGTGATAAAAGCTAAACACTAATGATATTCTCTCTACCACGAGTTACGTGCATAGACAAAGTGCCTAAACCCCGTACCTTTTAACCCCTCCCTCCTCCCCAACACACACACCAGCTCCCTTGTCTCTCTTTCTCTGCCTTTTCGTTTTGGGTTTTTCAGGACGGGGTGGTGTGAAAAGTCGGTCTAAAAAGGTCCACCACCCTTTTGCAGAAACATCTCCTACTGTAGTTAAATAAAATATAAAAAATAAATAAACAAATAAACACTAATGCTCAAGTACAAGGCTACAAGCATATCTTCAACCAGCGACATTAATTTATGCATCCCTCCCCCCCCCCCCCCCCCCCACACACACACACACACCACCATTGAAAAAAGGAAAACCCTCATCTTAATCAAGTTAATAATGTTCCTTGACTCAAGAGCTCTTTCAAGTTCCAACATTCCTCTACCAATCTTTTTTTTTTTTTGAGGGGTTTAGGGTTTAGGGTTTAGGGTTCAAGTTCCAACATTCCTCTACCAATCTTCATACATCATATAATTGCTGTTTATCACCATTTCTGGTTAAAACCTTGAACAAAAGGTTCCATCATGAATAATAAGAATAAAAATATCACACGAAGCTAATCAAAGGACGTGGCATTATAGAACGCAAATGACAACCCACTACAAATGTAAACCCTCTTAAGAATGAAAATCAAGAAATACAGTGGTGAATGAATAATTCTACAGAACTCTTGCAGAGGATAGGCTGAGAAGACAAGATAAAAAGGACAGCAACTAAATCACGATTGATTTTATATTAAGCATATAGGGAACTAAACCACAGGCTATTCAAAATGGAAGTTAGTACAATAAAACGCTAATGGTGCTCACTCACCACAGATAAGGACACCAGTGCGATTCACCCTATGCATTTTAGCACTTGTACCACTAAAGATTACCATGATAACAGAGCAAAAACATAAATGGACACGGAGACCAATGGGATTCATCTAACGCGGTGGTATACCTCTTTGAATTGCTCAACGACATTGGAACTGCTAAGCATCAATTTCAAAGTCTATTTACATTTGTCTTCTAATTCATCTTTTAATTTGTTTGTACTTTTCTCTCGCACTCTAATTCCATCCTATCCTGAATCTACTCCTATAATTTGCAGAATGCCACAAGTAGCAACTTGGGTCATCATAATTAATTTCTGGTAATCATCATATCAACCAACGAGACGCGGCAACACTACAAGTAGACAAGCCTGAGATGACATTTCTGCCAATCAATTTTAGAATTCCAGAAGTTACAAAACAATCAAAATGCGATTACAGTTTCCAGAAAGCTGAAAATGGCCAATCTTTTCCACAATTCTACATAAAAGCACCATGTGAATCTATTCTATAAACTTATATTTGGGGTGGCCAAGGATACAAACCAGGGAAAACAAATGCACCAATTCTCTGGGCCACAGCCCCAATATATTATATATAGGAAAATCCTAAAAGAAGTAACATGGCAAAAAGGACATACCAAAATATGACAATCAAAGCCAATCAAAAGGTTATACTCAACAGGTAAATCGACTTAAAATGCATAATCAACACACTAAGACAACATAACATGCATGATTAGAAGTTCAAAAGCTAAATTTGAACACAAACACCAACACTAAAAATCTAAAACTTATCCACTTGACAAGTTTGCATATACACAAAGAAAACCACCAATAAGATCGTCACTAGAATTAACAGGAAAGTTAAAGATGTTCAAAGAAAAAATAGACAATTTGAGTAATAGGTAATATAAACATAGACAAAATGCCATCTCCATCCTCGCTAAACCGGACAGCAAATGAGAAAGAAAAAAATAAAATGAGACCGCACTCTTTATAAAAGGGATTGAAACTCGAACCTTATCATCCAAGGTAACCTTGGTCTGCAAACTACGAGCCCTCTTCTTCATATTGTACAACCTCCTCCCCAGAATTAGAAAGCCCATCGCAGCAGCAGCAAGGGAGAAAGTCCAAGCGGGATTCACCCTGAAAACACAATACTTCAATAGTTCCAAAGGCACCTTCCACCACACCACAGTCTTCTTCTCTGCCTCTTCGACATTCCTAGTTTCAACGTCAACATTTCCATCTTGAATTTCACTCTCAACATTTGAATCAACATCAGATCTTGTATCACCTTTGAGACCCTCCTCCATATTCTCCTCAAAGTCACCAGCTTTTACGTTTCCATCTGACTCCGTTTCATTTTCACTAGTGATTTCTTCATTTTCTTTATAACCCGTAAGCAACTCCTCATTTTCAACCAAACCCACCTCACTTGACCCCCCGGATTCTGTAAATTTCCGCTCACCGTCCTCAACGCTACTGTAGTCAGACAAGAACTCCGCCGATTCTTTCCTCGGAGACTGAAATTCCGACACGGGTTCAATCCATCCCGGATTTTCAGAGCTTCCAGAGCTCTCCTCCGAAACAAACTTCGGAAAATGACCCTCTCCAGACTCTATAGAGAAGTAATTACCCAGAACCACACCATCCGAATGGGCATCAATTTCTTCCACGTCCAAATCACCAAATCCGGATTCAGAGTCCGAATTGGAGTGGAGAACCTCCCAATCTTGAAATTCTCCAGAATCAGAACCCATAGAAAGGTATACTAAAAAAAAAACTATAGAAGAATCACACCAACTCTATATCAAAGTTTTCTAGAGTATGATGCCCACAAATCAAAGAAAACTGGAGGACGGTTTGTGGGTAACCCACCATGGAAGAAAATAGGAGTTGATGTTATTCGTTGCCACTTACTTTTATTATTATTTTATATTTTTATTTTTGAGATAGGAACATTTTTTTTTAATAGATAAAAGGTCAAATAACTCTATTTTTAATCTCTAAAATAATATATAATAATATATATTTTTATCTTATAACATTTTAATTTAAACACTCTATAATAGTATTTATATCCGTATTTTTATACTAAACATCAGTAAAATGGGGATATTGCTTCACAAATAGGAGTACACTATTCACCGACCCTTAAAACTAAACGGGGATAAGGCTTTTGTAGGGGAGGTATTTGAAAAATAATTTGCATCTTTTATTTTTATTTTAGGGATAGAGCACCGTACATGGTTTCGATGTGAATGCATTTAGAGCAACAACCACAATTGTGGCTCCAAATAACTATTCTGCATCGAGTTTCAATTAGAATAAACAATCATAAACTGGTTTTTTATCTTACTACACGTGACAGTCCGGTCAATTGCTTAGACCGCCGTCCTCTCATTGTCTAAAAAAGGCTAACCCGAGTTGACAAGACTTTTATGTCTCACATTATATGAGGGTGAGCATTCTACTAATTTACCGATGTGAGATTTTACATTCTCCACCTCCCTCATATGGGACTTGGCGTCATCGCCCGGACGGCCAAGACTATGCCCAGATCGTCCCTACCAGAGGTAACTAGAGGCCATCCTTACACCGTCTCTAACGGTGCAACGCATAGTTCGTTCTGATAGTCGGCTCTGAATACTATTCTGTAACGCCCCCATACCCCGGCCCCGGTTACGCTAAATGAGTCATAAATGGTCCGGTCAACTATTTAGACCGCCGTCCTCGCTTGGTCAAAAAGTCCTAACCCGAGTTGACAAGATATTTATGTTTCGCACTTATATGAGGGTGAGCATTCTACTACTTTACCGATGTGAGACTTTATATTTGTAATATTCTGATTTTCGGGAGAGGGCAGACGGGTCTTTTTGCGAAAACGAAATATTATATTTATTTTATTTATGGATTAACTTTTATTAAAAGGAAGAATAATGGTAATTAATATTTGGAGTTAATAGAATTAATTATTTTATTTAATGATGGTGAGAGGTTTTATTTGGAAAATAACCTTCCCATTAACTGAAGAGGTTGCCAAAAGGAAAATCAGAATTTCAATGTTCGCACATCTACGTTGAAAGAAAATAGAAAAGGCAAAGGAGACTTCTTCAATTTACTCATTAGATTCTTGACCAATTTCAGATTCAACTAGGGATTCATGATCCTCGTGAGAAGAGCATTCTTTTGATACTAAAAGTTTGGAGTTTTGATAAAGGTATGATTTTGGCCCTAATTATGGATTTGATCAAGTTTTGTAGTTCTTCTTGGTGTAATTCGTGTTATAGAAACTTGTGATCATGTTTAACTCAAGTTTGGTGGATGATCACATAGGTTTGTAGTTGAAGAACCCAGATTTTTGCCGCATATTTCTTGAAGTTTGGGTAGGAGTTGCTTGCTAACCAATAAGAGGATCTTCCAATTGTTTTATTTGAGTATCTTATATTATATTTTCGAGTAAAAAACCGTCAAATTACCCGTTTTTTCCAATTTACCAAACCCAAACCCGGGTTTTAAAAAAAAAAACAAATAAAAAACACAAAAAAACCACTAAAAACCACTACTCACTGCCCGCTCTCTTTCCCTCTCCCCACCGACCCCTCTTCAATAATTTTGCTGCATTAACCGCCTCCTCAAAATCTCCGACTCTTCCCCGATAACTCCCGCACGATTCAACAAATTAACTGTGACGCCCCGTTCCCGGACACCGAGTCCTTATCCGGAAACGAACGCCCGGCATGTATAATATTAAATATAATCTAATATTATACATAAGCCTTACGTCATATATCATAAACACAATGCGGAAACGAAACGACTCGGGGGAAATAAATTCCAAAGACCAACTAAACCAGATTCAATGCTGCACTAAAATCCAAAAATGGAAAATGAAACGTCTTACAACAAAGGCCACTAAACGAGCCAAACACAAAAAAAACAACATTCAAAATGAATTAACAACATAGTTTGTATCAAACTTGAAATAAAAGAAAGTTTCCAAAAGAACAACTTCATATAAAACATCTTCGTATCAAGACCTCAAACATCTTCATCATACTCCTCGTCTCCATAAACCCTTGTTCATCTTCTCAATAAAACATTTAACGGGTAAGTACATACGTACTTAGTAACGAGTAGAAGCTATTGAAATCATGCGTTTTATAAAGAAAGCAAGTAATCATCATCTTATTAATAAACCGTTTAAACATGATCTTACATCTAACTATCACGTTATATTCATAGTATAACATGAGGTCCACTAGAGTTACTAGCTTAGCTTATCTATGTTACAACATGTTTGCGAGGGCACTACACTTAGTGAGTTATGCACTAAGACAAAAGTTGCAACCCTATAGAGATAAATCTCTAGCAGGTCCCGAGACAATCAATCACTTTAATCGGCTAGCACTAGAAGGCATGTCCGGTGAATGACTACTTCGTTCGTGAGGTTGTCCGGCGGTATGATCACTACTTTAACGGCTTTGTCTAGAATCCGGCGGTGACCATTACCACTTTATCCGGTCAACCAACACATTGCCGATGTTGTACTTGTGCCTATTCAAGCTCTCATGATGCTTAATCTTTTATCTAGTCAATTACGTTTATTAAGCGATTAACTAGCCACCTAGTTTCATTCAGTACAAAAGCTCCCTACTCCCTCTTCTTAGACTTCTAGACTCAATCTAGCAATTACACAGACATTGGTGAACCCTAGTTCATCAAAGCACAAGGCCAATCCTAAGTTTCCGACGGTCCCAAGTTTCATTCATAAGAAGTCCACTTGGTGCAGAACTAAACGCATCAGAAACCTATTCATGGCTTTGTAATGTTAATGAATGTTTATTAATGTTGTTTAGATCATATTAGGAAGACCCCAAACCATACTCTAGTTTACCACCACACTACACCCGAATTAATTATTTATATTTTTATATATATCTTATTTTATTTATTATTAGCTCTTGAAACAAACAGAATAACAAGTCAACAAAGTCCCTTTTTGTAAACAAAACTTTACTATGTAAATCAAATAGGCTTGGTAATCTTTTTACGTATCTAACTTCTTTCATGTGTCTATTAGACTTACTTGCATATTAATTAGCTAAATACGCCTTCTTTGTACCAACATGTCCGGGGCCGAAAACATGTATATAAAAAAAAGATGGAAGGCATACCTTCGAATATTACTAATATCATCTATTAACCTAGACACCCAGAATCAAAAATCAAATATTAAAACAGAGCCTTGCCGAAGACCACCGCACCATTTTTGCATAAATTCGAGATAGTCCAATCAGGATTTCGCAGCAGAGAAATTATACTATAGTTCAAAAATTAGATTGAAACATCATATTAACGAGAAGACCTCCCTACTTCACATTAATCATTATAAAACATCAATCATTCAATATGAAAACCCCATTACCTTAATTGCGAGCAACAAACGATCCAAAACACCAAAAGAACCTAGCTTTCGATTTAACCTACAAATTGATCAAACCGAATTGATCAAACTACGATTCTTGAACATCAAAACAACCTAAACTCAAAACATCTAACTTATACTAAGATGAAATCTTACCTTCTCCAACCGGTTAATTGTCGGTATCAAAACGATCCTCTCCTTCCGTAGAATATTTTCCTCTTGATGCGTCTGTTGAAAAGGACAACGGATTAGCTTCGAATTGAGAAAGTCTCGTCTCCCTTTTTTTCCTCAAACTAGCGCCCCCTTCTCAAAAGCTTTTAGCGTGGAACTGTTTTTTTTTTCTTTTTCTGAATAATGGGAATTTAATTCCCTAATAATACCATTAAAACTTATTTTAATTCCTTAATTAACAAATACTTTAATTTCCTTTTTTTTCCTTTAATTCCAATAATTAAAATAAATCTAATATTCTGATTCGTTAAATGACTGAAATGCCCTTTTTCGAAAATCAGGATATTACATTCCTTCCCCCTTAAGAGGAGTTTCGTCCTCGAAACTTGAACATACCTGGAAGATCCATAAACTCAGGGAACTCGGATGCCATCACATCTTCCTCTTCCCATGTCGCTTCACTTGGTGAATGATTGCACCATTGCACCAAGACCAAAGGGATTATCCTTCTCTTGACTACCTTCTCCTTCCTATCCAGAATCTTAACCGGCTCCTCAACATAAGATAGATTATCTTGAAGCAATTCCGGATCAAACTGAGATTCCACATCCGTAGAAGATAGACACTTCTTAAGCATGGATACATGGAAGACATTATGTACCCTAGACATCGATTCCGGTAACCGAAGTCTATATGCTAACTTTCCAATCCTTTCGATGATGTCAAAAGGCCCCACATACCTCGGACTCGGTTTCTTTCGCCCAAACCTCTTAACACCCTTCATCGGAGAAGCTCGCGGATACACTCGTCCCCAACCGCAAACTCTAACGGTCTTCTTCGATGTACGCGCCCAACTCTTCGTCGGTCTTGAGCGGCTTTAAGATTCTTCCGTATCGGCTCAACTTTCTCTTTAGCTTTGCGTAACTAATCGTGGCCCTGTCAACTGCTTTTCCCCAACTTCGTCCCAATAAAGTGGAGTCCGGCATTTCCTACCGTACAAGGCTTCAAACGGTGGCATCCCCAAACTAGCATGATAACTGTTGTTATAAGCGAACTCTGCCACTGAGAGGAAATCATCCCATGATCCCCCTACTTCAAGAACGCAAGCTCTAAGCATGTCCTCGAGAGTCTGGATTGTCCTCTCGGACTGACCGTCTGTCTGCGGGTGAAAGGCAGTACTCAAGTCCGTCTTTGTTCCAAAAGCCTTTTGCAACCCTTTCCAGAAGTGACTTATGAATCTGCTATCTCTGTCGGATACGATAGATAAAGGCACACCATGAAGTCTCACTATATTGTCCAAATACAGTTGAGTGAACTTCTTAATAGGCATGTCAACCTTACATGGCAAGAAATGGGCTGATTTCGTGAGTCTGTCAACAATCACCCAAATCATGTCATGGCCACTCTTCGTACGCGGTAAACCGGTGATGAAGTCCATTGTGATGTTCTCCCATTTCCATTCCGGTACTTCCAAAGGTTTCAACAAACCTCCTGGCCTTCTGTGCTCTGCTTTAACTCTCTGGCATGTATCACACCTTGCCACAAACTCTGCGATATTCAACTTCATGCCAGGCCACCAATACCTCTCTTTGAGATCTCGGTACATCTTGGTAGATCCTGGATGAACCGCAAAGGCAATCTTATGGGCTTCATCCATGACTTGCTGCCTTAGTCCATCAACATCAGGCACACACAAACGATTACCATACCAAAGATGTCCACTCTTATCCAACTGATAACCCACTGTAGGTTTCTCTCGAGCTACACGCTTCAAATCAACTAACACTGGGTCTTCATCTTGCTTTGCCCGGATATCATCTAACAGCTCTGACCTTGCCATCAATGGCGCAAAACACTGAGCTTCACCTTCCCGTTCAACCACTTGAATCTGCAAACTGTCTAACTGATCGACCACTTCTTGCAAAGTAGTGATAGCATTAACCGATCTCCGGCTAAGTGCATCCGCTACAACATTCGCTTTACCCGGATGGTATTGAATGTCCAAGTCATAGTCTTTCACAAACTCCAACCATCTTCTTTGCCTCGTATTCAAATTCTCTTGAGTGAAAAAGAACTTAAGGCTCTTATGATCCGTGAATATTCTTGCCTTAACTCCATAAAGATAGTGTCTCCACTTGTTTTAAAGCAAAAACCACTGCCGCCAACTCCAAGTCATGTGTAGGATAGTTCTTCTCATGAACCTTTAACTTTAGGCGTAAGCTATTACCTTTCCCGCTTGCATCGAACACATCCCAAACCTTGACTCGAAGCATCCGTATACACGTCATAGTTATCAAAGACCTCGGCAAAGCTAACACGAGTCTTTGCAGTCAACTTATCCTTCAACGTCTGAAAAGCTTCCTCACACTCCTTTGTCCACTCAAACTTGATGTTTTTCTGAGTAAGTCTAGTAAGAGGAGTTGCTATCTTCGAGAAATCTTGTACAAACTTCCCGTAGTAGCCCGCTAAACCCGAAAACTTCTTATCTCTCGTCACCGTAGTAGGTCATGCCACTTAGAAACGGCTTATCTTCGCGGGATCAACTTGAATTCCATCTCCGAAATTACATGGCCAAGAAAACTAACTTGTTTTAACCAAAATTCACACTTTGAAAACTTGGCATACAATTTCTTTTCCATTAAAGTCGCAAAACAATCCTCGGATGCTCCTCATGCTCCTTCTCATCCTTAGAGTATATCAAGATATCATCTATGAATACTACCACAAATTTATCAAGATAAGGCATGAAGACTCTTTGCATTAGATCCATAAACGCGATGGAGCATTAGTGAGTCCAAAAGGCATGACAAGGAACTCATAATGTCCATACCTTGTACTAAATGCTTTGTCTTCGGTCTATCGCAACCTTGATCTTCAATCGCGGTGATAACGACCTAAGGTCAATCTTAGAAAACACCTTCTTTCCTTGCAACTGGTTAAACAAGTCATCAATCCTAGGCAAAGGATACTTATTCTTGATTGTCAGGTTATTCAAGGCTCTGTAGTCGATGCACATCCTCAAATTACCATCCTTCTTCTTCACAAACAAAACCGGTGCTCCCCAAGGCGATGTACTTGGCTGAATCACATTCCTTTCTAACATGTCCTTAAGTCGTACTTTTAACTCTTTTAATTCGGTTGGTGCCATCCTATAAGGTGCCTTGGGCGTAGGTCTTGCTCCCGGGATTAAGCGTATCTCAAACTCTATATCCCCTGTCGGGCATATTTCCGGCAACTCATCCGGAAAAACTTCGGGGAAATGCTTAACTATAGGAGTTTCTTCTAACTTAGGAGTATGCTTCTCTGTGTCCATAGCATAAAGAACATACCCTTCACAACCCTTCTGCAAAGCCTTTATGGCTCTAACCGCTGATATTATCGGATGCCTCTTCTTACTTGGCTTATAAACGTTACCCTGAAAGGTCTTATTTGACTTACCTGGAACTCTGAAGACCACTTTCTTACCTCTACAATCCACATGAACAAAATTCTTGGATAGCCAATCCATCCCCAGAATTACATCAAAGTCTGTGAAGTCCAAAACTGTCAAGTCTGATTTACACCTATAAGTTCCAACTCTAACGTCGACTTGAGGTAAAACTTGTGCAACTTTAGTAACTCTTCCCAAAGGTGTAGTGATACTTAGAGGTTTCTCCAACTCCTGAAGTGGTAGGTTCAACTTCCTAGCTATCTTAGAAGACACAAAAGTACCTGAGGCTCCAGTATCAAACAAGGCTGACACTGCTAAGCTATCTATGATTATGGTACCTAGCAAGTGGATCAATTTTAGTACAATAAATAACATCATATGCGTCCATATAATATTAAGTATTCATAATAAACACAAACACTTAAAATGTACCCGTAACAACAAGATCATCGAGCTCTTACGGTTCCACATCAATAGCAAACACACGGGTAGGTCTGCTAGAAGATCCACGGTTTGCATTCGATTCCTACGTTATCTGCTTTGGGTTCCGCCGAGATAAGTTCTTAGGGCAGTTCTGGAGAAGTGCCCCGTTTCTCCACAACTAAAACAACCGTTACCCCCAACTCGCACTCTCCGTATGCGCCTTATTGCATTTAGAACATACTTTTTACGGTGGACCACTTCTCGATTAGGCATCCACCGGTGCTTTGGTCTTCTTAAAGTTCCGTTGCGGTGCCTCACGATTATTACTCGAAAAGATCCAAACGGCCTCTTATTCCCAACTACAACGGTAGCTTTCTTCCTAAAAGTCTCAACCTCCAAAGCCTTGTTCATAAGCTCGGCCATATTCACCGTTTGTAAAACCCAACATACCCGATTGTATTTCATAAGCCAACCCATCCTTGTATAGTGCCATATTTATTTCTTCAACTCTCATCAGTTCGGGATAGAACCTCCCCAACTCATTGAACTTGTTGGTGTACTGAGATACCGTATACTTGTAATCCTTGCTTGAGTTTTAAAACCGACGGCCTTGTCCGTGCACGTACATTTGTTGGAAAATACTCGTTGTAGAACATAACCTTAAATCCTTCCCAATCAGTTACTTTTCCATTACTACTCTGAATGGCGTCGATCCAAGCTTCAGCTGCACCCAAGAGAAAACTGACTACCAACTGGGCCATCTCAGATTCAGGAACATGAATATTCTTGCAGGCCTTTTCAAAACTTCTTAACCATTCTTCGGCCTTTGAATGTTCCACATTCCCGAAGAAGTCCTGAACCCTGTTCCTTCTCAGTCTGGTGTACCAATCCACTGGTGGTGCTTGCTCCACTGCTGGTCTAACTGGCGAAGCTTGAGGGTACACTGGAGGGTATCCATAGGGTATCTCCCGCTGGTGAGGTTGTTGGTATGGGGGTGGTGGATATGCTTGCTGAGGTGGAAACCCTGAGTGACCAGTCCCAAACTGATGAAACTGCTGCTGTGGCTGAAACTGCTGTTGTGGCTGAAACTGCTGGTAAGCATAACCTGGTGCCACAAAAGTATTAGCTCCGCTCGGCGGTAGAGGAAGAACTGTAGGCTGTGGTGTGTAGTCATAAACTGGTGGCGGATAAAAAGCTGATGCAGGTGGACGACTATAGATCGGTTGTGATCGCCGTGCTCCCGATGGAGGAGGATATACCGTAACAAATGGAGTCACATGTATCGGGGGTATTTCCCCAACCACATCACATACAACGGTGTATCATAGTCGGGCGCGGTTGCTCGCTCAAACCGGGAACGTCCCGTTTGTTGAACACGTCCCACGTAGGCGACTCGGACCCGTAGTATTAGCATTCACCCCCGAAGCCACCGGGCGACTAACCGTAGGTCCTCTACCTCTCGCTCTATCTCTCGCCCTTCCCGAAGGATTTCTTGAACTTCCTTCCTCATTATTATTAGCACCCGAACCTCTCGCGTGTAGTCACCATTCGTAGAAGAAGAGAGAGAACTTACGGATTACTAAGGCTCTAAACACTTATCTCAAGAAAGTCAAGTCCTAAGCGACAAAGAAACATTGGCTCGATACCAACGCGTGACGCCCCGTTCCCGGACACCGAGTCCTTATCCGGAAACGAACGCCCGGCATGTATAATATTAAATATAATCTAATATTATACATAAGCCTTACGTCATATATCATAAACACAATGCGGAAACGAAACGACTCGGGGGAAATAAATTCCAAAGACCAACTAAACCAGGATTCAATCTTTATACTAAAATCCAAAAATGGAAAATGAAACGTCTTACAACAAAGGCCACTAAACGAGCCAAACACAAAAAAAACAACATTCAAAATGAATTAACAACATAGTTTGTATCAAACTTGAAATAAAAGAAAGTTTCCAAAAGAACAACTTCATATAAAACATCTTCGTATCAAGACCTCAAACATCTTCATCATACTCCTCGTCTCCATAAACCTGTTCATCTTCTCAATAAAACATTTAACGGGTAAGTACATACGTACTTAGTAACAAGTAGAAGCTATTGAAATCATGCGTTTTATAAAGAAAGCAAGTAATCATCATCTTATTAATAAACCGTTTAAACATGATCTTACATCTAACTATCACGTTATATTCATAGTATAACATGAGGTCCCTAGAGTTACTAGCTTAGCTTATCTATGTTACAGCATGTTTGCGAGGGCACTACACTTAGTGAGTTATGCACTAAGACAAAAGTTGCAACCCTATAGAGATAAATCTCTAGCGGTCCCGAGACAATCAATCACTTTAACTGGCTAGCACTAGAAGCTATCCGGTGAATGACTACTTCGTTCGTGAGGTTGTCCGGCGGTATGATCACTACTTTAACTGGCTTTGTCTAGAATCCGGCAGTGACCATGACCACTTTATCTGGTCAACCAACACATTGCCGATGTTGTACTGTGCCTATTCAAGCTCTCATGATGCTTAATATTTTATCTAGTCAATTACGTTTATTAAGCGATTAACTAGCCACCTAGTTTCATTCAGTACAAAAGCTCCCTACTCCCTCTTCTTAGACTTCTAGACTCAATCTAGCAATTACACAGACATTGGTGAACCCTAGTTCATCAAAGCACAAGGCCAATCCTAAGTTTCCGACGGTCCCAAGTTTCATTCATAAGAAGTCCACTTGGTGCAGAACTAAACGCATCAGAAACCTATTCATGGCTTTGTAATGTTAATGAATGTTTATTAATGTTGTTTAGATCATATTAGGAAGACCCCAAACCATACTCTAGTTTACCACCACACTACACCCGAATTAATTATTTATATTTTTATATATATCTTATTTTATTTATTATTAGCTCTTGAAACAAACAGAATAACAAGTCAACAAAGTCCCTTTTTTGTAAACAAAACTTTACTATGTAAATCAAATAGGCTTGGTAATCTTTTTACTGTATCTAACTTCTTTCATGTGTCTATTAGACTTACTGCATATTAATTAGCTAAAATACTGCCTTGCTGTACCAACATGTCCAGGGCCGAAAACATATATACATATATAAAAAGATGGAAGGCATACCTTCGAATATTACTAATATCATCTATTAACCTAGACACCCAGAATCAAAAATCAAATATTAAAACAGAGCCTTGCCGAAGACCACCGCACCATTTTTGCATAAATTCAGATAGTCCAATCAGGATTTCGCAGCAGAGAAATTATACTATAGTTCAAAAATTAGATTGAAACATCATATTAACGAGAAGACCTCCCTACTTCACATTAATCATTATAAAACATCAATCATTCAATATGAAAACCCCATTACCTTAATTGCGAGCAACAAACGATCCAAAACACCAAAAGAACCTAGCTTTCGATTTAACCTACAAATTGATCAAACCGAATTGATCAAACTACGATTCTTGAACATCAAAACAACCTAAACTCAAAACATCTAACTTATACTAAGATGAAATCTTACCTTCTCCAACCGGTTAATTGTCGGTATCAAAACGATCCTCTCCTTCCGTAGAATATTTTCCTCTTGATGCGTCTGTTGAAAAGGACAACGGATTAGCTTCGAATTGAGAAAGTCTCGTCTCCCTTTTTTTCCTCAAACTAGCGCCCCCTTCTCAAAAGCTTTTAGCGTGGAACTGTTTTTTCTTTTCTTTTTCTGAATAATGGGAATTTAATTCCCTAATAATACCATTAAAACTTATTTTAATTCCTTAATTAACAAATACTTTAATTTCCTTTTTTTTCCCTTTAATTCCAATAATTAAAATAAATCTAATATTCTGATTCGTTAAATGACTGAAATGCCTTTTTTCGAAAATCAGGATATTACATTAACCCCCACCTAACTCATTCTTCATGGAATTATGAGCACAGCCTCCACCACAAAACTCACTTTGCCAGTTTTAGGTAATTGAATCGGTAAAATCTCTTTTTAGTTCTTATTGTATTTTTCTTCTGTACACAACGCAGGATGCCGGTATGTCGTTCCGGATAGTTTGAAATTTAATTTTACACGGGAATTGTTTTCCCTTTTGAAAATGATAAATTAGTTTTTTTTTACCTTTGTTTGCTTATTCAGGTCAATGGCTAAATGGAATTCATCATTAAGGCCGCAAATTAGTGTTTTACTCCTCTCAGCCAGGCTGTTTCATCAGGTTTAATGTCTGTTTTGCTTTTTTTTTTTCTCTTTTTTTTTTCCTGTAAATTGCTGTTTTCTTACGGGGTTTTTCTTCTTCTGGAATGTTGTTGTTTTTTTTTTTTCTTTCTAAATCTGGTTTTCCTGTATTTAGTGAATGTTGTTTTTGGGGAAATGGTCACATTCTTTTGGGCAATCCGGGAATTTATCTCAGATGTTGTCAATATGATATGTGTTTTATTTTTTTTTTCAAGCTTTATTTCCATTTTGGTTCCAATGTTAAAATTACTACAAAGGGGGTAATGGGTACCTATGAAGAAGCCAAAACAATGGCCGGGAAACACCAGACGAGGAAGCGCATACCGCCGCGCGAGGCGGCCAATTATAACGATTCAAATCACTTGAGAAAAGCTCGAAAATCAATGGTATTACAATGATGAATTGGAAGCCGAGTTATTGCTTAGAACATGCTGTGACTGCCGTTGGAAGCTTTCAACTAGGCTGTGAAAGTCTCCGATCCCAACATATGCAAAAATTACGGCGGCTTTTGAAGACGCTTATGCTGCAACATAACTGGATTGGCGCCAACGGTGTTATGAGTGTTTTACTAAAATGCACAATTCGAGAAAAGTCTCTTTCAAGGAATCAACATAAATATTGGGTATGTAGCTCAGCACATTCTTCAATTTTTTTTTGTTTTTTTTTTTGACAAGTTGAACTTTGATTAATGGAATGTGGAAGGCAACCATCTGCTCGCTGTTGTTTATGTATATACATACATACATACATATATATATATATATATACATATATATATATATATATATATATATATATATATATATATATATAGAGAGAGAGAGAGAGAGAGAGAGAGAGAGAGAGAGAGAGAGAGAGGAGGGAGAGAGACATGTTTGCGCATTCGTATACTACAGTTATACACTTATACATGTTGCTGTTTTGACATTTTTACTGTGATTTCCTGTGTTGATCTTTTAATGATTGTATAAGAAGTTTTTGTCTATTGACTGGTATGAAATATATTATCTATATGCCAAGAATGTTTGCTTACATAGATGAGTTGTGAGTATGTGTTTATGTACACCATTATCTCTATTGAACAATGTAGTTGTTTAGTTTTGGAGCTCCATTATTAGCTAATACTGTGAAACTGTGCATAAAAGGTTATACAACCAGGTCAAGTAACCATGTTAAGATGAGCAGCTATTTCCTGAATTTGCAATTAGGGGTAGCTTTAGGAGTTTCGGGATACAGGTTGGAAATTTATCAAGTTTGTTGTCTTTTAAAATAGGTTTGTACGTTATAACTCATTATGGGTAATACAGAAAACAGTGGATCAATATACAAAAATTAGCAGGTCAGCTACTCATCTGCCCCACATTCATTCAATGTGGTGCTACCTGTGTGTGCAATATAGCATGCAATTCAAGAACATCAAAAGAGCTGGGGGGGGGGGGGGGGTTCCTTTAGTAATTGGATCACCTCACATTATCGATATGTTTGTGATTTTACTTTTTTCTGTCATAAAATATAAACGCATCACACAACAAATCTCCATTGATTCCGCGAATCATGACCAATGAGTCCAACAATGTTTTACAAAAAGTTATTGGTTAACTAAAGGTGAAAAATTATGTGATATAGGCAATTCCAAGGACACTAGTATTAGATAAGCAAACAGGCAGCAACCTGCTACAATGGCCAGTGGAAGAGTTCGACAAGTTGCGGTTGGGCAGCAAGACATTTGACAACCTACAATTGGGCGCGGGTTCAATTGTACCATTTGATGTACACTACGCCGCTCAGGTGAAGTTATGGTTCAAAGTCTCGGCCGAGTCGGAGACGACTCGGCCGAGTCGGAGACGACTCGGCCGAGTCGACTCCGACTCGGAGCTTCCCGGTACAAAGTTACGGATTCATCTCGATTTAGACATGACTCGGGTATGAATCGGCCTGACTCGGAAAAACTCGGCCCGACTCGGTAAAACTCGGCCTGAATCGTCCGAGTCAATCCGATATCTATAGTGATTTCGAATGGAACATGAAAAATGATAATGCAAAAGCAATCCTACACAATTTTCCATCTTGTTCCATAGCCAAAAGAATCGCCCTAGCAGCAGAGGTCGAAAATCGAATAGCCCTCTTTCTTCATCTTGTTCAAAGCAGCAGAGATCTCAGCCCTAGCAGCTCTCATTATAGCAGCAGGAAGCAAAGTGATGCATGGTTCAAAGTCTTTCTCAGCCCTTGCTCATGGAAGCCGCAGCAGAAATTCTTTGATGATAATTGACTATTAATTATAGATTTAAATTAAAAGTATTAGATGATTTGATGTAAAAACTATGAGTATCATGTCTTAATTGGATAACGTAACTCGGGTGCGTATATTTTATTGTATTTAATCAAAAAAATGATCTTGATAATTGCTTTGGGACATTTTGATGGTGTGTTTAGTTATTCATATTTTTTTTGAATTTTTGAGATTTTTTTCAAATTTTTTAAATCATTTTATATTGGAGAAAACCCGTCTCGTCCGAAATGATACCGATACGCGACGATACATGTGACTCGGTGGTCTCCAAGTCGGTTACCGTGATCGCGACTTTGAACCATGGGTGAAGTCCTTATGTATCCCACATTGTGAACCGGTAGATATAGGGAGGTAAAAAAAGACTTAAAGCAATGTGATTTTTGCAATATTGCAGCTACATGTCATTGCTGAATTTGAAATCAATGAGGAGACAATGAAGAATGTTAGTGGAAACGAGTCAGGCTATTCGGGTAGTAGCAGCAATGGTCCTTTCGGGCTATTAGTTCTGGAAGATAAAGATCAAGTTGAGCATACTGAAGGCAAATTTTTTGTTTGTCAATCACTTCCAAACTGGAGGCAAATATTTTTTGTCTTTGATTATTGCATTTCATTTTTAAGTTTGTTGATTTGAAACTCATTGAATCACGATTATCCACATATCTTCTATATTAATATTTTCGATTAAAAACTGCTAATTAATCCGTTTTCCTCCAATTACCTGACCCATACCCGATTTCCTTAGGAAAAAAAAACAAAAAAAAAAAAAAAAAAACCCACAAACAAAAAAAAACGTGGCCTTTCTTGCAAACTCAACCCCTATCACGTTCTTTCCCACTATTAACCTCCCAAAAAAAGAAACTGCTCTAAAAACTACTCCAAAAACTGCTTCCATCATTAGAACACATAGTTTCTCACGCAAATTTTACTTATATAATTGCAATTTACATTTATTTTCCGATGTCAGGATAAATTATTAACAAAGCAATTACTCAAAATCTAGGCACAACCTACAACTGTGGAAGGCCAAATTCAAGTGAATTTTGCAGTGCCCAGATAGCGAATTTTCAGTTATTTTCATGGGTAAGTGTCGATTTGTTTCTGTGATTGTTTAATATAGTTAATGAATCTAGATGGGAATTTTTCAATTTTCAATTTTATGATTATTAAATTCGATTTTTGGGGTTGTTTACTTTTCTGGGGTTTGGCCACCTATCTTTTTTTTTTTTTTTAAAGTTGAACCTATCTTTTTAAAGGATGTTGATTTGGTGTATATAATTATTTTCATTTATTAGCTTGAAATTTCAGATGAAATTTTTCTTTTTTGTTTGGGTGTCTTTAAAGACACCACACTTTTTTTATATGGGCACCCAAATTAAGGGGCACCACACATGTATATATTGTTCTACCTAAAGCACCACACTAATTTTTACATATACTAAATACACTACTATGTAATTACCATATCGTTATTTATTTATAGCACCACGTCTCTTAAAATATTTCACTCCTAAAAAATAACTACAACAAAATCATTGAACCTTTAAAATATTACAAATTAATCCTTTCCTATGACACCACACTCAACATTTTTTCTCTTTCTTCTGAAAATAACATAAATCTTCATAACCGCCTCCTTCTTGTCCCCGCCGCCGCCGCCGCCGCCGTTCCCTTCAGCCTCCCTCTCCCAACGCCCCCTTTCCCTCCCTCACCTCCTCCATTGTTGCCTCCCTTCCCCGCTCCCCATCTAATGTTTTCCCACCACCGAGTTTCTTCAATTATAACATTAATTTCTCCAATTGACGCCATTAACGGCAAAACGAAGAAAAAAATTGTGTTCTCTCCGATGCAGATGGGAAGAACACGGTGATGGCTCTTCATGCTATGGTTGAAGAAGAGAAAGAAAACTGCAAAAACAAGTAATAAATATCTGCTCCAGCTTGTTTTATGCATCTGATTTCTTGATGCAGCTTGTTTAATTCCCCATGTCTTCTTCATCAGCCTTGCTTTAACATAATTCACCTGATGAATTAGTCGACGGTGATGCAATAAAATGATCACCAACTTTCAAGTGACCAACTTTTTAGTGGGTAAAAGATATATATATATAGATATATATATATAAGGGACGAGAGAGCGCTGGTTTCAATTGCTTGAAGAAATGGTGATAGGAGGAGGAGGTGGTGGTGGGTTGGTGGTGTAAGAGTGGGTTTGGAAGATGCTGAGAAAATTGTATTTTTTATAACTTAGTGGGTGTTTTCGTGATAAAAAAAATTGAAGAAAGTGAAAAGTACCTAGATATAGTAGAATTTAAATTTTATGGGTGTGGTGTAATCGGTAAAACTATCATTTAAAAATTTAATATGTGGTGCCTTAAGTAACCATCTATTTTTTAATGTGTTGTGGTGCCTCTAGTAAGAAAGATGTGGTGTCTTTAAAGACACCCTTTTTGTTTTTGAAACTTTCGTGAATCAAGATTGAATGAATGATCACAATCGGAAGGACTCTCTAATTTGTCGACATTGGAGGTGCTTTGTTTTTTTTTTTTTTTTTTTATTTGTTATTAGTTTTGTTGTTGTTTTTTTCATGTTCATTTTGGGTGTAATGATAATTGTCTTTGATATCTCAAAATAAAATATGCATTACCATTACATTTCCTATTAATTTTCTGGAGTTTTTGATGTCTCATTTGAATTTTTGACTTCAATTGATTTTCATTGAGTATTTTTTGTTTAGGGTTCTAGGTTTTTCTCTGTAATCATTATTTTTGTCAATGTTTGTGGATCTGAAAGTGTAACATGGCATCATCTTTCACTGCAGACTGATTTTTGGATTAGAATATATGCATTCTACAATCAAAGTAAGTAATGTTTAAAATAGCTGTATTGGTACTGGATTTATATACTCCTTTTCGGTTTATTTCGTGGTTGCAGTTTTTGTTTTTGTGTAGGTGTGTTTTGGTTTTTTTTCTTTAAATTTTTTTACATAGGGTGCTGGAGTACAATGAGGGATGGAACATATCTCAATTGATCACCATCAATATCAGCAAGTTGACTTTTAATATCCCGGCCCATTACAACACTTTATAAGGCTATGTGCAAAAATGTTCATCTCCGACCCCAATGATCTTTGGCTACGAGAATTTGGTGAGTTAGGGTTGTATATCTCCTTTTTAGATCTAATTACTTTCTTTTTGTATCTGAATTTTGTGATCCGGTTGTCTTTTGTTCATATATTGTGTCTGATTATACTCCGTATATCTTAAGTTTTACAAGATATTTGAGACATTGTTGATTTGTAAGTGCTTCAGGGCCGTTATTTCAAAAGACCATGACCGATTCTAATAGACATGTTCTGGAGAAGGCAGTTGATGCTCTTAGTAGTTACTTAAAAAACTGTCAATATTGATGCCGGACAATATTTTGCACTCTTATGTATATAAGAAGACAGGCGATCAAATTCGAATTTGCTTCAAGTTTGCCAAGACCGTTGAGCAGGCTTAGATAGCATTCATACTTTGATTAGAGTTGGAAATGGTTGAGCCTTTTATGGTATGTGATAATCCACTAATCCTAATATTTAATACGTTTTTAGGCACAACGTTGGCTTTAGGTTCGTTTTAACTTCACATATTTGTTCATTTTATTTTGTGAATTTTACCGAGGAAAGAAAAGCAAAAAGAAATTAATGAGTGTTAGACCAGGTGTAATGTATAAATTTGTTGTGGGGTCTTTCATTGCATAAAGCCTCTTCAAAGAAACTCAGGCGACTGAAGTTTCGATCAGCCTCAACAACTTCTTCAGGTAATTTTTTTTATTCTCCCCCTTTTACAGTCATGATTCTTCAATTATCATGTCCGTATCTCTCTTGCTCTATCTTAATCCAATTTTTTTGTTTGGATGAATTGTCTGCTTCCAGTAAAGTTTATTGTATTCACTCATTGTATTGTATGGTGATTTAAGCAATGTTGAATTTGAATTGAATTACTAAAAGGGAGAAAAACCATGTAAATTTCTATTGCAACTTTATATTGTATATTTTTATTGTTGGTTTGTTGATGTTTGTATGCTTTAGCTATTTTGCTGATGAATGTTGTGGCTCTTATGGAGTAACTGGGGGTGGGGGTGAGGTCGTGTACGGTTAAGAATTGGAGATGACAAAGTAAATAAAGAGAGGGGTTTGAAGGTCTTTTATTTGGTTTTGGTCAAGACGAGAATCAGGTTCATTCTAATTTGGTGGTTTTTTTGTTTCAGATGCTTTATTTACTTAATTTTATCTTTTGGATTGTCACGCAGTCAGTCACTTCTATCACTTATAAGGATTATCAATTTTTTTTTTGAGAAGGTGATTATCAATTTTAAACTGGAAAAAAAATGGAATTGTGTGAATTTTTTTCCCATCATTCACAGATTTATTGGCAGTTAGTTTTTCACTTTCTGCGTAGATTTCTCTTTCACCCACAAATAATTAGTGGTTTTTTTATCCTACGCATCCATATTAAGTTGCTCTAACATGGTTCTTATTTCTCACTTCTTTGGGAATCAAAGAAAATAATGAGTTAAAGCATAATTGTCGTACACATATATGATAGGTTACACTTTTCTTTTCATTATTGCACAAATTAAATTTATTCTATGTTTTTATGATTAATATCATTTTTTTTAATATATTAGTTTCTTTAAACACAACCTTTTTTCATAACATATTATTTTTCTTCGATGTTTACGTTTTAAATTTAACGTTCTCCGTGCATCGCACGGGTTTCCTACTAGTTCATAAATATTTGGTTGAGTTTTGGTGTTGATATGATGCTAGTAATCATGCTTAATTGTGTTGATTAAGTGTGTCATGCTATGGTAGATTAAAGATGTGTTTTCTGCTATTTTTGCTGTCAAATTGATGTGAATCGTGTTGGGAATTGGTTAGAATTCGTAAAGTGCAGAAAATGTTGAGTATAGGGCAGTTTTAGAGTTTTGGCGCGCGCAAAACCGAAACCAGAATATGTGGGAAATTATCCCACAAATAGTGGAAAGAACGGTTTTTCTTCATTCGGCATGAAGGTTGTCCGGAGCTGAGTTTGTGGAATTCGGGGGAGCTTCTCAGAGATGACCGTACTATGATTATTGACGAGCTACGGGAGGGGATTCATGAATCGGGTTACTCTATTGAGGTGGAGGAGCTGGACAGCGAACTGATTGCCACTGCTCGGCTAGAAGATGTGGGACCTAGCCCATATGTACCCCTTAGTGAAGAGGAAAGGGTTATCTGTAGGGTTTTCCTCCTTTCGTTTTATGCTTTACATTTGTATTTATCTGTTTCTTTAACTAATAGCTACCATGTTTTGTTTGCAGTGGCTGATTTTGCAAAGCTGCTAGCTGGTGCAGAGAATGAGGCCGAGGTCAGCCAATCTGAATAAATCCTCCTCCTACTTAACCTTCGGGCACAAACCTAAATGTTGCTGGAGCAGCTCCATCTTCCTCCCAATCTGTTCCGGAGGAAGTAGATCTGACGGCCCTGAATGTATCTGATCCGGAGGGGAGAAATATGAAGGCCTTCATCTTCAGAAGAAAGGCCGATCGGGTGTTGCTCTGGACCCTCAAGAGGGCAGTCCTAACAAGAGAGGCCGAACTGGAGCACCTCACGGGAGAGCTCAAGAGCAAAAAGGTCGAGAGGAAGATGCCGCTTTCGAGCAGGAGCGGCTTGTTAGAATGTCGGATGATGAGCAGTTGTGGTCGGCTGTAGATCCTTGGAATTCGTGAGTCTCCTCTCCCTTCACATTTTATGCTTATACTTAAGTAGTATTTCTTATGTCCGTTATTTGATCTATTCATGGAACCCTTGTCGGCCAGGAAGTTTTCCGGAGGCTGGGAAAGGCTTCTGTCGACATTGCTGATCAGAAGAAGAAGGTTGCCGACCCACGGGAAGGTCGAGCAAAACTGAAGGGCTTCATTGAGTCCAAAGAGATCAAGGAGACCGAAGCTTCGGGTCAAGGAGACCGAACTAAAGTCCATAACGGACAAGGTTTCCGAGAAGAAGAGGAAGAAGGAGCAGGCAATGACCGAACTCCAAATGAGATTGATCGAGCTGGAAGCTGCTGTTCCAGTTCAAGCTGCCGAGGCCGTTCAAGAGTATAAGTATTCAGAGGACTTTCCAAGGCTTTGAAGCTACTTCTTGTCCCAATATTGAATCATGGCTGCACTCAAGGTGTGGATGACGCAAAGGGCCAGTTTCCTGGCCTAGTCATAAAAAGCCTTCCCAGACGGTTTTCTATAAACCTAGGATGAGCTTGGTCTATGACAACCATATAAAGGACTTCAAAGAGGGTGTGGACATTATGTCCAAGTACTCTAGTAAGTCACCTCCTACCTCTTCAGAGCCGAAGCAAAATCCGACCCTAGAGGCTTAGTCTAGTAGGGTTTATAGATTTTGTGTGTCTTGTTCTGAACTTTTTTCAAACTCGTTGTAATTTTGTTGACTTAATAATGAAGCAGTTTTGTTAGCACTTTCTTTGAGTACTTCACTTTGAGTAATTTTTCAATTTCAAGTTTTTTAGCTTTAAATACCTATTTGTTGGAGTATCTTGCCCCCCAGTATGCCATACTTTAACTTGTAGTTTTGGGGTGGCATATGTTAGGAAATCACTAGTTTAACGCAGCGGAATTTAAAATTTGATTTCCTTATACTAGATCGTTCTTCGTTTAATGCAATAAACACGTTAAGTAGTTTGAGGGTTATACCTCAGATGATCTATAAGATCGTAGCTTTGACCGTCAACGGAGAGTAGTTCAGTGCGCAAGCCGTCCACGCGTCCGGCCTCTATCGCTAATCCACATGAACCCCTTGCCGGAATCCTCCTTGGATTGCTACTGGAAAACTCCGGTTGCTAGACCGGCCTTTTTCCTCCCTCACAAACCCACTATAGGTTGCTCTATATTTTACACAAGAAACTATGAGATCTTGCAATTGTGATGTACAAAAGAGCTTGACACCCACTTCCTTTATATAGGCAAAGTGGCGTCCCATATGGCGTGGAGGAGAAGAAAACCTTTTTCCCAATAAAATAAGGAAAATCAACTAGATTGATTTATCTCTTTAATTATAATTTATTTTGCCAATATCTTATATTGATTATAATTATCTTATTACCATAAATCTATTTTTTCAAAATCAATTAATATCTTATATCAATATTATGGCAATCTTATTAATTAAAGTGCACAATCCAAGTGTATCTTATACACTCAATTGTGGCGCCCCATATGCCAATTAATTGGCTTCCGAAATATTCTTTAATTAATATAATTTGTATATAATTAATATCTTGTATTTTATTTATTCATAATAAATAAATACCACCATATTAATTTACCACTATAACCTTTATAGTCTAGAGATAAACTTTCCTTATTTGGTCATCAACTATAACCGCATTTTAATCCGACTCGATGTTCATATGTGTGTGACCCGATAGGCTTCCGAATATGTTGGCCGTAGACACAAAGTGCAATTTACTAAAATGCCCTCCATACCTAACGATCACGGGATAGCGTCTAGCAACTCACCGTGACCCCCAATCATCGGAAGAGTCAAAAGCAATGACTACTACCTTTCATGTGAAGCAGTACCGTGTAACTTACAATCCTATCGCTGTAATAATATCCATACGATCGTATCTCAAGTGTCAATACATTGACGATCGTATCTTATAAACTGGATATCATGCTCTCTCGGAATAACACATTTACTCCCACTTTGCAAAGATTCTCGAGAGCTAGACATTCCTTATAAGAAGGCCATTTCGGATATTCGATCCCAATCATAGGATACGCGATTCCCGGACGACCAATCATGCATACTCCGCATGCTTCAATATCATACCCAATCACTACCGCATGATCGCCCCGTGGTTAGGAGAAATCTCAATAGTGTCAAAGCATGACAATCCACACCGTGATGCCATGATGACTCCGGTCAAAAGGATAATTACACAACCGCCACATAGTGTGACACTTAATGTAAGTGGGTCAGTCTAACGTACGCATTCTCTAATACACGTCCACAGTCCAAGTGTCTCTACACTTCGATAGACGAGATCTATCCCTATCTTCTAAAAGATAGAAGACATCCAATACGTGCTAGTCTGATTATACTATCAATGTCCCTTTTGATAATATGTAAGACTAGAGACATTTAAGTACCAACCTTGTTATAATGATTAGAGATCTCATCAACCACAATCACTATCATGGTTTCTCTATCACAGATTGATACTAGGGACGTTACTATATATATACAACAAATAATATGAAGATAAACAATATATAATAATATAAGTGCTTTTATTGATCATAATAAAATTATTACATGAACTAAATAGACTGTAAATGACCCGACCCGGTCGGATCCAGTCCAACCCGATTGGGTTTAGGACACCTTTCCAACAATCTCCCACTTGGCCTAAAGCCAACACCCATATGCCTAAGCCCGTGCAAGTGAACATGTTTCTCATGCTTAGCTTGAGACAATGCCTTGGTTAACGGATCAGCTATGTTATCATCCGTGTGGACTTTATCTATCTTTACATCTCCTCTATCTACTATCTCTCTAATCAAGTGATAGCGCCGTAGCACATGTTTGGACTTCTGATGAGACCTTGGTTCCTTTGACTGAGATATCGCTCCAATTATCACAGTACAGAGGCACTCTGGACCTTCAATGGAGGGAACCACACCAAGTTCAGTAATGAACTTCTTCATCCAAACTGCTTTCTTTGCCGCCTCCGAGGCTGCTATGTATTCGGCTTTCGTTGTAGAGTCTGCGGTAGTCTCCCGCTTGGAACTCTTCCAGCTTCTTGCTCCGCCGTTAAGCGTGAAAACAAATCCAGATTGTGACTTAAAGTCATCCTTGTCAGTTTGGAAACTGGCATCTGTGTAACCTCGTAACACTAAATCATCGTTCCCGAAAACCAGGAACATATCCCTAGTACATTTCAAGTACTTCAGGATATTCTTGACAAAGAATCCGGTGACCATCACCTGGATGGGACCGGTACCTACTAGTCATACTAAGAGGGTACGAGACATCCGGTCTTGTGCATAACATGGCATACATGATAGACCCAATTCTTTGAAGCATAAGGGACTTTACTCATTTGTGCCCTTTCCTCCTCTCGTCTTAGGACTCATTCCCTTCGATAGGTAGACCCCATGTGACATGGGCGCAATCCTTTCTTGGATCGCTCCATGCCGAATCTCTTCGACATCTTGTCTATATAGGTGGATTGCGACAGACCAAGCAACCTTTTAGATCTATCTTTATAGATCTTTATTCCTAGAATATAGGCTGCCTCACCCAAGTCCTTCATAGAGAAGTTCTTGGATAACCAAGCTTTGACTGATTTAACATAGGCACATCATTCCCTATGAGCAATATGTCATCTACATAAAGCACTAAGAACACAATGGCACTCCCACTAACCTTCTTGTAAACACAGGGCTCATCTTCATTCTTGATGAAATCAAACTGTTTGATTATCTCATCAAAGTGAAGATTCCAACTCCGAGAAGCTTGCTTTAACCCATAAATAGATCTTTACAGTTTACACATCATCCCGGCGTCATTGGTTGTGAAACCCTCAGGCTGTGTCATATACACTTCCTCAGACAGGTTCCCGTTAAGGAAAGCTGTTTTCACATCCATCCGCCGCATTTCGTAATCATGGTATGCTTTGCAATAGCGAGCAAAATTCTAATGGATTTTAACATGGCAACGAGCGAAAAGGTTTCGTCATAGTCAACTCCTTGTCTTTGCTTATATCCTTTTGCCACTAACCTAGCCTTGTAGGTAGTCACGTTACCGTCCATGTCGGTCTTTCTCTTAAAGACCCATTTACACCCTATGGGAACTATTCCCTCGGTGGATCAACTAAGTTCCAAACTTGGTTGTCTTTCATGGATTCCATTTCGGGAATTCATGGCTTCCAAACCATTTCTCTTTGTCATGCCTTAATAGCACTTCCTCATAAGTTCTAGGGTCCTCATCTTCCATGAGATACACTCGCCGGTGTACCTTTCAGGTTCACGGCGCTCCCTGGTGGATCTTCGAGGTGCTAGTGTGTCCATGGTAGAGGGTGGCCCCACATCTGTATGTGGTGTCTCCTCTACTTCCATCAACGGACTGTTATCCGTAAGTGGTTCTCGAATTTCTTCAAGATCAATTTTACTCCCACTGACCCTATCCAGAATAAACTCATTCTCTAGAAAGTGGCCAGTCCTGGCAACAAACACCTTTTGTTCCTCAGGATGGTAAAATTGGTATCCTCTAGTTTCTCTAGGATAACCCACAAATAGACATTTGTGAGATCTAGCTTATAATTTGTCGGGCATCAACCTCTTCACGTAAGTCGGACAACCCCAAGGTTTAAGATATGCCAGATTTGGTTTCTTCTTGGCCCATACCTCGTATGGTGTAGAATCAACCGTCTTTGATGGAACTCGGTTCAGTGTATATGATGCGGTTTCTAGAGCATACCCCCAAAACGATTTTGGAAGAACTGCGTAGCTCATCATGGATCGTACTATGTCTAACAAAGTACGGTTCCTCATCTTCGATATGCCATTCATTTGAGGCGTGCTTGGAGGGGTCCATTTAGGTAGAATCCCATTCTCCTTTAAATAACTTTGAAACTCCCCATCTAGGTATTCTCCGCCTCGATCGGATCGAAGCATTTTGATTTCTTTACCTAGTTGTTTCTCCACTTCATTTCTAAATTCCTTGAAATTTTCGAAGGCTTCAAACTTATACTTCATCAAGTATATATAACCATAGCGTGAATGGTCATCAGTGAAAGTGATAAATAAGAGTATCCTCCTTTGGCTTGAATTGACATTGGGCCACATACATCAGTATGTATGAGCTCAAACAATTCATTGGATCTTATCCCTTTGCCACTAAAAGGTGACTTTGTCATCTTGCCAAGTAAACAGGCTTCGCATGTATCAAACGATTCGTAATCGAATTGATCCAACATTCCATCTTTATGGAGCTTGGAAATGCGATTCTTATTTATATGGCCAAGTCTACAATGCCATAAGTAGGATTCATTCAAGTCATTTGTTTTGGCTTTCTTGTTATTTATATTAAGTATGTCAACATTCATATCTAATATGTAGAGACCATTGCTAAGTATGCCAGTACCATAAAAGATTCCATCACGTGAAAAAGAACAACATTTATTCTCAAACGTAAATGAAAAACCATCAACATCTAATGCGGAAATGGAAATAATGCTCTTCGTAAGAGCAGGAAAAAAATAACAGTTATTGAGTTCAAGTACTAGCCCACTGGGCAATGAAAGAAAATAAATTCCTACGGCTAGTGCAGCAACACTTGCTCCATTTCCAACGCGTAGGTCCACCTCTCCTCTCTTCAGATCTCTAGTTCTTCTTAGTGCCTGCATATTCGTACAAATATGAGAACCACAGCCAGTATCTAATACCCAGTGGTTAGACTTAGAAGAAGTAACGTTGATCTCAATCATAAATATACCTGAAGTCGAAGCATCAGAAGCCTTTGCAGTTTCTCCTCAAATGTCCGGTCTCACCGCAATGGAAGCAAGCATCCTTGGATTTGTCTTTCGCTATCTTAGGCGTTGGCTTAGGTGTAGCCTTCGCCTTCTTGGACTTTTTCTGGGCTTTAGCCTTGCCCTTGCTCGAAGTGACCAACAACACTTGCTTTCCCTTCCCCACAGTGCCCTCAGCAGTCTTCAACATGTTCAATAACTCCGCAAGGGAGCAATCTATCTTGTTCATGTGATAGTTCATCACGAACTCGCGAGAATGAATCGGTAGAGATTGCGGAATCAAGTCAATACTCAACTCTCGTTCCAACTTGTGGCCCGGCTTCCCAAGCCTCTCTATGTACCCGATCATTTTAAGCACGTGTGACCCCACGGCGGTCCCGGATGCCATCTTACAACTAAACGGGGCCTTCGAGACCTCGTACCTCTCGGTGCGAGGCGAGAAGCATAAAGTTCCTTTAGGTGGACCATGATAGAGTAGGCGTCCATAGACTCATTGTTTCGCGCTTCGGTGTCATAGAAGCAAGCATGATACATGTAGCATCAGTACTGTCAGAACAGTGCTTGTTGTACTTCTCGACAACATTTGTAGCCGAACCCTCAGTGGGCTTTTCTGGTAGGGCCTCGTCCAAGACATAACCAATCTTCTCGTGCCTCAAAACGATTTTGAGGTTTCTTTCCCAATGGAGAAAATTAGTTTCGTCAAGCTTGTTTTTTTATGATAAAACGAAGGTTCAATTTGTTTGACATTTTCTACAACAATAAATAAAGATAGAATAAGTAAAAGCTCATGTATAAAAACCCTAAATTTACACTTAAAATTTTATAAGGTCTTACTCCCACTAGCCAACTATTCCCAATTGGCTTTCAAGAATTTAAATAATTATTTAGTGGATGGAATCCTATCTAGTTGACTCGATCCCCGACGTGGGCCGATCGACCGGGTCAATTTCGAAGGTGGGTACTAATTACCGATCGAATCTTATTCGATTTCCATTGGTTGACTAGTCAACTCTTTGACAATTCACATCTTTATGTGATAGCCACCCATTGTCTCTAAAATCAGACGGTCCTGACGTGGGCCAATCACCGCAAGATTCTTAGTCGAGTCGTAACCCAAATATTCATGAGATCTCATGACGATCATATCTCGATAATGACGATAGACCCGTGGTAGGTCAACTCCCGACGTGGGCCGATCAGTTGGATCCGAACAAGGGCTCTTCACCGTCATTATAATATTGGGAGACAATTTTGGCTCGATTTTTGGCTTGGGAATAATTTTAAATTAATTCACTAATTTAGTTTAAGTATGGTCTCATCTACTATGTGCATATTACTACTATATCATATAAAGTAAAACATACACAACATTCCGCGCACAAAATAACCGGTATGATCATGGACTTTTCCTAGGTGCGGTTTCGAATACAAACTGACTAACCGCCAATAGGATCTTTATTGCTGTACGCCAATGGGTTCTTTATCTCTCCTTGGTCTTCAACTTCTTGCTCCATTCTTGTTACATAATAATTTATCTAATAATTACACCCGCCGCACACGGGGGGGAGCTAACGGAAATGGGATAAATGCAAAAAGTAAACTAGGTCACGTTCTTCATAACGGCCTAGGACAAATTTTCAAAAACCAACATAAAGAAAACATTCCCATCTATCATATTGGTCGAGTCCATGATCAATCGGGGTCCATATAATCACATTATATCTACACATCTAATCCATACAATTTTATCTTATGAAAAAGATTAAATTCTAATTTTAACTACTCATGCGTCTTTATTTTATCTCATCAAATAATTAAATAAATTTTATTTAATTATATGACTTAATCGAAAATTAAAATTAACATTTAATTTTAAATCGATTTTAATTTTAATTAAATTTGAACTATTCAAAATAAAATTAAAATTGTAAAGTCTCCTATTTGTTTCCTTTCCAAAACTAAATTTGGCTTAGGCCTGGCCACTTTCCAAAATCAAAATTTTGGAAGTGGCCTGCCTAGGCCTTTACAAATCAAATATTTGAAAAGGGCCTAGGCCTATTCCAAATCAAATATTTGGAAATGCCAAATGATTTTAGTCTAGGCTTCGACCACTTTCCAAAATCAAAATTTTGGAAGTGGCCTAGGCCTAGGCCTTTTACAAATCAAATATTTGAAAAAGGGCCTAGGCCTATTCCAAATCAAATATTTGGAAAGGCCAAATAGTTTTGGTATAGGCCTGGCCACTTTCCAAAATCAAAATTTTGGAAGTGGCCTAGGCCTAGGCCTTTTACAAATCAAATATTTGAAAAGGGCCTAGGCCTATTCCAAATCAAATATTTGAAAAGGGCCTAGGCCTATTCCAAATCAAAATTTGGAAAGGCCAACATGCTATATGGTTTCGCATTGGTCCAAACTATTTGAACCATTGGTTGGCCATTTGACACAACTAAACAAACGAGATATCTATGCACAATAAATATCACAAAACGAAAAGGGTCGATCTCCCCCATTTGAAGAAGAGAGCCGACGGACGGCAACCCGAAGACCACCGCCGCCGCCGCCGAGGGAGGGGGCCGCCGCCGGTCGAGCCCCCCATAAACCCTAATAAAAAAATTTTTTTTGTTTTTGTTTTAACGTTTCGTGATTTAAATCTTGCATCTATCCATTAAATACTACGCAATTAATTTATGCTTATTGCTTAAGCTCGAAGTCTGGCTCCGATACCACTGTTAGTAAATCACTAGTTTAACGCAGCGGAATTTAAAATTTGATTTCCTTATACTAGATCGTTCTTCGTTTAATGCAATAAACATGTTAAGTAGTTTGACGGTTATACCTCAGATGATCTATAAGATCGTCGCTTTGACCGTCAACGGAGAGTAGTTCAGTGCGCAAGCCGTCCACGCGTCCGGCCTCTATCACTAATCCACACGAACCCCTTGCCGGAATCCTCCTTGGATTGCTACTGGAAAACTCCAGTTGCTAGACCGGCCTTTTTCCTCCCTCAAAAACCCACTATAGGTTGCTCTCTATTTTACACAAGAAACTATGAGCTCTTGCAATTGTGATGTACAAAAGAGCTTGACACCCACTTCCTTTATATAGGCAAAGTGGCGCCCCATATGGTGTGGAGGAGAAGAAAACATTTTCCCAACAAAATAAGGAAAATCAACTAGATTGATTTATCTCTTTAATTATAATTTATTTTGCCAATATCTTATATTGATTATAATTATCTTATTACCATAAATCTATTTTTTCATAATCAATTAATATCTTATATTAATATTATGGCAATCTTATTAATTAAAGTGCACAATCCAAGTGTATCTTATACACTCAATTGTGGCGCTATGCCAATTAATTGGCTTGCGGAATATTCTTTAATTAATATAATTTGTATATAATTAATATCTTTTATTTTATTTATTCATAATAAATAAATACCACCATATTAATTTACCACTATAACCTTTATAGTCTAGAGATAAACTTTCCTTATTTGGTCATCAACTATAACCGCATTTTAATCCGACTCGATGTTCATATGTGTGTGACCCGATAGGCTTCCGAATATGTTGGCCGTAGACACAAAGTGCAATTTACTAAAATGCCCTCCATACCTAACGATCACGGGATAGCGTCTAGCAACACACCGTGACCCCCAATCATCGGAAGAGTCAAAAGCAATGACTACTACATTTCATGTGAAGCAGTTACCGTGTAACTTACAATCCAATCACTGTAATAATATCCATACGATCGTATCTCGAGTGTCAATACATTGACGATCGTATCTTATAAACTGGATATCATGCTCTCTCAGAATAACACATTTACTCCCACTTTGCAAAGATTCTCGAGAGCTAGACATTCCTTATAAGAATGCCATTTCGGATATTCGATCCCAATCATAGGATACGCGATTCCCGGACGACCAATCATGTATACTCCGCATGCTTCAATATCATACCCAATCACTACCGCATGATCGTCCTGTGGTTAGGAGAAATCTCAATAGTTTCAAAGCATGACAATCCACACCGTGATGCCATGAAGACTCCGGTCAAAAGGATAATTACACAACCGCCACATAGTGTGACACTTAATGTAAGTGGGCCAGTCTAACGTACGCATTCTCTAATACACGTCCATGTACAGTCCAAGTGTCTCTACACTTCGATGGACGAGATCTATCCCTATCTTCTAAAAGATAGAAGACATCCAATACGTGCTAGTCTGATTATACTATCAATGTCTCTTTTGATAATATGTAAGACTAGAGACATTTAAGTACCAACTTTGTTATAATGATTAGAGATCTCATCAACCACAATCACTATCATGGTTTCTCTATCACAGATTGATACTAGGGACGTTACTATATATATACAACAAATAATATGAAGATAAACAATATATAATAACATAAGTGCTTTTATTGATCATAATAAAGTTATTACATGAACTAAATAGACTGTAAATGACCCGACCCGGTCGGATCCGGTCCAACCCGATTGGGTTTAGGAAACCTTTCCAACAACATACTCATGTTTTTTTACCGTGTTTTTGTTTCGATCCGACCTGCGGTGCTCGGATGTCACGTAAAATGCTGTCAAGTTTACTAATTCACTTTAGTTGTCATATGTTTGTTGAGTCCAACCTTCGGAGCTCAGATGTCAAATTTAGCGATAAGTCAGAAGTTTGCTGACTTTAGTTATAGCTGAGTCCGACTTGCGGAGCTCAGATGTCAGATTTAGCGATGAGTCAGAAGTTTGCTGACTTTTTTGTTTTAGCTGACATATGTTTGCTGAGTCCGACCTGCGGAGCTCAGATGTCAGATTTAGTGACGAGTGAGAATTTTGATCACTTTTGTTTTACCTAACATATGTTTGCTGAGTCCGACCTATGGAGCTCAGATGCCAGATTTAGCGATGAGTTAGAAGTTTGCTGACTTTTGTTTTAGCTGACATTTGTTTGCTGAGTCCGACCTACGGAGCTCAGATGTTAGATTTAGCGACGAGTCAGAAGTTTGCTTTCTTTTGTTTTAGCTGACATATATTTGCTGAGACTGATCCGCGGAGCTCAGTTGTCAGATGTAACGACTAAAGCAAGGTACGTCATGCGGGGCTCGGCTTGTCTGTCCTGCGGACTTAATATTTTTGCCTTTGGCAAGCTTGGCATGCTTGAGTTTGTCCTGCAAATTTAATTAAAAGCATTCATAATGGAAAGACAACATAATATTGAAATAATGCAAACTTGGTACTCACTGAGCACAATTTATTGAGACAATTGTTCAAAATCGGAAAGATTGTAATGAAATTACTAGAATGAAAAGTAGATCATAAATGATTAGAACCTGCCGAACTCCTTAATTCAAGACCACACTCTTGCTTTTGATTGTGGCCGCGTAGCAGCATCTGGCTACCTCCACGTCCCCTTTGATTTCTATTGATCCTTTTGCGGTGGGGAACTTTAAGCTGATGTGAGCAGGGGAGATTACGGCTCGGAGGTCAATCAGTGCAGGTCTTCCCAGGATTATGTTGTATGCCGAAGAAGCTTTTACCACCACGTAGTTGACCACAAGGATTCTACCCCTTGATCCTAGGCCAAATGTTGTCGTAAGCCTAATCATCCCCGTGTGATGAACGGGAGGTCCTGCAAAACTAAACAGTGGTGCCGTGACAGTAATCAGTTCTAAATCCTTGAGCTTCATAGACTGAAAGGCTGAGTAGTAGAGGACGTTGACGGTGCTCCCTGTATCCACTCAGATTCTCTTCACCAAGTTCTGGCTCACCACAGCCTCTATCACCAGGACTTCATTGTTTGTAACATATGGAGTGGGTCCTTGGTACCATAAGTCACTTCCCGCTCCGGCCTCAGACTTATGGAATATGCCGAATAAGTTGCAGATCTGCCACCCTGCGGGCTCATTTTCCCAAATTCATTGTTGGGTCCCCTCACGATGGTGTTAATGGTGTTGATGGGGCTATTATCCAGTTGCCGATCACCATCCGGAGATCGGTCTCCCCTTCTTTGGGGTTCATCCTGCATACCCCAATCTTGATTGTAGTTCCTCCGCTTGAAGCCTCGATGACCTCGTGGCTCAACATTCTGAGATCAATCTACGACCTCATCCAACTTCCCTTCCATTATTTTCGCATCGATGTCTCTCTTGAGATCCCTAGCTTTCTATATCATGACCAACATCTTTGTGGTAGATACATAATTTACTCTGGTCCCTTCTTTCAGAGGGACCTCTCATGGGTGGTGGGATTCTATCCAAGCCTTTCCTTTCCATGATTTCAAGAACCTGCGTGCGTGGCCTATTCAGAGGGATGAATCCCTCTTCTTTAAGGCTAATTTTTTCCCTGAACGTTCTGTGATCGGGGCAGTCATGCGGTCCCAGACCGGTTTCCTCTTTTTGTCAGCTGCCACTTTAATCTTTTCCGTTTTATATTCTCCTCTCTCCAACTCCCTTTTTAATCGGTTTGCTTCATCTCCTTTGCAATGCTTATATGCTATCTCCATACATTCTTCCATAGATTTGGGATGCTTGCTGTTCAACTTAGCATATAGCCTTTCCTTCCCGTAGCCCTGCTACGAAGGAAGTTATCAGAATGTGCTCGCCTGCATCTCGAACTTGCATATTCCTTTCCATGATTTCGAGAACCTGCGCGCGTGGCCTATTCAGAGGGATGAAATCCCTCTCTTTTAAGGCTAATTTTTTCCCTGAACGATCTGTGATCGGGGCAGTCATGCGGTCCCAGACCGGTTTCCTCTTCTGTCTGTCAGCTGCCTCTTCAATCTTTTCTGTTTTATATTCTCCTCTCTCCAACTCCCTTTTTAATCGGTTTGATTCATCTCCTTTGCGATGCTTATATGCTATCTCCATACACTCTTCTATAGATTTGGGATGCTTGCTGTTCAACTTAGCATATAGCCTTCCTTCCCGTAGCCCTGCTACGAAGGAAGTTATCAGAATGTGCTTGCCTGCATCTCGAACTTGCATAGACTCCTCGTTGAACCGTTTTAAATACTACATCACGGTCTCATCTTTCTTCTGCTTGAGGGTGAGCGGGTGCGTAGCTTTCCTCTGGAATGGTTTGGCTATGATAAAGGCATTAATAAACATCTTTCCCAACGTGCTGAAGTCGGAAACCGACCTTGCGGGGAGTTTTCTGAACCATTCATAGGCTCGGCCCATCAGCAGTGTAGAGAAAGCCTTGCACTTCATCTCAACTGGGGCACAATCAAGGTTCATGTGAGTCAATTACTGAAAAGGTGGTTCTGTGGATCCTTCATCCTGTCGTATGGCTCCAATTTTGGTACTCTGAACCTCACAGGTCGGGGATAACTTTCCACCTGCTAGGTAAACAACGACGCGAGGGAGAAATCTATAAATCTTTTTCCTAATATGACGTCGAGCTCTACTCTTGTTGCATTCATTGCTCGGTGATCAACCAACTTTTTCCCCGATTTTCTGTGGATGAATGATCCCTCTTCTTACTTTGTTCAGGATCAGGGTTGGGCATATTTTCCTGCCCCTCATCGTCCTTCAAGTCCTCATCCTATGTGGATGCATGAAGGATTGCATGCCGTGTGGCTGGGTCCATCGCTACCAATTGATCTGCCAAAGCTTGTTGAGCGGAATGAGGCCACTCTTCACTTGATCCGTGGACTGACCACCGGTGCTTGAGGCTGTAGTTCCTCCATCATTAGCATTTTGGCCATTCTAGGCCGCTTATGTGGCTCTTTGTTGGCGTGTCTTAGGTGGCATGATGGTGATTTTACCTATTGAATAACATTATCAGTAGAACGCCCTCCTTCTAGCACCAATTGACGATGCATGGTTTCGTCGGGTAACGAATCTGGGTCGTATTATCTTAATGACAATTTATTCAAGATATGGAAACTTGAAAAGATGTAAATGGGGCGGTAGTTTGTGTATGGTTTATACTGAGCTTGATATATCGTATCTCAAGTTGCCTACGTATCCTGTATAAGAATCGGGAATCAAGTCTTCATAGTTACTTAATGATTGTTTATATAGATGGGGCCTGTGCACTAGGCCTGCTTGGGCCGTGTTCTTGTTGGACTTTGATTTCGTGTTCCTTAAGGAATGGATAATTATGATTTGATCCATTTGATTGTAGAAGATAATCACGGCAGTTTAAATGTAGGATCGGATCCTTTAGGGCCGAGGATTCTTTCCATACTTATCTGTTATTTTGTGCACGTGGACTAATCAGTCTAAAGAATACTCAGGCCGACCTGTGTCGAGTCCCTTAGGCTATGAGGCCCGAGATGCATTGGCTGAGCTCCATTGTGCCCTAACCGACCTGCGGTGGACTGGAAAACTAGCCGAGCCGACCTCCCACCCGGGGTTTAGATCCGTCTTTAACTCTGTTTGTATGTTGTCTTTATTACTAGGTTAATATGGGGATTATACGTGGCGAGGTACTAGTCCGACCTCCGTCACCATGTATTTACAATTGCTATGTCTAGCTCTTTATTTCAATTTTGTGCATTCAATTCTCTTAAACAATGCACAAAAGGATTACAAAAACTCAAAAGTATCAAACTCTATCAATAAAATCTCCACCAAAGTTGCACTACATCACATCGACTAGGGAAACTTTATACACGATTTGTCTGGAAATTCAATATACTTTACCTCTATAACACTCCATAATCTTCATATTTTCTCTTTACATCATAATATACACTTATGATGATTCAATACGCCTAAGAGTAGTGTCAAGTTTTACTTGTTCTTGATGCCTGAAGGATTTACGTCTTCCCTTTTCAAGTTGATCTTCCAACTCATAAATCCTTTGAAGAGATTTCTGTTCCACACATGCACGTCGTTGCTACTCTGCTTCAAGAAATGATGTTAATTAGTACCTTCAATCTTCCATTTCTTATGCTAAATCATCTGCTTCTTCTTTTGCTTTAAAATCATTCCTCTTTCAAGTTATAACTTAAACTGCTCCACAAGAAGTTCATATTAATGACATTTTGTTTATCTTCTCCTTCAACTTTACATTTGATGTTTGTAGTTTGATCAATTCCAAAATATTTGTCCCCGCATTGACACAACATTTGCTTGAATCCTTTCCATATACACTTGATATTTTCTCTTCATCATCAATCAATCATCTTTGAAAATGATCTCCGATTACCAATTTATACGCGTCCGTATTCTTCAAATGTTTAATTTATTTCATCATCAACATCTTCCTATTTCTGGATCTGAAGCTCCAGTTCTTGAATCAAGAACTTTCATCATTGCATTATATTTATTTGCTTCTAAATACTTTTGATTCAACCAACAATTTAAGCTTCATGCCCTCAATATGACATTGAAAATCTAGTTCAGTACTTGAAAGCAAGTACTCATCATATCCATATGTACATCAAAGATGAAACAAACGCAAAAAGGATTGAAACAAAAGAAGTTTCAAATGTAGAACTAAAGATTGACAAAGCAAAGATAAAATAATTAACTTAAGTAGAAATTCTCTTTAAACTTTCCTCACTACTCAAAATAGATCATGAATTGGGGTATTATGAGAACTCCTGATTTATGTTCCTCATAGTTCAATACAAGCTACTGAAAACAATGCAAATCGCTAAAGATAAACCAAAAGCTCTCACTCTCAATTTTATAAAGTAAGTGATCAAAATCAACTCAATTCCAATAGGTCAAGCTTCGATCTTCAGCCTAGTCGTCCAAATGCTTACGAAGTCGATAAGGCACATGATCGAGCATCCATAATACAATGTACAATCAATGTAACTTAAATGGCATACTTATCAACTTAGCGAGCTACACACAACAACTAAAGATGAAGAAGTTCTTATTGTTACCAGGGACGGACCTAGAAGGTGGCTTGGGTGGGCGCAGCCCACCCGGTGTTTATTTTCGGTACACTAAAAACCTTATATAATTCAGTCAAACATAGTTATTTTTCTTAGTCCAACCCACCCGACCATACGAATATAGTCTGTTAGCCCACCTGACCATAAATTCCTGATTCCGTCCCTGATTGTTACGTCCCCATAGGTTAGAAGTTTTGATGATACCAAAAATAGTTGGTTTAGTAACCAAGTATAAGTTTTTCTTAGTAGTCTGACATGCGAATTGTGTAGGATTAGTCAAACTTTGTTTGTAATTGTTCTTAAGATAAGTTAGTCTAGGTTAGAAGAGGCTTGAAGATAAAGAAGACCAGAAGACCAGACTCTCAGTCCATTTCCCCAAGCAAACTACTATCAAGAAGAGAAATTCTAGATGAAGTCAAAACAGACTAGCAACTCAAGTGAAAGCCAGACGAGCAAAGCATACAGAAAACGGACGACACAAGATCAGTCATAGAATGCAACTATGCTTTCAAGTGACTATACAGAATTATGAAGAGATAAATTAAAGGGCGTGTAGCCATCCAAGCGATCAACTTTGATCAAATGGCTACGATATCAAAGTAGAAAAGATAGCATTTAATACTAAAAGCTACTTTCTAGAAGCTTCCAAGTACAACAACCAACGGGCAAAAGCTGAATGGGTTCTTTTTGAACTAATGCCAGCTAGTATTAAATGAGGACCACTCATTCTTGCAAAGGTTGAGCTACCCTATGAAGATCATAAAAGCAAGAGGAAGAACAACACAAAAACACACATCTGATATACTCTGAACATACAAGAACGAGATCATCATCTTCAAAGTTTACCACTCTACATCAAGAAATCAAGCAGATCTTCAAAGGCACTTAAAGAAAATATCTAGTGATATACTTGATCCGAGAGCTACAAATCAAACTTCAAAGTCAGATCCAGCAAAGCTCTTATTTTGTATCATTAATTGATACAACACCAATTTCATCAACAGTTAATCTAAAAGAAAGTGGTAAACCCGTTGAAAAGTCAGAGAAGGTGTGAAGGAATAGAAGAACAAATGAGTTGTTGAAGAAGGAAAGTTATTGAGATGAGCAGCGTGCAAATAGACCATTGAAGCATCTACGAGGTGTCAATGATTGGCTATTTAGAGTGTGAAGCATCTATGGGGTGTCAAGGACACTTGCCTATTGTATTAGTGTAGAGTACAATAGTGATACCTCCTAAGTCACAGGAGAAAAGGTCACTTAGGAGATTACGCCACTCTAAAGATCGATAAAAACTCTCTGACTCATTTACTTTCAGCAGTTTACTTAAGCACTAGCATATTTTGATGCACACTACACATCACTGAAAACCAAGCCAAGGCTTATTTTTAAACATAACATAATTCCACTGCACTCTCTAAATGAATTAGACCAGCACAGTAAAACTAGACGAGTACTCTCACTAGTCTGTTTTTACTTACTAGTTTAATTCCTTAGTGAGAAACTCCAAAATCGAAGAGAGTTCATTCAACCCCCCTCTAAACTCTCACAAAGCTTGTATTACGGACCAACAAATGGTATCAGAGCGTGTCTCGTAAAAACAGAAGCCATCTTGATCTGTGTGTTAGAGTGATCCATTGCTTGTGTTTTCAAATTAGTACTTAAAAACCTTATTTTAGCATGGAGTCAAATAGTACAATTGTTAGAGTACCTACTTTTTCTATTTCAAATTTTGATGAATGGAAAATGCGTATGCAGACGCACTTAGCTACAATTCATGAGGATATGGTCACTATAATTGAAGATGGACCGATCACCATCATGAAGCCCAATACAGATTCAACCACATATACAACTGAACCATACATGAGAAAGACAAAGCATGAGTGGATACCTGAAGATAAAAGATCAACAATCTGGAAAATGTTGCTAAAGACACAATAATGAAGAGCTTGGATAGCAACATGTTCTTAAAGATCAAAATGTGCAAAACCGCAAAGGATATCTGGAAAAGTCTGATCAATTACTGCGAAGGACTGAAACTGTCAAAGTTAACAAACTATCAGTTGCTGTTTAAAAATTTGAGACATTTCAAATGAAATCTGGTGAAATTGTTGAGAAGATGGAAGCTCATTTTCATGAAATTCTGAATGAGCTACAAATGCTAAATCGAAAGTACACTCAGAAGGATATCTGCATGAAGATACTGAAAGCCTAACTATGTTAGCTGCAACAAAAGATCTCACGACGCTAAACACAGTGGAGCTCTTCTCTGATCTAAAAGCTTATGAGTTTGAATTGAACAATAAAGCTAAGAAGAATATTTAGGAAACACCAGCTCTTATTGCTCCTACCGGAGAAACTTCCAAACCTATTGTTGAAACAATAAAGCACGGTCAAACGGATCAATGACAAGATCAAATGGCTCCTATTATGAGACATGTCAAAGGTCTGTCTCATTCAACCAGAAAATTTCAACAACAGAATTAGAACAGACGTGATGATGAATACAAAAGAAGAGATGACAGACAAGAATATCACAGAGACGATCACAGAGATGATGTAAAGATGATCGAAGGGACAACAAGGATGATCAGAAGAGGACTGATCATCAGACAAGAAAAAAGCAAGAAGAGATGTTGTGTTACAATTGCAACAAACCAGAGCACTTTAAAGCTGACTGCCTAGAACCAATCCAAAGAACGAGAGATGAGGACATACATGACAAATCAGCCGACAAAGGTAAAAATAGACGATCCTACAAAGCAGACGATAGTTCATCACTTGAAAGTCTAGCAGAACCCTTATCTAATTCAAACGACAATGCCTTCATGGCAATAGAGGTTAATGATGAGGTAATATCACTATTCCCAGACTTAGCATCTTCATCCGGTTCATGTTCTCAAGCTACAATTCCAAATCTTGAGACTACATATATTCAAGGATTTTTTAAAGATCTAAACAGCGAGTTTGAAGAAATTCAAATAATCTGTGATCTTATAAAGAAAGAAAATGTTTCTCCAATCTGAAAATATGAAATTAAAAGCCGAGTTATTCAATTTGAGAAATAACAAACCCACAATGTTAGATGAAACTAGATCTGATCTAAATAAAGAAATACATATTCAGATCAAGCATGTTACATCAATCATTCCTGAGTATAAACCAGCCAAAAGACCTGGAGACAAGTCTGGGTTAAGTTACTCAGAACAAACGACACTTGTCAAATATGACCCAAAGTTCATATTTGAAGATGGTGCCTCTTACGGACCAACTTACAAACCTAAACCAAAAGTGAGAAAGGTCAAACAAGTCAAGTTTGTTAAATCTGTTAGTGAAAACCAAAAACATGAACAACTAGTCAATTATAAGTCCAAAAAGGTTGATAGATCATGGAATCATAAGGTCAAGGGGAATAATAGATTATACTGTTCTGATGATGACTGGAACATTAGTCTTCATATCCTTTTCAGGAAATCTAATGTCAGGAGAAACATTCCTAAAAACAGACCAGTCAGACATCCTAGATTTATTTCTTTACACAAAAAGGTTCCTGACAAAACCAGACTAGTATATAGAAAGAAATCTGAGGCAATCACTGAGCCTGAAATTAAGAATGTTTGATCGCGTGTAAGTCATTAACGTCGATATTACTAGCAAGAATACTAGGTCCATCGTAGTATAGTAAGGGCGAATCAAGGTCGATCCCACAGAGACAGTGCAACTTAAGTATAAACGATCCTAACCTAACTAAGAAGCTACATATATGGTCTTTGACCAACAATAGACATAAAAGAAACTTGGTATCCTCCCCCTCTTCCCACCGACGTACTAACTTGGATTAGATCGACAGAGAAACAAAATTTCTGAATCAAGTTATCAGAAGTTATTGTGAAGAAAATAGAGTGCAACATCAATTGCCTGCTACTAGAATTCCATAGCACAATGGAGTAGCTGAAAGAAGAAACGGGACCTTAAAAGAAACTGCTAGAACCATGATCGCAGAAGCTAATATGTCAAAAGGCTATTGGGCAGAAGCAGTCAACACTGAATGTTATACTCAAAACAGATCAATTATCAACAAAATTAGAGGAAAAACACCTTATAACTATGGAATGGTAGAAAACCCAACATTTACTACTTTCATGTCTTTGGAAGTAAGTGTTTTATCCACAATAATGGAAAAGACCAGCTGAAGATATTTGATGCCAAGTCATATGAATGAACATTTTTAGGATATTCAGATACGAGTAAAGCCTTCAGAGTTTTGAACAAAAGGACATTATAAATGAAAGAATCAGTTCATGTCGTCTTTGATGAACCAAATTACAATACTGAAATACCTAGAAAAGAATCTTAGACGACAAAAGAACCAATTTATGTTGATATTGAACTAAAACAAATCAACTCAATAGAAGCAGACGATTTTCATCCTACAATTGAGCAAGGCACAACTCAAGAAGAAGTTCAGAGGACACCGATCACAGAACCAAATCTAAATTGGCTGAGAGACCATCCAGTAGAACAAGTTCTTGGAGATCCAAACATTAGAGTCAGAACCAGAAGACAGCTGGAAACCATGCTCACATGTTTTTGGTCAGACATGGAACCCAAAACTATTAAAGATGCTTGCAAAGATGCTGATTGGATAATAGCTATGCAAGAAAATTAAATTAATTTGAGAGAAATCAAGTCTGGGAACTAACAAACAGACCAAGCCACTCAAATATCATTGGAACAAAATAGGTATACCGAAAGAAAATTGATGAAAATGGAGTCATCAAACAAATCAAGACTAGTAGCCAAGGGCTATTCACAAGCTGGAGGTATTGACTTTGATGAGACATATGCACCGGTGGAAAGACTAAAAGAAATAAGACTATTTTTAGCATATGCTACTCATCAGAACTTTAAATTATATAAAATGGATGTCAAATCAGCATTTCTTAAACGGACTACTTGAAGAAGAGGTCTACATCCCGCAACCACCTGGATTTGAAATTTTTGGAGAGACAAAGTCTACAAGCTCAACAAAGGACTTTATGGATTAAAACAAGCACCTAGAGCTTGGTTTGAGACTTTATCCAAATTTCTTATGGAAAATAGATTCAAAAAGAGGACAATTTACAAGATGTTATTCAGGATTCAACATGAAGATTTCACACTTCTGGTACAAATGTGGATGACATCATCTTTGGATGTCAAAATACCAAGTTCTGTGAGAAATTTGCCAATATAATTGTTAGGAATATTTTATTGTTTTGATGATAGCCATACTAGTTGTTATAGCAAGCCTAAAATAAGTTAGAATTAATTACAGGTTTTACTTAGAGTCTGAAATTTGTATAAGTTCAGTCAGACAAGCACTGTACCAGACTAGTAGGGCAGCTCAGTGGAATAATGAACTGAAGATCAGCTGAGTGAAGATGGCCAAGAAACCCGCACAGTGAAGTGAAGACCCTAGGACTGACTTACAACCAAGGAAGTCTAAGATGACCTTAGGTAAGTCTAAGATACATGACAAGTGATGAAATCAATTTTCTATAATATGGTGTACACTGATCTCACACAAAACTAAGGATCAGTGAAGTAAACATCTATTGGCTGATAAATAACAACAGAGAGAAGCCAAGTAAAAGCTGACACTTGACCAGTGAAGTAACTAAGGAAGTAGTCAAGTGAAGTAGTCACTTCGCTAGTGAAGTAAAGAAGAAGCATCTAAGTCAATTATGCTGCTATTACTGAATCAAAAATGTGGAAAAAATGGAAGATCAAGTATTTAATGCAGAATCAATCAACATTAATCAAGACCGGATTATATGAGGAACATTTGAAAAAAATACGGATCACTGAAATCAAGGAGGAATCAAATCAAGACATAATCAATAATTATTCCCCTCATTAATTAGCCAACGGACGGAAATTCAAAAATCAAGGAATTCATTGCTATAAATAGAAGGCATTGACAAACAAATAACAACAAGAATTACAACGATCGAAGAATTTTAAGTTCTATAACTCTGTCAAATCAAAAGCCTTCATCTTTGATCTTAAAAGCAATATGCAAAAAAGGTTGATCTCGGACAACAAAGCATAAAAGAAATATCAAAACTGAGATTGATCAAACTTGTGAATCCTGAATTCACAGCAACTTTAAGGATTTTTTGGATCAAGCAATTGAATAAGACTCTCTGAGAAGGAATTGCAGATTTGTGTGATAGCTGCTGAAGGATTTGTTCCCAAGGAGCAATGTGGAAGACTCAATCACTGAAGCTTTTGTAGCCAATGAGTGATAGTCTATAAATTGTGAAGCTTGTGTAGCCAAGGACAATCACACTATTGTATTTGTGAAAAACAATAATGAATACCTCCAAGAAGGGTTTAATTCCGCTTCACCAAAATCTTTTCATCAAGAAAAGTTTTTGAAACTCCCAATATAATCATTCACCCCCTCCCTCTGACTATATTTACACCCTTCTTTGGGACCAACACTAATGAAGAGTAAATTCAAATGAGCATGATGAGAGAGCTCAATTATTTTCTCGGACTACAAGTCTAGAAATGTAGGATGGAATTTTCATCAATCAAAGCAAATACATCAAAGATCTCATCCAGAAGTATGGAATGGAATCAAGTTCAAAAGTTGCAACACCTATGTCAGCAAATCTATACTTAGATAAGGACATCAATGGAAAAAGTGTGGATCAAACCAAATACAGAGGACTGATAGGTTCATTATTATACCTAATGGCAAGCAGACCAGACATATCATTTGCCGTTGGAGTGTGTGCAAGATTTCAGTTAGACCCAAAAAATGTCACCTAGCTCCTACAAAGAGAATGTTAAAATATCTTAAAGATACGATTGACTTGGGATTATTCTATCTAAAGAAGGTTATTTCAGACTAGTTGGATACACCGATGCAGACTATGCAGGTTGCAAAGTGGACAGGAAAAGTACATTTGGTATTTGTCAAATGCTAGGAAATAGACTAGTATCTTGGTTTAGTAAGAAACAGACGTCCATTGCAACATCCACAGTAGAAGCAGAATATGTAGTTGTAGGAAGTTGTTGTGCACAAGTCTTATGGATAAGACAACAACTCAGAGACTATAAAATTGAAGAAAAAGGCATTCCAATCATGTGTGACAGCACAAGTGCTATCTCAATCTAAGAAAATCTAGTACTACATTCCAAGACAAAGCATATTGATGTCAGACATCATTTCATATGAGATCATATGGAAAAATGTGATGTAAGATTGGTCTACATCAAGACAGATGACTAGCTGGAAGACATCTTCACCAAACCCTTTGTGAGAACAGGTTTACAGAGTTGAGAAGTCTTCTTGGACTAATGACTCTTTCATAGTCCTACTAATCATACAAAATTAACCAATGTATTTGATCTTTGTCATATTGGGTGAGCTCACATGACAGATTAATCATTGTGCATAATGATTTCATAAATTAATAATGGACTCTCAAACATTTGGTTATCAAACATTGTTAGGTCTCTATAATTAGTTTTGATGATTAGAACTAGTCTCAAGGTCAAACCAAGACGACTAACAGAAACAGACTAGCAAAGACTCTCAAACAAAATGGACGACTTTGAGAAGTCAAAGGAAGTCAAACATACAAGATAAATATTTTGATAAAGAGGTACCATGAAATATCAAATCACATTGAAATTGAAAAGTGTTACAAATTTAATGAGCAAATTATCATTTGATCTTGTGATACAACATGTATTACATAAGACTACTTGGTTCATTAGGCACATAATACGAGGAGTTAGTGGGATATTTTCATGGAGCCCCAAGACAAACAGACACTTGGAGAACGTGCATTGGTCAAATGTCAGATGATTGAAATTCTGATAGACCAAACAGACATTTTGCTTCTCTAAACTGCCATAAGTCGTGATTTGTGGCTACTTCACGATATTCGAAATCTTGAACCATCATTACGGCTAGAAAACCTATGATAAATGCATTGATATACACGATCACCGGATCATTTATATCTCTACCGTCCAATATCTATATAACCTCCTCATACTCTTTTCACATCACCGCCTTTCGAAATTTGAAATTCACTTTCAAAACCTTCTTTCAGAAACTCTTCATCTTCTTCATCTTCTTCATCTTCTCCACCATAAATCTTTGCCTAGAATTCAAATGGCTTATGAAAAACAAGTTTTTACTGGGCTAGCTTATCATCTGGATAGATATCTAGCCGCATCGGAAATAGTCCCATTTCCCAAAGAATAGTCAAATGTCCATAAAGGAACCATTTGATATGGTTGATCATCTATATTTGTCTGAGAAAATGAAAACCATGCAAACAAGTCAAGGTGAAATGGTTGTAGAACAAATTGATAAGCAGACTGGTGACAAATCTGAAAACCTAGTTGCACAAGAGAATGCACATGAAGTGAATGTTGATATGCATGTAGAAAGGCATGTAGGTGTAGAAGCTACAAAGGATTCTATCCCTCAACCAGACCAGACTCAAATGCAAAAAGAAGGCACACAATCTGTCAAAGAAGGAGCTAGTCCGTTAGCAGAACACAATAGTACCCCTGCTCCTTTAACCATTCCTGAACAGCCACAAGAAGCAGAAGCGGAAGAAACTCTACCTCAAGAAGAACCAACAGATCCAATTAACCTCATTGAAGATTGTGTGGAAATATCTAGCTTGGGTGAACTAAAATCTTATTCATACTATGCACAAGAGTTTCCCAGACTAGATCCATACCACGTAGATCAATCTGACACTTTGTATGATCAAAATATAAGAGTGGTTCAATGGATGAAATGGAAAGTCAGTCCGATAGAGATTCGTGATCTAGCTGACAAGGAAGAAATAAGAAAGGAATAAGCTTGGGTAAGAGATCTACAGAGAAAAGATAAGGTGGAAACTCACTCTGAAACGAATGTTTTGGATCTGTTTGATCCATGGATATTAATCAATACCACCTACACCATTCTAAAGGAGATGAATCAGCAATCTCAAAGTCCAGAGCCTAATCTTCCAGGAATTGATGATGGTAACGACGGTGATGCTGGAGGAAATGAAGCTGCAAGAAATGACCAAGTTGCTCAAGAAATGGACCCTATTGCAGACACTAAGGTTCTTGGAGAGAATGAGCAAGGTGAGGAGGTAAACCAGCAAGAAAAGCATCCATCTTAGGGGGAAGAGAAGTCTATCCCTCAATCAGCGGATCACCAAGGCCATAGTCTGATGGACATTAAAAGGGATATACAATATGATGTAGTCTGTATCCACACACATCTTCACTTCAGACAAGATCCAGATGGTAGAGCCTTTGCAAGTCTGACAAATTAGTTGAAAGATTTAAGAGGTGAGAGTTCAAGTTTGAGAAATGAAGTATCAAACCTTTCCATCAACACTAGGACCACACTAGAATATATGGATGATCAATGCATGGTCAATCAACATCAACAAGTGTTGGAAAAGATTCAGATGGGAACACACTTATCTGGAAGTAGAGATGACTTCATATATCGCAAGATCGATCGACTGGAAGGCCAACTGAGGGCACATGTCGATTCAAGTGCATCCTGGACAGATGTATAGATCAGGAATTTACATGAAGTTGTTGCTTCACTATATGATGCCTTTATTGAGTTTATGGCAAGTCAGGCCAAGCTGAGCAAGACCTTCATCTACTCCTTTTTAGATAATGCCAAAAAGAGGGGAAGATGATAAGGATAAAGATGATGCGGGTTCTGGGAAGTGAATCTGGAAGGATTGGATTTGGAAAAGTTCAAACTTGAAGTTGCTAATCTGATTTTGTGAAGAAGAAAGTTGGAAGTTGTTTGGCTTTGTTGTGTTGTGTTTGGAGATTTGAAGGATGAAGAGTCGGCTTTTATAAACATTTTGTTAAAGAAGGCTTATGGACAAGAGCCTGGAGGAAGCTTCAAGATCCAGAATAGTGTTTTTGTTTTACAATTTATTTTGTACTTTCTTTTGATATTTTATATAAATTGTAATAGCTTGTAATAGACTCTTCCCTATATTTATAAAATTATCCTTCTCTCTAAAAGTCAAATTCTCTTTGACTTTTTTGAATTTACTTTAATTTACTTATCTTTATCGTTGTTTGTTTTGGCATCATCAAAAAGGGAATTTATTAGGTCCATAAAGGTTACAAGTTTTTATGATACCAAAAATAGTTGGTTTAGTAACCAAGTATAAGTTTGCTTAGTAGTCTGACAAGCGAATTTTATAGGATTAGTCAGACTTTATTTGTAATATTCTTAAGATAAGTTAGTCTAGGTTAGAAGAGGCTTGAAGACAAAAAAGACCAGAAGACCAAACTCTTAGTCCATCTTCTCAAGTAGACTACTATCAAAAAGAGAAATTCCGGATGAAGTCAAATCAAACTAGCAACGCAAGTGAAAGATAGACGAGCAAAGCATCCAGAAAACGGACGACACAAGATCAGTCAGAGAATGCAGCTATGCTTTCAAGTGACTATACATAATATGAAAAGATAAATTAAATGGCGTGTAGCCATCCAAGCGCTCAACTATGATGAAACGGCTACGATATCATACAAGTGGAAAAGATAGCATTTAATGATAAAATCTACTTTCTAGAAGCTGCCAAGTACAACAACCAACGGGAAAAGCTGAACGGGTTCTTTTGAATTAATGCTAGCTAGAATTAAATGAGGACCACTCATTCTTGCAACGGTTAAGCTACCCTACGAAGAGCATAAAAGCCAGATGAAGAACAACATAAAAACACACATATGATAAACTCGGAACATTCAAGAACGAGACCATCATCTTCAAAGCTTACCACTCTACGTCAAGAAATCAAGTAGATCTTCAAAGGCACTTAAAGAAAATATCTAGTGATCTATTTGATCTAAGATCTGTAAATCAAACTTCAAAGTCAAATCCAACAAAGCTCTCATTTTGTATCATTAATTGATACAACACCAATTTCATCAACAGTTAATTTTCAAGAAAGCGGTAAACCTATTGATACATCAGAGAATGTGTGAAGGAACAGAAGAATAGATGAGTCATTGAAGAAGAAAAGTTCTTCAGACGAGCTGTGTTCAAATAGACCATTGAAGCATATGCATGGTGTCAAGGATTGGCTATTTATTGTGTGAAACATCAGCGGGGTGTCAAGGACACTTGCCTATTGTATTAGTGTAGAGTACAATAGTGATACCTTCTAAGTCACAGGAGAAAGGGGTCACGTAGGATATTACGTCACTTCGAAGATCGATAAAAACTTTGACTCATTTACTTTTACCAATTCACTTTAAGCACTAGCATATTCTGATGCACACTACACATCACTGAAAACCAAGCCAATGCTTATTTTAAACATAACATAATTCCGCTGCACTCTCTAAGTGAATCAGACTAGCATAGTAAAACTAGACGAGTACCCTTACTAGTCTGATTTTACTTACTAGTTTAATTCCTTAGTGAGAAACTCCAAAATCGAAGAGATTTCATTCACCCCACCCTTCTGAACTCTCACAAGCCTTGTATTGCGGACCAACACTTGTAGTCAACAAATTTATTGAAATGATGGTTCAGTAATTATTATCAAACAACACACACCAAAAAAAATTGCCCCAAAATATAAATAAACAAATAGGGTAAACGATACCTTTGCAAGCCTAACTCTTGGATATTTTATCGAGGATAGGATTGAAGGAATAACGAGAGCAAATGAGAACATGAGGAAGGGGGAAGAGATAAAAATGAAAGAGAAAAGTAAGCTTCAGAGGAAATTTGGATCTAACAGATTTGTCAAGGATAGCGTGAGATGTAGCGCCTTTCCTCCAGAATACGATACCTACAGATTCATTGAACAGATTCTAGTGTAGTTGAATATTTTGTGGATCTGAAACATTTTAACATGTAATATACATATTTTACACCATTTACAGATCCTACTGTGAATGCTCTTACTTTTTAATACTGATATACATGAATTGCATTGACGTTGAGCCATATTTTTAAGGGTTTACGACATGCTTTTTTTGCACGTCGTAAAATGTCATTTTTCTTGTAGTGACATGTAAGAGTGGTCTAATAGTATTGGACTTTTCAGACTTTGAAGTAATTCTTGGCATAGATTGGCTATCCGAGAATTATGTACACTTGGACTATAAAGAAAAGAGAGTAACCTTTAAAGTACCCGGTAAATCGTTTAAGACGTTTCAAAGAAATGTGTACAAGCCAAGTAAGAAGCGTCACCCGATAATTTCAGCGGTTAAGGCAATTAGAGCCTGCCAAAAAGGTTGTAAAGGCTACTTGATGTATGCAATGGATGTTGAACAAGTCAAGCCTAAGGGCCTGTTTGTTTACACCACTTAACACTTATTCTTAAAAGAATAAGTGATTATTAAAATAAGTGTTGTTTGATAATACTTTTTAACACCTCTTAATTAATTAAGATCTTCTGAATTTCCTGTGAAAAATTATGGAAAATTTTAAGTGGTTGAGGAACTACTTAATGCTGAATTTTTTCAATAAATCTACGTTAGGTAGGGGTACACCCCACACCCATACCTACCTCACACCTACACCCTACCCTCACCCTACCCCCAACCCCGCCCCATCCACCACATACCCCCACCCACCCCACACCCCCACACCCACACAACCCATACCCCCACACACCACACACCCGCCCACACCCTCACCCACCCATACTCACCCCCACACCCCACACCCTCATACCTACCTACACCCTCACACCCCCACTCCAACACCCCCACTCCCACCCTCCCTACACCCACACCCACCACACCCCACACACCACACCCACACCCACCACCCCACACCACACACACCCACACCCACCCATAGCCACCCCTACACCCCCCACAACCCCTCCACACCCTACACCCACACCCACGCCCACCCGACACCCACCACACACCACACACCCGACATCCACCCACACCCACACCCCACCCTACACCCACCTACACCCCCATTACCCCACACCAACACCCCCACCCACCCTACACCCACCCTCCACACACCCACACCCGCACCCGCATACACACTCACGAAACAATTTCTAATTTCGGATATAATAAGTGTTACCAAACAGTCTAATCAATTTCAGCACTTGAAATATTCAATTACTTAATTTATTCAGAATTAAGACTTCAGATTTCAGAATTCAGATTTCAGTTTTCAGTTTTAACAAACGGCCCCTAAGTTAGAGGAAACTCCTATAGTGAAAGAATACCCCAAAGTTTTTCCGAATGAGTTACTCGGTAACATGCCGGATAGGGATATAGAATTTGAGATAAAGTTGGTACCGGGGGCAACACCAGTAGCTAAGTCACCATGTAGGATGTCTCCGGATGAATTAAATGAATTAATGGCTCAGTTAAAGGATATGTTAGAAAGGAATATAATTCAGTCAAGTACTTCACCATGGGGAGCCTCTATTTTGTTTGTGAAAAAGAAGGACTGTAGTATGAGGATGTGTATCGACTACCGAGCATTGAATAACCTCAACATTAAGAATAAGTACCTTCTACCTAGGATTGACGAATTGTCTAACCTATTTCAATTCAAGTGGCTTCTTGTTCCTCACTTGTCTCTTTCCCGAACTCCATCGTCTATTGTTCTCACAAATTCTTTCAATGGTGGCCAATGCCACATCCATGATAGGTCCCCCACATTCTGAATTCAAGTTTCATTGGATTTGTTGTCCAAATTTCTATAAAATAGATGCACTTGATCCCAAGATTCAAATCCATGTTGAGGACATTTCCGCAACATAAGATTGAATCGGTCACATGACTCAAACAAGTTTTCACCATCTAGTTTCTCAAAAGTGGATAGGTCGGATCTAAGATCAAGAGCTTTTGATGGTGGAAAGTACTTAAGCAAAAAGGCGTTTGCTACTTGTTCCAAAGTTTGGAGGGTGTCATGAGCCAATGATGAGTACCACTCCCTCGCATTATCTTCTAGAGCAAACAGAAACAATATCAACCGAACCGCTTCTTCATTAACCCCATTAAACTTCACCGTTTTGTACACCTCTAGAAAATGATCAAGGAATGTGTTCGGATCATCCATGGATCTTCCTGAAAATCGAGCATTGTCTATGATTAAGTGCCAAACATGTTCCCTTATCTCCAAGTTGTTAGCCGCAATGGAGGTACTCAAATTGGAGTATGACCATTTGTAGCTACCGGCATCACATAATCTCTACAAGGTCTTGCCGGCCGGTGATCACACCATATTTAGTACTATAAAATACAGCATTAATTTCCCCGAATCGTGCTCAATTGACAAGAGAAGGTTCGATTATTGTATGAAATAGATGTTGATTGCTTTGTGCATTTTCCTCGATTGTTAATTCTGCATTTACGTGTTTATCCCTCGTATATGGTACTATTCTGCCTCGTTTTCCGTGATTTTCAGGTGTACCGTATTGTGGAGATGGAAAGATGGATCCGGGATATTCAGAGTCAAAAGGCCAAAGTGGAAAAGTCCAAGAAGAACTCTGCTGAAGCAGAAAAGGCCAAAGTTGGGCTTGCATCTGCGGATGCCTTAGCCGCAACATCGATCCTTGGGAACACGAAATAGTAGCTGTGTGTTTTTGCATTAAGACAGTTAGGGTTAGGATCATTAAGTCAGTTTACAGGTCTATATAAAGCATGTACCAGTCCATAGTAACACACGCCTCGATTCATTATCAAGTTTATGAAATAAAATAGTCTCTTTATTATTGCTTTGAGTTCTTTCCATTGGTTTTCTCGTTTATTTTGTTTTCGAGTCTAGAGTCTTTTCTGCATATGTCTTGTACTATTTTACGATCAGAGGAAAAAAAAAACCTCGAAATTACGAAGTACCCCCTTGCAATTGCGAGAATCTGAAACCCTGATTCTGATTTTTTCCTTGTATTTCTATGTTTATCCATGTTTGTTTTTAGTTAGTAGGTCCGCGGTAGTTGGGTCTAAACCTAACTGAGGCGGAAGTTTGCTAACCGTGTTTTTGTTTTCTTTTGTTTCTTTTATAGGATGCACATGATACTTCTGATTTTTATTTCTTTCGATTCTCTGTTGATGATTCCAAACAAAGCACCATGCCACTTAGATTCTTAGTTTTGAGTGTTCCACCAATCTCGATGTATCCAGGCTCCAAAATCAGAGAGCAATACAAGAATGATAAAAAGAGGGTAAAGCTAGATGAAGATAAAGTCAAAACCAGAAAAGCGATTAAAGAAAGCCTAAAGGAGTATGAAGACTTCAGAAGAGGTAAGTCCTCAGTTCTTGTTTATGATATATCTTCTTCTAAGTCCGACCTCGAGGAGGACCCAGACTATATCCCTTCAGAGCTTGAAAATTATCCCGACTCTGAGGTGGTTGATAAGTTAGGTGACCCCGGTAGTTTTAGGCTCCCTATTATGATAAATGGTCATTCTATCTAGCTGAAATATTCTTCCGTTTTATCTCGGTCAGATGGTAAAATTCCCGTTCACCATGGATAGAAATATCCCCATGCGGTTTGTGGACCACCAGGTGGAGAAGGTCTCAAGTACACTGAAAGACTATAATATCAAGGTGGGAGGTTGAATTCCCCATTGATTTTCTAGTATTGGATGTCCCTGAAGATCCTGGTGCTAACGTGTTGCTAGGACGTCTGTTTTTGGGTAACAGCTGAGCCATCATGGACATGGATAGTGGCGAGATAACCTTAAGATCCAATAATGATGTGGTAAATTTTAAGATCTTAGAGCCGTTGAGGAACCGACCTAGAGAATGCCGAGTGAGCTCGATTTTTGAAGGAGCAAAGGATGCAAGGGACAAGCTTAGTAGGAGTGCGCAAAGAGGTAGCTGCAATGGGAGCTGTTGAGCATGAGTTCATGATAGTTCTACTTCGATAATAGAGTGAAAAGAGCCACTACATAGCGCCAAGAGAGGCGGATAATCCTCATCTTTTTGAGATGGAGACTCCCACCCCGCGTGGTGAAAGCTTCGTTTTCAAGGATGATACAGTGGGATCTATAAGCGTTAAAGGAATATCTCGGAGTAGGTGAAGAAAGATGAGTGTACTGGCTAGGAGAGCCAAGCATGCAAGGTGGAGAGCTCGCAGTACCATAAAGCAAGCTTGAGAAAGTGCCATCCTGGATAACAAGGAAGAATGCTTCTTCATTTGCCTCAAAAATCGAGAGAGAGCATGGATTGAAAGGGAAGGATGGTCCACTTCCGTAAACCCGTCATGAGTGCAAGTTTGGCGGGTTAAATCCTGATAATCTGACTAAGTAAAAGTCGGAACCAGAGTTGAGCAGGCTACTTTAAACTCAGAACTAATTCTCATTCCCTTAGGAAGATTGAGTCGATTATGAGTAACCCAAGGGGTGGAAGAGCTTTTTTCATCCTACCGCATCTGAAAGCCGTAAAAACGATAGATGATTGGAAGATTTTTTAACTCATTGACCACTTAGGCGAAGTAGGTTAGGATAGATTCGGAGAAAAGACAAAGAGAGTGGAGAATGGATAAGAAGAATCAGCATGGAGTGATAATTGTCAAGGATCAAGTGAAGGAATAAGTAGGATCAGAGCCTGGAGGAATCTAGAAGGAATAAGGTCTCACAATGCCGAGGACACCTTTGCAATTTCGAGCATGCATGTGCCCAGGTCTCGAGGTTTGAACACATTCTGGAACAGTCTCGCAAGCGCGTGTTGCCACGCGCTGTTGCGGGTCTGATGCAGCAGGTCAGTAGTAAAGTCTTTTCAACCCACCTTTACTCATTCCCAACACCCATCATTACTCCCTTCCCTCAATCCTATCACCATCACTCTCAATCACTCTACCACCATCAATTCTTTCCCATTTCCCAACTTAAACCTATCCACCTTCACCTATTCCCTTCTATTTAAACTCTTATTTCCTCCACCATTTCACCATTCTTATCCCACCAAAGCATCACACTTCTTCTTCTTATTTCTTTCCTCTCCAATTTCCGGTAACCACCACCACTCAATTCTTCCATTTCCACCACAACATAACCACCCCAAACCAACACCAACACCACCACTGTTGCTGTAAATTTGCTCAGGATGCACAATTTTTGCAACTTGTTCATCAATTCTCTTCTTCATAAGTTGCAAAAACCCGATATGAAAACTAAGGATCTAGATTTAAGTGTTCTTGCTAATTAAGCTAATAACACGTTTTATTGAAAAGAAAATAGAAAGGAAAATTGAAATACTTACTAGATTAGGATAATAAGAACGAAAATGAAGAACAAAGATAGGAGCAAGCTTAGATCCACCCTCGGAATCGCACTTCGGGTTTCTCCAAGTTTGATATATTCTCGAGTTAACCCTTCACCCAGTCGCAAGGAAAAGTTTTAACTATGTTTGTTTCAATCACTGAAACTTAAAATATATAATATTTTCACTCAAATATAACTTGATTTATACATGGTAAATATACAAGCTTATATAGAACTAAAACTAAGAGAACTTCTCCCAAATAGGCAATGTGGGACAAAAATACTTATACTTTGTCAATTTGTGAGCTAAGCTTCACTCAAATCGATGTGGGAGAATGTGGAAGGAGCAAGACACGTCCAAGGCATGTCTAGGACAAGTCTTGGACATGTCTTGGGTGAAATCTTAGACAAGGTCCATTTTTAGTAGGGACAATTTCCAAAATTTAAGGTGAAAAAGGTATCGGGTTTCTGAAGGGTAAAAAGGGTAGATTATTGTAGGGTAGGGCCTCAAATACAATTAAGGTATAGGGTACTTGGGAATGGAGGGTTTAGTTTCCCAAAATGGAAAACCGAAGGTCGGGTTTGACAAAACTGCCATTTTGGGAAGGGTTATGCAAATTGGCCAGAACTCCCCAAAATACCCCCTACCCCTTATTACATATAAATAATAATAAAATAGACAAGTTTTCCTCTCCCACTCGATTATAAGATAATGAAAGAACTAATTTCTTCAACGCCTCTTCGAGTCTTCGCTTCCGAGATCTCATCATTGGTCCTTCTTGAATCTGAAGTGGATCCTCACTTGCATCATCTTCAAGATGGATATTTGAACTTCCATGATATGTATCATTCCCTCCCGGTTGGAAAGGATTCGTCCTCGAATCAATAGGATGTCATAGAACAGAGCACCATCATGCACAACTTCGTGAGAACACAAAATAAATACCAAAGATATTCCGGGATCAAAAAGAACGCGAATAAACAACCTTGCATCAGCAACATACGAAGTGACCGCACCATACTTCACAAAAGGAACCTCATAACAGCCTTGTGGCATGATATAAATATGATTGAAGCCATGTGAGGTATCTTGATAATCAAATAAACAGAAATCAGGATTGACCGCAACATACGCAAGATACGGATCGTCGAGAGTGTGCTCCGGCTTTCCGCCAATATCAACAATGTCAAGAACATCCGAAGGTAGTACATGGGCTGCATGGGGCGTATCTAATAACCCAATGTCGCTCTCAAATAGGGGTTCAAGAGGTACCTGCAAAGGGGATGAAATAGGACTCGAACAAGCGGACAATGAGAGAAAATCATATTGTGCCTCCTCCACAAGCACATCCACAATATCGGACTGCGAGAATTCTCCATCTCAACCACAAGCGTAGATTCTTTACTTTTGAACTCCTCCTCAATAGTTTCTACTTCCATGAAATGCGTAGCATGACTATCAGCATCATTGACAACACGAACATTAACTACAGCCTCATCCTTTGGAATTACCTGTTCCATAGCAGGACATGTCAACTTAGCCGATATAAATATTACATCCTCCATGGATGCACAAGGTTCCATAGAGTGTGTGTTCTTGGCCTCTCTCAATGTATTTTCAACATCCAATTCAGCACACCGCTGTTTATAGTTCTCCATAACCCGTTTAGGGAAATCCGGAAGGCAATCTTCAAAAACCTTTCTCGATTTAACCAACCAATCTTGCACCAAATTATCAACATGTACCACTTTCCTTGATGCTAGGACATACTTCATACCCATACCATAAAAAGAATACCAAGCACGGGACGAATCATACCTGGCTTTATACTCATGTAACCATTGCTGTCCGAGAACTATAGATTCACCTTGCATTGGGAATACATCACATAACATAACACACTTATAACCATTAAGATCAATGTAAACCCTTGCTTGACTTATAACATGTACCCAACGACCGCTAAATTTTTTGTAATAAGGATGAGGATGCCTATACAAAGGCAAATCAAGCTCATTAACCAACGCAGTACTAACTAAAGTCGATTCTTCATCGTGAACAATGCAGAACTCGTATTCCTTACCCCGAATAAGACAACGTGAGTAAAACAAGTCGCAATCCATGATCAAAGAACGTATATCCTCACAAGTCACTCGTGTTTGACACTCTCCCTCCTTCTTGCCTTGGGTAAATGCCAACCGTCAAACAAATCAAAAACAAGAGCAAATAGTGCGGACAATTCACGAAGCTGGAACACGAAATGACGAAACTTTCACGACTAAACGATAACGAATTTGAAAAGGAACGATGAACGAAACTTTTAGATCATGAAATTTTCTAGAAGATACCAAAATTTCAAAGCATTTGGATGTTTCTAGGTCAACCAAACAATCGTTGTTTGACAAGTGGTGTAATCTGTCCAAAAAAAAAAATTCTTAAATGATAGCAGTGACTTACGAGGAGAATTCTGATCAAACAATGACGAATCTGGAAAAACTCAAAAGATGAAAGTTGTAGAACAGAGAATTTCATATGGGTCCACCAATTTTCGGATTATTTGGAATTGTTTAAGATACCTAAAACGAAATTGTATAAAGACCTAGTGTTGCAGAATTTCACGAACAGGCTGTTGTATGGAGAACTACTATATAGGCTTCGTCTTTTTTTTTTATTATAAAAAAAACGAAAGGAAATATATATATATATATATATATATATATATATATATATATATATATATATATATATATATATATATATATTTTTTTTTTTTTTTTTTTGATAAGAACACCAAGAAAAGAAAAACAAGAACAAACAAGAAAACAAGTATATGAACACCTCAATCCCTAGTCTCTGATACCAAATGATATGAAAATGATGAGGATAAGAAGAATATTTTCAAGATCAAGCAAAGAAGGAGACAAAACTATGATTCAGCACATAAGCAGGCAAGTCCACATAGAAAGGATGAAACAAGAGAAGAAAATTGAACAAACTTTTCGTCCATATATAAAAATAAAAAAAAAATTGGAGATGAAAGATGAACAAACAAGAAGGAAAATCGAAATACTTACTAGATTAGGATAATAAGAACGAAAATGAAGAACAAAGATAGGAGCAAGCTTAGATCCACCCTCGGAATCGCACTTCGGGTTTCTCCAAGTTTGAGAATGTCGCACAAAGGTTGCTCACACCTTTGATATATTCTCGAGTTAACCCTTCACCCAGTCACAAGGAAAAGTTTTAACTATGTTTGTTTCAATCACTGAAACTTTAAAGATATAAAATATCACTCAAAATATAACTTGATTTATACATGGTAAATATACAAGCTTATATAGAACTAAAACTAAGAGAACTTCTCCCAAATAGGCAATGTGGGACAAAAATACTTATACTTTGTCAATTTGTGAGCTAAGCTTCACTCAAATCGATGTGGGAGAATGTGGAAGGAGCAAGACACGTCCAAGGCATGTCTAGGACAAGTCTTGGACATGTCTTGGGTGAAATCTTGGACAAGGTCCATTTTTAGTAGGGACAGTTTCTAAAATTTAAGGTGAAAAAGGTATCGGGTTTTTGAAGGGTAAAAAGGGTAGATTATTGTAGGGTAGGGCCTCAAATACAATTAAGGTATAGGGTACTTGGGAATGGAGGGTTTAGTTTCCCAAAATGGAAAACCGAAGGTCGGGTTTGACAAAACTGCCATTTTGGGAAAGGTTATGCAAATTGGCCAGAACTCCCCAAAATACCCCTACCCCTTATTACATATAAATAATAATAAAATAGACAAGTTTTCCTCTCCCACTCGATTATAAGATAATGAAAGAACTAATTTCTTCAACGCCTCTTCGAGTCTTCGCTTCCGAGATCTCATCATTGGTCCTTCTTGAATCTGAAGTGGATCCTCACTTGCATCATCTTCAAGATGGATATTTGAACTTCCATGATATGTAGCAAAACCCCAGAATCCAAACCTACAGGCTCTCAAAATTGCGAGACCTTGCACCGCAACAGCGAAGCTAGCCCCAGTCCACAACATACATGGTCTTGTACTTCTAAGAAATCCGCCTCGAAATTGCCAACAGCATGTCGCAAGTGTGAAGACCAGATCTTCAGGAGCAGTCATAAACTCTGTCAGGTTCTCCCCCAGTTTTGAATGGCAAACAGAGGCAACAGAGGTGCTAGGAGACGCGGTTCACAACAGAATGTGCAAGGGGATGCAATATCGGTCATCAATGGGGTTCTCCAATTTGTTTCACCGGAGATCTACAAGTCGTTCCATACTCATTGGAATGCTTGTTCTGTTGCAAGGGAGCGAGGCGTTGACCTATGGTGAGCTTCTACCACGTGTTCTTAATCATCACGGTTAGATGCAGATGGCTGAGGTCCCGACCTCATTCAACGCCATGATTGTCATAGAATTCTAAGTGTATGTCGCACATAACCCCAATGCTTACTTTGCACTCGTTTGAGGGATTTCCATTGACTTCTCGATTGAGAGGATCAATGCTTACTTTGGCATTGAAAATGCACCATTCCATGAGCATAATCTAGAGAGACTATAGATCATAGCTGGTCATTACGACATTGAGTGAGAGTTGGAAGTCAACGGTTTCCTGACAATCTTCTACTCCAACGCGTTGACATGGGACCAGAGCATGAGGCATAGGTTCGTAATTTCTCATTTGCTTTCAAATGCCCACAATGATTCAGTCACACCTCGGCAGGACGACCTCATGTTCTTTCTCAATATCGAGAATGATGTGAACATTGGATTGTTGATGAACACCCGTATTCGGGAAGTTGCCCGAAACTCTAAAGACATTCTACCGTATGGGCATATGATTGATGCATTGGCGATAGAGTCTGAATGCCTAGTTCCGGCTGCTGATGAGCGAGTGGAGCCACTGCCGATTCCTAACAGCAATGCAGTGACCGCCACTGGATGGCATGGAAGGCGTCCCTCCCAAGCTAGGGAGCGCACACCGGTCCATGGAGCGGTAAGATCCCAGTAGGAGATCAATGGATGGTTTGCGAGGGACATCTCTGCCCTACATGGGAAGATGGATTATCTGATCACTCGTCTCAGCATTCCTCCATATGCCCCACCACCTCTACGTGCCCCCAGACATGCGGCATCTTCTTCGGGTGCTGACCTTTCTACTTCTGCACCTCCGCTCGGATTTGAGAGATCACCATCACCAGTGTTGGAGGACTACTACATGTCTGATACTGATGATTAGACATTTTCCATTTTTAATTGTTTTTCTCTCTATTGTTGTCTTTTCCTTTTTCCTTTTATTTCCTAACTTTGCACTATGTTGTAGTTTCCTTTTCAATATTACTATAATGAATTTTGTCGGCTTAATTTGTTTGAATTTATTTTATCTTGCTTTCTCACTGTTGGCCCCAAAGAAGGGTAAAACTATAGTCAGAGGGGAGGGGGGTGAATGACTATAGTGGAGTTTCAAAAACTTTTCTTGTATTTAAAAGCTTTTGGGCAGCGGATAATTCCCTTCTTAAAATGTTGTTTCAAAGTAGATTATGCGATCACAGATATAAGATATAATATAAGAAATTAAATAAATACGGTAAGGTAAATTGCTGAAAGTAAATTGACACAAAGGTTTATAGTGGTTCAGGGTGGTGTAATCCCTTAATCCACTATTCTCCTGTGATGATTGGAGGAATTCACTATTGTTTTCACAGATACAATAGCCTGATTGTTCTTGACTACACAAGCTTCACAATCTTCAAGACTATCACTCCATGGCTTCAACAGCTTCAGTGACTCAGTCTCTTTCACTGCTCATTGAGAACAAATCTTTCAGCAGCTATCACAAACACAACTCCTTCTCAGATGGCTCTAATTCAGTTGCTTGGTTGAGGTGAATTGGATTCACAAAACTTGTTGATCAAACTCAATGCTTGATGTTGGAATTGTTGTTCTCAGTTTTAAGTTGATCACTAGATGATTCATTTTTAGCACAGATAGAAGGCTTTTCACTTTGACAGCGTTTTCGCTCAGATTCAATCGTTCTTCTTGTATATATTTTCTGTCTGTCAATGCCTTCTATTTATAGCCTTGATAATTCTTGATTTGAATTTCCGTCCGTTGGCTATATTAATGAGGGGAATAATCCTTGATTTTATTCTTGATTCCCCCTTAATTATATTCTCCTTGATTTTAGTGATCGGATTTTTCTTCAAGCGTTTATCAGAAAATCCGTCCTTGATTGATTCTCTATTGATTGTGCATTTAATGCTTGATCCTTTGTATCTTCTTCATATTTCAAAATCTGATCAAGTAAGGTTTACTTGGCCATTCTCTGAACAGTTAAGTGACTATCTGACTTTTCCGTTTAGATCTTCCTTCACTGCTTTGCCTTCACTTAGCCGATTGTTAGTTCACTTTGCCGATTCACTATTTCCTTCATTCTTTTAGGTTCAGGAGAATCTTTGTACTTCACTGGTCTTTGATTTGTGTGAGATCAGTGTACACCATATTTAAACATTAAGCTTCATCACTTGAAACATAATTTAGACTTATCCAAGGTCATCACAGACTTCCTTGGTTATAAGTCAGACCATAGTATCTTCATGCTTTTCTGCTGGTACTTGGCTCGCTTCACTCTGCCGAAAATCTATTCTTACTTAGCCATCCTACCAACTAGTACAATACTTGTCTGACTCAACTTATACAACATGTCAGACTCTAAGTAAAGACTTATACAGAGAATTCTAACTTATTTCAGGCTTGCTATAACAGCTAGTATGGCCATCATCAAAACATAATAAAATGTTCCTAACACTCACTACCGCCATAGTTTATTATAAGATACTTGTTACCCCGAGAGGTTTGATTTGTTTTGGATGCTAGAAATTTTGTAGATTTCAAGGACGGCTTATTTGGCCCGATGTCTTAACAATACGGATTCATTGCCCGCTCCGCACTTACGAAGATATGTTCCTTTTCATTATTAACCATTTCATCAGTGCGGATAATGTTTCGATTATGTGGGGGTAGGAACGTCACTTAGCTTTCGACTATGTGTTTCATCAATTTTTGAATGTTTCAACTCTTTTCAATGCACTTTTCACCACTCTAACTTTTGAGTTGTTTTTCGAGTAAGATTTTAAAAGATATGAAGTCTTTGATCTTTTGGAGCTAATTAATTACATCTTTGATTTGTGGATGAATGGGTGAAAGTCATGTCAACTTATGAAGTAGTTGCGTATTAACCGCATATTCTTTTTGTGAACCGTCGTATTAAGCATGTATAACTCACTTTCTTCAGTATGTAGTATAAATGATGCATTATTTTGACTTGTGTTGACTCTAGATTTCACGGTCATTTAGGTCAAGTTGTGGGTCTTATAAGGGCTAAGGATTTACGGATTCGGCAGTTTATCAAATTGAGCGGACCGTGAGGATAGATATATTTTTGAGAGTGTCCAACGTTGCCCGAAAAAGAATAAAAAATTCTTTGGAAAGAGGGTAGAAATTTTGGTGTTAGATTTGATAAAGTTCATGCTCGGCACCCACCAATGCAATTTTCTAATTGATAATCTACCCGGGCCTCGCACGAAAATAAATAAATAAGATAAACGTGAGTCTTGGAGTAGTACTCGGTTCTCGACTGCCTTGACCTACGAATTAAAAATGAATAAGTCAAAATTATAAAATCAATGGCTTAAAGGGAAAAACATTCTCGTGAATTGCTAGCTAGACCCTAAGTTGATATGAGTCTGTCTACGTTACTGCGGTAGCAGATTTATTTCACACACACTAGTTCATGAATTGAATATTGTGTAATGTGTTGATTATGAATTGTAGTTGACATGATGCTTATCTTGACTTTGTGACGCATATATATTTTTAATTAACTTTTATATTGGTCTGAGAGTTCATTTTCTTTCGCCTTTTTGCTCGGGACGATCAAAAGCTAAGTGGGGGTAGTTGATCACACCAAATTTAGTACTATAAACTACACCATTATTTGTCCCAAATCGTGCTCAATTGACTAGAGAAGGTTCGATTATTGTAGGAAATATATGTCGATTGCTTAGTGTTTGTTCCTCGGTTGCTAATTTTGCATTTACGTGTTTATCCCTCGTATATGGTACTGTTCTGCCTCGTTTTCCGTGATTTTGAGGTGTACCGTATTCTGGAGATGGAAATATGGATTCGGGCTATTAAGATTCATTGGGCTGGCGTGGAAAAGTCCAAGAAGAAGATTGCTAAAGTTGAAAAGTCCCATTTGGGCCCACAACTACGGATGCCCTAGCCGTAGTATCAAGCCTTGGGGAACGCAAAATAGAAGCTGCGTATTTTTGCATTAAGTCGGTTAGGGTTAGGATCATTAGGTCGGTTTATAGGTCTATATAATGCATGTACCAGTCCATTGTAACACACGCCTCAATTCATTATCAACTTTATGAAATAAAATAGTCTCTTTATTATTTCTTTGAGTTCTTTCCATTGGTTTTCTCTTCCAAGCCGTCGACTAGCTTAAGTCAATCAAGCTAGATCAGCCATTGATAAGGTATGAAGCTTTGAACGTTCCTTTGTGTTTTTATCATGGTAGATTAGCTTAGGTTTACACGACGTAATCAATTTGAATGTTTAAACAAACCGTAATTTTCCAGAATGAATTAGAATAGAACTCTAAAATTCCAGAAGTAGGAACCACCGCACTTGCAGTTGTGACAGTCTTTATTGCAATTGCGAGGCAAATTTAGGTCACCCTAAGTCTGGAGATTCAGCGTCAGCTACGTTGATCGACAAGTTTAATTAACAATAGGTTAGATCTGACCAATCTGCTTATTGTATTCGTAAATTAACACGAAGGACTTACAAGGTGAAGTGTTAGTTAGGACATAGTCTGGATAAATCCCTAGGAACTTGCTAGTCTATCCATGATAGCTTCTTAATGAGGTTCTCGGTCTTGATCCGGCACTTTTAGAACTTATTGCATGTGGATTAATATAACCAACGAAGGAGGTTAACTGCACATATACGTTTACTGTCCGTCCTATGGAAGTAAATAAGGGTAGGAGATTGCACCCTTAGCTAAAAGTGAATTAAAATATAGGTTCTGGTTGAATCAAAGAATTACGAGGAAAAGTAAACATGACAATTAATTACACCAAGTTAGGAGATCGGTGAGGAAGGGAGATACCAACCCTTTTTTAAGGTTTTTATGGCTGTCCAAGACCGCTATGTGTGTTCTTAATTTGGTTAACGTAGTCACTATCGGTGTTGCATAATCTCTGTGGGATCGACCTTGAATCGCCCTTGCTGTGCTACGATTGACCTACTACTCTTGATAGTAATTCATAGGGTGGCACGTATATCAGCCGGTATACCGCCTTATTAGCTTGAGTTTGTGGCATGTATTGTTTTTGGTTCACCTTAGGGACCGGTTGAGGGTTAGCTTGAGGGATATATGGTGAAACATAATGGTTAGGAATTTGGGGAAATTGGTTCATCATAGGATTGAATTGGGCCATTTGTAACATCATTTTGTGGTATTGTTGGATCATTTCGGGATCCATTTGTGGAATCTGGGGTTCATCAAAGGCATTTGTCATTTGAGGAGCTTGGAGAGGTATATAAGCTTGGAAGTTGTTTACCGGGGCATTGCGAACTAGGTTTCCTTCACGTGGTAAAAGGTTCATTCTTTGTGGAAGATGAGGGGCTTGTTGACCTTGGCCTTGGTCTTGATTCATGCCTCCTTCCCCAAAAGGATTAATGTTCCCTGTTTGGTTCAAACCTCTATCATAATCACGGTCTTCACTACCCGTATCCATACCCGATTCCTCAGAACTTGAACTGGTACCTCTCAACAACGGATCCAAATCCTCAACTAAAACTCCCTTGTTTCACAAAGCATTTCGGTGTCTAACAAAGGTCTCAATCTCGTATATGAAAGGAGTCAATGGTTCCATGGAGCTTCTTCGGGTCATGCACTACAAGAAATAGACAACAAGAAAATAGTAAAATAAAACAATATAAGCCTAAGTCTTCAAAGGGCTCATGAGATATCAATATCATTCCCCGGAAATGGTGCCAAAAAACTTGATGACCAAAATAGTGAACATCCAACCTTAACCTGTAGTGTACGAGGCCGGATGCACTATGTAGGTGAGCAAGGTAGATCCCACGAGGAATCAATCGAGTACCGAAGTCTTTCTTGAACTTAGTTTAGTCTAATCAATGGTGGAACACGTTTTGATTATACTAATAATGTAATAGAACTAAGGATAATAAAAGAGAGAAACATAGGCAAATCATGATCCAGTTGATTTTTTCGGCCCTCGATTATTTGGGAATGAGCATTACCAACTAACCAACCTAACGACTATATCGACATCATTCGTGGGAGAAAACTCCTAAAGTAGGGCTAGACATCATGAACCAAGCTTGTACCCTTTGCCCGGTTCAACAGTTCGCCTTTAAGAATTTAATTGACCGAAACAAGATTTATGCTCTAGAGCCGCTCGATTCACACCGACAAACCTCGTCACCTAATCGAATCTAAACAACTCAGTCAATTATAAGCAACGACCTTGATCGCGTGTGAAATTCACTAATACACACGACGTACTAGCAAGAGTACTTGGTCAATCGTAGTATATCAAGGGCGAGTCAAGGTCGATCCCACAGAGACTATTATAAGTCAACCGGATAGGGGTGGTCATTGACCAACATAAAGGACAAGTAATAAAAGAGATGCAAGTAAACCAACCATCAATCATGTATCGAAAAGGCACTAACCACACTATTCCTAACTAATCTCCCCTTAATCCGTATTCGACCGTGTGTGTAATTTAGCTACGGGTGCAACTCCTAACCCTATCTACTCCGATAATGGTAGTAGACAATCTATATGCAAGCTACCCTCCTTAATTGGTCCGTAATAGCCCATACGAATAAAGAGCTAGAATTGCCTATATCGAGCGCTAACTCATACCGCTAACCCGCCTAGACAGCTGTCGACACTGATCAGCACGTTCCTAGGGTCCATTCAAGATAATGTCCAAACATAGCACTTCACTATTCGTATTTCATGCTAGTTTACGATGACATGCAAATAGTTGATCAGGCTACTAACATGTAAATTAAATCTATCGATCAATGTAGCTGACACCGAACCACAGAATTAGGATTTACTAAGTATTCAGATCTAACGATAAAGCCCGTCGCAAATATGAAGAGCGCAACCCATAATTCTGCGTTTCAAATTAATGAATCGAATAAAGATTAAGGTTCATTTAATTAATTCATAGATGATTAGATGCAAGAATTATCAAGATCCAGCACAAGAACAATCATGAATCTAAGAAAAGAAATAAAACATTGGAATAGATCTTACCCATAACGAAGAACAAATCTACTCTTCTATTCGCTCTCCCTCCGGCAATTCAAGACGATCCATGAAGATCATAAACCAAGCACAATTCAATAATGAAAGACTCATGACTTATTTGCAAGAAAGAAAAGAAAAAAGAAAAGAAGACTTTATTCCCAAAAGACGACATTGCAGCTAGTTGATGAATAGATCTATGAATGAATGAGAGAATGGAAGATGAATACAATTTCGTAGCTCTTAATGGCTTTTATAGGTGTATAAACCGACTTAGGGGTAAACCCAATGCTTGGAGGACAAGAAAACGCGTTTCTGGAAGATTCTGGGCCTCGGTAAACCGAGGGTAACTCCCGGTTTACCGGGGGTATTTTGTCTTTTTCTTGCTGCCGACTTAACTTGGAATACCCTAGGCTCAGCTTCGGTATTTGGACCATAACTTGGCCTACGTAACTCCGATTTGGGTGATTCAAAGTGTGTTGGAATCCCTGTTTCAGGCCCTACAACTTTAATGAAGAAGTCCAAGCCCAATTCGTCATGTAGCAATTCGTAAACTGCATTGCAAGATCACCAATCAGATTCTCGGGTTCAATTTTCACTCGAAACACTTCAACCTTCAACTCCGTTCAGTTCCTTATCGATTGACTCTCATATTCAGCCCAAATGATGCTTCGAACACTCTTCCATATGTCAATAAAACCATACACCACATAGTAGCTTCTATTTCTAGCAAATAACGCATAAAATACATGGTTAATACGCATAATACCAATTTAGTCACCCCGGACGTGGCTTAATCATATTTACCTAATTAAGTCATGATTTCATACATATTATCCCCATTGAGAACACAAATCCGGGGTAGATTGATGGAAAATAATGATACCAATTTGACCGTCATCAGACCTTAAAACCTATTTTCCCACACCTTGTCGCAACATACATTTATAAAAGTTGTGTGTGAGATCATGAATCAAGTGATCAATTTAATTCAAGAATTACGCACAAGTTTTGAGACATGAATTCGTCGATACAACAAAAATTAAGCACTACCATTCCCAATTTCACTAATTAAAAGGGGATTTCATCAATCTTCACATGAATTAGCTATGTGGGAATTTAGCTACTCAATCTTCATACAAACCCATGTCAATTTAGGAAGAAAAAAACTTCCAAAATGCAAAAATTCCAAAGTTTTAGCTACAATCTAAGCTAAATTAAGTTAATCTAAGAGAATATGGTGTAAAAGTGAATCTATGGATCAAAAATGAAAGAGTCGTCCAAGAGGGAGCTTTATCTAAGAATATACCTAATGGATTCTATGTAAAAATTTGTGCAAAAAGCTATATAAATGCTGCCAAAAATGTGCAGGAAAAGCCTTTAATCGCGCGCTTGTTGCACCCTTAGCGTGCGTTGAACGATCTGGTATAACTTGGAATTCAATTCTGTTGAGCCTTCAACGTGCACTTGAAGTCTTTGGCGCACGCTAAGCCTGAACAGAGATATGCTGAATGCTACTGTTTTCTCTTGGCGTGCGCTGAAGCTATTGGCGTATGCTAAAACTTGTATAAAAGTTGTTGATCCTTCTGGTTGCTCCTTAGCGCACGCTGAATATGAAATCTCCAAAAATTAGCATTCTGCTTCCACCAGGCGAACGTTGAACCATCTTGGCGCGTGCCAAACATGCCAGGGTCCAAATCTTCACTTTTCTTCATTTCTTCCATTCCTGAGCTTTGGTTTCGCCATTCTAAGACTCAAGCCTTGTATTCCGGGTTCACGAGACACCTATTTCCTACATTTCACTTGAAAACAAACATACCGAGCGTAATTTCGCAAGAAAGATAGGGCTCGAATAGGGTCAAAAACACCGTAAAATGTCGAGGTTTCCCTTCTATGTGAAGGTTAACCTCTAAGTGAGTGTGCAATGCAATTTTACACTACAATTGATCTAAAAGTACCCAAAATGAGCCAAAAATGTTGTAAACGGGGGTTAAAACATACACCGGAGCATAGTAAAGTTGACTTTCATCAGTTTACCATACGACTCTAGTGCATTACAATATCATTGAATCTAGTGTCCATAGCTTTAATAGATTCGTTTGATTCCATTCGAATCATTTCAAATACACGTAAAAAGCCATTTATTTTAAATGTTTGACTCGGGAAGTTCCCTCATGCCTTTTCTTGAGGGTCTCCTAAATTTCTTTGGCAGACTTGCATGAGTTAACTGCATGAGTCTCACCGAGGCTCAAATAATTGACAAGGATTGCCATGGCCTTTGAATTCAAGGATCAATTTGAAGCCATCTTCTTCAAGTTCATGTTCACTCTTCACAACCTTAGTAACTACCACAACCTCAGTGATATACTTCATTGGAACTAATGGACCATCCTTTATTATTCTCCACAATTGATAGTCCTTTGACTCTATATGAAGTTTCATTGAGTTCTTCCATTCTATATACCCTGACCCATCAAAGTAAAAAGGACTTTCCAAAGACATGTCCTCCCTAGGTGTCATGGTAGATGATGAAGTTTATAAAATTATAAACTGAAGATAAAATACGGAATTATTATTGATGAAGTAAAAGTTGCAAGTTAGATTACAATGCTTCTGATCATGGGGTATTTATAGCTTCATACACCTTTTGAATCAGTTAAATGTAAGTTACAAACGGTTACAACAAATTATAATTGAATAACCGTTTTCTACAATACATTATACTACTCAGCAGCCTGCTGAGTTCAGTAGATATTTTGCTCTCAGCATTCCCTTTAGCCTTTATACTGTGCAACCCCCCCTCAAGCTGAGAGTGATACATGAACAACTTGCACTCAGCATTCCCTTCAACTACTGGAAATCTGAAATATCTTTGAAATTCCCAATTTGTCTAGCAGATAGGTTAAAATATGTGCATCCAAGGTTTTGGTGAGAATGTCAGCTATTTGTTCTTTTGTATTGACTGGAAGCAGTTTGACAAGTCCAGACTTTAATTTGTCTCTTACAACATGACAATCAATCTCTATATGATTGGTTCTTTCATGGAAGACAGGATTATGGGCAATGTGCAAGGCACTGGCATTATCACAAAATAAGACAACATACATTTGAATTGGAATCTATAAATCTTGAAGGATGTAAATGAGCCATTGAATTTCACATACTGCATTTTCCATAGCCTTATATTCAGCCATCGAAGAACTTCTTGCTATATTAGTTTGTTTCTTCGCCTTCCAAGAAATTGGGGCGTCTCCTAGGAACATTATGTAGCCTGATGTTAATTTCCTTGTTTCAGTATAACCATCCCAATCAATGTCTGTAAAACCTTTGAGCACGCGTTATAGTCTGGTAGGAACAAGATTCATTCACAAGGATCAGCCTTCAAATACCTCAGCAGTTGTGTGCTTCCTTCACATGATTTTCAGTAGGAGTGTCTAAAAATTGACTCAACTGCTGAACTGCAAAAGCAATATCTGGTCTAGTAAAAGTAAGATAGATAAGTTTGCCCACTAATGATCTGTAAGCATTATTGTCTTCCAAAAGTGGTGAATCCCCATGCTGTAAAGTTTGCTTAGACTCCATAGGTGTCTTAGCAGGTTTGCTCCCAAAAATTCATATTCTTCTAGGAGATTAATAGTGTATTTTCTTTGAGAAATCAATATGCCTGCATGAGTCATAGTAGCTTCAATACCTTGGAAATATCTCAATTTTCCAAGACTTAATAGTGAATTGCTGATGTAGGGCATCCTTGACCTTCTGAACAACTGCTCACTGGGGCTTTCTGCTATGATGTCATCTACATAGACCATTAAAGCAATAAAAGACCGTCCTGACCCTTTTATGAATAAACTGTGGTCATTCTTAGATTTAATAAATCCTTGTTCTTCCAAGGACTCAGTTAACTTGCAATTCCATTGTCTATTGGCTTTCTTGAGGCCATACAATGATTTGGTGAGTCTGCAAACTTATTTGTTTGTGTTGCTACACAACCTGGTCTAACTGCACATATACTTCTTCATGTAAATCTCCATGTAAGAAGGTAGTGTTGACATCCATCTAATGTAGATGCCAATTATTAGCTGCTGCTGCAAGTAAAGCTCTGACTGTGGTAATCTTGACAACACATGAAAAGGTTTCTTGATAATCAATGCCATATGTCTGAGTGTAGCCTTTTGCTACTAGTCTGGCTTTATATCTCTCTACTAAACCATCAGGATTATATTTGACTCTGTATACCCGTTTCCACCCAATGGGATTCTTTCCTGGGTGGATCAATTATTTCCCATGTATGTGTCTTTTGTAGAGCTTCAATCTCTTTTTGCATTGCTTATTTCCATTCATCATGCTTGATAGCTTGATTGTAAATCTTAGGTTCTTTAATAGAATCAATGGCATTAATGAATCTAGCATAGTCTGCTAAAAGTCTATTCAGATTCATGACCTCGCTCGGCGGTTATAATGAATCTCTTTCTATGTGTGGGGTCTAATTATAAATTGACGCCTTGTAGTTAGTTTATGAACTCGAACTCTTGGCCGATGAGCACTACCTTGATAAATGGTTGGTGATTTTCTGATCCTTTTGTGTTTGTTTAGGTTCCTGGCTGATAGGAGCATGCTCTTCATGTGGCTAGTCTCTAATTATAATATCTATCTCCCTCCCTTAGATATTGTTTTGGTACCTATATATACTTATATCTATATATATATATATATATATATATGTATTGCTATATATATCTATATATATATATTTATATACTTATATATATCTTTTTAGTTTTATGCTTTTATTTATTGTTTGTTATGCCTCAACTTCACCATACTATCTCTACAATTTGATCCGGCATTCCCCATAGTGTCGTCCTTGGATGGTCCTTTTGTGTTTGTTTAGGTTCTGCATGCTCTTCATGTCCTCAACGCACGCCGGATCATCAAAACTGTCCATCACTGGTAATGGCACAGACATATCAACAAGATATCTAGCTTTGGTTGGTTCCTGTTGAAACAAAGGAAAATAAGTCTCATGAAATTGAGTATATCTAGCAACAAAGATATCTTTATTGGTAATATATAAAAGAATAGCACCCTTAGATGTACTTGAATTCCCAAGATAGACACAAGTCCTACATCTGGAATCAAATTTTGTCATGTACTGCTGAAATGTGCAAGAGAAAACTAAGAAACCAAAAACTTTGAACACAGAGTAATCTGGTTTAGTGCCATAAAGGACCTCATGTGGGGTACTTTCCTTCAGCAGTGGTGTAGGTGTAGCATTAAATAATTTTACAGCAGGTAAAAGACAGAAACCCCAATATTCAATGGGTAAATTGCTTTGGAAACTCAGACCCCTAGCAACATTCAACAGATGCTGATGTTTCCTTTCAACAATATCATTATGTTCGAGTGTGTTGACATAGGATGTCTGATGTATGATTCCCTGCTGAGCATAAAAATTAGTGAGTTGGAACTCAGCTCCATTGTCAGATCTAATAACTTTAATAACTTTGTGAAATTGAGTAGAAACAAATTTAACAAAAGATTTAACAAGGTCAGAAGCTTCACATTTTTGCCTCATAAGAAAAACCCAAGTAAATTCAGAAAAATTATCAATAACAGTAAGAAAATATTGTTGTCCATTCACAGTATGTTGTTTGAAAGGACCCCAAAGATCTATCTGAACAAGATCAAAAATAGAATTTACAATAGTTGTACTTAATGGAAAGGGATTTTTCTTTAATTTTGCCATAGGGCAAACATAACAAAGATCATGACTACAAAATTTGACATTATGTAATATCCCGATTTTCGAAAAAGGGCACTTCGGTCTTTTTATCGAAAATCCGAATATTATATTTAAAGGGTTAAGAAATAAAAGAATTATGGTAAAGAAAAGATAAAAGAAATTTAAAAGGTTTATTTATGGATTTAAATTATTTAAAAGTAATTGGGAGGTTTAATAGGAAATTAAACCCCATTAATCTTTTTTTACGTTCTAAGTTATCAGAGAAAAAGAAAGGGGCGCTGTTTTTTTGAGAAGAAAGTGAAGAAGAAGCTATTCCTCGATTTTCCCGCTGAACAGTTCATCGTTTTTGCAGACTCGTCAAGAGGAAAAGTATCGTGTTGACGCAAGGAAACTTTTGAGTCAAGCTTTTCTCCGTTTGGTGAAGGTGAGCTTTTGACCTAGTTTAGAATTGGGTGAAATTGTGAGCCAATTCTTAGTCTTGTTCGTTTAATATTAGCTCTCGATAGATTAGACACTCTTAGATTATAGCTTGACTAAGTGTGGATGCTGAATTTGTAGGTTGAATCGAAAGCTAGGTTCTCTTGGTGTTTTTGCATCGTTTGTTGCTCGCAATTAAGGTTACGGGGTTTTCATATTGAATGATTGATGTTTTATAATGTTTTGATAGTAAATTAATGGTGTTCAACCGTGTTTGATCAATGTTATTGTGGTGGTTCTGTTTCGTTTTTTAAATGCGGTGGTTCTGTTTCTGGTTTAGCTTGATGATGATATAGGTTTTGTTTTTTTTTTTTTTATAGTATATGTTCATATATTCTTTTCCCTTTGATGATTAGCAGGATTTGAAAGAAATATAAAGGGAACAATTACTCATCACTTGCTGTCGAATTCGCATGTGGGGATAAAATAAAATAAAAATAGTAATATATACATATATATATTTAGTGTATTTGTAGTTTCCCTGCTACTGTTCCATTTACTTTCTTGTCTTTATTAAGTGGGGGAGGAATGCTGGGATTCTTCCCATGTGTATCGACAAGTTAAAAAAAAAAAAAAAGGGGGGGGGGGGGGGGATTGTACATATGATATATATATATATTTATAGAATATCTAAGTGTTTAATTAATTTGTTTGTAGTGTGGTGGTATACCAGAGTATGGTTTGGGGTCTTCCTATTATGATCTAAACAACCTTAATAAATATTCATGAACATTACAAAGCCATGAATAGGTTTCTGATGCGTTTAGTTCTGCAGCAAGTGGACTTCTTATGGATGAAACTTGGGACCGTCGGAAACTTAGGATTGGCCTTGTGCTTTGATGAACTATGGGTCATCATTGTCTGTGTAATTTCTAGCTTTAGTCTAAGGGTCTAAGAAGAGGGAGTAGGGAGCTTATGTCCTGAATGAACCTAGGTGGCTAGCTAATCACTTAATAAACGTATTTGACTAGATAAAATATTAAACATCATGAGAGCTTGGATAGGCACAGTACAATATCGGCAATGTGAGGTTTGGCCAGATAAAGTGGTGATGATCACTGTCGGATTCTAGACCCGCCAGATAAAGTAGTGATCATTCCGCCGGACAAACTCACGAACGAGATATACATTCACCGGTCGCCTCTTTAGGGTTGGCCGGATAAAGTGGAATGACTATCTCGGGACCGCTAGAGATTTATCTCTATAGGGTTGCGTCTTTTGTCTTAGTGCATATCTCACTAAGTGTAGTGCCCTCGCAAACATGCTGTAACAAAGATAAGCTAAGCTAGTAACCCTAAGGACCTCATGTTATACTATGAATATAATGTGATAGTTTGATGTAATATCTTTTAATAACGGTTTAATAATAAGACGGAGTTTACTTGCTTTCATTATAAAACGTATTTTATTCAATAGCTTCTACTCGTTACTAAGTACGTATGTACTTACCCGTTATATGTTTTGTTTTGAGAAGATGAACAGGTTTTTTTATGGAGATGAGAACGATGAAGACATATGATGCATGATGTTTTCTTTTGTTGAAGTTGTTTTGAAGACTTTCTTTTATTTCTAGTTTTGATTTTAAACGATGTTGTTACTTCAAATTGAATGTTGTTTTGTTTGGCTCGTTTTAGAAGCCTTTGATGTAAGACTAGATCGTTTGGTTTCTTTTGGATGTTGAAACGTTTCAGTTTCCTTCCGTTTTGGTTTTAGTGCAGCATTGATTCGTATTCTAGTTGATCTTTGGAATTTTTCCCCGAGTCGTTTTGCTTCCGCGTTGTGTTTATGATATATGACGTAAGGCTTATGTATAATATTGGATTTTATTTGATATTATACATGCCGGGCGTTCTTTTCCGAATAAGGACTCGGTGTCTGGAAACGGGGCGTACGGGGCGTCACAGTTGGTATCAGAGACAATGTTTCTTTGCTGCTTAGGATTGGATTTTCTTGAGATAAGTGTTTAGATCCTTAGTAATCTTTAAGTTCTCTCTCTTGTTTTACAGAATGGTGACTACACGCAGAGGTTCAAGTGCCAATGATAATGGTGAAGGGAGTTCAAGGAATCCGTCTGCGGGAGGGGCGAGGGTAGAGGCAGAGGCAGAGGACCTACGGTTAGTCGCCCGAGAGGTTTCAGGGGTGAATGCTAACACTACGGGTCCGGAGTCAGCTACAGTTGGACGTGTTCAACAAACAGGACGTTCACGGTTTGAGCAGGTAACTGCGCCTGACTACAACACACCTCTGTATGTGTCAGTGGTTGGGGAGATACCAAGGATACATGTAACTCCAGCTGTTTCGGTATATCCTCCTCCATCAGGAGCACAACAGTCGCAGCCGATCTATAGCCGTCCACCTGCATCAGCTTTCTATCCGCCACCATCATATGACTACACACCACAACCGACAGTTCTTACTCCACCGCCGAGCGGAGCTGATACTTTTGTGGCACCTGGCTATACCTACCCTCAGCATGCACAAGCACAGTGTATCAGCCACAGCAGCAGTACCGAGGTATCACCCGTATGGGACTGCTCACTCAGGGGTTCCACCTCAGCAGGCATATCAACCACCGCCATACCAACAGCCTTACCAGCAAGAAATACCCTATGGATACCCTCCAGTGTACCCACAAGCCCCACCAGTTAGACCAGCGGTTGAGCAAGCACCACCAGTGGATTGGTATACAAGATTGAGAAGGAACAGAGTTCAAGACTTCTTTGGGAATGTGGAACATTCAAAGGCCGAAGAATGGATATGAAGTTTCGAAAAGGCTTGTAGGAATATACATGTTCCTGAATCTGAGATGGCCCAGTTGGCGGTTAGTTTCCTTTTAGGTGCAGCTGAAGCTTGGATTGACGCTATACAGAGCAGTAATGGAAAGGTAACAGATTGGGAAGGCTTTAAAGTTATGTTTTACAACGAGTATTTCCCGAAACAAGCGGCGGACAAGGCTAGTCGGTTCTTAAAGCTTAAGCGGGGGTACACGGTGACGGTATCTCGGTATACCAACAAGTTTAATGAATTGGGAAGGTTTTACCCGAACCGATGAAGGTTGAAGAGAGAAAAATGGCACTATACAAGGAAGGGTTATCGTATGAGATACAGTCGGGTATGTTGGGTTTCACAGCCAGGAATATGGCTGAACTACTGAACAAAGCTTTGGAGGTTGAGACCTTCAGGAGGAAGGCCACCATTGTAATTGGGAACAAGAGGCCGTTTGGAGCTTTTCAGAGTAACAATCGTGGGGCACCGCAGCAGAACTTCAAGAAGACCGCAGCATCAGCAACGGCTAATTAGAAAAATGGTGCACCTACAGTCTGTCCTAAATGCAACAAAACGCATGCAGGAGAGTGCAGAGCAGGAGGCAATAGTTGTTATAACAGTGGAGAAGCGGGGCACTTCTCTAGGACCTGCCCTAAGAATTTTCCTCAGGGGAACCCAGCGGTTAACAGAGGCAGTCAGAATGCAAGCCGTGGATCTTCTAGCAGACCTACCCGTGTGTTTGCTATTGATGTGGAACCGAAGAGCTCGATGATCTTGTGGTTACGGTACATTTTAAGTGTTTGTGTTTATTATGAATATTTAATATTATATGGACGCGTATGATGTTATTTATTGTACTTAAATTGATCCACTTGCTAGGTACCATAATCATAGATAACTTAGCAGTGTCAGCCTTGTTTGATACTGGAGCTTCAGGTACTTTTGTGTCTTCTAAGATAGCTAGGAAGTTAAATCTATCACTTCAGAAGTTGGAGAAACCTCTAAGTATCACTACACCTTTGGGGAGAGTTACTAAGGTTGCACAAGTTTTACCTCAGGTCGATGTTAGAGTTGGAACCTATAGGTGTAAGTCAGACTTGACATTTTGGACTTCACAGATTTTGATGTAATTCTGGGGATGGATTGGCTATCCAAGAATTTTGTTCATGTGGATTGTAGAGGTAAGAAGGTGATCTTCAAAGTTCCATGTAAGTCATATAAGACTTTTCAGGGTAATGTGTATAAGCCAAGTAAGGAGAGGCATCCGATAATATCAGCGGTTAGAGCCATGAGGGCTTTGCAGAAGGGTTGTGAAGGGTATGTTTTTTATGCTATGGACACAAAGAAGCATACTCCTAAGTTAGAAGAAACTCCTATAGTTAAGGAATTTCCAGAAGTTTTTCCAGATGAGTTGCCAGGAAATATGCCTGACAGGGATATAGAGTTTGAGATACAGTTAATCCCAGGAGCAGCACCTACATCTAAGGCACCCTATAGGATGGCACCAGCCGAATTGAAAGAGTTGAAAGCACAGCTTAAGGACATGTTAGAAAGGAATGTGATTCAGCCAAGTACATCGCCTTGGGGAGCACCGGTTTTGTTTGTGAAGAAGAAGGATGGTAGTATGAGGATGTGCATTGATTATAGAGCCTTGAATAACCTGACAATTAAAAATAAGTATCCTTTGCCTAGGATTGATGACTTGTTTAACCAGTTGCAAGGGAAAAAGGTGTTTTCTAAGATTGACCTTAGGTCAGGTTATCACCAATTGAAGATCAAGGTTGCAGATATACCGAAGACAGGGTTTAGTATGAGGTATGGACATTATGAGTTTCTTGTCATGCCTTTTGGACTCACTAATGCTCCATCAGCATTTATGGATTTAATGCAAAGAGTCTTCATGCCCTATCTTGATAAATTTGTGGTAGTATTCATAGATGATATCTTGATATACTCTAAGGATGAGAAGGAGCATGAGGAGCATCTGAGGATTGTTTTACAGACTTTAAAGGAAAAGAAATTGTATGCCAAGTTTTCTAAGTGTGAGTTTTGGTTAAAGCAAGTTAGTTTTCTTGGCCATGTAATTTCTGGAGATGGGATTCAGGTGGATCCAGCGAAGATAGAAGTTGTTTCTAAGTGGCCTAGACCTACTTCAGTAACAGAGATAAGAAGTTTTCTGGGCTTAGCCGGTTATTACAGGAAGTTTGTGCAGGATTTCTCGAAGATAGCAACTCCTCTTACTAGACTTACTCAGAAAAACATTAAGTTTGAATGGTCAAAGGAGTGTGAGGAAGCTTTTCAGACTTTGAAGGATAAGTTGACTACAACACCTGTGTTAGCTTTGCCAGAGGTTTTTGATAATTATGACGTGTATACAGATGCTTCGGGTCAAGGTTTGGGTTGTGTTCTGATGCAAGCCGGGAAGGTAATAGCTTATGCATCTAGGCAGTTAAAGGTTCATGAGAAGAATTATCCGACACATGATTTGGAATTGGCAGCAGTGGTTTTTGCTTTGAAACTGTGGAGGCGCTATCTTTATGGTGTTAAGGCAAGGATCTTCACGGATCATAAGAGCCTTAAGTTCTTTTTCACTCAAGAGAATTTGAATATGAGGCAAAGAAGATGGTTAGAGTTTGTAAAAGATTATGACTTGGACATTCAATACCATCCGGGTAAAGCGAATGTTGTAGCTGATGCACTTAGCCGGAGGTCGGTTAATGCTATCACTACTTTGCAAGAAGTGGTCGATCAGTTAGATGGTTTGCAGATTCAAGTGGTCGAACGGGAAGGTGAAGCTCAGTGTATGGCGCCATTGATGGCAAGGTCAGAGTTGTTGGATGATATCCGGGCAAAGCAAGATGAAGACCCAGTGTTAGTTGATTTGAAGCGCGTAGCTCGAGAGAAGCCTACAGTGGGTTATCAGCTGGATAAGAGTGGTCATCTTTGGTATGGTGATCGTTTGTGTGTGCCTGATGTTGATGGACTAAGGCAGCAGGTCATGGATGAAGCCCATAAGATTGCTTTTGCGGTTCATCCAGGATCTACCAAGATGTACAGAGATCTCAAGGAGAGGTATTGGTGGCCTGGCATGAAGTTGGATATCGCAGAGTTTGTGGCAAAATGTGACACATGCCAGAGAGTTAAAGCAGAGCACAGAAGGCCAGGAGGTTTGTTGAAGCTTTTGGAAGTACCGGAATGGAAGTGGGAGAACATCACGATGGACTTCATCACCGGTTTACCACGTACGAAGAGTGGCCATGACATGATTTGGGTGATTGTTGACAGACTTACGAAATCAGCCCATTTCTAGCCATGTAAGGTTGACATGCGTATTAAGAAGTTCACTCAGCTGTATTTGGATAATATAGTGAGACTTCATGGTGTGCCTTTATCTATTGTATCCGACAGGGATAGTAGATTTATAAGTCACTTCTGGAAAGGTTTGCAAAAGGCTTTTGGAACTAGGACAGATTTGAGTACAGCCTTTCACCCGCAGACAGACGGTCAATCCGAGAGGACGATTCAGACTCTCGAGGACATGCTTAGAGCTTGTGTTCTTGAAGTAGGGGGATCATGGGATGATTACCTCTCAGTGGCAGAGTTCTCTTATAATAACAGTTATCATGCTAGCTTGGGCATGCCACCATTTGAAGCATTGTATGGAAGGAAATGCCGGACTCCACTTTATTGGGATGAAGTTGGAGAAAAGCAGTTTACGGGGCCGGAGTTGGTTAAGCAGGCCAAGGAGAAAGTTGAGCTGATACGGAAGAATCTTAAAGCCGCTCAAGACCGACAGAAGAGTTGGGCCGATATCAGAAGAAGACCGTTGGAGTTTGCAGTGGGAGACAGAGTGTATTTACGAGCTTCTCCGATGAAGGGTGTTAAGAGGTTTGGGCAGAAAGGGAAACTGAGTCCGAGATATGTGGGGCCTTTTGATATCATTGAAAGGATTGGAAAGTTAGCATATAGACTTCGATTACCGGAATCGATGTCTCGAGTACATAATGTCTTCCGTGTATCTATGCTTAAGAAGTATTTATCTACTACGGATGTGGAATCTCATTTTGATCCGGAAATGCTACAAGATAACCTAACCTATATTGAGAAGCCGGTTAAGATTCTTGATAGGAAGGAGAAGATGGTCAAGAGAAGGATGATTCCTTTGGTCTTGGTGCAATGGAGCAATCACTCGCCGAGTGAAGCCACTAGGGAAGTGGAAGCAGACATGATTAACGAATTTCCAGATTTCGTGCTTTTACCAGGTACGTTCAAGTTTCGAGGACGAAACTCCTCTTAAGGGGGGAGGAATGTAATATCCCGATTTTCGAAAAATGGCACTTCGGTCTTTTTATCGAAAATCCGAATATTATATTTAAAGGGTTAAGAAATAAAAGAATTATGGTAAAGAAAAGATAAAAGAAATTTAAAAGGTTTATTTATGGATTTAAATTATTTAAAAGTAATTGGGAGGTTTAATAGGAAATTAAACCCCATTAATCATTTTTTACGTTCTAAGTTATCAGAGAAAAAGAAAGGGGCGCTGTTTTTTTTAGAAGAAAGTGAAGAAGAAGCTATTCCTCGATTTTCCCGTTGAACAGTTCATCGTTTTTGCAGACTCGTCAAGAGGAAAAGTATCGTGTTGACGCAAGGAAACTTTTGAGTCAAGCTTTTCTCCGTTTGGTGAAGGTGAGCTTTTGACCTAGTTTAGAATTGGGTGAAATTGTGAGCCAATTCTTAGTCTTGTTCGTTTAATATTAGCTCTCGATAGATTAGACACTCTTAGATTATAGCTTGACTAAGTGTGGATGCTGAATTTGTAGGTTGAATCGAAAGCTAGGTTCTCTTGGTGTTTTTGCATCGTTTGTTGCTCGCAATTAAGGTAACGGGGTTTTCATATTGAATGATTGATGTTTTATAATGTTTTGATAGTAAATTAATGGTGTTCAACCGTGTTTGATCAATGTTATTGTGGTGGTTCTGTTTCTTTTTTTAAATGCGGTGGTTCGGTTTCTGGTTTAGCTTGATGATGATATAGGTTTTGTTTTTTTTTTTTTTATAGTATATGTTCATATATTCTTTTCCCTTTGATGATTAGCAGGATTTGAAAGAAATATAAAGGGAACAATTACTCATCCCTTGATGTCGAATTCGCATGTGGGGATAAAATAAAATAAAAATAGTAATATATACATATATATATATATATATATATATATATATATATATATATATATATATATATATATATATATATATATATATATTTTTTTTTTTTTTATATTTAGTGTATATGTAGTTTCCCTGCTACTGTTCCATTTACTTTCTTGTCTTTATTAAGTGGGGGAGGAACGCTGGGATTCTTCCCATGTGTATCGACATGTAAAAAAAAAAAAGGGGGGGGGGGGGGGGGGATTGTACAGGTATGATATATATATATATATATATATATATATATATATATATATATATATATATATATATATTATATAGAATAGCTAAGTGTTTAATTAATTTGTTTGTAGTGTGGTGGTATACCAGACTATGGTTTGGGGTCTTCCTATTATGATCTAAACAACCTTAATAAATATTCATGAACATTACAAAGCCATGAATAGGTTTTTGATGCGTTTAGTTCTGCACCAAGTGGACTTCTTATGGATGAAACTTGGGACCGTCGGAAACTTAGGATTGGCCTTGTGCTTTGATGAACTATGGGTCATCATTGTCTGTGTAATTGCTAGCTTGAGTCTAAGGGTCTAAGAAGAGGGAGTATGGAGCTTATGTCCTGAATGAACCTAGGTGGCTAGCTAATCACTTAATAAACGTATTTGACTAGATAAAATATTAAACATCATGAGAGCTTGGATAGGCACAGTACAATATCGGCAATGTGAGGTTTGGCCAGATAAAGTGGGGATGATCACTGCCGGATTCTAGACCCGCCAGATAAAGTAGTGATCATTCCGCCGGACAAACTCACGAACGAGATATACATTCACCGGTCAGCTCTTTAGGGTTGGCCAGATAAAGTGGAATGACTATCTCGGGACCGCTAGAGATTTATCTCTATAGGGTTGCGTCTTTTGTCTTAGTGCATATCTCACTAAGTGTAGTGCCCTCGCAAACATGCTGTAACAAAGATAAGCTAAGCTAGTAACCCTAAGGACCTCATGTTATACTATGAATATAATGTGATAGTTTGATGTAATATCTTTTAATAACGGTTTAATAATAAGACGGAGTTTACTTGCTTTCATTATAAAACGTATTTTATTCAATAGCTTCTACTCGTTACTAAGTACGTATGTACATACCCGTTATATGTTTTGTTTTGAGAATGAACAGGTTTTTTATGGAGATGAGAACGATGAAGACATATGATGCATGATGTTTTCTTTTGTTGAAGTTGTTTTGAAGACTTTCTTTTATTTCTAGTTTTGATTTTAAACGATGTTGTTACTTCAAATTGAATGTTGTTTTGTTTGGCTCGTTTTAGAAGCCTTTGATGTAAGACTAGATCGTTTGGTTTCTTTTGATGTTGAAACGTTTCAGTTTCCTTCCGTTTTGGTTTTAGTGCAGCATTGATTCGTATTCTAGTTGATCTTTGGAATTTTTCCCCGAGTCGTTTTGCTTCCGCGTTGTGTTTATGATATATGACGTAAGGCTTATGTTGAATATTGGGTTTTATTTGATATTATACATGCCGGGCGTTCTTTTCCGGATAAGGACTCGGTGTCTGGAAACGGGGCGTCACACATTAGCTGACTGTGAACTAATGACTTGCAGCCTTTTATCTGCCAAGTGTCCTATTATGTAGTGCCATAAAAAGGCATAATCTAATCTATCAGATAAAGTGTGATTCTCTTCAGCATTAACATAAGAAAGTATGATTGGTTGATCAGCTGAACCAATCATTTTCTTGTTCTTGTCCTGTAAAACACACTTGTTAGCAAAAAACAGTTGCACCTTTTGTATGATTAATGAAAGAACGTAAAGATAAAAGGTTATATTTAAAACCATGTATGCAAAAACATCATGGTTATTATTCAAGCTTCAATAATAGAAAGCATCATGGAAATAAGTTTCAGTCAAAAGATCTGAGAGATCATATAAATAAGACACAGTCCAAACATAGATACTATGGGAGTGTGGCTTACATATATGAAAACAAGTGCAACAATATCCGAAGAATCCCAAAAGGATATATTCCCAGAGTTGTACTAACAACTGACCCACATGGACCCAAACAGAGTTGGGTACCTAAAAATTTTTAACTCTTATTGCAGGATGTATGGTACTTTAACAGTGGTTGCTCAAGACACATGACGAAGAGCAAAGACTGACTCAGTAATTTTATTGCAAAAGATGGACCAAAAGTCAATTTTGGAAGTAAAGACAAACCTGGATACACCAGAGGATATGGTACTTTAATCAGGAATGGACTTACAATCAAGAATGTATCTTATGTAGAAGGATTACACTACAATCTGCTCAGCACCAGTCAATTCTGTGATATGGGATACAAAGTCACCTTTGATAAAGAATTCTGCATTGTCGTCAGCGAAACAGCATTTCAAGTTGTCTTAGCCGGAAGAAGAAAAGAGAATATGTATGTAGTAGATTGGACAACTGCCGTTGCTGAAACCTGTTTGCTTGTGCATACCAAATCAGAAATCAGCTGGTTGTGGCACAAGAAACTAAGTCATCTAAACTTTGATGATATTAACACACTTGTCAAGAAACAGCTAGTCATTGGATTACCAGAAATCTCATATAAGAAGGACAGCTTATGTGATGCGTGTCAACAAGGAAAACAAACAAAAGCAAGTTTCAAGACCAAGTCTCAGCATTCAACAACCAGAGTCCTAGAATTATTACACATGGATTTATTTGACCTATTACACCAATTAGTATCAATGGCAAGAAATATACATTGGTGGTAGTAGATGATTTTTCAAGATACACTTGGGTTATCTTCTTAACCAAGAAAAGTGAAACCAAGCAAAGACTTACAGAATTACTTAAGCGACTTCAGAATCAGAAAGGAGTATCAGTTGTGAAGATAACATCTGAGTTCTCAAAAAAAACAAAATTAAGATAAGATCTGATAAAGGAACTGAATTCCTCAACAATGTGATTATTGAATATTGTGAAGTAAATGGTGTTTTACATCAACTCGCTGCCACAGAACACCTCAACAGAATGGTGTAGCTGAAATAAGAAATAGAACACTCAAAGAAGCAGGAAGGACGATGATATGTGAAGCTAAACTACTTGAAAGATATTGGGCAGAAGCAGTTAACACAGCCTGTTATACACAGAACAGAGCTATCATGAACAAAAGGCACGAGAAGACTCCTTATGAAATTTGGAATGGAAGAAAACCAAATGTTTCATACTTTCATGCTTTTGGAAGCAAATGTTTCATACACAATAATGGAAAAGATCAACTTCATGTTTTTCAGCCCAAAGCTGATGAAGGAATTTTTCTAGGATATTCAAGTGTCAGCAAAGCTTCTAAAGTACTAAACAAAAGGACACTTAAGCATGATGAATCAATACATGTAGTATTTGATAAACCAAACTTCCCTGGTGAAACAACTGAAGACAGACCAGAACCAGTTTCTCAGTCTCAGTTACCAGTCATGCCAGAATCAGTTTCAGTTGACATTAAGAGACTATAAATTTCAGAATCTTCAGATCCAGATCAGTCTCAGTTCCCAACTACTCAACAACCTGAACAACATGATTTTGATTCAATTGAAGAAATTCAAGAACCGGTTATTATAGAACCAGTCGAACAAAATGTAAACCCTTTGATGCAAGTACTAGTTCATCAATGGATGAGAGATCACTCTGAAGAACAAGTTATTGGTGATACTCAAACAGGCGTTCGAACAAGACATCAACTAGATGCAATGATTGCTTGTTTTCTATCTCAATCTGAACCTAAGGAAATTGAAGAAGCTTTGAAGGATCCAGACTGGATACTAGCTATGCAAGAAGAACTTAATGAATTCGAAAGAAATCAAGTATGGGAATTGGTGGAAAGACCAGATCATGTGAATATCATTGGAACCAAATGGGTCTTCAGAAACAAACTTGATGAAGATGGGAATATCATCAGAAACAAAGCTAGACTTGTAGCTAAAGGATATTCTCAAGCAGAAGGCATAGACTTTGATGAGACTTATGCACCAGTTGCAAGATTAGAAGCAATCAGGCTATTTCTCGCATTTGCAGCTCACAAAAAGTTCAAAGTATATCAAATGGACGTTAAAAGCGCATTTTTGAATGGAATTCTTGAAGAAGTGTATGTTCAACAACCACCTGGATTCGAGATCAAAGATCAAACTGATAAAGTTTTCAAACTAAGGAAAGCTCTTTATGGACTTAAACAAGCACCAAGAGCTTGGTATGAAACTCTATCTCAGTTTCTAGTGGATAATGGATTTATCAAAGGAACAATCGACAAAACATTATTCAGGATGAAAAACGGAGAAAGCACTCTGCTTGTTCAAATCTATGTTGATGATATTATTTTCGGATCAGAAAATGAACAGTTATGTGAGAAATTTGCAAGTTTAATGAAAAGCAAATTTCAAATGAGTATGATGGGAGAATTAAATTATTTTCTTGGATTACAAGTCAAACAATTAGATGATGGAATTTTCATTCACCAAACCAAATATACAAGAGAACTTATCAAAAAGTTTGGTATGGAAAAATCAACTGGAATTTCTACACCAATGGGGACCAACATCAGGCTAGATGAAGACAAATAAGGTAAAGATGTTGATCAAACACTTTATAGAAGAATGATTGGAAGCTTACTCTATCTTACAACAAGTAGGCCAGATATATCTTTTACTGTCGGTGTATGTGCAAGATTTCAGTCAAAACCAAAGGAAAGTCATCTCACAGTTGTAAAAAGAACATTGAAATATCTAAAAGATACAAATGGAGTTGGAATTTGGTATTCAAAAGAAGGAGAATTCAAGCTGATATCTTATTCAAACTCAGATTATGATGGATGCAAAGTGGACAGAAAAAGCACATCATTCACATGTCAGTTATTAGGAAATAGACTTGTGTCATGGTTTAGCAAAAAGCAAAATTCTATCTCAACTTCAACAGCTGAAGCAGAGTATATAGCAGCTGGAAGTTGTTGTGCTCAAGTTTTATGGATTAGACAGCAATTAAGAGATTATGGAATAGAAGAAGGAACAATTCCTATAATGTATGACAACACAAGTGCAATTGCAATCACGACAATCCCAGTTCTACACTCAAGGACAAAGCACATTGATGTGCGTCACCACTTTATAAGAGATCATGCATAGAAAAAGGATATAACAGTTCTTTATGTACCTACTGAAGATCAATTGGCAGATATCTTTACAAAGCCATTGGACAAAGAAAGATTTGTCAAACTAAGAACTGAGTTGGGGATAATCAAGGTCAGTTAAATCAGTTAAGCCAGAGATTCGTCAAGGGGATTAATCTTTGTTATGTTGGGTGCGCTCACTTAACAGATTAGTCATTGACATCAACAATCTCAAACTGATTAACTGAAACTGAGAATTTGACAGAACTGAAAGTTTACTCTTAAACTGACCTCAGCATCAGTTTCTACTCCAGTCAAATTTAGTCAAAGATTGATATGATAAAATCAACAGCAGTTATATCGCATTTAATTACTGCAGTTCTTTTTGTCAGAATGTTGCGTGTAGTCAGAACAGTACATGCATCGGTAACCCAAACCATCATGGAATTTGAAAAGTTGTACTACTCAACCACCAGTATATCCTACCTATTTATTCAATCCTCGTTCACACTATTTTTCAATCAAATTTCAAATTCTTTGTCTCTTTCCTAAAAACAGAATCAGACTCTTCGCAATCCCTTCCTCTCAAAAATCAATTTTTGTGTTCACACCCAGATATGGCCACTTCAAACAAATCAAAACAAGAAAGATTGATCACAAAGTTAGATGAATTTTCACTCGATATCTATGAAGCAATGTGCAACAATACTCTGTTAGTAAGTTGGATTTGTAATAAAATCCAGAAACAACCAAGTCTGAGAAATCTTCTGGAAGTTAAGTTCAACGAAGAACATGATGTGGAAGGAATTTTGCAATTTTGGGAGAATATGCGTCTGGTACGAGACTCCCTGATCACTACAGTTCGAGGTGATCGTATTGTTGTCAATGAAAGAGTTATGAAGTCACTATTTGGTTTCACAAACTCATCTGTGACATCAATAGATTTGACTACTCTACCATTAAAAAGAGACGCTTTTCTTAAGCAACTTACTTTTTCTAAGGAACCAGTAGAAATTGATAGTCATGTTGACAAACTCAAGCCAGAATTTGCGCACCTCAGCAGATGGCTCAGCAAACATGTCATTGGAAAATCCAAAGGAATCAGTACACTATCCGAAGAGAATATTTATCTGATGAACATAATTTGGGACGAAATAGAATTCAATTGGGCCAGGTTATGTAATCAATCAGATAAAGAAACAACACTTAGTTGAATTAGAAAGTGTACGAAGAGCTCAAACTGAAGGTCAAGCAACTGTTGGCAGATTCCGACTGAAGAAGACACTCAGTGGAATCATTCAATTTTATCTAGAGAAACTGAAAGAAGGGAAGAAAGCAAGATAGACTACAGAGGAAATCGAAGCTGTAACAAGAACAACTTCCCAACCTGAAGCTGGACAGAAAACTGTGTCTCAGCAGGAAGTTGAACACAGAGGAATCAAGCGAAAGGCAGACTCAGCAAAAGAAAGATCAGTTGTAAGATGTTCATACCCATAAACCTCAAGTAAGACAACACCAACTGAGGGGAACAACAACAATTGACAACTGAAGTTGCAAAAGAAAATATTCTTGCTGATGATACTTCTCAGTCACAACATCAACCAGTTCAGCAATCAGCTCCAATTTTTGATGATGATAGAATTATCAGGATAATGAAGATGAAGCTTAAACCAGAGGATTCTCGTGAAGATAGCTTACAATCTGAAGAAAATTTACTCTTGGAAGAATTGGAAATTAGAGACCTATACACTCTGTTTCCCATATCAGAATTTCTTACAAATTGCTCAAAAAGAGTCACTGAGCTAATTCAACGAAGATCAGCCACATCATACATTCCCGAGGATATCTCAAAGCAAAAGGATGATGATGACAATGATGAATCAAGAAAAGAAGCTGATGTAACTAAAGGTTTGCAAACGAAACGAACCTCAACCTCTAGCTACGCAAGCGTAACACGGCAAGAAGATTTGCCGGTTGGAGATCAGACAACTAACAATCAGCAAGCAGCTGATGAAACTGATAAACAACAACTTATGATCATTGAAGATGATACTCAGTTTAAGGATCAAACAGAAGTTACATATGATCCTTCTGACATCCTAACAAAGGATGAGTTGGCCAAAGTTCATGAAAATTTGAAGATCGTGCTCAATCAAAAAGATACACAAAATGGCATTTTATCAAACATCTCTGGATATCTGGATTATAGAACTAGAACAGATGTTTTAGTTCATGCAAGACTAGAGATGATCCACAAGTCAAGTTCAAGTTCTGCTTTAGAAATTTTATTACTCAAACAAAAACTTGAAGACTCAACCGCAGTAGATAGGGAAACACATGCACAGGCTCACTGGCATATGAATCGGCACATCTACGGGTTAGAAACTCAGCTTAAGGAAGTACTTGCTTCTCAGCAACGTATATCAGCCGACCAACAAGCAACCCATGCTCTGGTAGATCAGCTATATGATGCCAAAAAGGGGGAAGCTGAAGAAGAAAAGCTTAAGTTACTTACAGAAATGAAGCGACTTGAAGACGAGTTAGAAAGATACAAATCAGATCCAAAATTCTTAAAGAAAGAGTTAACTGATGAGCAGCTCATTGAAAAATACAGTCAGCCTGGAGACAGAAGAGTTACTCTTACAAAGGATCTGTGGATGAAGTTTATCAAAGATCACAACCCTATCAAAGCCAAGTACAGGGATAAGACTATTGAAGAATCCTTGAACTACTTCCTGTCTGATAAATATCATGATCAGAAGATGGCACAACACAAGAAGAATCAGAGGATTGATGATAAACTGAAGATTAAAGACAAGACTGAACAAATGAAAGCTGATATAGTAGAATTTGAAAAATACTACTTGAAAGAATCATGCTTACCAAAGTTATTTCTATGGAGGAAATGGAAGGAAGGAAGTCAAGTTGACTACAACAAGACATTTTGAAAGGAAGACTCCAAGCTAGAAAATGGCTATCGTATGTATGACAAAGAAATGAAGTTTATCTCAGTACAACAAAAAGCAAAGAAAAAGCTTAGTCTTTAATCACAACTATTTGGACTAAATGTTACCATTCCAGTTTTTACTCATTCTAATGAAATCCAGTTTTCCAGTTTTACATTGTTTTGATCTTTAATCTTTTCTTTTAGGGAGAGTTTTGGCATCATCAAAAAGGGGGAAATTGTTGGAAATAAAATTTATGTTTTGATGATAATTCATCATATTTATTCAAAGTATTATTTTAACCTCATTGATGAAGTGCTGAAGCTAGCTGTTATAGTGAAAAGCTAAAAGATGTCCAGAACTGAATGTTTAGGTTTTACTAGAGTCTGATATTTGTATAAGTTACATCGGACAAGCACCGTAATAGTTAGTGTGTCGTAAAGCGAAAACTAGAAGTCATCTAGAAAACTGAAATCACTAAGACAAACAAGCGACTCGAGAATACACCAGTATTGAAATGAAGAAAATAAGTTCGCTGAGGGACACAGACTCAGTTGGCTTATCTATAAGACTGAAGAACTGAGGGTTCAAACTCAGTTATTGAAGACTGAAGAACTGAGGGTTCAAACTCAGTTATGAAGATTACAAGTCGAGACTATGAAGTTAGACTTCAGGCAAGATTGTGGTGACCTGAACTGACTTTATGGATCTTGTATGAAGACCTAAGATTCATAAGGACAATGAATTCTTAGAAGTTATTTGCTTATGGTGTACTCTGATTAAGTCAATTATAATCAGATGAAAATGGAGTACTGATATTTGAAGAAGAGTTAAAATCTCAGTTAATGCTCCAAGTCAGTCAAGAAACGATAGCGACATTCTCGGTATAAAGGCGATCGGGAACTCAGTTTTATATGTCAGCCATCCAACAAACTAATAGTACAGTCGAACGTTACAAAGAAAGAGATTTTATTGGATGAGTTACTGACAGATCAGAACGGTCAGAAAATATAACCGTTACAAGATAGGCATTGATACAATTCTAAATGAACGTTGGACCTCACACTATAAATAGAGGACTTTGCACCAAGGATTAAAATGACATATACAATACAGAGACTTAACAAGAATTAACAAGCATTTTTGTGCATTAGTCTGTTTATTCGAATTGCTATCATCACGGTACTATAACAAGATCATATCTAGAAATTCTTCAAGTGTTCAAGCTACACAGGATTTATCAAGAATCAGACACTTTGAAGAACCACAAACAAGAATCAATTTATTGATTCTCAGCCCAACTTTGATTCTACATCAAAGGTTTAGACTGTGAAGCAAACCGGGAAGGTTTCGCCAAGGACGATTGTTACAAGCGATCGGGTAGGCTTGTGTTTGTGGTGGTAGCTGGTGAAGAGGCATACGTAACCCTTCAAGGACCAGTGTTCAAGCAATTGAAGAGCAGCAATTCTACCTGTTCTACAACTGTTTAGATAGTGAAGCTAGGGATTAGCCAAGGACTATTGTTTAGGACTTTTTGTAACAGTTCACCTCAAGAAGTTCTAGTGGAATTTTCCTCCGCACCACAGGGGAAGAGAGGACGTACAGGATTACACCACCTGGAACCTCTATAATACTTGCCTTATTTACTTTACGCATTTACTTACTTACTCAGCATTTATCTACAACATTTTGATAATTGATTGTTATACATTTCACAGCTTACAAACTGACATTCTTCAAAATTCAGTTTAACACGCTCAACTTTCACATAGAATAACAAGATCAAGAAAAAGGCTAGAATTATATCCGCTGCCGGTTGACTCAGTTTTAAGCTTAAGTCAGTTTGACTTGAACTCAGCTTAGTCAGCTCAACTCCACACAAGTTTTAACTGAATCTTAATTTGCTTTAAATCCAGTTTTTAGGGACAAGTTTATTCACCCCCCCCCCTAAACTTGTGTTAGCCTTTCCAAGGGACCAACAATTGGTATCGGAGCAGTGTTTCTTCAACAAGTCATTGTTAAAAGCTCATTTGCTCTAAATCTCCTCTAGTTGTTCTTTTAAGAAAGCTCAGTTTCCAGTTCTTATACAATCAATTTTCACTCACTCACCATGGATAACAATCAGTATGCAAGACAGATGCTTATGTGCAATATGGACATTTGATGAATATAAACGTCGAATGCGAGGCTTTTTCTAGCGGCTACTCATGATGAAATGATGGATGTACTCAACGATGGACCAATTCGGATCACTCACATGCAAACTGTTGGTGGAGAGCAAGTTCGAGTTGCAAAGCCTAAAGCTGAATGGACTAGTGATGATCGCAAGCGAAACAATCTCAACAATGTTGCTATGGACTTTATCCTCAGAACTCTTGACAGCAACATGTACTTAAAGGTGAAAGAATGTACAAGCGCCAAAGAAATGTGGGACAAACTTCGGTTAGTACGTGAAGGAACGAGATTCAATCAAGGAAAACAAGATCTCGGTTGCAAAACAAAAGTTTGAGAATTTCAAGATGAAATGCGAGAGACCATTGACCAAATGGAGATAAGATTCGATGCTATAATGGATGAATTAGATCTTCTCAAGATTGAATACTCAAAGAAAGTTATCAATACAAGAATCTTGAAGGCATTACCAATGTCTTTGGAAGATGAAGGTCAACATGTATGGAAGAATCTAGAAGACTTGACATAGAGGATTCATTCAAAATCTTCTCAGATTTGAAAGCTTATGAATTCAGTGAAGATTTTACAAGTACAGCTGCAATAATTAAAGCTCTGGAAGAACCAAAGACCACGGCACTTGCAGCAGCATCAAATGATTCTCAAGAAGCATTCACAAATAATCTTCAACAGTTGGATGAAATGGAGGAACAAATGGCACTAATGATGAGCAGAATCAGAAGGATGAAGAATGGTCATCCTGTAACCCAGAAGTTCATTAAGAAGACTCCTGAGAAAAGAAAAGACGATGAATATCTCTGTTTCAACTGCAAGAAGCCTGGACATTATAAGGTTGAATGTCCAGAACTGATCAAAAGACTCCGCCAAGAAGAGTTGGTAGAAGAGCACTCCTTGCTGGAGATGAATCAGACTATGAAGCCGGTACTGAAAGATTATTAGATGACACAGCGTTAATGGCACACATGGAAGATACAAATGAGGTATGTGAATCTAATTCTAAATATTCCTCAGCTCAGATTTCCATGCAAAATGCATGTTCTTCGACTGCTGACTCCAATCCAAAAAATCTAGAATTAGAAGAAACACTTGACGAATTGATGAAACAGCTAGTAACTATTCAAGCTGGTTATGAATCAATTAAAGCTGAGAAAGAAAGTCTAATTCTTGAAGTTGAAAGATTGAAGTCTGAACTAAAAATGTTTAAACGACTAAAGCGATAAAGAAAAGATTCGACATCGAGCTTTTGCATCGGCGGCGACAAGAATCATTTGCTCAATCTAGTTCAATTACTGGATTCAAATCAGGAAAGCCGCATGGAGACAAAACAGGCTTAGGATTTGATACACAGCAATCTTCTAAGGATAAAACTAGCAAGGCTGCTAAACCTAATATCACAACGGTATTAAGTTTGTAGCTGAACAACTTCCACAAACTGAGAAAATTGCTGAACCAGTAAAGCCAGTATCACAAAGGATAAATCAGTTTTATAAGAAGATAACTGCATCTACCAACAAAGATAAATCATATGGTAGATCAGCTGCATCTAAAGGAAACCGAAACGGCAAATCAACAACCAGATCCACAAAAACCAATCAAGTCAAGAACCAGAAAAATTACAATCAAGGTAAATCCAAGAATGTCAATCATTCAAAGATTCACACATTTAGGGGGAAAGGAAGGTTATGTCCCACTGATGATGATTGGAATTTTACTGCATCTATTAACAAAACTGATAATAACATTCATTCTAGACAGAAAACTTATCACAAGTTTCAGTTCAAAACTCGGCGAATGAGCTAATCTCAGTTCTCAGCAAGAGTACCAAGGTCAGTCCAGACCTCAGTACAGAAGGAATGATGGTTATTATTCAAGCTTCAATAATAGAAAGCATCATGGAAATAAGTTTCAGTCAAAAGATCTGAGAGATCATATAAATAAGACACAGTCCAAACATAGATACTATGGGAGTGTGGCTTACATATATGAAAACAAGTGCAACAATATCCGAAGAATCCCAAAAGGATATATTCCCAGAGTTGTACTAACAAATGACCCACATGGACCCAAAAAGAGTTGGGTACCTAAAATTTTTTAACTCTTATTGCAGGATGTATGGTACTTTGACAGTGGTTGCTCAAGACACATGACGAAGAGCAAAGACTATCTCAGTAATTTTATTGCAAAAGATGGACCAAAAGTCAATTTTGGAAGTAAAGACAAACCTGGATACACCAGAGGATATGGTACTTTAATCAGGAATGGACTTACAATCAAGAATGTATCTTATGTAGAAGGATTACACTACAATCTGCTCAGCACCAGTCAATTCTGTGATATGGGATACAAAGTCACCTTTGATAAAGAATTCTGCATTGTCGTCAGCGAAACAACATTTCAAGTTGTCTTAGCCGGAAGAAGAAAAGAGAATATGTATGTAGTAGATTGGACAACTGCCGTTCTTGGAAACTGTTTGCTTGTGCATACCAAATCGAAATCGGTGGTTGTGGCACAAGAAACTAAGTCATCTAAACTTTGATGATATTAACACACTTGTCAAAAACAGCTAGTCATTGGATTACCAGAAATCTCATATAAGAAGGACAGCTTATGTGATGCGTGTCAACAAGGAAAACAAACAAAAGCAAGTTTCAAGACCAAGTCTCAGCATTCAACAACCAGAGTCCTAGAATTATTACACATGGATTTATTTGGACTATTACACCAATTAGTATCGGTGGCAAGAAATATACATTGGTGGTAGTAGATGATTTTTCAAGATACACTTGGGTTATCTTCTTAACCAAGAAAAGTGAAACCAAGCAAAGACTTACAGAATTACTTAAGCGACTTCAGAATAAGAAAGGAGTATCAGTTGTGAAGATAAGATCTGATAAAGGAACTGAATTCCTCAACAATGTTATTATTGAATATTGTGAAGAAAATGGTGTTTTACATCAACTCGCTGCCACGGAACACCTCAACAGAATTGTGTAGCTGAAAGAAGAAATAGAACACTCAAAGAAGCAAGAAGGACGATGATATGTGAAGCTAAACTACCTGAAAGATATTGGGAAGAAGCAGTTAACACAGCCTGTTATACACAGAACAGAGCTATCATGAACAAAAGGCACGAGAAGACTCCTTATGAAATTTGGAATGGAAGAAAACCAAATGTTTCATACTTTCATGCTTTTGGAAGCAAATGTTTCATACACAATAATGGAAAAGATCAACTTCATGTTTTTCAGCCCAAAGCTGATGAAGGAATTTTTCTAGGATATTCAAGTGTCAGCAAAGCTTTTAGAGTACAAAACAAAAGGACACTTAAGCATGAGGAATCAATACATGTAGTATTTGATGAACCAAACTTCCTTGGTGAAACAACTAAAGACAGACGAGAACCAGTTTCTCGGTCTCAGTTACCAGTCATGCCAGAATCAGTTTCAGTTGACATTAGGAGACTACAAATTTCGAATCTTCAGATCTAGATCAGTCTCAGTTCCTAACTACTCAACAACCTTGAACAACATGATTCGATTCCGTTGAAGAAAATCTAGAACCCAGTTATTATAGAACCAGTCGAACAAAATGTAAACCCTTTGATGCAAGTACCAGTTCATCAATGGATGAGAGATCACCCTGAAGAACAAGTTATTGGTGATACTCAAACAGGCGTTCGAACAAGACATCAACTAGATGCAATGATTGCTTGTTTTCTATCTCAATCGAACTCGAGGAAATTGAAGAAGCTTTGAAGGATCCAGACTGGATACTAGCTATGCAAGAAGAACTTAATGAATTCGAAAGAAATCAAGTATGGGAATTGGTGGAAAGACCAGATCATGTGAATATCATTAGAACCAAATGGGTCTTCAGAAACAAACTTGATGAAGATGGGAATATCATCAGAAACAAAGCTAGACTTGTAGCTAAAGGATATTCTCAAGCAGAAGGCATAGACTTTGATGAGACTTATGCACCAGTTGCAAGATTAGAAGCAATCAGGCTATTTCTCGCATTTGCAGCTCACAAAAAGTTCAAAGTATATCAAATGGACGTTAAAAGCGCATTTTTGAATGGAATTTTTGAAGAAGAAGTGTATGTTCAACAACCACCTGGATTCGAGATCAAAGATCAAACTGATAAAGTTTTCAAACTAAGGAAAGCTCTTTATGGACTTAAACAAGCACCAAGAGCATGGTATGAAACTCTATCTCAGTTTCTAGTGGATAATGGATTTATCAAAGGAACAATCGACAAAACATTATTCAGGATGAAAAATGGAGAAAGCACTCTGCTTGTTCAAATCTATGTTGATGATATTATTTTCGGATCAGAAAATGAACAGTTATGTGAGAAATTTGCAAGTTTAATGAAGAGCAAATTGCAAGTTTAATGAAGAGCAAGTTTAATGAAAACCATTGGGTCAAACTCATCCCTTAAATGAAGTTCAACCTCCATATGATCTATTAGTCTGCTAATTGCAGTGCAGTGACATGGAGGATCACAAGAACAGACTGACATAGGCCTAATGGTCTTGATTTCTTCCCATAGAATCATTAACTTTGTACAATACTAATTGATAGAATCATTAATTTGTTTTAGCAGATGCATCTCTTCAAGAAGATCTGCAAGCCTTAAGGCATCAACATTAGACAATCTTGCAGCAAGATTCTTCCAAACTACATGAGCACTCTTGAAATACATCAAACTTTGTGCAATGGTGTTTTTCACAGAATTCAAAATCCATGATCTCACCATTGTATCACACTGTCTCCATGTATGAAAATCTGTTGAATCGGCTTTTGGCTTCTTAATTGTGCCGTCAACGAAGCCAATTTTGTTCTTGGTGATTAACACCATCTCCATAGACATCTTCCATGAATAATAATTGTTGCCATTCATCAATGGTTGAACAAATACCAAAGACGGATTTTCATAGGGATGGACATAGAAATGAACTGAAGGGATTGATTTCTTGTTTCTTAGCTACCATGGCTATCAAGAACTCCAAATTCTTATCAAAAAAACAATGAGATATCGGGAAAAAAACGACCAAGAAAAGATCAAAAAATAAGGAAACGCTCACAGTTTACTCTCAAGAAACTGGAAAACGCACAAAATATGAAGAACACTCTCAATATTCTTCAAAAACTCGAAGAAAAATGCAGGAATTATTCAGAAATTTGAATTTCTGCTCTGGTACCATGATGAAGTTTATAGAATTATAAACTGAAGATAAAATGTGGAATTATTATTGATGAACTAAAAGTTACAAGTAAGATTACAATGCTTCTAATCATGGGGTATTTATAGCTTCATACACCTCATGAATCAGTTAGAAGTAAGTTACAAACGGTTATAACAAACTATAACTGAATAACCGTTTTCTACACTACACTATACTACTCAGCAGCCTGCTAAGTTCAGCAGATGCACTCAGCATTCCCTTCAGCCTTTATACTGTAATAGTAGATGCCATGGAAGTTATGCAGGTTAAACTTTTTGGCTTTAAAATATGAGACCAAGTCTATATGAGATGCAATTACAATGCAAGGTATGCACAAGTAATAACAATGTAGTTATACAATGCAATATCAATGCTTTATGATGGTTTATGGCATCACATAATCTTATCATTGCGAGGATAATAGATTAATGTGTGGTGTGTGTGATCTCCTAACCAATTTATTAAATTATTACAGCCTCAATTAAAAGGTCATACGAACAGGAGTGAAACAAGGAATCTAAAAATGAATCCAAACCCTTTTGAAGATGGTGCAGGCCGAATGATTAACTTGATCAAATACAAATCTGCAAAGACAACTTGAAAGACCAAGTGTACATCGAGGAAAAGATAAAGAAATCAATCAAACATGTAGTACCAAAAACTTGATCACTAGGTGACCCGCTCAGATACAAATTGTTGGATCGATGCGCAACTTGATTCAGAAGGGGTTTGAATGAATCAAGTGTATTTTTCAGATTTTAAACTTCTTGAACACTTATGTGAATATTCAAACAAATCAGAGTTTCACAAAACAGTTAACATGTTTAATTCACAGTGGAAGCCGGTTTTGTATTAAACTTTAAAAGATTAATTGTTGTACATCTAGACAAGTTACAGTTTCATTGAATAAGAGATTAATAGATGATCAGATTCAATTGATAGATTAAGTGATTAAATAAATAGATTATATTAATTGATTATGTTAATGTGATCTAAAGAGGTTAAAACTAAAACATAGACTAAAGTTCTAATTACAGTTCAAAACAATACAGTTTACAGTTTAGATTACAATTTACAATACAACAGTTCAACAGAGTTAATGTAAGCAAT